>OX418218.1:48667742-49867742 GCA_948455865.1 Conomelus anceps | reverse complement strand
TGATTTTGATAGAGATCTTTACAAGCTATGTTCTAATGCAATTTATGGAAAAACGTTGGAAAATGTAAGGAATCACAATGATTTTAGGATTATAACTGATGAAAAGCAACTTGATAAAGTGATTGCATATCCAAGAATGAAACACTGGTACAGATTTAACGATGATGTTGCTGGTGTATGTCTAAATAAGCTTGAGGTTCATCTAAATCGTCCCATTTATGTGGGTATGGCAATACTTGAGTCAAGTAAAGCAATAATGTATAAATTCCATTATGATGAAATTCTAAAAATGTATCCCAATGTTGAACTGCTAATGTCCGATACAGATAGTTTTATGTATCTGATTCAAACAAACGATATTTATAAAGATATTGAAAGAAATTTGGACTTATTTGACACATCTAATTATCCAAAAGATCATCAATGTTACAGCACAAAACATAAAAAACAACTAGGTAAATTTAAGGATGAGTGTGGTGGAAAAATAATTTCTGGGTTTGTTGGACTACAAGCTAAAATGTATGCAATTCGCATAGGTGATTCAGAAAAGAAGGTTGCAAAGGGAATTCCCAAGAGTGCAAATAGAAATCAATTGAGATTTGAAGATTATAAAGAATGTCTGTTTGATGTAAAACACAAAAATGTAACATCATCAGCAATTGAAAGTAAACTGCATCATGTCTATACTGTTCAACGTGAAAAACTAGCTCTTCAACCTCATGACGATAAACGTTTCATACTGCCAAACCAAATTGATACTCTAGCTTGGGGCCATAAAGATATTCCAATAAGAAAACGTAAAATTCGTGAGCAACCATCTCAAGGAAAAGTACAAAAACTTTAAAACCTGAAAACTTTAAAATATAAAGAAACTTTAAAACCTGAAAAACTTTAAAATAAAATAAAAAAAATTTTTTTTTTTGCTTAAATAGGTCTGAGATCTAGAGTTTTAGGTGGGTTCCGAACCATTTGAAGTATTAATTTTAATTTTTTTTTCATTGTTGTACTACTGTGTAAAAAAAAATATCATGTAACTGTTATCGAATTAGTTTATATTGAAATGATAAATTGAAGAATTCATCTAAAAAATACAATCTATGTAAACCTGGGTGCGGGTACCTGCGTAGGTGTGGGTACCTATACCTAGATTAATGTATTTCCTATGTAGGTGTGTAGGTGTAGGTACCTATACCTAGATTAATGTATTTCCTATGTAGGTGTGTAGGTGTAGGTACCTATACCTAGATTAATGTATGTGGGTGTGTAGGTGCAGGTACCTATACCTAGATTAATGTGTGTATGTAGGTAAAAAAAAAAATTATTTTTTATTATTTGATTTATACTTTTTTAAATTACTCTAATTATATATTATATTTATACTTTTTTTAAAATTACTATACTACTTTATTGTTTTGTTTTGTTAATATTATTTGTTTACATTACTTTTCTAACAATTCCACTCAATGGTGTATATTCATAGATATTTTCGTATATAATGAGACAGTATGCAGATGTATTTTCTGGGATATTTGCTGTTGTGTCAAATGAAAGTTTCACATCTAATGCACCCGATTTCAAAAGTTCACTTTGACGAGAACAGTCTATCACAATTAGTGGTGTTTTTTCAAATTTATCAAATGCTATTGATGTTCCCGAATCACTTTGTTTGTAGTAGGCGTGTTGAAAGGCGGCAAACATCTGATACAATGTATGTTTATTACCCATAATATTATCATAGGGAAAGTATTGTGCATTCAAATACAAGCGAACATTATTCAAATTACAAAAATCAAATTGAGATATATCGTTACGAAGGCTATTCTTTCTATTAGTTTGCAGTCCTAGTACAACAAATCTTGGTTTATCCATTTGTGATGCCGTCTTAACAGTCCACTGATGACTTGTGCTTTCCGGTAGGGTAGGATACTCGTGTAATTGCCAAGATCTGAATGGAAGGCTAATTGGTTTATCATTGTGAGATAATTTCAGTAGATTAAGACGAATTGTGTCTGCTACATGTATGTAGGGTACTTTCCATTGTATTTTTGTTAGATTAATTTCGATTTTAGTACCAGCGGTGGTTTGAATTGCATTTAAATCAGATGAAGATCGAAGCAGAACCAATTCTTGTTTTACATTCAAAATAATTTTCCTATAATCTTCCATGAAGCCTAACCACATTTCCAGTGGAATACAAAAGCTGAATTTCTTTTTATTTGCCCATCCATCTCGATTCCATCCTGCATTCTCCCATATACATTTATTTTGTGGAGATTCGCACAAGAGGTTTTTCATTGTTGTTGTCATGCCAACGTTACGTGTGCGGTCAACTTCGACTCCACCCACCTCATATCTAATCTCATCGAATAAATAGGCTATTCCATTGTTCACTAATACAAAGTCAACTTCAGTATTGTCTGCTTTTTGTACTTTAATATTACCCTCTATTAGAAGATAGCTTTTACATGGTAGTGTGTAGACATCCTGTTGATTTACATTGATACGAATTTCATCATTATTTTTGTATGTTTGTGATGCATATGGTGTGTGAGTGTGATACTCGAATTGGGTTATACTCTCATCGAATTGTACTTTCTCACCAACATTGAATATTGAATCAATTTGCATACCGTGAGGAATTTGGTGATTCATTGTTTATATTTTTATTATATACAAAAAAACCTAATCTTTGTAGTAGTTGTCTATTTTTAGGTGTAAGTAATTTCCTATCTGTTGCATCATGCTGTTGTGATTGATGATTTTTTGTAAATATTAGCATATTTTTTATAATATTATAAAATTACTGGTTTCTTTCTTACATGTAAGCGTACTGTTATTGTTTCTCCACGAAAGTTTACCACATTCCCGTCCTGATCGATTATATTTATACAAATTTGATTTATTGTGTTTGTATTGATTGGCATGTACACCACAGTTGTGGGTGATTCAATTATTTTATAGCCAGGTGGTACAATTGTGTAAAACTCATGAATTGTGTGACCTTCACTGCCGTTATTGTACGAACCCTGTGCAATATTACATTCTACACGTATACTATTCACACGCATTATATGAACGGGTTTTGTTGATATATGCCATTTATTTGCTAGTAATTTCTCATGTTGAAATCCAAGTATTGGACCAATGCTGTCCTTCATAGTTAGATCAATATCTTTATCTGCATACAGCTCACACTGTAGCGTATTGTTGTTGGCTTTGATTCTCAGTTGACTGCTTGTTAGTTTAAGATTATTTCGAATATAATTTAGAATATCCTCCAATTCGTATGATCCTTCTGGTATTTCAACCACACGCCCATCATACACGAACTTATTATTTACATTTGTTTCAATATTTGGAATTGTATTGTATGTGTACATGTTTACTAGACCCACCTCATAGTCAAAGCTATCCAATTCAACTGGTGGGAAGATTTCACTAACCAATGGATTCTCGTTTGCTGTTAGTGTAAACATAATCACTATATTTTTTATACAGCCACAATAGACACAGATGTCCGCATGAGTGCTCCATTTGTTGATATTTCTTGTAGTTGTATCGAACTCTTACACCCTGCATATATTTCATAAATTCAAGTGGTGGACTTAGATTACCAAAACTGTCAAAATAGTCACATAGATTAGCGTTTTTGAAGTAGCACGTCCAATGAGTGCCCTCACCAATTTCATTATCCAGATTGATTATACCCAGTTCTAGGTGTTTGAGTGGTGTATTTGGTAGTTTATCTCTCATATAAATTCCACGTAACGGTAAGTCAAGCTGTTTTGCATACTTTACTATATCTACATTTGATAATGGGGATTTTTTTTTAAAATGGCTTTCAATGCACTCTCTACCTTCTTCTTCTTCTTCTTTATACCACAACCTTTGTACGGTTTCAAATAGACACCTTTGCCGAGTTTCTTTCCTCCTCCACCAAATTTCACTTTTGCATTCATAAGATTTGTAACTAGATAGGCTGCTGCTCGTTCAGGAAGACTAGCATCGGCTGCTTTTACTCTTTCCCACGCGAGTGCTGCAAGTTTCCTATCAGCTTCCGTTCGATTTTGTGTTGGGTCACTATAGGCTATATCATGCTCTCGACACGCTTCATCTAATCTATTTATTCCTTTATCTCCTCTTGCTAATCGTTTTTTCAAGTTTGTCGCGGGTCCACAGAATTCGTACCCGGGAATATGGAGCTCCATGGGCAGTAGATCAATTGCTTTATTAATTACGGAACCCAATATACCAGATCCCAACTTCTTTTTCATTGACCTCTTCTTTTTTGGAGTATTTTTTCTATTCATTTTTATATAGATAATTTTTCTCATACCATCTTTTAAATGAAGAATTATAGATGGAGAGACCCTTTACAGCCTCTCTATAGTTGGTAAGTAATTGTGGATCTGTGATGTGTTTCCACTGTTGTCTAATATCAATGTTTGGTAAGTAGAAATCTTTAACTGTATCTATTTGTTGTGCTAGAGTAATGGCGTTTTGAAACAAGTTTATCATCTCTTCTCTCTCCAAGTCCAGTGTCTCTTTTCTACTCAAATGTCGACCAAATTTATCAATAGTCATACTTGTTTTTATTATAATTCATGTTTGTAGATGAATTTACTCTCAAACCATGCTCTAAAAAACCATGGATTTTCAGTTTCCTCTGAATATTTTCTATACTGATCAAATAGGTTTGGATCTGTCATTGCTCGCCACTGATCAATGTTGTTGAGATCAACTCTTGGAAGATGGTGTGCCGCAAGTGGTATCAATTGTAGGATATCAATTAAATTCTGCACCAATTGTTTCAATTCTTCATTGATATTTGCCTTTCTACTTGCATACAAATGTCGCCCAAATTTATCAATAGTCATTTTTATAATACTAGATTACCACCTATAATGATACCGATTTCACGTAATTCTTCAATTATTGATGCAATTTCTGAATCATGACCAGTGTGTCCGGCAAGTTTTGAATTAATCAACAATTCCAATCTTTCACACAATTCATTTGGATTATCCCAATAGGTGTAGACGTTGCTGTTAGGTGAGGTTTCAATTTGCATATCATGTATTCCACTACCCAGTTTTTGTTCAACTCCTTTAACACGTTTAGGTGGAAATAAATCTTTAATTATGCGAGTGTATTTATAACTGGTATTTCTTTTCACACGTCCCAATGCATCAAGATGAACTCCAGTTAGTTCAAGTATACGTTTATAGTCGACAAGATCACCTTTCCTATAGATGAATGTATCTGGAATTGCTTTGAATAGCAGCTCTAGTAGACCATGTGTAAGTGGGAATGATTTATTACCATCAATAATGATTTTTTTATCATCAAACTTGATAACTTTCTTTCCAATTTGCCATTCATTGATGGTGGGATTAAAGTGAACTCCATACAGATTTTGACCTTTTGTTGTTCTCATAAAATTATCAATGTATTTACCTATACGATTTCTAGATGCAAATTTCCGACTAGACTCTCTACTGTCTCTTCTACTACTTTCATCTAAATTACTGGGAACATTGGAGGTGTCTAAATTAGAAGATTCTAAATTAGAAGATTCTAAATTACTGGGAACATTGGAGGTGTCTAAATTGGAAGAGTCTAAAAAACTGGGAACATTGGAAGAATCGAAAATGTTTGTTGTATCTAAATTAGAAGCATCTAAATTAGTGGTATCTAAATTAGTGGAGTCTAGAATGGGGTAGTCTTCCTCCTCCTCTACCTCCCCCTCCTCTTCCTCATCCTCCTCCTCCTCTTTCATTTCCTGTTTAACATCAAATAATTGTTGTTGTTTAAATTGATTCAATGATTCGGTAATGGGTTTATATTGTTTCTGTAAATTTTCTTCTTCACTAATTGCATCATATGATAATTCTCGATGTTTTCGACGTATAGAGTCACGCAACTGTTTTATATTATTTTTGATGGTTGTCAATTCTTTGAGATCCTTTTTCAATATCATTTTTATAATAGGATAAATTTATCAAACCCAACCCTGTATCTCCCATTATCCAGTGCACAATCTTTGTTTATGACTAGAAAATTATTATTATTCCATGCTTGAGCACACATTCTACTGAATTCATCTCTACTCAAATCTGGATATACATGATCGTGATATATGTGTTGTAGATTACGATTATCCTGTTTGAATATAACAATCAAATTACTGTTGTCTCTAATCAATTGTTTAGGAATACTAGAGTACGTTTGACAAATGTAGAAACTATCAATGTTTTTGTGTCTACCCATACTGAAATAGTCTCGAATATTCTGTTGTTTTTCCATACAAATATCATCGAAAATCATAACTGAATTGGGGTGTGCATCGTTTGGGTGTGGTATTTCTTCATTATGCTGGTACAGATTGAATCCAACCTCGGCTACTTGACTCATAATTTCCTTGAGAAGTTGATACTTGTCTTGCTGGTGAGATTTGGTGAATACATATAAATGTGAAAACTTGACACCATTCTCGGCAAATAATAAATTAAAAACAGTATTTGTTTTTCCAACATTGGACGGCCCACACACAATACATCTTACACTATTTGGTAGAAGCACACTGTGTCTTATTTGTTGTTTTTTATTTAAATACTTGTCAAAGTTAATCAGTGGCAATTTTGATTTGTGCTGTTTTAGCTTCATTTTTTTAATGTATTATTATCAATCCATGAATTGTATTTCGAATCAAAACCCAACCATTTCACATACAATTTATTACCTTTCTTCTTTAGCACTCTTTCAATAAGATACACATCTGGGTACTTGGTTTTCTTCATTTCATACTCATAGAATGCACCCTTAATAATTTTATTGTTATCGTCTTTGAGGTGATAGGTGAGGGGAATGCTTGGTAGTACATTGTGTACAGTGAAAATCTCATTAGTATAGTTTGGTAGGTATCCTTTATCAAATATTCGTTTGTAACGTGTGATTCGAACCTTATCGCCGATTTTAAACTTTTGCTTTTTAAGTTTGAAGGAACGCAGGGTCGCCTTATCAATATTCATTAGTACATACTTTTCATTTCCAGTATTCACTTCACTCGGTTTCATGCGAGTGGTTCGATGAACGGTGTTATTGTATTTGTCTAACAGTTTTGGGAGTAAATTCAACCATTTATAATTTCCCTGTACAGTGAATTCACGAAACATGTGCTCTTTCAGGGTCCTATTGAAACGTTCACAGATTGCCGCCTTCTTATTACTGAAAGTACTATAGTGATTGATATTGTACATTTTAAAGAGTTTTTGAACAGTAGCATTGTAGAACTCTTTACCGGCATCAGTTTGAAAATTCTTTATCTTATTCTGTTCAAGTATTGGTTTGAGGGCGTTTGCCACATCATTACCCGATTTACTTTTCAATGGTATTGCAAATGCAAATTTACTAAAACAATTTATTACTGTTAGTATGAATTTGAAATTTCTATTGATGGTACTGTAATTTGACATATCAACAAGATCGGCCTGGTACAGATCTGTTACGCCTTTGATTTCTGTACGACGTGTGGGAAAATTGTGTCTAACATTTGCATGTAATTCTTGAGCAAGTCCTTCTCTTGTATTCATTTTTTTATACTAGAGTTAGATCTCCGCTATAACCACCGTTAAAACTACCGTTGAAACCAGCGTTAAACTGAGCCAGAAGCGGTACTGCTTTTAGTACAGATGACCGAAAAATTTTATTATTATTTTTCCCCAATTAATCGTGATCGAAAATTTGTATTTGATACATGAATTTGGGATGCCTTTGAAAGCCGAACAAGATGGGGTCTTCAAATTAAAATTCCCTTCACGGGCTAAAAAAGTTCAAATTTTTTCGTGATTTTTAGCTCCCATGAAAATGGGAATTTTCGAGATTGGATAGATTGCGTTCATTCAACTTGAACTTACCTATTTCAGGTTGAATTAGCTTTAATTGGATTGGTTAAGGTTAACCTTAAATTTAAGATTAGGTTAGACTCAGAAGTGGTACTGCTTTTAGTACAGACGACCCAAAAATTCTATTATTTTTTCCTCAATTAATCGTGATCGGAAAATGGTGTTTGATACATGAATTTGGGATGCCTTGGAAGGCTGAACAAGATGGCGTCTTCCAATTGAAATTCGCTCCAGGGGTTAAAAAGTTCAAAATTTTTCGTGATTTTTAGCTCCCGTGAAAATGGGAATTTTGGGAATCGGATAGATTGCGTTGATTTGACTTTGACTTACCTATTTCAGGTTAGGTTAGGTTTGAATGGGTTGACTTAGGTTAACCTTAAATTTCAGGTTAAAGAAAAACTGTGACGGAACTCTTACTCTGCCCTACTTATATGCTAAGCTAGAAAATTAAATAAAAATAGTTTTCACCTTTTGAGGTTAGCTCTGTTGTTCAGCCATTAGATTAGATATTTGTCTATTAGCCAATAAATTGAGAGTTAGTGATATTCGACTCAGATTCGGCAAATAAATTACGGTATTGATATAAATCTCTTTGAGACTAGTATTATGCTATGCTACTGAATGCCATCACATTCATTATATTACGCCAACAAAGAACAGTACCAATGAAAAACTTCAATTTCAATGCCAAGTAGTCTTTTCCCCAATAACATTACACCAAATTATTTTTTACTAAGTGTGGGAATAGAAAGAAAATGAACCTTGCGAACAGAGATTTCTATGATATACTTTCTTCAAGGTATCTAGACCTACCGGTAGACTATGAGTATGAGGTAGGCTTGTTTGAGGAATAGAAGGTATTCATGTTACTTTCATGGAACTATTGCTCTAACCGGTCAGGAACTATAGAACTATGGAGTCTGCATCCAGAACTATCGTTTTTTTGTACTTCGAAGTAGGATCCAACGAGTTCATAGCTCACTATCCTAAAAATGAAAAGCACTTTTTAAATAGCTCAAAAAATATGGAGGAGAAGGTCGATTCTGATGCTCTCTCACCACCCCAATTGAAGATTTTGATGACCTCATTAACGACCAACAATATTGTTATCAGGAATATGCCTAGGGAACTTCTGATAGGGTTTCAAGATCCATATAATATATTGATTAACAGATGAACGTTTGGGGAAATTGAGTCTCATATTTAACTCATACCTCAAGAATTGAGAATCTAACACTTGATTTGTGTAATGTAAGTTTTATGCACAGTAGGCTATTGAGCAATACAAATTTCACAATAATTGTTGACTGTAAGTGTTGTGGCTCGTGAGCTAGGTTTTTATACATAAAAGACTCACGCAATAACTTAAACACAACTTGGATGTATACAAGTATGGTCTGATACTCTACTCAGAATTCAAAGCAGCAAAGGTTTGATTTTTGTGATCAAAACATTCCAATAATAACAAAACAGTTATTTCTTAATTTAATTGAATCTTAAACAAGATTTCATAACACTTAATCATTCACAATGTGAAAAGGAGATGAATTAATACTCTATTTGAATTAAGATTTTGGTTTTAGAAGAAAACTTCAATTTGAACAATTCCAATATTTCAAATTTAACGGCAAACTCATGCTGATTGGTAATTGGCTGATTTCTCGACGCGGCATGCCAATAACTCAATGCCATCTAGTGTTCATGTCACCACAGTCATAATATACTCATTAATCCTATTTGGCACTATTACAGCAGTTTCTAGTTATCAAATTATTATAACGAAAAGTAAACATTTGATAGTGTGTGAAAAAATAAAAAAACACGATATTTTCGGTTAGACGTGATAAACTACGCCGCTAGAATGCGCTACAGTCGAGTCGGACAAATGGTAGATTCGGACAAGTGGTATATTCGGTGAAGTGGTTTCTGAACTTATAAGATGTCATGTGATAGTCGGACAAGTGGTATATTCGGACAAATGGATTTTCGGTCAAGTGGTAACACGTACTTTTCTTATTCAATACAAGTCGTAAGAAAGTCGGACAAATGGTATATTCGGAGAAATGGATAGTCGGACAGTTGGTGGCCCCCCGTTTACTAGTCCTAATCTTAAAATAAACAATAATAAAAATAATCAAAACAACAATTAAAGAGATAATTCCCACATCTTTAGGATGAATGATCATTGAGTGATAGAAAGATATATTTTGATTGACTGGTATTTCAAAATCTTCAAACTTTTCCAAATTACTATCTATTTTTTGCTTATGAATAATTTTTGGAACAAATGATAACTTTTGTGCAAACGTTCTAATCGAGGTATAAGGAAGTCTCATATCTGTCATTTGATCATATTGCTCAAGATTTAACAAAAACGATCATGGCGTATTGATCTTATCATTGTTAATTCCTACTTGAGTAATTTTAAATCCTATAATACAATTACACTTCTCATAATATTTTAAATAAGGCTTGACATTGATGAGTTCAATCTTTTTACATTTTTCAAGAGATAAATTCTGTATCAAAGCAGTATTACAAGTGCCATTAATGGATTCAATATTCTTACAGAAAGAGATTGTAGAGAAATCATGACAATTGGTCATTTTCCATAGCTTCTCATCTTTCGATACAGATATTACATTACTTTGCATTTTCATTGTATAGACCTTTGATTCATTCTCAACAGGATAGGATAAAATATCATATCTAATGAAGAATTCATTAGCTTTTGGCAAGTGGATTACATAAATCAACAAATTTTTTGTCAACATACAAGAACGTCATGTGCAATTGAAGTATTTTGGAGATTTCTGATAGAATTTTGTAGGTCAAATAATTCATATTTCAAATTGGTTATTGTTGATGTAGCCAAGAAAAGAGCAGCGGAATAATAGGATTAAATAACAACACATTAAGATTTCCAATGATAGCAGAGGACCAGCACATGTATTCTAGTGTTAGAATGCATGAGTGACTCAAAGACCATGTGCAAGATTGCAAATGGTAGGAATAGATGAGTAATAATAAGTAAAGTAGACCTAGGAATAAGAAAGAATTAGACCATGTGAAAGCAATAGTGGATTTAATAATCAAATGATTGAAATATTGTAATAAGCATTACCATTGAGAGGGCGCAGTGGCCGAAATTACATATAAATGAAAATTAACAATTGCAATGAATACTAACATTAGAGGGCGCAATGGCCGATATTACGTCAAGATGAGACTTTGTAATTGTAATAAGCATTACCATTGAGAGGGCGCAGTGACCCATATTATGTATAAATGAAAATTAACAATTGCAATGAATACTAACATTAGAGGGCGCAATGGCCGATATTACGTCAAGATGAGGCCTTGTAATTATTGTAATAAGCATTACCATTGAGAGGGCGCAGTGGCCGATATTACGTGTAAATGAAAATTAACAATTGCAATGAATACTAACATTAGAGGGCGCAAGCAGATACTGCACAAAAATGCAACCCGCAGGCTCACACTTCACAATTGAAAAGATTCAAAACACATTTGTTGGATCAAGAGAAGAATATCTGATAAAAACAAGATGAACATCCCAAATCGAAGATCGCAAGGAGACATTTTTTCAAGAGCATGGTCTGACTGGAAACGGAAGAGTAAGTTAAGATACCAACCTAAAACTACAAAACTGGAAAGGTTGAATTGATATTGACATAGGCAATGAATCAAAAATGTGTTGGCCATTTTTGGTGTATTGTTTGTGATTCTCAATTCTCAGGAACGGCTGTAATAAATAAATGACTAGATGTAAAGGATATTTATATAGAAACGTTACTTGTTGAATTTTGTGGTGATTTTTTTTGTGACATCTACACACCCCAGGAAACAATAATCTTTTGGAATTTTTTGGGGGTCGCGATTATTTCACATTAAAACTTAAGTTTTCCAGTGGTACTATTTTTCTTAGGCGCACGAAAATATTTCCATTTGTGAAAATCCGCAGTGTCAAAAATTATGACTTTCTTCAAGTTTGAGAATCAGCTGACTCACTAATAAAGAACTCTTGTTTGAGGCACGGCTATGAGGCATGATTTGAGGCATGCCTTCTCTCAGTTCTAATGAATTGGAGAATTTGAGTGTTTGCTCAAGGTATTGTTGTGTGGTAATTTATGGCATATGTGAAGTGTGAAGTGACTTTTCTGGAGTCGATAAAAATGAATGATGAAGACATTTAAAATTTTTTAATACATCACAAAGTGATAAAAGAAAAAATTGACTGTCCGGACTGTGGAGATGATCTCTACGTGAATCGGGGCACTCTCATGTTTAGATGCCAGAAGAAGGTGGTGCTTGGCAAGAAGATGGCAAGAATTTGTGGGTTTGCCGGGTCAGCCAGAGTGGGGTCTTTTTTTTGAGAACACCAAATCACATTGAGAGGGATGGACCACAAGGTTGGTGAGTGTTGTTCTTTTATATATGCATGTAACAGTGACTTCATGATAGCAAAGGTTAGGCGCGCGGTTAGGTCTTTTGTGAAGTAGTTCAGTCACATCTAGCCTAGGTTAGGTTAGGAATTGTTATATTCAAAAAATTCAACAACTAACGTTTCTATATAATTACCAAAATAATAAAGGTATGAGGTGGTTCAGTCACATCTAGCTAGGTTAGGTTAGGTTTGGTTATGCGCGCTTTGCGTGCACTGCATTTGGGGAAGGTAGTGTTTTGGAAATATTTTATTCACTTGGTTTACATTGTTTTAAGATTTGGAACTCCTCACACGTTTGCAAATTATGAATTTTTCAAATAAAAATATAAATTTTTATGAAAAATGTTTTTTTTGAAAATTTCAATTTTTTTGTGAAATAATCGCAACCCCCAAAAAATTTCAATGGATTATTGTTTCCTGGGGTGTGTAGATGTCACAAAAAAAATCACCACAAAATTCAACAAGTAACGTTTCTATATAATTACCGATGTAAAGTTTAGAGACTCCATGACACCGTAGCAAATCATCTTATTTAAACTATTGGCTAACAACATTATAGAACATTATATCTGGTTATTCTAGCTAATAAGTTCAACAGCTGGATTAGCAGATGGCATCCCATGTCACCAAATATGTTATCAGCAGACATCAATAATTGAGTTGTATAGGCTATTTGCACACACACCGATTTTGGACAGCCAGTATAAAATCTGCCAATATTTTATCAACTCACTGGTTTTATACTGGCCAAACAATCAAATCACCCATTGTAATCGTAATTAGCACGTTCTACCAAAACAAGTTTAAAACATAGTACCTACTATTTCACCAAGCAGTCGACTGAAATGGTTGGTCAACAATCTGTGCGTGTGCAAGCGTGTATTTAATCACATAGGCCCCTACTTGCCGGTAATGCCGGCAATAGGCCGTTTTCACACACACCGACACGGCGCCGGCACGACACCGGCAAGATGTCGTCCCGGTGTCGTGGGGGTTGAGATACAATGCTGCCAAATGGAACAGCTTTCACATTCACCGACACGGCACCGGCAGCCGGCTGCCGGCGCCGGCATGTCGTTGGCAGCATAGCTCCCGCCGGTGCCGGCACCGACACTTGTGTGTCGTCCATAGTTTTGAACAGAATTTGGTAATTTTGTCAACAGTTTGAGGTTAGGTACTGAAAAAAAAACGTCTGGTACAGTACGATGGCTGATAGGTATGATGTTGTCACCCTAATTGAATTAGTTGAATCCGAGCCCTGTTTGGGACAAAACTATAGAAGAAAATAAGAACAAGATCTTAGTCTTGTTTTTTGATTTCATCACTTAAATTCACTAATATATAGTCGAAAGTTTCCTTACAGTACTCATACGAAAAAAATTAAAAAATTTTGTTGGGTTTGTCACTAGCTTATCAAATAAGGTGTAATACAAGCCATCCAATTAGCGAACTTTTATTATTGGGTCAATTCAAAGTTGTCTATTATGACTGTGCCTTTTACGTCGTAGATATAATAAATATAACAAATACAACCTCCTGTTGTAATCAGAGAGAATAGAAGTAATTCTTTTACTATACTCTCTGGTTGTAATCAGCCATCGTACCGTTTTGAACTGTGCCACCCACTGCAAAATAAGGTTAGTTCTTCACCGATAGCCAGATGCCATGTCGGCAAGTGTGAAATGCTTCAACGATGTCGTGACGATATCGGCGCCCGGTGCCGGTGTCGTGCCGGCGCCGTGTCGGTGTGTGTGAAAACGCCCATACAATGGCAGTGGACGGCTGCTCACCGGCATTTTACCGGCGCCGACCAGCGGTCGGCATGTGTGCCAGATCCCATTCCCACATGTGGTTCACTATTGGAATTTGGACAACTGGTATAAAATCGTCCATTCAAAATCGGTGTGTGTGCAATAAGCCAATTTTGGATGGCCAATTTTATACTGGTCACCCAAATTCCAATAGTGAACCACATGTGGAAATGGGAAAAATGCCAGTAAAATGCCAGTGAGCAGCCATCCACTGCCACTGTATCGCTGGCATTACCGGCAAGTATAGGGGCCTACATGACTAAATTACACGCTTGCACATGCACCAATTTTATAAAAAGATTTGTACAAAAAGATTATTCTAAAATCAGCTGAAAGATTACTTTCTTGCAATCCTTACTTGAAAATAATTTTAGTATTCTAATATGTTGATGTTTAATCACATGTAGACAGCTGATTGTTTGACTGGTAAACATTTGGTGAGTGTGCTAGCACCAGCTAACCGATAAAATATCGCCCTATTTTATACTGGCCATCCAAAATCGGTGTGTGTGCAATTAGCCTAAGGTAGATACTTCAATGCTTGTAATACCATCAATTGAAACAAAAATTGCATAGCCTTTATAAGTACTTGACTCACATGACTGAAGTGAAACCAACAGCCCACATGGTTTGAGTGTGGAAAATGAATCTTAATGGATTCCCACAATCCACTTTCAAAATCACTCATTATTACTTTTGGTTTCAGACCAGAATGTAAGCTTTTACAGTTTTGAAGAGCATGTTGTACGCGCTTGTGGTTCTGCTGCTCATAAGTGCCCATACAATTGGGAATGCCTGGAATAATATCATAAATAATTTTAATTACAGAAAATTATTGCTGCTTGATTAGCAATTAATTAGGTCACATAACAAAAAATATTGTCATCTCATCATACTTTTTGGTGGGATGCTCCCACCTGTTGAATGGTTGAGAAATAATCCTACTGGCATCATGTCACACATTTCTTGCAATCTCAAAGACTACCTTCCTTCCCCCTGAACTCAACCCAGCACAACAAATAGAAACACTAATAAAAGATTATCATTAGTCTACACTGTAGTAATAACAATAGATCTAAACTTTTAAAGCAGATATGTATCTTTTGTGTTTGGCTGATAAATGCTTGGGTGGTTTGCTTCTATAAAGACATTCTTCTCTTGTTTTATTTATCAATTAATTTTTTAAATTCCTATTCAAATAATGGCTAAATAAAACACCTCAAACTGCAACTAAATCATAAAACAATTTATTGTGTTATTTAAAAGTAATGAAGAGACATTCAGATTAGTCATGAGAATCATCCTAGCAGTAACTGGCGTGTGCTGCTATAAATGCTTTAAATGTTCATTTAAAATCATCCTGGTATGAGCTGGTCACACCAATTGTTAAATCTCAAACTACACTCGCAACATTTTATTACGTTATTTTCAATCTGTTCTATTTTCTCGAATCAATCTTCGTATTTTTGAATTTGCCGCTCTCCAATTCATGACGTCGAACCTTGCACTGCCTTCAAACAACTGATATCATTTAAATTAATTAATCATTCAATTTATTCTCCTCATTGGCTATGTTTTATTTAATCTTTAATTACGTTCATTTTCTATTCCATTCTTTCACTTTTGTTGTGAAATCATTAGTAAATTTCCATTTACTGTGCCACGCCTTAATAAGTTGGTATGACAGCCAACTTTGGTAAGAACATTTCCGTCCGCTTAACGCCACTCCTCGAGTCTCCACCAAAGGATGTAGTTGGAACATTTTTGCTTCTTCAATTTTTCTTCTTCATCGGCCCTCATCTTCATCTTTATTTGTGCTATCGACTTTAAACCAAACCTCGGTATTTATGAACATTTACAGTGCGGCAAACCTTTCAATTTCATCAAATTTCACGAACTTTAAAGAAACTTAGTATCCAACCTCTACGACCAGACCACGCTGCTTCAACTTTTCAAATATTTAAAGTCACATGATTCGATTTTCAATTCATCTACAATTCGTTTAATTATTTTAAATACTCAGTGAATACTATCCAACAACAGTTAGCAATTTTCCTCAAGACATTTTTTAAACACTTTTCGACCAGCATTTCCTATCATGGGTTATGTTTGAACACGTTGACTCCAAATTTCAACTATCCGTTTTCACTTATCAATAAACTTTATTCTACTGGAACTTCAAGTTTTCAATCCAATCTTTCAACCAAAACTTCAATCTGGCGAAGTTTTTTCCTACCACAAGATCACTTGGGTGATTCCATCTTCTGCATCATAGCTTGGGCCATTCCGTTTCTACATCGTTTCACTATCCATGATATTTGAGGGCCTCTTTCTTCCTACTCAACTTGCCGCTGCTCAAGCTCTGCTGGGACCATTCAAACAAGACACTCACCAATTCCGCTTCACCAAAGTTGAGTATTATTATTATTCCTACAACTTTACTACTTGCCTATGGGGCCTGGTATTATTGTATATCTATGAAACATAATATCAGTCAATTTGACTTCAACTTGAATACATTTCAACCGACCCATTACAATTTTGTCATAACTTGGCGATCGAGCCTTTATTACATTTTTGTAGTCATACTACTTTGGCAATCGAGCCTACCAACTTTGTCTTACTATTTTGGCAATCGAGCCTATTACAATTTTGTCATAACTTGGCGATCGAGCCTTTATTACAATCTTACATTCCATTCTGGCGATCGAGCCTATTACAATTTTGTCATAACTTGGCGATCGAGCCTTTATTACATTTTTGTAGTCATACTACTTTGGCGAACGAGCCTCTTCAGTATCAAACTCTCCGTCAAAATCTCCCGTATCCTGCAGGCCTGAGCCTATTGGAACAATACCTACTGCAATGGATCCAATAGATCCTCCATTGCCAGTGAGCTCAGCTAATACTTTGATAGAGACCCATTCAGGTGTTTTGGATTCTTCTCTTCTGACAGATTGTAAATGGGATACTGTATTGGCGGTTAATGAGTGCGATGCTCATACAAGTAGTTTGAAATCATCAGAAGTAAGAAGTAATAAAACTGTCTCACAGAATCGTTTTTTACATCCTACTCAAGGGATGCAAACACTGACCTAGGTTTATCACCGGGTCCTGACAAAACTTCCCAGGTTGCTGTACCCAATTTAACTATATTTAGTGTGAATGCACAATCTCTCCGTAATAAACTGCATGAAATGGAAGTTATTTTAACTGAAGCCCCTGCTAATGTGATATGTGTTAATGAACATTGGCTTCTTGAGGGGGAGATTTCACTATATGTTCCAGAGCGCTTTGTTTTGGCTAGCTGTTATTGTAGACAATCACCTTATGGAGGTTCATCTATATATGTGGAGAGAAGTATGTTGTTTGAACTGCTGAATTTAAATCAATATTGCAGTGATACTATTTGTGAAGCCTCAGCCATTAGGCTATCCAAATTTAATATGCTTGTCTTATGTATATACCGTACTCCTGTTTCAAATTTTAAAAATTTCATTGAAAATCTTGAAAATATTTTAACTGATCTTACAAGCAGGCCAAAGCGTTTTAAGTATATTGTTCTTGCAGGTGACCTAAATGTAGATATTTTTAGAGATAATTACTCTGAAGCTGTAGAATTGTTGAATTTACTGAGAACATTTGATTTATATTGTGTTCATAGAACCCCAACAAGATTCAATTCATGTCTTGACATTGTTGCATCAAATATTCTTATTGACAATGTTGAGGTGAAGTTATTGAACCAGGACTTACTCTCTGACCATGCAGGTATTTGGTCTACTTTCAAATTGAATGTTAACCCATATTGTGGATATGATATCTCATGTAAAAAAGAGTACAGTAAAAAGCGTATTATTTCTCAAGACAAATTGAATTATTTCAGACAACTATTGATCTCTGCAGATTGGTCTGATATTTATACCAATGATGTAAACAATGCTGTTAAAATTTTTTATTCATTTTCACAAAGTATTTCTATCTTAGCTGTCCACGAATTAATGTTAGCAATAGTTGTAGAAAGAGAAAAGCTACTGTGATGAATTGGTTTACTCCAGAACTGGATGGTATGCGAAAATTGCTTCTTGTAGCCTATAGCAGATGGAAGAACTCTAATAACCCTGAGTGTAGGATTTTTTTCAAGAATCTCAAGGCCAAGTACAAGCAAGAAATATATAAAGCAAAGCTAGAAGAAAATGGTAGATTCATAGCTAAGGCTAAGAACCAATGTAAGGCAGCCTGGCTAATTGCTAAAAAGGAAGGTAATCTTGTAAATCCAACAAAACAAAATTGTATACCAATTTCTCCTGAACAGTTTAATAATTTTTTTGTTAATATATCACAAGATACTGCTAATGCTCAGAAAAATAGTCCAAGTGCAAGTAATATAGACTTCTCTGATTTGTTGATGAATAATATTAATAGAGATCAGAATAGCAATAATTTCAAGCTTAAGAGTGTTGATGAACAAACAGTTCGTTTTATTGTAAATAAAATGAGTAACTCAAGATCTGAAGATGTGTATGGTATGTCAAATTATTTGGTCAAGACTGTAGTTGATGTTTTTATATCGGAACTTACTTATATTGTAAATTTTGTTCTTAGTGAAGGAGTTTTTCCTGATTTTTTGAAAGTTACCAAAGTAACACCTATTTTCAAGAAGGGTGATGCTAATGAACCACAAAACTACAGACCAATTGCAATTGTTCCCATTTTGAGTAAAATCATTGAAACTTGTATTGTAATTCAACTTAATGAATATTTTGTTTGTAACGGGCTATTCTATCCCTTTCAGTTTGGCTTTAGGCCCAATCATTGTACTGTTGATGCTGTTGAAAAGCTTGTTGAGTGTGTTTTGAATGGTTTTGAACGGAAACAGCCAGTGGGGTCCATACTGATAGACTTAAGTAGAGCTTTTGACTGTGTCTCGCATTCCATTTTATGTAAAAAGCTAGAAAAGTATGGTGTAGTGGGCAAGGAGCTAATGTTAATCGAGACTTATCTAAAGAACAGAAAACAAATGGTGAGCTTGAATAATGTAAACTCAAATTTCCTTGATGTAACAATAGGGGTACCACAAGGATCTGTACTGGGCCCGTTTTTGTTTTTAGTCTTTGTAAATGACTTCAGCAGGAATGTCTCTGTTCTTTCTATACTATATGCAGATGATACTACTCTAGTGAATTCAGATGTGAATATAACTAATGTTCAAAATTCACTTGAAAGGGCTATGGATGAATCAAAGCTGTGGTACAGTGCCAATTTACTCACTGTAAATGAAAGTAAAACAGAGCAAATTATATTTTCACTTAACAGACGAAGCAATCTTAACTTGGATGATCATTGTTTAAAACCTGTTAAACTGCTAGGAATGTACTTAGACAGCAAACTTAGTTGGGAACATCATTCAGATAATTTATGTAAAAAGCTATCTAGAGTTACCTGTCTTTTGCATAAATTAAGGTCCTGTGTGAACCTAAGTGTCATTTTAATGGTATATTTTGGTCTTTTTCACTCTCACTTAATATATGGAGTAAAATTGTGGGGTAACTCACCTTCTTCAAAGAAAGTGTTCGTGTGGCAGAAGAAAGCACTTAGAGTTGTATTTGGTCTCAAACACAATGAGTCTTGTAGAGGTGTTTTTGCAGAACATAAAATTATGACCTTGTCTTGTTTATACATTTATTACAATTTGATTGATGTGAAGAAGAATCTTTCCAACTTTGATAAAAAATCGACTGTACACTCTCATAATACAAGGCATAAAGATAACATAACCAGGCCTACAGTTAGATTGACTAAATCCTTAAAAAGTCATAAGTATCAACAAATTCTAATGTTTAATTTGCTGCCACATAATATCAAACAGCTACCTTTTAGGACATTTTGTAAATGTATTAGCGACTGGCTGAAAGTTAAAGCTTTCTACTCGGTTGAGGAGTACTTGGAAAATTTTAATGTTAGGTAATAAGATTTATTGTTACACTTTAACAAATTTGTTATATTTTGACAAACTACTGTATTATTCTTTTACAAATTGTTGTATTTTGACGAAGCCTATTGCTGTTTTGTAATTGTTTTACGGCTAATAAAGATTCTTGATTCTTGAAACTGACATATCACTATTTTGTCATTCATTATTTTGGCGATCGAGCCTCTTAGTGTTAAGCTAACTTTATTACATTTCCTACCATTTAGCGATCACGATTTTGTCCTATTATTTCAGCATACAGCTGACAATATTATCTTGTCATTAATTGGCATACAAGCCATTTATTCTCAATTGAAATATCAATCATTACAGTGTCTCAATTCTTGTTATGTACAATTTTAACAAGTATTTAATTTCAATAATTCAACTGTTTATTTTTTGCAATATAATTATTTGGCAAATTACTGCATTCATTCTTGATTAATCTCTTTTTGGTTAATCTTAATTAAAAACGACAGCAAGGCATCTACTATTTTCATTCATTTAATATTTGCAATTCGCATGTTGCATTTTCATCAATTGACATTTTTATTTTAATTTTGTTATTGTATTCTGGCAAACAGGCCAAATTCCAACTTACATTACTACCATTTGTCAATGAGTATTTATGAATAATTAATACATGTTTAATTATTCATCCTTTGCCTTTTCAACTTTGATTTACATTTTCAATGCATTTCTTTAACATTATCATAATTTGATTATTACAATATTTTATCAATACCTACTTATTGTGGCCTATGTGCCTATCGTTGTACTGCAATCTAGGTTTAATTCAATTAATTAAATCTAAATTAATTGTCACCTGGTCTATACTTTATTTCAAGCTCCTAATTCTTTATCTAGCTACATACATTTCAATATTATTTTTGGACTCATTCTTATTTTAGATTGAGACCTGGTCCTCCGGTTTTTATTTTATTTTTTTATCCAACTTATGGTGTAATTAGCGTTGTGATTGGAAATCTTGGTAATTCTCATTTACCACCTCCAACAACCACAGTCCACTGCTCATTCCTTTCACGGCGTTGATACAACACCAATTTTAAGGGGTAAATTGCCCCCCGCCCACAGTAAAACTTGAAAAACCTTATACATACATCGCTTGACCCAGTAATAAAGAACATTCCTGTAGCCTAAGATGCAGTGGCGTAACTGAGCTCCTCCCCCCTGCCATTTGACTATATGCACCCTGTTTGGTCGCAGCGCACCTTCCACACCGCTGCACCACCCACACTGTGGGGCTGTGGTGGTGCTATTTACGCCACTAAGATGTAGTCCCTTCTAAAATCACATGTAGCATAAGATGTAAATCCATATAAAATCCTCCTTATGAAACCTCATAGAGCCTTTATTTGCTAACCATAAGTATATGACAGTACCAGAGGAACCTGGGAGGTTATTATTGATGAATTATAGGCTACAGTTATCAATAAAAATAATACACTTGAAAATATGTCAATACAATAAAAAATCAAATAATTTATTAATTTGAGTGTAAGATTATATGAGTAATTATCTGACTGTATCAAGGAATTTCCAATAATTGATAGTAGACAACCATACTTAAGAGTGCCAGGTTGTCATGTGCATGCAGCATCAAGCTGGCACTATTCTTTTCTGTCACCTGGCACCACAGTTGCACACTGTCATGCTGAATTCCTAAGTGAGCCAGGTTGGTGGTGCATGCACCAACAAACTGGCACTCATCTCATTTTGTCACCTGGTGCCAAAGCTGCATGCCTTTGTATTTCGTTTATGTCAGTGTTTATCTTTATGCATTTCAACTTCAGCAAATATAGCCTAAATATTGATATATTCATTATCAAATTGATATCAACAACCATAACTTGCTAGCAAAAACTAATACATTGAAATATTGTTGAGATATGAATATAATGTCGATATTTTAATGTTTCAGATATTGCTAGCAAAGTTGGGATGGTTGGGTTGTTGGTAGTTACCTTAACAGGCGGGTGCAAGGGGGTGCACTTGCACCCCCCTGGCTAAAAAATATGAAATAAATTAAATAGCTAGAATTTTCTGTAATTACTTTTATTAATTAGAAATTTATAAAAGTACATTATGCAATGCTCATTACAATGAAAGAATGTTGCAAGTGGGCACTTTTCCCTGATCAGAGCTTGAACTCCACCTATGTGTCCAGCCATTGTGGAGCAGCTATCATAACCCTGTCCAACAAGCTTTTTCAAGTCCAAACCACATGAATTTAAAAATTAAAGAATGGTATCTGAAATTGTAGCAGTGTCAACTTCTTCCAACAGTGGTGCATATTGTAGAAACTCTTCACAAATTAACAGACTGTCATTTCCTTCTTCAAAGCATACATACTGAACTCCAATGGACAGTTGCTCAACCCCAGACATATCAGCAGTTTTGTCAGCTAGTACAGATAAAATGATGCTTTATTCACTTCTTAAAGAATATCCTCCTTTAGAACATCAGCACAGGTATCAATCAATTCATTTTGTATTTGATAGGATACATACAAAACGTTTTTGGCTCCTGACTCTATATGCCCTTTCAAAACAGTGTCACCAGATTCTACTCTGAATTGAAGCAAATCTGTAAAAACAGAACCCTTGTCATTTTTTCCACAAATTGGAAGATCATGTGTTCCAAAAAACAAACTTGTTGATACAATTGATCAAAGTTTTACCCTGTTTGCTTCATCTTCTTTGTGATAAGCAGCATTTATAGCTTCATGCACACTCAAGTTTTGTCTATCCATTGCTTTCTTAAATTCTACTGATGAAGACATAGAATCACAATGCCATTTTGACTGCATATGAGTCTGAGCAGCTTCATAAAACTTGTTGTATTTAAGACAAGGATAAATAATAAACTGGCCTTGTAAACCTCGATGGATTGGAGGTGGGAAAAGGACACATAAGCAGCATACAGGTCTTTTAAGAGCTGCAGAGTATGTTAGCCATGGGTAGGTTTTTAGCCACTCTGGCCCAAAGGCTCTTTCCACTTTAGCATCAGAAGTAACATCTTTTTTGAAATCATAAGTTAGAAGGGGGCCCAAGGATTTATCAATAACTTGAGACAAATTTCATTAGTAACATGAGTGTTTGAGTTCAAGAACAAACCAATATCAAACTGATTAGCAGTATTTTTCTCATACTCAGCTCTAAGCTCAGTTTTATCAAATAAATCTGAACTGCTTGGTCTTTGTGAAGCCAAACTTGATGAAGCTTCCAGCTTCTAGTAAGTCTGTGTTTGAAGATGATGCAGCCACAGCCAAACCAGAAGAGCAGGGTGCAGATGATGAAGCCAATGATGGTGGATCTGTATCACTGACAGCTACATCACATTGTCAATTTTCTGCTTCACAATTTTCCTTGATGCACAATATACTATTTTTATCTAGTAGCTTCTATTAGTTACCAAATAGCATAAAAATTCATTTTAAACCACCATATTTTCAAAATTTTCCTGGGTGGGGTGGGGGGCCCCGGACCCCCTTTTGCAGGGGGGTATCCCATACCCCCCAGACGTTCATTATCTATTGCACACCCCTCTGTTCCAAATCCTGCAGGCGCCCATGGTTACCTGCTTGTAACCTTCTGCATGAAATTTATTGCTTGAACCTATGAACTTATTTCATGAATTAATGCTTTGTTTCCATCTCTAGAGTTACTTCAACAGTTAAACCCACATGTGGAACATAACCTAAACAGAGGTTTAACAATTTGTTAAAATTTTGAGGGCTGCAAAAGCAGTTTTCAACTTTGACGAACTGTTTACATTTGTGAGTGCTAATGGATGTTGGTGAAATGCAAAACTGCTATTTAACAAGCCATCAACAATTTGATGATCGTTAATTGCTTTAATGAATGTTGGTGAAACCGGGCATAAGTGAGCCAGGTTGGTGGTGCATGCAACAAAAAACTGGCACTCTTTTGATTTTGTCAGCTGGCATCAAACTTGCCATCACAGTGGGCTGCATTCCAAAGTGTGCCAGGTTGGTGGTGCAAGCAATGTCACCATGGGCTGGAAAACTAGCCCAGCTTGTTGCCAGCCAAATTTGTCACCATTTACCTTTGGCGCGGTCCCCTCTGGTCCAGGTGCTTGTTGCCAAATCATATCTCCAGGCGTCTCCTCAGCTCACTGAAGTTCCACTTTTGGGCCAGAGGAATTGAATGAAAAATAGCCAATGCTTCACCTCAGAGATTCATCCACAGGACATAAGCCTTCATTGCTGATGACCACCCCTGGAGCTCAGCTGCTGACTCAAACAGTGTTTGGTAATCTTCTAAAGGTGTCTTTCCATCATAGTAGACAGTCCAGTATGCTGGGTTAGAATAATTGACTGCTTATCATTCTCCTTCCCTGCCAACACTGACTTCTCTGAGATGGCTAGGTCTGGAATATCAGAAGATTTATTCACTTCTTCGTGGCTGCTTGGAGATCCAGCTCCACCCTCCAGTACCTTTAGTCAATTTTCCATGGTTTTCATATCTTCCTGTAGTTGATCATCCATGGCTTTTAATTCCTCTTCCACCTTACTGACTTCTTGATTAACAGAATCAGCAAGATTTTTAACCTTCTCTTCCACAACTTCTTATAATGAGGTAATATTTTCCTGTTATTTAATATTTTCCTGAGGTAATAATTTGCCCTCCATAGAAGTCATATTCTCGTGAAGTTCACCTTCCATGGACTTCATATTCTCTTGTTAGGGGCGGATCCAGGGCTGGGCGAGCGGGGCAACTGCCCGGGGACCCACAGCGCGGCCTGGACTTGACAAAACGCAGGTCGGGTTGGTCGGTTAGAAGCATGAGGCCCTCGAGCTCAATAGGCAAGGAAAGAGTACACGAGATACAGAAATCTATTATATTGAAATTTCTCACTCTGAAATTATTGTGTCAGTGTGAAATACTTGAAGAAGCCCACAAAAACGGGGCCAGGCAAGTCAGCGGGGCCCTGCTGCCTGGTATTTAAAAAAATAATAAACCTAACATAATATATTGACTTTTGACTATTGGCTATACTTTAGTTTTTACATTGCATATTTTATGATGAACCATAACAACTTTTGGGTTTAGCTAACCATTATCAGCATGTTAAAAATTAAAATATACACAGAAAATGCATTATTTTGTAAAAAAAAATCAGTCAATCTGTACTACCTATAGTGCCAACTGATCAAATCTTCAGGCTGTTAATTTAGTACATAAGAAACTACTATAATACTAGACAAATAATAAGGTCAGTTTTATAAGTTGATCAAACACAGCTAACTCATTAAAAAAACGCATTTTTAAAGCTGATTTTTTCAAATAATCATGGGGGAGTACCATTAGCGTAGCGATGGGAGTTTTCCCGGGTTACAACCTCCCTCAAGCCTGTGAAAAAGAGGCCCCAAAAACGAGTAGGGAGGCATCAATAGTAATACAATGATATTGGTTACTGGAGATAGAAAAGTTTTCATAAAGTAAATTCGTATGGCTTTTCGTGGTGGGGAGACCCTTACGGGTAGTTCCACCTCGCCGCTTTTTTTTAACGACTGCTAAGTTTTCATATGTGAAGTGTTACAGTTGGAAAAATACTGTTACAAAAGAATACAAAGCAGTTATTTATGCTCTTTTTCTATGTAGATCATTCCATTCATGGTCGGACGTGACTTGAAACCTAATCTTCATTCTCTTGCTTTTCACATGTCTTTGTCACTCTTATTTTTCAAGTGTGCAACTCTCTCACTCAATTGAATTTCTCAAGATTTCTACAGACTTCCTGAACAATTGGCGTCATGTTCTGTGACCTTCCACAGCATTCCTGAAGCATTGAGAAGCCTCCAGATTCTTGGAATTATACAACTATAACAGCTATATAAAGAAGTCCACGTGAACAAGCTAGTTAGTCTTAAAGCTTGTTTGTCAGATTGTGTTACAGATTGTGTCTGCAGTGGCATGGTCAGCATCTCTTCTACCTGGTGACTAAGATGCAGCCTGAGGTGAAGGCATCATATGACACATTGTAGACTTGCTTGGTTCAGCTGAGGGACAAGATGCAGACATTAGGAGTGAGGAAACTTGGCATACCAAGGCTTGGAAGTGATTATGATGGCTTGGACTGGGCAATTGTGAAGCCAATGCTGCAAGAAGTGTTCCAATCAGTAGGGGTTATCGAGAATACTGCCGCGACCAATCAGAAGACAGGGGGGCGTGGCCACCCCCCTTCCCCCTCCCCCAGGTCAGACATTTTGTAAACACCTACCCCTTCCCCCCTGTCGCGCTCAGCCATTTTGTTTTTTAAGGTCACATACCCCCCCTTCCCTATGTGCCCCCACTTTATTCCCAATAGATTAAAGGGGCACCCCCCGCAAGCACCAATGAGAGAGGACCTATCCCCCTGACCCCACCTCTCACAGAAGGTTCCCAATAAATATAGAACATACAGCTTTATATCTATATATACATGCTTGCAATTGTATATCTATATATACCTGCTTACAATTACTATATCTATATTTGCTCTTATCCGTAACCCCCCGCCCCCCGCCCACCCCCCCCCCCCCACCGCTTTAGCTATTAATTGCATCTGCACACTTGCCACCTCCTGCTGTGATTCTCAAAGCCCTCTCTCTCTCTTTCGCACGTGCAGTGTTAATATACCCCCCTGCCCCCCCAGCCCCGGACAGTGCTTCAGATATTAATAACACTTCCGCCCCCTGCTGTGAAAAAACTATTTCATAACGTTTAAAAGCAGAGCACGTGCACAAGTTTTATGTAGATTTTTTTATGTGACTCATTAAGCTGTGGAATAATAATCCTCTCTCTCTTTCTTTTTGAAAGAGAGGTTATTTCTACAATACCCCATGCTGTTTGCTCAAATAATCCGACCCCCACTTTCTCTCTCAGGTCATTAACCTTTGCATGAATAATCCTGTCTGTGTGAGAGAGAGAGGCTTTCTCTCTCACTCTCTCTCAGCTCATTTGAAGGTCACAAACATGTTTTAACCTGTCTGTGTGTGAGAGAGAGGCTTTCTCTCTCACTCTCTCAGCTCATTCATTAGCCTCGGTTGAAAATTCAAATATGCTTTGCAATAATATTAAACTCATCTATAGCTATGCCAATAAGTAAACTGAATGACCAAAACATGGTATTATTGAATCACGTGCACCACCTTTTGAATCTCGTGCACATGCACTCTGATGTGAGGTGTGCAAGTGAAACTGGATCCTCCAATAGATTCATAGGCACCTGCTATTAGTAACATGGTTTCTAGGCAAACCCAACACACATAATCGCATTTAGCATCATTAAATGTTGTTAGACACAAATAGGTGTAGAATGCTGGTGTACTTTTCAGGTCATTAACCTTTGCATGAATGCACATGCCACGTTCTGTTGGTTTCCCCCTCATGATTAAAATTTTTTACATTTTTTATCTGCTAAATCATATAGAGCATCCCAAAGTTCGTTTGTATCTGAAATAATTTGTATTGGGGAATCGTTAGAACACCCATAGTGCAAATGACCCTCCTCACTTATAACTATATCTAGGAGATCATATATTTCAGATAAAATAGGATAGCAGAAATTCTCAGTTTTTTTGTTGCAGACAAAGTTCCATCATCTGCCTCAGTTGAAAATTTAATATGCTTTGCAATAATATCAAACTCGCTTACTGAAATTGCCATCAGTAAACGGGATAGTTTTTTAAATTTTGTATAGCTGTAGCACCTCATCCTTCCTCTATGATAGTTAAACACATACTGAATGACCGGCGGTTTGTTAGTTAGAAAAAGCCTCCAAAGGAACGTCAACCTCACCGCCTTATTGGAGGTCACTCTTTTTTTATTTGGGTAAAAAGAGGTTCACACAGGGCTAGGTCACATAAACCTGTGCTATGGAGAAAAACCCATTGTAAAAATTTACATTTCTTTCAACTCTACTTGTCCGTTCTCATGTTCGCATATTAATACAAAATTTCTCTTGTTAAAATCTGTCAAGTTCTCATTATTTAATACGCTTTTAAATTTATCACATAGTAATAAATCGAAATAAGAGTCTCCCTCACTGTCGGGATCGTAGAGATTTAGTAACACTCTGCCTGTACCATAGACTATGGCGTTTTCAACGGTCAGATACGAACCGAGAGGTACTGATTCTAGAGGCAACACCTCACGTGCCAAAGCGTTGAATGCGTCCACGCAGAACTGTCCCATCTTTCCTAAAGATTCAAGCTTCTCAATTTCACTCCTTTTATGCATTCTCCCCAACACTGTTTGCGCAAGCGCAGTTTGTAGCTTCTTCCTCAATTTGTAATAATTTTTTAACGCAAAGCCTATGCGGCCTATAATAGGATAAATATTCGTAAACATCATTCAAATTTACACTGTTTAAAAAAATTTGTTTCAACTGTCTCGCAAGTCCAATGTTTTCACGAGTAGAATTTCTAATGGCATCCTCACACAAATCAAACCACTGCAGATATTCTCGTAATTTGTTCTCTAATTCTTTATCCGCACACATCCACTTCTGAGGATCCATTATCTACAACTAATTATTTATACAGCGGGATTAATACCGAAAAATTGATAGGTTTCCTACCAACGCCCACGCTACAAATTCTCACTTTGTGTGATTCCAACTCATAACCACAGTAAACGCATACGACCTTTTTTCCATCATAGTAAAATCCTTGTCTCGCATAATTTCTTTTGCTTGTTCTACTATAAAAAGTGCAATTCCTCATACTTTTCATTCGATTATTTTCACAAGTATAATCCCCCTCCTCTCCTATCTTTGGAAGCGTGTTAGATGTTAATAGTTGCAAATAATGTTGTGCACTTATTAGAGCGCATCTCCCACCTTCTACATTTTTGTGTATGTTACAAACCTCAAAACACCACGTATCTTTAAACTTTGTGAAATTAGGTTTCGCAAAATATTCCGGTATGTTACGTACATCATTATGATACTTTTTCAAAAATGCCGCTTTTTCTGTTCCCTTTGTAAAAATGCAATCATACGCGCCGAGATATCCTCTTATCAATGAATCTGTAAACTCCGTCTCCCCCTCATCCCATAATATTTTATGATAATGTTGTTCTAACCAGGTAGCCTCGCGAAACATTTTCCAGCTCAAAGTAGATTTCGGAAAAGGCGGTTTAAAGTGTAGTACCACATAATTACCAGCCCGATCAACCAGCGCGAATTCTTTTAAAATTATTTGATTATTATCTCCCTTAAACCAGTGTAGATCCGCAACGGCAAAATTCTTCTTCTTCTTTTCTTCCATCTCACACTGTATTCCCACTGTACGTGTTTTTCCCTCTTCACTAGCCTCAAAATCTCCAATCGCCTCTTGAAACAGCGAAGAAGTCGACATGTTGCTCTCTCACACACGCCCACACGAATGATAAATTATTTTTTACATTTCACCTTTATATTTTAAACATCCCCCCCTACCGGCAATTTATTGTACTTCTCTAACTAATGAGGTTAAAGGCGTGTATTCCATTATTGAATCGCTTATAAGAATACAATATGCCGAAGTCGAGTTTGGTAGTTCTTTACTAAATTCCATATCTAATCTTATATCTGTGGATGTTTTCAAATGATCAGATTGGTGTGAACAGTCAATCACAATTATTGGTGATTTTTCGCAAAACGCTTTAAAATCAATAGCGTTCCCATGTTCTGCATTTATAGTGCGATTATAGTAACTCGGCGCGAAATCTAAAAACATGCGATACATTATCTGCTTATTCCCCAACAAATTATCATAGGGATAATATTGACTGTTTAGAAATAATTTAACGTTATACAACTCGCACGAATCAAAATCAGACATTGATTTATTAATAGCATTTTTCCGAGCCGTTTGAAAGGCTAAAATTACATAGCGTGGAACATCTAAATGCGATGATGTTTTTTTATTGCCCACGAATGAATTCTCGATGTCGCCATGTTTGGAAATTCGTGAATCTCCCATCTTCTAAACGCAAGTTTTAAAGGGCGATCAGAATCGAGTAATTTCAAAAATTTCAACCTTACGTGATCTTCCAAATGGATGTACGGAATTTTCCACTGTAGTTTATCAATTGTTAAAGAAACATTTGTTCCTGTAGCCGATTCAACGCAGTTTAGATCCGACGCACTTCTCAATAATACAAGCTCTTGTTTCAAGTTTAAAATTATTCGTTGAAAATCTTCGAAAAATGGTAACAAAAGTTTCAGCGGTACGCAAAAAATGAATTTATTATCCGTCAACTTATATCCATCTCTATCAAATCCTGCCAATTGGTATGTATTTGCATCGAAAACATTTTTCAAAAGCAATCCTTTAATTGTAGACGTAATTCCGACAAGTCTCGATTTCGCTACTTGCTGTCCCGCCAATTCATAACGTATCTCATCAAACAGATGGCCTACCACGTTGCTGACAAGTTTATATTCGGCATGCACTGGCGGATCCTCGGGTTTCGCACCAGGCTTTGTACATTTAACACTCCCCTCAATAAATAGAAAGGATTTACAAGGCAGTGTGTATATATCCTGCTGATTTACAGGAAGCCTTACTTCATCCGAATTACCTAGTTTCTGTCCAGAATATGTTGTGTGCGTGTGAAATTCGTACTTAGTAATATCAGAGTAAAATTGAATTTGACTATCGACATCTAGAATTTCACTTATTGCGGCTCCCGACATTTTTCCAATTAACTATAAATCCCAATTTTTCTAGTATTCTCGCGTTTTTAGCTGTTAATCTGTTTTTCGGCGTTAACATAGGTGTTAACGCTACTGAGCTTAAACTCCTACTGACGCTTTCTCTGTTCTCATCTCGACGCTTAGGTACGGCATTGAATACAATAAAACCCATCTTCTAACTTTTCTCACGAATATGTAACCTCACAGTTATACTATCCCCTCGAAAATCGATAAGTGATCCGTCTTGATCGGTTACCGTCACATTAATAAACTGAATTCTGCGAGTATTGAGAGGTACATATATAATTTCTGCGGGCGTTTCATTAATCAAATAACCGGGCGGTACCCTCGGCAGAAATTCGTAAATAATATGCTTTTCATCTCCGTTAGCGAAGCTTCCACATGCTAAATTACATGACACCACGATTGTATTAATATGACTGATCGAGACTAAATGATTTGAATAATGCCATGTATTTGCTTCGAGTAGAAGTTTATCAAACCCAAGTGTCTTACCAATTGAATCGTCAAAAGTTAAATCTACTGGTTTATCGGAATAAATTCCAACTTTCATAGTGTTATTATTCGGTTGTATAACAAGACTCTCATCGCTCAAGTTCAATTTCAACTTTATAGCGCTTATTATATTATCAATTTCGTACGATCCTGTATCAAGATTCACCAGTTTATCTCCATATTTAAAACTGGAATTTTTCCCCCTTATTATATTCGGTATACTATTAAACGTCCACAAGTTAACCAATCCAATTTCCCATTCGCGATTTTTATCCAATTCCAGAGCGTGGTTTAAATTCTCATATAGATTACTTGTTTTTGAGGTTAGTGTAATAACAGCCATCCCTCACTCAGCTAATGCTTTCAACACAAGCGTAAAATTACAACTGGTTAGCAAGAAACAAAATCACTAGGTGCCCACAAATGTCTGTGTTTACCCGCTGCAATTGGTTGGTATTATAGAATATTTTTACATTATTTTCTTTTTCCCAATATTTTGCCAATTCGCGTGGCGGTTGCAAGTCACCAATCGGATCAAAATAATACACATTTTTCCCTCGTTTAATATATGCAGTCCAATGTGTTCCCATTCCAATCTGTTTGTCTAAATTAACAATTGCGAGCTCATTATTTCGAATTTTACTCGGAAGTGTATCAATCATATATATGCCCCTTAGTGGTATATCTAATATTTTACACCATTTTATCAGGTCATAGTTTGACAGCGGGCCGTTCATCTTTGCGTTTTTCTCTGTCTTTTCCTCTGCTTTTTTCCACCTTGCTTCTTTTTAACCTTAGGAAATAGTGTTACACCGTATTGGGTGGGAGGTACTAGTATTCTTCCGCCTGTTGGATATGGTTTCAGATAAAAACCACGACCGGCAATATGATTTTTTAACCTATTGATTGCCTTTTGTCTAATACTATCACTATGCGTTTTTCTAACTCCCCTCGTTTTTCGTTTTCTCAAACCGCCACCAAATGCGGATTTCGCTTTCATAATGTTTGTAACAAGATAAGAATATGCCCTCTCAGATAACCCCGTTTTTGGGTCCTTGAAAATTTCCCAAGCTCCATCTGCCAAGTGCCTGTCAGCCTCCGCCCGCGTCTTGTTATCAGACGCTCGGGAGTAAACTATGTCGTGCGTCTTACATAAATCATCAAGACGGTTTATTCCTTTATCTCCACGTGCTAACCTCGACCTTAACCTCGTTCCTGGACCGCAGAAATTATACCCATCTAGGTGGGCTTCTACAGGTAATAAGTCAACCCCCCTATTTATCACTGTACCCAAAATATTCCCAATTTTTGATAAAATACCTCTACCACGCTTACGAACAGTGCGGCGCTTTTTCTTAACAGTGTTCATCCTTTAACGGTTAAACATAAACTGAACTGTAATTACTACTACATAATTGATTAGTTTTCTTCAAAAGAAAATTCGATTTTTCATTAAAAGTGTCGGCACAATTTGCAAGAACGCTATAGTATTTGTAGAAATTACAAACTGTTTCTCGCTCATCAACCATAAATTTATACCAATGTATCAACCCAATTTCAAAGGAAATTGGTGTTTTATAATATGAATTAACGCAAGATTTAATATTGAATAAAGTATGGTTTCTCAGTGAAGTTGACGATCCAAAGGAATTGAAAAGAAATTGCGTATCATTTTGTTTCTCATGCAGATTGCACGATTTATCTTTATTTAAAAGTAGTACGGTGTTTAGACAGCATAATAGAAATATAAATAGTACTATCGTTTTCCACACGTGCCGCATCGCCAAAGCACATTCCATGTTGACAGATGTAAACATACTGATAAAAATAGAACACCGTGTTGAGGGGGAGAAGCGAGCGCGTGCCAGCGAGAGCTTCCTGCGAGCTTCCTTCTTTTAGGTGCTCACCTACTCCAAAGAGGAATGCTCATCGCATCCCGCAATCCTTTTTTAGATTGCCGCGCACACCGCTAAAAGATCATTCGCGTTTTGAACATCATAGTTATCGGATCAAAAAAGTGCGATCATCTTTATCAGTTTGAAAGCGTCACAACAGTTTGAACTTTAGCTATCCGCGCACAGCGATAAAAGAGCATTTGCGTTTTTGAACGGCACAACAAGAAGAGTGATCATTTTGAAAGCATCACATCAGTTTGAAACAAAGGTGAGCAATAATAATTCAAATCTTTATTTACATTAATCAATTATAACAAACTCGAAATAAAGCCACAAAATAATCAAACTCGAAATAAAGTCAAACTCATAAAAATTATCTTCAACCCAATCACACATTTTTACAAGTTTTTGGGTAAATACTGTTAGTGCAAAAAATCTTGCATATTAAATTGGAGCAATTATAATAGAAATAGTAATTGTTCAATAATATTTACAATAAATCTTCTCACACCTGATTAATGCAGACGACATCTCCATAATCTGATAATAAGTGTGCATAATCCAAATTTTTAAGCATCAATCTGATCCATTTTCCCTATTTTGTATGTTTCAGTTCCAACTAGAGGTGTTTCAAGTCTACAACAGAGCGCAAGTGATTCCTCGGCTTCCTTCTCGTGCAGGTTTGTTTACTTTTTTAATTAATTCTCCTCCTCCTACTCCTCCTCCTCCTCCTCCTCCTTCTCTTCCTTCTTCTTCTCCTTCTTCTCCTTCACCTCCTTCTCCTCCTCCTTCTCCTCCTCCTTCTCCTTCTCCTTCTCCTCCTCCTTCTCCTCCTTCCCCTTTAAGAATGTTCTTATTATATATACAAAACGATGCATGATACAGTTTTTTCGAATCTGCAATAATTACTTTACAATATACGCATTGCAAATAACCCGTTTTATGTAGAAAAAATCCATTACTCGCGAAATATTCAGCATTTCTTTTAAAAACCAATATCCTCTTATTAAATGAGTTTGACCAGTGAGGCTTTGATCTTTGATAAAATGTCTTTATTCGCTGGTCGTAATCCCGAAGATTATTAAAATTTTCATTCTCGATAGAAATATTATGCATTCTCCTCCATCCACAATTCGGACTATGTTTTTCATGTTCTTTTTCGGGATCATCTGTTATTAGCCATTTTTCCAAACCAACTAAACAAAACACGCACTGCACTGAGTCTGGTGGCGTCTTGAATACAAATCCCAGTTTAGCTAAATGTTTAGGTGATAAAAGGGGAGATTCGAATTTTTTCCATCTCTCATCAAAACTCAACAACCTCAATCTTTTGAGTAGGGCTACTTAGCCGATTCTGATGCGGCCAATCAGAAGACAGGGGGGCGTGGCCACCCCCCTTCCCCCTCCCCCAGGTCAGACATTTTGTAAACGCCCACCCCTTCCCCCTGTCCCAGTCAGCCATTTTGTTTTTAAGGTCACATACCCCCCTTCCCTATGTGCCCCCACTTTATTCCCAATAGATTAAAGGGGGACCCCCGCAAGCACCAATGAGAGAGGACCTATCCCCCCTGACCCCACCTCTCACAGAAGGTTCCCAATAAATATAGAACATACAGTTTTATATCTATATATACATGCTTGCAATTGTATATCTATATATACCTGCTTGCAATTACTATATCTATATTTGCAATAGCATCAGCCCCCGCCGCCAGATTTAGCTATTAATTGCATCTGCACACCTGCTACCTCCTGCTGTGATTCTCAAAGCCCTCTCTTTCGCACGTGCAGTGTTAATATACCCCCCTGCCCCCCACCCCCGGACAGTGCTTCAGATATTAATAATACTTCCGCCCCCTGCTGTGAAAAACTATTTCATAACGTTTAAAAGCAGAGCACGTGCACAAGTTTTTTTATGTGACTCATTAAGCTGTGGAATAATAATCCTCTCACTCTTTCTTTCTATTTCTACAATACCCCATGCTGTTTGCTCAAATAATCCGACCCCCACTTTCTCTCTCAGGTCATTAACCTTTGCATGAATAATCCTGTCTGTGTGAGAGAGAGAGGCTTTCTCTCTCACTCTCTCTCTCAGCTCATTTGAAGGTCACAAACATGTTTTAACCTGTCTGTGTGAGAGAGAGAGGCTTTCTCTCTCACTCTCTCTCAGCTCATTCATTAGCCTCGGTTGAAAATTTAAATATGCTTTGCAATAATATTAAACTCATCTATAGCTATACCAATAAGTAAACTGAATGACCAAAACATGGTATTATTGAATCATGTGCACTACCTTTTGAATCTCGTGCACTACCTTTTGAGGTGTGCAAGTGAAACTGGATCCTCCAATAGATTCATAGGCACCTGCTATTAGTAACATGGTTTCTAGGCAAACCCAACACACATAATCGCATTTAGCATCATTAAATGTTGTTAGACACAAATAGGTGTAGAATGCTGGTGTACTTTTCAGGTCATTAACCTTTGCATGAATGCACATGCCACGTTCTGTTGGTTCCCCCTCATGATTAAAATTTTTTACATTTTTTATCCGCTAAATCATATAGAGCATCCCAAAGTTCGTTTGTATCTGAAATAATTTGTATTGGGGAATTGTTAGAACACCCATAGTGCAAATGACCCTCCTCACTTATAACTATATCTAGGAGATCATATATTTCAGATAAAATAGGATAGCAGAAATTCTCAGTTTTTGTTGCAGACAAAGTTCCATCATCTGCCTCGGTTGAAAATTTAATATGCTTTGCAATAATATCAAACTCGCTTACTGAAATAGCCATCAGTAAACGGGATAGTTTTTTAAATTTTGTATAGCTGTAGCATCGCATCCTTCCTCTATGATAGTTAAACACATACTGAATGACCGGCGGTTTGTTAGTTAGAAAAAGCCTCCAAAGGAACGTCAACCTCACCGCCTTATTGGAGGTCACTCTTTTTTATTTGGGTAAAAAGAGGTTCGCACAGGGCTAGGTCACATAAACCTGTGCTATGGAGAAAAACCCATTGTAAAAATTTACATTTCTTTCAACTCTACTTGTCCGTTCTCATGTTCGCATATTAATACAAAATTTCTCTTGTTAAAATCTGTCAAGTTCTCATTATTTAATACGCTTTTAAATTTATCACATAGTAATAAATCGAAATAAGAGTCTCCCTCACTGTCGGGATCGTAGAGATTTAGTAACACTCTGCCTGTACCATAGACTATGGCGTTTTCAACGGTCAGATATGAACCGAGAGGTACTGATTCTAGAGGCAACACCTCACGTGCCAAAGCATTGAATGCACCCATGTTGAAACGACTCATCTTTCCTAATGATTCAAGCTTCTCAATTTCACTCCTTTTATGCATTCTCCCCAACACTGTTTGCGCAAGCGCAGTTTGTAGCTTCTTCCTCAATTTGTAATAATTTTTTAACGCAAAGCCTATGCGGCCTGTACCAGGATAAATAATGGTTAATATCACTCAAGTTTACAGTGTTTAAAAAAATTTGTTTCAACTGTCTCGCAAGTCCAATGTTTTCACGAGTAGAATTTCTAATGGCATCCTCACACAAATCAAACCACTGCAGATATTCTCGTAATTTGTTCTCTAATTCTTTATCCGCACACATCCACTTCTGAGGATCCATTATCTACAACTAATTATTTATACAGCGGGATTAATACCGAAAAATTGATAGGTTTCCTACCAACGCCCACGCTACAAATTCTCACTTTGTGTGATTCCAACTCATAACCACAGTAAACGCATACGACCTTTTTTCCATCATAGTAAAATCCTTGTCTCGCATAATTTCTTTTGCTTGTTCTACTATAAAAAGCACAATTCCTCATACTTTTCATTCGATTATTTTCACAAGTATAATCCCCCTCCTCTCCTATCTTTGGAAGCGTGTTAGATGTTAATAGTTGCAAATAATGTTGTGCACTTATTAGAGCGCATCTCCCACCTTCTACATTTTTGTGTATGTTACAAACCTCAAAACACCACGTATCTTTAAACTTTGTGAAATTAGGTTTCGCAAAATATTCCGGTATGCAACGTACATCATTATGATACTTTTTCAAAAATGCCGCTTTTTCTGTTCCCTTTGTAAAAATGCAATCATACGCGCCGAGATATCCTCTCATCAATGAATCTGTAAACTCTGTCTCCCCCTCATCCCATAATATTTTATGATAATGTTGTTCTAACCAGGTAGCCTCGCGAAACATTTTCCAGCTCAAAGTAGATTTCGGAAAAGGCGGTTTAAAGTGTAGTACTACATAATTACCAGCCCGATCAACCAGCGCGAATTCTTTTAAAATTATTTGATTATTATCTCCCTTAAACCAGTGTAGATCCGCAACGGCAAAATTCTTCTTCTTCTTTTCTTCCATGTCACACTGTATTCCCACTGTACGTGTTTTTCCGTCTTCACTAGCCTCAAAATCTCCAATCGCCTCTTGAAACAGCGAAGAAGTGGACATGTTGCTCTCTCACACACGCCCACACGAATGATAAATTATTTTTTACATTTCACCTTTATATTTTAAACATCCCCCTACCGGCAATTTATTGTACTTCTCTAACTAATGAGGTTAAAGGCGTGTATTCCATTATTGAATCGCTTATAAGAATACAATATGCCGAAGTCGAGTTTGGTAGTTCTTTACTAAATTCCATATCTAATCTTATATCTGTGGATGTTTTCAAATGATCAGATTGGTGTGAACAGTCAATCACAATTATTGGTGATTTTTCGCAAAACGCTTTAAAATCAATAGCGTTCCCATGCTCTGCATTTATAGTGCGATTATAGTAACTCGGCGCGAAATCTAAAAACATGCGATACATTATCTGCTTATTCCCCAACAAATTATCATAGGGATAATATTGACTGTTTAGAAATAATTTAACGTTATACAACTCGCACGAATCAAAATCAGACATTGATTTATTAATAGCATTTTTCCGAGCCGTTTGAAAGGCTAAAATTACATAGCGTGGAACATCTAAATGCGATGATGTTTTTATCGCCCACGAATGAATTCTCGATGTCGCCATGTTTGGAAATTCGTGAATCTCCCATCTTCTAAACGCAAGTTTTAAAGGGCGATCAGAATCGAGTAATTTCAAAAATTTCAACCTTACGTGATCTTCCAAATGGATGTACGGAATTTTCCACTGTAGTTTATCAATTGTTAAAGAAACATTTGTTCCTGTTGCCGATTCAACGCAGTTTAGATCCGACGCACTTCTCAATAATACAAGCTCTTGTTTCAAGTTTAAAATTATTCGTTGAAAATCTTCGAAAAATGGTAACAAAAGTTTCAGCGGTACGCAAAAAATGAATTTATTATCCGTCAACTTATATCCATCTCTATCAAATCCTGCCAATTGGTATGTATTTGTATCGAAAACATTTTTCAAAAGCAATCCTTTAATTGTAGACGTAATTCCGACAAGTCTCGATTTCGCTACTTGCTGTCCCGCCAATTCATAACGAAGCTCATCAAACAGATGCCCTACCACGTTGCTGACAAGTTTATATTCGGCATGCACTGGCAGATCCTCGGGTTTCGCACCAGGCTTTGTACATTTAACACTCCCCTCAATAAATAGAAAGGATTTACAAGGCAGTGTGTATATATCCTGCTGATTTACAGGAAGCCTTACTTCATCCGAATTACCTAGTTTCTGTCCAGAATATGTTGTGTGCGTGTGAAATTCGTACTTAGTAATATCAGAGTAAAATTGAATTTGACTATCGACATCTAGAATTTCACTTATTGCGGCTCCCGACATTTTTCCAATTAACTATAAATCCCAATTTTTCTAGTATTCTCGCGTTTTTAGCTGTTAATCTGTTTTTCGGCGTTAACATAGGTGTTAACGCTACTGAGCTTAAACTCCTACTGACGCTTTCTCTGTTCTCATCTCGACGCTTAGGTACGGCATTGAATACAATAAAACCCATCTTCTAACTTTTCTCACGAATATGTAACCTCACAGTTATACTATCCCCTCGAAAATCGATAAGTGATCCGTCTTGATCGGTAACCGTCACATTAATAAACTGAATTCTGCGCGTATTGAGAGGTACATATATAATTTCTGCGGGTGTTTCATTAATCAAATAACCGGGCGGTACCCTCGGCAGAAATTCGTAAATAATATGCTTTTCATCTCCGTTAGCGAAGCTTCCACATGCTAAATTACACGACACCACGATTGTATTAATATGACTGATCGAGACTAAATGATTTGAATAATGCCATGTATTTGCTTCGAGTAGAAGTTTATCAAACCCAAGTGTCTTACCAATTGAATCGTCAAAAGTTAAATCTACTGGTTTATCGGAATAAATTCCAACTTTCATAGTGTTATTATTCGGTTGTATAACAAGACTCTCATCGCTCAAGTTCAATTTCAACTTTATAGCGCTTATTATATTATCAATTTCGTACGATCCTGTATCAAGATTCACCAGTTTATCTCCATATTTAAAACTGGAATTTTTCCCCCTTATTATATTCGGTATACTATTAAACGTCCACAAGTTAACCAATCCAATTTCCCATTCGCGATTTTTATCCAATTCCAGAGCGTGGTTTAAATTCTCATATAGATTACTTGTTTTTGAGGTTAGTGTAATAACAGCCATCACTCACTCAGCTAATGCTTTCAACACAAGCGTAAAATTACAACTGGTTAGCAAGAAACAAAATCACTAGGTGCCCACAAATGTCTGTGTTTACCCGCTGCAATTGGTTGGTATTATAGAATATTTTTACATTATTTTCTTTTTCCCAATATTTTGCCAATTCGCGTGGCGGTTGCAAGTCACCGATCGGATCAAAATAATACACATTTTTCCCTCGTTTAATATATGCAGTCCAATGTGTTCCCATTCCAATCTGTTTGTCTAAATTAACAATTGCGAGCTCATTATTTCGAATTTTACTCGGAAGTGTATCAATCATATATATGCCTCTTAGTGGAATATCTAATAATTTGCACCATTTTATCAGGTCATAGTTTGACAGCGGGCCGTTCATCTTTGCGTTTTTCTCTGTCTTTTCCTCTGCTTTTTTCCTCCTTGCTTCTTTTTAACCTTTGGAAATAGTGTTACACCGTATTGGGTGGGTGGTACTAGTATTCTTCCCCCTGTTGGATATGGTTTCAGATAAAAACCGCGACCAGCAATATGATTTTTTAACCTATTGATCGCCTTTTGCCTAATACTATCACTATGTGTTTTTCTAACTCCCCTCGTTTTTCGTTTTCTCAAACCTCCACCAAATGCGGATTTTGCTTTCATAATGTTTGTAACAAGATAAGAATATGCTCTCTCAGATAACCCCGTTTTTGGGTCCTTGAAAATTTCCCAAGCTCCATCTGCCAAGTGCCTGTCAGCCTCCGCCCGCGTCTTGTTATCAGACGCTCGGGAGTAAACTATGTCGTGCGTCTTACATAAATCATCAAGACGGTTTATAGGTTTGTCTCCACGTGCTAACCTTGACCTTAACCTTGTACCAGGTCCGCAATACGAATAATTAGGTAGATGAGCCTCGAAATTGAGGTTATCCACCCTCTTATTTATCACTGTACCCAATACATCGCCAATTTTTGATAAAATACCTCTTCCGCGCTTACGAACAGAGCATCGCTTTTTCTTAACACTGTTCATCCTTTAAAGGTTAAACATAAACTGAACTGTAATTACTACTACTACTACTACATAATTGATTAGTTTTCTTCAAAAGTAAATTCGATTTTTCATTAAAAGTCTTGGCACAATTTGCAAGAACGCTATAGTATTTGTAGAAATTACAAACTGTTTCTCGCTCATCAACCATAAATTTATACCAATGTATCAACCCAATTTCAAAGGAAATTGGTGTTTTATAATACGAATTAACGCAAGATTTAATATTGAATAAAGTATGATTTCTCAGTGAAGTTGACGATCCAAAGGAATTGAAAAGAAATTGCGTATCATTTCGTTTCTCATGCAGATTGCACGATTTATCTTTATTTAAAAGTAGTACGGTGTTTAGACAGCATAATAGAAATATAAATAGTACTATCGTTTTCCACACGTGCCGCATCGCCAAAGCACATTCCATGTTGACAGATACAAACATACTGATAAAAATAGAACACCGTGTTGAGGGGGAGAAGCGAGCGCGTGCCAGCGAGAGCTTCCTGCGAGCTTCCTTCTTTTAGGTGCTTACCTACTCCAAAGAGGAATGCTCATCGCATCCCGCAATCCTTTTTTAGCTAGCCGCGCACACCGCTAAAAGATCATTCGCGTGCCAGCGAGAGCTTCCTGCGAGCTTCCTTCTTTTAGGTGCTCACCTACTCCAAAGAGGAATGCTCATCGCATCCCGCAATCCTTTTTTAGCTACCCGCGCACACCGCTAAAAGATCATTCGCGTTTTGAACGTCATAGTTATCGGATCGAAAAAAGTGCGATCATCTTTATCAGTTTGAAAGCGTCACATCAGTTTGAACTTTAGCTATCCGCGCACAGCGATAAAAGACCATTTGTGTTTTTGAACGGCGCAACAAGAAGAGTGATCATTTTGAAACCATCACAACAGTTTGAAACAAAGGTGAGCAATAATAATTCAAATCTTTATTTACATTAATCAATTATAACAAACTCGAAATAAAGCCACAAAATAATCAAACTCATAAAAATTATCTTCAACCCAATCACACATTTTTACAAGTTTTTGGGTAAATACTGTTAGTGCAAAAAATCTTGCATATTAAATTGGAGCAATTGTAATAGTAATAGTAATTGCTCAATAATATTTACAATAAATCTTCTCACACCTGATTAATGCAGACGATACCTCCATAATCTGATAATAAGTGTGCATAATCCAAATTTTTAAACATCAATCTGATCCATTTTTCCCTATTTTGTATGTTTCAGTTCCAACTAGAGACGTTTCAACTCTACAACAGAGCGCAAGTGATTCCTCGGCTTCCTTCTCGTGCAGGTTTGTTTGCTTTTTCAATTAATTCTCCTCCTTCTCCTTCTCCTCCTCCTCCTCCTTCTCCTCCTCCTTCTCCTTCTCCTTCTCCTTCTCCTTCTCCTTCTCCTCCTTCTCCTTCTCCTTCTCCTTCTCCTCCTCCTTCTCCTCCTTCTTCTCCTTCTCCTCCTCCTTCTCCTTCTCCTTCTCCTTCTCCTTCTCCTCCTTCTCCTTCTCCTTTAAGACTGTTCTTATTATATATACAAAACGATGCATGACACAGTTTTTTCGAATCTGCAATAATTACTTTACAATATACACATTGCAAATAACCCGTTTTATGTAGAAAAAATCCATTACTCGCGAAATATTCAGCATTTCTTTTAAAAACCAATATCCTCTTATTAAATGAGTTTGACCAGTGAGGCTTTGATCTTTGATAAAATGTCTTTATTCGCTGGTCGTAATCCCGAAGATTATTAAAATTTTCATTCTCGATAGAAATATTATGCATTCTCCTCCATCCACAATTCGGACTATGTTTTTCATGTTCTTTTTCGGGATCGTCTGTTATTAGCCATTTTTCCAAACCAACTAAACAAAACACGCACTGCACTGAGTCTGGTGGCGTCTTGAATACAAATCCCAGTTTAGCTAAATGTTTAGGTGATAAAAGGGGAGATTCGAATTTTTTCCATCTCTCATCAAAACTCAACAACCTCAATCTTTCGTACATTAAAACGTGTGATTGATCCATAGTGTGCCGATCAACTTCTAATCCACTACTAACTTGTTTGTTTTAGATCAGTTGTACCAGCGGAGTGTAAGAGAGCACACATCTGAGTGAGAGGATACATCTGAGAGAGAGCGCACATCTGAGAGAGCACACATCTGAGAGAGAGAGCACACATCTGAGAGAGAGAGTTCATCATTTGCCATCACCCTTTTACAATGTAAGTAGCGATTATTGACTGCGCATTATTTCGAATTATTTTTCTCGGTAGAAACTATTATTCTGCAGAAAACACATTGCATGCGAGTATCTCCATTCAACTAATTCTGCTGCCGATTGTTGTACATTGGAGGAGTAAACTTACGTTCAGTATTCCTACTCAGTTTTACCAACACACTTGAGTGTTTGAAATAATTTACAATTTTTCCCACACCGAAATTTTCTGGATGAATTACACAAAAATTTATCAATTTTGTTGTTACACATATTAAATGTGTGATAGACGCCATTACACGATTCGTGATGCTTATCTGCAATATGTAATTGCATTATTCGATAAAAACAAGTATCTGAATTACATTCTCCAATAAATTGGTGTAATGGTTCATTGAGTGCAGGATTTATACACATGCAATAGTGTCCAAATTCTCTTCCATAACACTCATAGCGGTGGAAGCGTAATTTATGTATTAATTGTTTTTCGAACGAGGATTTATTTTTAATAAACTTTTCTTCTTCCTCGTCTACCGCCACGTTTATATCCATAGATATAATCTGTTTCACACTCATAATCTTTTTTAACCTTTCAGTTGGAGAACGCAGTGGAATCGCTTCCTTTGAAAGTCAATCATTCGTAATTTAGAATAGTCCGTGGTGATCAACTTCTAATCTGCTACTAACTTGTTTTGTTTTAGAAAGCAGAACGATTTCACAATGGCTCATACGACGGAGAAGATTCAGGGTTTGAACGGCAGCGCAGCTAGATACAGATTCACGTATCTGGAGGAGGAACGTGACATCAAATCTACGCTGGAATCAAGCAGGGAGGAGGCGCTGCAGCTTATCGTCGACGAGTCGCACCGGTTCAACGGGAATGTGAAGTGCTTTATTGTTTTAAATGTTCTCATGAATAAAATAGTGTTGTTGGGTGAAGAGAACGAACAAGTATCAGCTATCGTGAACTTCCATAGCTATTCTGCACAAATTGAGCAGTGTGCTTCAAATTCTGTCGATTTAAACAATTTTTTTGCAAATGCTATTGTAAAAATTTTATCTTCTTTTGACAAGTTTGTAAGGTTTGGGAGTGGGTGGGTTATAAAAAAGATCCAATCGTTGGATCTCAACATAATTAGGCATACCGCGATTCGTGGTTCCTCATCCTCATATGTAGAAACCCCCGATTTTATTAAGAAGAAGAAATGCGTAATTAACGTGAAAAATTTCAATGACGAGAAATGCCTTTTGTGGTCAATTTTATCTTTTTTTCATCATCGTCGAGGTACACATATGAGTGTTGAATATTTGAGCAAGTTTGCTCACACAGTCAACACAAACGGGGTCAACTTTCCTTCCAGTTTGCAGGACATTAAGAAATTTGAAGCTTTAAATCCTGATATATCCATAAATGTAATTGCATATGATAAAAACGTATTTTTCCCGTACAAGTGTAGCGCTTACAGAAACCGTACTCACCAAATTAATCTTTTGTTGCTAACAAGCGAAACTTATCCGCGAAAATCTCATTTTTGCCTCATCAACACCGCAAACGAAAAAAACGGGTTGTCTCGGCTCTTGAGTCATCTTACAAAAAGAGGGCATCAAGTAGATGTTTGTGAATTTTGCTTTCATCGTTTCACAACAAATAAATCGTTGAACGTGGATGGAAAACTAAATTTGGAGAAGCACAAAGAGCACTGTTCAAAATTCAGCCCGCAGAGAACAGTGCTTCCCAAAGAAGGGGAAACTCTCAAATTTACAAATTATACTGCAACATTGAAAACAAAATACACAATTTATGCCGATTTTGAATCGTTTATTGTACCGATAAAGAGTGGGGAAGAAGAAGAAGAAGAACCGCACATCACAAGTAGCTTTACAAAAAAGACAACCCGTCACATTCCCTGTGGATATTGTTTTGTAGTGGTGAACATAGAGGGGGAAATTTGCCACGGGCCGATCATCTATCGGTCGCGAGATATGGAGGAGAAGATCATTGAGAAATTTCTAGATGAAATTACAAGTGTGGGAGAACTGCTCTATCGGGATATGAAGAGTGAAATCCCAATGTTTGAATTGAGTGAAGAGCAACAAAGTGATTTTAATAGTGCAGAAAAATGCGGTGTATGTGGAAAAATATTCGCGAAAAATGACATCAAGTGTAGGCATCACTCGCACGAAACAGGTTCATATATTTGTGCACCTCATCAAGCCTGTAATTTAAATGGGAAATCACCTGATTTCATACCTTGTTTTATGCACAACTTTGGGGGGTATGATTGCCATCATATTGTGCAGGCATTAGGCAAGTGTAAAAAACCAATACGCTGCATTGCTCCTTCAGCAGAGAAGTTTTTCTCAATCACGGTGGGAAAAATCAAGTTTTTGGATAGCCTAAAATTCATGAACGCTTCGTTGGACAGTTTGGTGAAAAATTTGTCAGAAGGACAACAGACAGAGTCAAAATTCAAATCTATGTTTGCAGTGTTTAAAAGCGTTGAACAACGACAACTGCTTATTAAAAAAGGAGTATACCCCTACACATATATTGACTCTCCACAGAAATTTGAAGAAACCTCCCTTCCCCCAATCGAAAGTTTTTACAATGATTTGACGGATTCGCCTTTAGAAGAAAGGGAGTACGCACATGCACAGAATGTTTGGCAAACATTCAAGATAAAGAATTTGGGAGATTATCATAATTTGTATCTGCTTTGTGATACACTCCTTTTGTGTGACGTTTTTGAGGATATGAGGTCATCAATGTTTGAGAAATACGGTTTGGATGTGACTCATTTTTTAAGTCTTGCGCATTATTCGTGGAATTGCATGCTGCATTTCACAAAAGTTGAACTCGGCTTGATAACAGATATAGATATCTACTTGATGGTCGAGCAAAATGTGAGAGGCGGTTTAGCTGTAATACCCCATCGGTATGCTGAGGCTAACAACCCTTATATGGGAGCAGATTTTGATGCAAGCAAACCGACAAGCTATATACTCTATCTCGATGCGAATAATTTATATGGGTACGCAATGTGCGAACCTCTGCCTGATGGAAATTTTCAATTTCTATCTGAGGATGAAATCAGTCAAGTTGACTTTTTCAACTTGGCTGATGATTCAGAGTATGGGTACATTCTCGAGTGTGATCTCCAATATCCCAAAACGTTACACAACAGACACAATCATTTTCCGCTAGCGCCGACAAAAGAAGAAGCACCTCACCATCTATTGTCTGACTACCAGAAACATGAGGGACAGAAATCGTCGACAAAACTATTGGCTACACTGTACGATAGGGAAAAATACGTTTTACATTATAGGAACTTGAAACTGTATGTACAACTAGGAATGTGTCTTAAACGCATTCATCGTGTCGTAAGGTTCACGCAATCTCGCTGGCTTAAGCCCTACATCGATTTTAACACAGAGTGTAGGAGAAATGCTAGAAATACATTTGAAATTCAAAATTTTAAGGCGATGAGTAACCTTATTTTTGGAAAATCTTTACAATCCGACCGCACCCACTGTCAGGTAGAGCTTGTCACCGATGAAAGGAGATTGGATAAATTAATATCGAAACCTCTGTGCAAGCGATGGCATATTTACAATGAAAATGTAATCGGAGTGTTTCTAAGAAAACCTGAAATCTCGCTGAAAAAACCAATTTTTGCCGGCTTCACTATTTTAGATTTGAGCAAACACCTCATGTTTGACTTTCATTACAACAAGATTTTGAAAATGTACCCTGTTGAATGTGTGAAGCTGCTTATGAGTGATACAGATTCTGTTTTGTACAGTATAAGAACAGAGGACGTCTTTTCCGACATTAAGAATAACCTAGATTGGTTTGACACAAGTGATTATCCTCCGTCACACATGTGTTACTCTTTAAAAAATAAGAAGGTTGTTGGGAAATTCAAGGACGAAGCAAATTCAAAGATCATAACACAGTTTGTCGGTTTGCGTCCCAAGCTGTATTCCTTCAAATATATGGATGATGCAGCTGTTATTACAAAGAACACGGCGAAAGGTGTGAAAAGGAATGTTAAGGATAGGTGCTTATCATTTGATTTATACAAGAAGTGTTTATTTGAGAGAAGCACACATTACGAGAGGTTCAACATGATAAGAAGTTATTCGCACAAGATTTATCAAATAGAATGTGCAAAAACGGCGCTCTCATGCTATGATGATAAAAGATACATCATGCCCAATTCGGTTGACACCTTGGCATGGGGTCATTACAGAATAGGTGAGGAGGAGGAGGAGAAGGAGGAGGAGAAGGAGGTGGTGAGAGGGGTGAAGAAGTGAGTAGAACCTTCCTCTCCAAGTGCGCAGCAGCGAGTGAGTAGTGGAGAAGGAAGGAGGAGTGTTGTTTCACAAAAAGAGGGTGGCTAAAAATAGATTACCCACACGACGCGTGCCTAGCCAGTTGAGATACAATCGCGCGTGTGTGATGTCAACAAAAAAAATGAATGAACTTAGACATAGATTAGCACAAGAATTGCATTCTGTGCCAAGAGTACATTTTAATAGGAGAAAATATGAGATTAAAAGTGAGGTGGATCTGCTTCAGGCTGATTTAATTGATATGAGCTCGCTGGCGAGAGATAATTCAAATTTTACTTTTATTTTAGCTGTAATTAACTGTTTTTCTAAATATGCTTATTGTGTGCCAATAAAATCCAAAAGTGCCGGCTCTGTGTATGCTGCACTTGAACCAATTATTCGTAAAAATAAAAATGTTAAACTTTTTCAAACAGACCAAGGTACCGAATTTTTTAATACAAAAGTAAAAGCATTATTGGATAGGTATAATATTAAACATTACCATGTTTTTAGTGAGAAAAAAGCTGCAATAGTCGAACGTTTTATTAGAACTATTAAATCAAAAATCTATAAATATTTAACGCAGCATGGAACAAAACGATGGGTAGGAGCATTACCAACATTGGTTAAAGAGTATAATAATGCTTTCCACAGAACAATTCAAATGCGGCCATCTGATGTTCGCAAAAAACATCGAAATCATATAATAGCATCACTTAATAAGGCGGCCAATGAGAACTTACGTTTGAAATCTAAACGAATAAAACCGAAATTTAAATTGGGCGATGTTGTACGCATTAGTAAGTACAGACAGGTTTTCGACAAATCGTATAATATTAATTGGAGTGGGGAATTATTTATAATTCATTCAGTCTATCCGACTAAGCCACCTACTTACATCTTGCGTGATTTGAAAGGGGAAATAATTTCTGGCCGTTTCTACGAAGAAGAAATGAAAAAAACAAAGCTGGATGAGGAGGAGCAGAAAGTTTATTTAGTAGAGAAAATTATAAGGAAAAATAAAGATAAAATATTGGTTAAATGGTTAGGTTTCAGCGAACCTACATGGATCGAGAGAAAGAATTTACTAGGTTAAGAACTGTATTGTAAATACTATGTATTATATTGTAAATACTATGTATTATATTGTAAATAAGCGAAATGTTGTATATTGGAAAAGAACTGAAAAATATTATCAATAAATTGATATAATATGTTGAAGCATGTGTTTTATTCAGTTATCCATTAGCTATCATAGTGATACAATGGTAAAGGATACGACCATACCCATCATCAATTTTGATGAGGTTATTACAGGTAAACCGAACATTGGCAAGAGTAAAAATGGTAGTTTATTACCGCATAATGCACGCATTATCCTGATTGGAAGATCCAACAGTGGTAAGACAAATACGTTATTGAATTTGATTTTCAATAAAAACGGATTGAAATTTAAACATTTATACTTATTTAGTAATTCTTTGTATCAAGATAAATATGAATTTTTGAAAAAGGTGTTTTCAAAGATAAAATGTGTTACTTTTCATTTATCAGACAATACTGATATGATAAAGCATCCCAACAAAGTTGAGAGAAACTCTCTTGTCATTTTTGATGATTTACAATTAAGCAATGTACCTCAAATTCGTAATTACTTTACAATGGGTAGACATCGCGAAATTGACACAGCCTACTTGGTACAAAGTTACGGATCTATTAAAAAACATCACATCCGAGATAACGCAAACATGCTAATTATTTTTAAACTTGATCAATTAAATTTGAAATTAATTTATAGGGATTTTGTAGGGGAAGATATGAGTTTCAGTGAGTTTAGAAAACTATGTTGGGAGGTGTGGTCAAAAGGTGCTCACAAATTTGTTTCTATTTTTACTGAATGTAAGGCTGAAAATGGAAGATACAGAGAGCAATTGGATAAATTCATAAAGATTCCTTTGCAATGAGGTAACTTCGGTGTTTGCACGTTTTTTGTTCATTCAACGTCGCGGCATTAATGGAGAAAGTTAATATGCGTAAGAAACGCGGTCGTGCTGCTCCTACCGCAGCATCATCTGTTGGGGAGAGAAGCAGTTTAATAGATAGAATAAAAAAATTGAGAAAAACTATTATTGAAAAACACAGAAATTTATTGGGTTTTCAAACACAGAGTGAAGAATTTAATCGTAAAAGGTTGGAACCAATAATTACTCCATTAATTGAACTCAAAAAGAGCACAATCTCTGCCAATGAAACAGTAAAGCGCGAAAAAGAACACAAGGTTGAACCGTTGGTAACGGAGAAGGAGAAGGAGGAGGAGGAGGAGGTGGAGGAGGTGGAGGAGAAGGAGGAGGATGGGGAGGAAGATGTAAATATTTCTGCTAATGATAAATCTGCTTTCTTTGATTCGACTTTGAATATTACTAACCGTCGCACTCGAATAGAAGAAATTTTAGACAACTATTTAGGTGTGTTTCATAACGAGAAATTAGATAATTCTATTCCTTATGGTATACGTTTTGATCATAAACAAAATTTATATTTTATCGGCGATGAGCCCGTAAGTTTTGATGATGTTTTTATAACTGTCGGCGAACAAAGGTTTAGAATGACTCATGGTTTGTTGGAGCTATTGTTTAACAGTAGACCAAATTCAAATCTCTACAATAACAAAGATTTGGCGAAATATAAAAAAATATTATCACTGACATCTGTACATATTAATAACCAGGGTTACGTAATTCGCAATTCTGGTAAAAAATCTCAAATTATACAGAAACTTTTTCCACCCAAAAAACGTTCAAAGTATGGGAAGGGATTATTGAATTTTGTTAGAAATAAATCACGTGATAGAAACTACATATTCTGGGATGATGTTAACGAACTAGTCGAACGGTTATTTATTTTAATGGGTTCAAAAAATGCAGGAAATTCAGCTCACGATATTGAAATCGATTCGATATTACAAGAACTGCGAGAAGGTAACTTTATACAGTAAGAAATGCGAGGACAGCCGGCGTTGCCAGGAAGCTGTTCAGTAGAGCGAAAGAGGAGAGAAAGAAATATGAGAGAGAGATGAGGCTGGGTGAAACCGGCTGTTGCGAAAGAGTATGTTAGAAGAAATGCGGAGTGGGCGCCCCCTCACCCCTCTGCGAAACATCGTGTAAAGTGAGAATAGCCGACTAAAGACATGAGCTGGGGTGGTGACGTCAGTGCTGCCAGCGCGAGTCATCTTGACAAGCGTCACAAATCGGACCGTTGGAACCTCTCCGCTAAAGCGGGTGTACCGAGGTGTTGATAATTAATTTCGACATTCGAACAATGAACACCGATCGATTCGGTAGGATGCATACAGTGCATGCGAAGCAATTAGAGGAGTTAAAAAAATTAGTAGCGAATTTTGACAAGTTGAAATTTGAATTGAGTGAGTTGAAGAAAGCTGTTTTAACTAGAACAGAATTTAACAATGAAAGAAGCCAACTTGTGTCGTTTGAAAATCTCAATAGTGGATTAAGTATAATTAACAATGTGTTGGAAAAACGCATGCATGATTTAGAACAGGTTGTTTTAACTAGGAGAGAATTTGAGCAGGAGAAGGCTAGTGTGCTGGTGAGTAGACATACCCTCAATAATGAGATGAAAATTATTAGCAAAGAGGCAAAGGCAGAAAGAGATAAACTACTCACTCGAGATGAATTCAATAGGGAAAATTTACTCACTAAAAAAGAGTTTATAATTGAAAAAGCAGGATTCATCTCATATGAACAACTTAACACAGCTGTAAAAATATCACAGGACCTATTAATGGATTATGTGCATAATAATCGAGATTTCAAGAGGCATTTAAATGATCTGATGTATAGATATGCCTATTATTTGATAGAAAAATGTGTAATGGCTGCCAGAACGTTTGATTATAAAGAGTTGGAGGGACGAGGACTATTGCCAGAACATACTGTCAGCGAATTTCTTCGGCTTATTGGGATGGATGAGCCGACGATAAAATATGATAGTAGTTTGTTTTTACCTCCTCAACAAGAACGCCTATTACAACGCTATCAATCTAGGAATCGGGGAGTGTAGAAGCATTCTATTTCTGTGTACAGCCCCCCACCTGCTAGGCACGTGTTGCGACCGTTAAATTCTAGGGTTAATGACCTGAGAGCACGTCTCTCTCACACGCACACACACACACACATAAAACTTGTGCACGTGTTTTGCTTTTAAACGTTATGAAATAGTTTTTCACAGCAGGGGGCGGAAGTATTATTAATATCTGAAGCACTGTCCGGGGGTGGGGGGCAGGGGGGTATATTAACACTGCACGTGCGAAAGAGAGGGCTTTGAGAATCACAGCAGGAGGTAGCAGGTGTGCAGCCTCAAATAATAGCTAAATCTGGTGGCGGGGGGCTGATGCTATTGCAAATATAGATATAGTAATTGCAAGCAGGTATATATAGATATACAATTGCAAGCATGTATATATAGATATAAAACTGTATGTTCTATATTTATTGGGAACCTTCTGTGAGAGGTGGGGTCAGGGGGGATAGGTCCTCTCTCATTGGTGCTTGCGGGGGGTCCCCCTTTAATCTATTGGGAATAAAGTGGGGGCACATAGGGAAGGGGGGTATGTGACCTTAAAAACAAAATGGCTGACTGGGACAGGGGGAAGGGGTGGGCGTTTACAAAATGTCTGACCTGGGGGAGGGGGAAGGGGGGTGGCCACGCCCCCCTGTCTTCTGATTGGCCGCATCAGAATCGGCTAAGTAGCCCTACTCTTTTGTACATTAAAACGTGTGATTGATCCATAGTGTGCTGATCAACTTCTAATCCACTACTAACTTGTTTGTTTTAGATCAGTTGTACCAGTGGAGTGTAAGAGAGCACACATCTGAGAGAGAGAGCATACATCTGAGAGAGAGCGCACATCTGAGAGAGAAAGCACACATCTGAAAGAGAGAGAGTTCATCATTTCCCATCACCCTTTTACAATGTAAGTAGTGATTATTGACTGCGCATTATTTCGAATTATTTTTCTCGGTAGAAACTATTATTCTGCAGAAAACACATTGCATGCGAGTATCTCCATTCAACTAATTCTGCTGCCGATTGTTGTACATTGGAGGAGTAAACTCGCGTTCAGTATTCCTACTTAGTTTTACCAGCACACTTGAGTGTTTGAAATAATTTACAATTTTTCCCACACCGAAATCTTCTGGACGAATTACACAAAAATTTATCAATTTTGTTGTTACACATATTAAATGTATGATAGACGCCATTACACGATTCGTGATGGTTATCTGCAATATGTAATTGCATTATTCGATAAAAACAAGTATCTGAATTACATTCTCCAATAAATTGGTGTAATGGTTCATTGAGTGCAGGATTTATACACATGCAATAGTGTCCATATTCTCTTCCATAGCACTCATAGCGGTGGAAGCGTAATTTATGTATTAATTGTTTTTCGAACGAGGATTTATTTTTAATAAACTTTTCTTCTTCCTCGTCTACCGCCACGTTTATATCCATAGATATAATCTGTTTCACACTCATAATCTTTTTTAACCTTTCAGTTGGAGAACACAGTGGAATCGCTTCCTTTGAAAGTCAATCATTCGTAATTTAGAATAGTCCGTGGTGATCAACTTCTAATCTGCTACTAACTTTTTTGTTTTAGAGAGAGAGAGAGAGAGCACTAATTCGTCAAAATGCGGTATACAATCAAGGATCTGCGTGGATTGAACAATAACGCGATACGTCACCGTATAACCTATCTAGACGAGGAGCTGGACGTGGAATCGACTTTGGAAGCTACAAAACCCATAGTATTGAACCAGATCGTCGAGGAGTCAGACCGTTTCCACGGAAATGTAAAATGGTTTTTAGTGTTAAATATTATATTACAAAAATTGATTGTTTTGCCCGAGGAAAGTGAACAAATTTCGAGTACTGTAAACTTTCACAGCTATTCGGCAATATGTGTGAATGTTCGTGAAAATTTAGATGAATTGAACAAGTACTATGAATTAGCTATTAAGAAAATTTTAAATTCTTTCCAGAATTTTACAAAATTTGGTAGTGGGTGGGTTTTGAGTAGAATACATTCTTTAGATTTAAACATAATTCGGTATAATCCTATGTACACATCCTCATTTGTAGAGACTCCCGATTTTATTGTAAGGAAAAAGTGTGTGATTAACGTGAAAAATTTCAATGACGAGAAATGCCTTTTGTGGTCAATTCTCGCTTATTTCCACCATCGTCGAGGTACACATATGACTGTTGAATATCTGAGCAAGTTTGCTCACACACTCAACACAAACGGTGTTAACTTCCCAGCCACCATGAGAGATGTTAGGAAAATTGAAATTTTGAATCCCAACATATCGATTAATGTAATTGCGTACGACGATGATGGAAAGAAATTCTATCCCTACAGATGTAGTATATATAGGCAACGCAGACATCAGGTGAATCTTTTGCTTTTAACAACTAAAACCGCACCACATAATTTCTTTTGCTTGATCAATACCGCGAACGGGAAAAACGGGTTGTCTCGGCTCTTGAGTCATTTATCAAAAAGAGGGCATCAAGTACACATATGCGAATTTTGTTTCCATCGTTTCACAACTGACAAAATGGTAAATAGAGATGGAAAACAAAATTTGGAAAGGCATCAAGAGCTTTGTTCAAAGTTCACAGCGCAAAGAACGGTGCTACCCAAAGAAGGTGATGTAATCAAATTTACAAACTATACTTATACACTTAAACCTAAATATGTAATTTACGCCGATTTTGAATCGTTTATTTTACCAATTAAAAGCGGAGAAGAGGGGGAAGAAGAAGCTGATGCTTCAGACCCTGTTACTAGTAGCTTCACAAAAAAGACACGTGAGCATGTTGCGTGCGGGTATTGCTTTGTAGTGTTAAATATACATGGTGAAATTTGTCACGGACCCATTCTTTATCGCGCGCGAAATGAAAGAGAAAAAATGTAAATAAGACTCGATCGACTTCAATATTGATTTCCAATTCTACAATTTTAAATTATGGTTCAAACCGCCTTGGAACTATTAAACTTTATTTAATTTTCCCAGCTCTACATAATATGGCCCACATTCCCAATGCTATTTTTCAGCATTGCCACACTCCAATTCAAACATAATTTATTTTTCATAGTTTTGTACCAATTTCAGAAAACTCGTCATAGAAGACAGCTTCTAAATTTTCAATCATAATTTTTAAACTGCTCTGTGGGTTGTTTATAATAAAATACACAAATTGGATAAACAGAAAATAATGTGAGTCATTAGAAAGTTTGCCTACACATTAAGTTGATCATATAAAAGACGAATTGAATTAACAAAATGTAACCGTTTGACAAATGGGTAGAACTTATTATAGTATGAAAACTTTTATTCGCAGCAATTCAAGTTTAAAAGCAAATATAACAAAATCTGAGCGATTAGTGTTTTATTTCTCTTTCCATTGTTGTAGTATTCCCCTCCGTTGCAACCGCAGACCAATATCGAATTGATTGGTGATAAAACTAAGGTAGAGATTTTTTCGAGTGGAAGAGCTAACGGAAGATGTGCGAGGATGGAATTTGCAGCAATCCGTTGAGGTCATCCCATCGTGGCATGAAATTTTCGTTCTCCACCCACTAAAGCCAACCATTCTCATTTGAGATTGTTCAAATATTTGAGGTTGTGAGCAGCATGTTTGCAGTTTTCTCCTGATCATCTGTCACAAAACTGATGAATATTGTGCCTGTAAATAGCTCCTGTGTGCTTAACTGAGCGATTAATTAATTGCGTTGTGAAAATTCCATTTATATCGATTCCATATGTTGTTCAGATTCAGTTATTGAATCTTCCGAAGGAATAATCTATGGAATCAGGGAGGGTATCACAAACTTGGATTAGCAAAGGAAGATGATAGATGTGAAATAGAATCTAATTCAACTTTGATGCCTATTTACCTTCCTTTAGTTTACCTCATGTTATCCATCTTCTGGTGAAAAAACCCTGCAAAGATGACAGGAAACAACAGAGAGATCAAAAATTTCAGGAGATTTATGTGTTGGCCTCAATTTAAGCTTACATTTTTTCTACTTGGATACGTGGTGGCAAAAGTTTTAGGCTTATGTTAACCGTATCCCTCACTATTGAACAGTAACAGTAAAAGAAAACAATAACATACCCAAAAAATAACCACCCTATTGGAACAATTTAGTAGGGTCTAATTGAAATCCTACATGCACTTTTCTTTTGCTGGTGGTGTGTGAACCGAAATTTTAGTTTTTATTTCAGGTTAGTTGGGTTTCTTTTATATCCTCTGTGTTAATTTGCAACCTTTCATTTATTATAATGTAAATTTGCAGCAATAAAGAATTGTGTACCGGTACTACTTTCTTTGCTCGAGGGGAGATTTTCAGGAATTTCAATGTAAAAGTTGTTTAAAAACATTTCCTCTGTCAGCCCTTTCTGCCAACACGATAGAGATCCAGCAGTGCAGACAGGCGTTATAAATTAAAGTGTGAAAGGAAACACAATTACAAAAAGGAAATTGAGGAGATATAATTCAGTAGGATAAAAATTTTTGAACAAGGAGGGTGGAAAAGAATTGTGATAAAACAAGTGTGATTGGGTTAGCGGAGATGCACTTTGAAAGTTGGAATGTTTTAAGAAAGAGGGAAGACAACGCAAGACTAAGGATTTCTTCATTCGATGAGTGAAAATGCGTGAATTTTCCAATCAGGAAACAAAATTTAAATTTGTTTCTATTATTCTACTTTCGCTTTCAAAATTGATAGGTTATACCAAACGCTGTTAGAAATGTGCATTGAAATCTGATAAACCAATGGCTATTATGGATCAACTGCGATAGCTCTTTAAAACTTCATTTCAAGTGTAAAATCTCTTCCAACTCGAAATAAGAATCCGTTTGAACAAAAAGGAAAGTGAGAAATTTCAACAGTGTGTTTTCTATGGATAAAGCACTCATTTTTCTGGTAAATTGACAGCCGAGCGTAACAAAATTGTAATTTTAACTTATCTTAGTGCTCAGTTATTGTGTTATGAACATTCTATTGTGATGTAGAAAATACGTTTAAGAAAGTTGATTACTGTTGAGATGTTTCTTCTCGATTCAACAAAAACATGGGAGTTAGCTTTTATATTGTACCCAACACACATGATGGTGAGTCTACGCCATGCTTTCTTGGAATTGAGATGATAAGCACTTATTCTTCTTTTTCTACTTCTTCTCACCCTTCTACTTGTGCACCTTCTTGAAACCAAAATGCTTGTTTGTGATTTATATATATATATATATATACAGAGCGTATCATGTATTTAAATCTTTCTCAATTTAAAATCTTTCCAAGGCTTTAAAACTTCGCTTTAGATGGAACGCTTCTCAAATTGTCTGTTCTTGATTGAGTGTTCTCTCCCTGAATGTCTCTCACTCTCGTTGCTCAGGTTGGTTTTACGCTCTAGAGTTTTCAGTGACATTTTGGGAGATCGTGTGCAATCATGACCTCAAGAAGTTTCTGGAAGTTGATAGTATGAATGAAAACCGTATAAAAAGGATCTCCTTGTCTGTATCGAGTCAGACAGTTTGTCATTTGCTACTCGCAACGTTCGTATCCAGTTGTAGTTTATACAGCCCATGTGATCATGTATCCAATGAGCATTTATACAGACTGTGATTACGAATCTAGTGCTACCTGATTGATAGTGTATATATAAAGACAGCGTGTTTACGCATATCAATGTGTTGTGACTGTTGCTTATGAGTCTTCCATTTATTGAGTGATTAACTGTTTTTAGACATTTCTTTCCACTCCATTGAACGTCCACTCATAAATGATATAGTCTTAAAAATAAAAAGTAGTTGGGAAATTTAAAGATGAGACAATTATCACACACTTTGTAGGATTAGGGTCTAAAATGCATAGTTTCAAATGTGTAGATGATGAGAATGAATTGTATAAAAACGTAGCTAAGGGTGTAAAGAAATCTGTTAAAGATCGCTGTCTAACATATGATTTGTACAAAAAATGTTTATTCGAAAGAACTTCGCATTATGAGCGATTTAATATGATAAGGAGCTATAAAGTATATCAAATAGAATGTGCAAAAACGGCTCTCTCTTGTTTTGATACGAAAAGGTATATTGCCCCGGATGGGATTCATACCTTGGCATGGGGTCATTATAGAATCCCCCAAGTTGAAGAAGGAGAAGAAAAAGGAGAAGAAGAAGAAGGAGTAGAAGAAGAACCTTCCTCTCAAAGTGTGCGGCGGTGAGTGAGGAGAGGAGAAGTGAGGCGTGCTGCTTCACAAAAAGAGGGTTCTAAAAATAGATCACCTACGCGACGCGTGCCGAGGCAGTTGAGATACAATCACACATGTGTCACGGACTTACGCGCCAAATTAGCTAATGAGTTGGATTCCTATAGAAGGAATGGCTTGCGCTGCCTGCTCTGCCGTTTTCGCCCTACCTCCTTCCTTTCATCACGCATTTTTACTTAGCACATTGATTCGCCAGATGTGTTGAGCGCTAGCATCTTCTCTCCACATTCCTTCTAACCTCCTCTTTCGCTATAGCTGGTGCTCTCTTTCGTTCCAATGCTGGTTGACACAGCAATGCGCTCGTATTTGAACTCGTCTACCCGCCGGCATCCTTGCATTTTTTCTTTCTCTCCTCTTTCGTTCCGGCAGCATCTGAGTGCTAGGCTAGAGCGTGTGCGAAAGAACAGAAGAGCTACTTCTTTCATTGCGTCTATGTTTTTCCTTGAGGGAAACAATTTGAATAATTTGCGATTTTATGCCCGTATTTCTAATCACATAATGTCTTTTGTCCAAATGTGCTTCAGTCAATTGTAATATACTTGTTCTTTTCATTATATATAAATTTAATTGGCTCTAGCAGAAAATAGCAATTCCAGCAGTCCCCTGTGTAAGCAGGAACCGCTTGTCTTTTACAAGGAAAATATACGTTTATTCTTCTGCTCATATAATATTCGTTCGTTGTATGCTCATATTTTATTTCATAACTAATTGAATTATTCAATTTTTCACCATGAAAATTGTATAGGTTTCTGTTTACTGATAGCTATAGATGAGTTTAATATTATTGCAAAGCATATTTGAATTTTCAACCGAGGCTAATGAATGAGCTGAGAGAGAGAGTGAGAGAAAGCCTCTCTCTCTCTCACACAGACAGGATTATTCATGCAAAGGTTAATGACCTGAGAGAGAAAGTGGGGGTCGGATTATTTGAGCAAACAACATGGGGTATTGTAGAAATAACCTCTCTTTCAAAAGAAAGAGAGAGAGAGGATTATTATTCCACAGCTTAATGAGTCACATAAAAAAACTTGTGCACGTGCTCTGCTTTTAAACGTTATGAAATAGTTTTTTTTCACAGCAGGGGGCGGAAGTGTTATTAATATCTGAAGCACTGTCCGGGGCTGGGGGGCAGGGGGGTATATTAACACTGCACGTGCGAAAGAGAGAGAGGGCTTTGAGAATCACAGCAGGAGGTGGCAAGTGTGCAGCCTCAATTAATAGCTAAAGCGGGGGGGGGCGGGGGCGGGGGGTTACGGATAAGAGCAAATATAGATATAGTAATTGCAAGCAGGTATATATAGATATACAATTGCAAGCATGTATATATAGATATAAAACTGTATGTTCTATATTTATTGGGAACCTTCTGTGAGAGGTGGGGTCAGGGGGAAAGGTCCTCTCTCATTGGTGCTTGCGGGGGGTCCCCCTTTAATCTATTGGGAATAAAGTGGGGACACATAGGGAAGGGGGTATGTGACCTTAAAAACAAAATGGCTGACTGGGACAGGGGGGAAGGGGTGGGCGTTTACAAAATGTCTGACCAGGGGGAGGGGGAAGGGGGGTGGCCACGCCCCCCTGTCTTCTGATTGGTCGCGGCAGTATTCTCGATAACCCCTACTCCAATCCACTGGTAACCAGATCACCATTTGCATCTACAACCCTCTTGGAGGGTCAAGGAGGAGTCGGTCAGCAGTCAAAGGAGACATCAGCAATCTAAGGTGCCATTGTTCTGGGACAGAACAACTTCTTAAGGTGGGGGTAGTGTTACAAAAGCAAACAAAGCAGTTATTTATGCACTTGTTCTACGTGGATCGTTCCATTCATTGTCAGACATGACTTGAAACCTAATCTTCATTCTCTTGCTTTTCACATGTCTTTGTCACTCTTATTCTTCAAGTGTGCAACTCTCTCACTCAATTGAATTTCTCGAGATTTCTACAGACTTCCTGAACAATCGAGGTTGTGTTCTGTGACCTTCCACAGCATTCTTGAAGCATCAAGAAGCCGCCAGATTCTTGGAATTATACAACTATAACAGCTATATAAAGAAGCTCCACGTGAACAAGCTTGTAAGTCTTAAAGCTCATGTGTCAGATTGTGTTACAGATCTTGTGTCATTGAGTAAATAGTGCTCGATTCCAGTGTCAAGTGCAGAGACAAGTGTTTACTGTTTGTGCAGCTTACTAATAGTTTAAAGACTATATTATTTAGTTTAAGTGATATTATTTGGGACTGTCAAATAACGAATTGGACTGTGTTTTGTAAGTGATTAGTTGCTCTTTTTATCACTTCTTTCTATATCATTGTACAGTTTATTGGACTCTTGTTTCTTTTACTATTGATCAGCCTGTAATTAATTATTCATCAATTCTTGTGAATAATTACTGAAAATAAGTATTAGCTTGTCATTTGTTGATCTGTTTTTTCTTTATTAATTGAACTTGAAATTAGTGTGTTTAAATAGACTAATTTGTGTGAATAAAGTGTGAGTTTGAACTTCAGTGATGCCAGCCTTATTTTACCTATTAGAACCCGTAACAATACTATAATTTTAATATTTTAAATATTTCAATTATCTGAACATAATAAATAAATTAAGGCTACAGAGGGTATGGGGCGAACAAGACAAGGCTATTTTACAAATATAAGCAAGTGACAAAACAAAAATAAAATAACGTGCCCCAAATTGCCCAACTAGGGCTTCCAGGGCCCTTCTTTTTTCTCCAGTTCAGACCTCTAGAGGCGCCTTAGAAGCCTAACAGACCCTAGAGGCCTCTGACACCGCGGGCCCTTCGGGCCGGTTTTTATGCCAGTATAGTCATGTGAAGTAGAGATTCAAGTAGGCTGCATCTGAATATTACAAATTTCAATGTTTATTAACAAGTGTCCCCTAATTACTTCGGCTTTGGGCCATCAAAGGCCTCACGATGCTGGTGGCCCCGAGTATTTTTGGAGCACATGGGTTTACAGGTTTGAAACATGGGTTTAAAGGTCCCCCAGACCACTTGAATGAAGTTGACACAGTAGACTTGAAAGTAGAAATGGTCTCTTTTGCAGACGCGCTTCAAATTCTTATTTCTGTTACTGTTTAGATCTGATACCCAATAGAGTTTATTGTGATTGTGAAATTTGTCAGGCCATGAGTCAATCAACAAATAATATGAGGGAAGAGTTGATAACCACAAAAAAAGCTTAGAATTGCACTTTCAAGACCCGGAAAACAATTTTTTTCTTTGGCGGAGAACCCTCACAATCCCCAATGTTTTGGGGTTACATCACCACTCACCATCTATATGTAAATGCAAAATTTATACAATAATTTATACAATATTTATAAATATTTAATATTTAAAAATTTATACAATACTATAAGTCAAAGTTTGGAATTGGATGTGATATTGATTCATTTTCTCTTCAAGTTCCTTTCAAAGTCAATAATTTTTATATTTGTACATTTTACATATTCCAGTATAAGTTCGATGCCAATTCAAGAGATTACACAAAAATAGAAAAGAAGTTTATTGCTCTCTCTGGTGCCACTCATTGCCGTTTTCCCTAGCTTCCACAACTTTTTCAAGAATTAGTTTTCAGTTGGCCTACAGTCGAATTTTATTTAAAAATATAGAACAATTCAAATTAGTTACACAGATTCTTTTGAGTACAGTAGGCAACTAGCGCATAGCTGGAATACATATAATCAATGCTAATCAGGAAAAATGAGTCATTAATAATCAAATTATCTAATTGGTATAACATCATTTAATAATTTTCAATTATCGAAAATTGGTGTTTAGGGTGAAAGTGTATAAGGGAGCCTCCAGCCACAACTCTGCCCGGGGCCACTAAAATGTCTCTGGGTGGCCCTGATTGTAATAATAATTTGAAACCACTATAACTTTTTAAATTGGCTTTAAATCAGTATTTTTTGGATTTTATACATTAAAATTCGTTCACAACTAATTAATGAACTATGGTATATGGTTCAAGTTCTTAGGCAAACGATTCATAAAATCAATGATTTATTGAATTTAAACTTCCACTTTACCCAATTTATAAACTTTATTTCAATAAATAATTGTATAAAGTTACTGCTTTTAAGCCTCAAATCAAGCTCTCAACATCGAACATTAAAAGATTTCCCCATAATGTGGAGCAAAATTGAATGGATTTAAGCTTTTCTAGACATGGGTCTAGAATCTTTTGGAATACGATTTTAGAGGGACTATTTATCAAAATTCCAGACCCCCAAATCTACCACCCCCCCCCCATGAAAAGATTTTCGCTACGCTACTGGGGAGTACCCCCTGACGTAAGTAGGGCCCCACCAAAGGCAATTGCCCAGGGCCCCACAAAGCCTGGATCCGCCACTGTCTCTTGCAGTTTGTCCTTCATGGATGTAAAGTTCTGCTCCATAGATGTAATGTTTTCTTGTAGTTGTCCTTCATGAATGTGGAGCTCTGCTCCATAGATGTAGTATTCTTCTGAAATTTGCCCTCCACGGATGCCATATTCTCTTGTAGATCGTCATTCATGGATGTGAAGATCTCCTGTAACTTGCCCTTCATGGATGAAATCAATTTTGTATCTGGAGTGGATCTTCTAGCTTTATAACGTATTTTTTCTTCTTTGTTACTTTCTAGATGTTCACAGTTTTTAGTTATTGATTTGACTCGTATTTTTGCTTGTTACTCCTCCCACCATCGAGCGTGACTTATCAGCTAATCACAACCTTCGATGAGGGTCAGCCTCTTTCTCGCTTAGTCAATATTTTATATCATTCCATGTTCAGTATATATTAAGCTTCTCTGTACTTTAGTTTTAGTTTGATTGAGATTGATAATGGTATAAGAACCGAAACTAGCTTCTCAATATTTTTTAATAAATGTGGTTGTGACAATTTCGTCTAATTATTCATCATGGATACCTCCCACAATATCACCTTCGCCACTACAAAGAAAGTGCCAATCATTGCGCATGGAAGTTAGTATTGACACAGGCAGATAATGCAGAAAATTACTGTCCTTTCTTCCTTGCATTCCATAACATTACTGTTTCTTGAGACTCAAATGAAATTTCAACATTAAAAATCCCAAAATATTTCCATAATTTGGATTTTCATTTAAAAATTTGTGAGGACAGCAATGTAGGCAATAGCCTGATGTATCCTTGATTGTGTTTTTGTAATGGAAAGATAAATAAATTAAAATGAATTTAAGCTTTTTGATGTATTATTTTAAATCCTCTTAAAATACAATTTTAGGGGGATTATTTATCAAAATTTTTCCGGAAAGGAGCTCCCAGACCCATCGTAAGGGATCCAAGATCTCCGATAACCTCATTTCAAAATCCTGGCTACGCTACTCTGTCCAATAACAAACTCTGCAAGTTTTTTAATACATCAATCCATTTTTCAACATTAAATTGAAAACAAGGATTGTTTTTTCAGAGTTTTGGCAGCTTTATCCCTTTATTTCTCAGCATAATATTTTAATAAAATTTCAGCTGAAGAATAAAAATTTAGCTTGAGTCAAGCCAAACACTGTCCGTAGTTACATTACAGTTATTGACTTTGCATTACTAGAAAGATTTAATTTCCATTAAAATTAAAATCAGATGAAAAGTGGTGACAACAATGACAATAATTTATTCTATAGATGTAATTTGCAACACAGACTGACTGAGGTTCAGCTATGGTCGCTGAATGACTTGTGGGGGTTGGTGAATTTGGAAGGGGGCGTATCACCGTTCACTTCAGTCATTTCTCATAATGAGTAATGTATTTGGAATGATTAATGGAAAAAGACACGACCCAGGCCGAGAGGAATTCTAATGACTTTCGGTTTTCAATAAGTTTTTCGCATCTCTCTCTAGCCATTTTGCTAGATGGAATACTGTAGGGTTTGAGGTCGTTCTCCTTTCCTTCCCAACTCTTTCCAAGTCAAAGCAATCTCAGCCAGTGCTAAAGAATAGAGGATTATTCACTGACAGCCTTTATAAAGAGTAGTATTCATCAAACACTTCTATTACTATTAAATTGAATTGTTCCTATCCAAATAGATTGAATATTATTACTAATCATGTATCACAAATCATAGGATCATTTAGCAGCTGCAGTGGTTGGGGGCGTTATCTCTATAACTGATTACTACTCCTGCAGTCATTTTTTTGATTCCGGATCACCTTGGCATGCTTTGTGTAATCACTCACCTCATTATTCACGCACAAGTATCATACACATCTAATCATCAGAAAAAAATAATTTACTATTAATTCCATATTCTATTTGCTTCATACTGGGGTGAATACTGTTACGGTTTATATCACTGAAATAAAGCTCGCAACACATAAAATTAACACTTGGACTTTATTTACACAAGTTACAACACGCACTAATTAATTATATCACACAAGGAAAACCAATAAGAAGCAAGGAGATCAATAACGTCCAGCTAATAATAAATTTGCTATTTCATTGTACAAAAACTAATTACTAATTGTTAATAGGCTGATCAATTATTTAAAGAATAACTATCCAATAAACTATTTGTTGTTGTAAAAAAGAAACGTCCATAAAACCAGTTGAACACTTAATAAAGAAATGGAACACTTACAAAGCCCAGTCAATGTATTTGTTATGTATAATCACCAGTCTATGTATGTAACACTGTAAAGGAAGTTTGAATAATATACTGTCACTCTATCACTTTGAACGTTTAAATCAAACTGAACTGCTGTTTACCCAAGCATCCACTTTTATAAGCTTTTGTAACAGTCCAGGAAACACTTGAAAATTCTATAACTTTCGAGATCTCTCTATTTACACAGATAATGTTGACTGGAGCATTCTATATGACCATTTGACAGTAAGGAAGGCAAAGGGGAGAGCAGGGGGAATAAACAGAAAGTGACTGTTATCACTTTAAACAGAATTACTATTGACACAACAGGCAGTGCAGAATATTTATCTCTTCTTCCTTGCATTTCATGACACTACCCCCACTGTAAGAGATTGTTCCACCCCAGAACAAAAGCACTTAGAGTGGTTGAAGGTCTGCTCTGGTTACTGTCTGGCTCCTCATTGATCTCCCAAGGGTTGTAGATGCAAATTATAATCTGGAGTCCCACTGCGCCCAATAGGTCTTGATACTTCAAAATAGAGGTGCTACTTCCTGCCAAGTTGGTCTTCCATGTCCTGAATGTTTCCAATCCCAGAGGTGCTTCAAGTCTTGATCTCCCTTCTGATCTTCCTGTAGCTTGTTGGTTTCCCAAATATCAGCAATCATAATAGTCCTTGTCAAGATACCTTCCTTGTGGTCATGGTGGAAACAGTGCTTACAATCTTCATCACAGGGTCTCCTTGAAAGAGCATCTGCATTTCCATGACTGATTCCTGTTTGATGAACTGATTCAAAGTCATACTCCTGAAGTACAACTTGTCCTTCAGGAGTTCTGAACTGGAGTAGCCACTTCAGTGCTGCTCAGGTGAAAATGTCTCCCATAAAGGTATTTTTAGAAGTGTCCAACAGCCTTAACCACTGCCAAAAGCTCCTGGTGGATGACATAGTAGTTGTGCTCAGATTTTGACAGGACTTTGCTAGAATATCTAATGACATTCAACTCCTTCCTGCTCCTGAGAAAGAACTCCTCCAATGGCCACATTACTAACATCTGTATCCAGGATGAATTTTCCTTCTGCCTTAGGGCATCCAAGGATGGAGGCATCAACCAGTGCTTGTCTCAGCTCATCAAATGCAAATTGGCAGTTATCATCCCAAACAAAGCTGCTCTCATCCTCAGTCAACTTGGTCAGAAGTTCAGCCATGTTAGAGAAACCCTTACAAACTTATTAATAATAAGTGCAGACAAAGAAAGCTTCTCATCTCATGCTTGTCATGTGGAACTGACCAGTTGGTTACAGCCTCTATTTTCTCCATATCTGGGGTTACTCCAGCATCAGACATAACATGTCCAATATAGTTGACTTGTCTGCTGAGCAGGTTGCACTTCCTTGGATTCAGTTTCAGATTTACCTGCCTCAGCCTCTGGAATACTTGCTCCAGGTTGTGTAGATGATGACTGATGGACTTTCCCAGAACAATTATGTCATCCAAGTGAACTAAACAGGTCTCCCAAGAAAGTCCTCTCAACACACTCTCCATTAGCCTCTCAAATATAGCTTGAGTATTACATAGCCCAAATGGCATTACCTTGAACTGGCAAAGACCTTGAAGCAAGTTATACTTTTGTCCTGTTGACTCTGATAGTCAACTCTGTCCTTCCTCCATGTCATCCTGCATTGTCCCATAGGCCACAGCCTGGCTCCTTGCTGGGAGGGTAATGTCAGTGAGTAAGAATACTCTGCTATCACTTGGCTTCTCTGGGTGATATATGACCTCTTGTAGCCTCTCATATCACTTCCCATAGCCAAATCCCCTGTAGCTGTACAGAGTGTCCACCTTGATGGCTTTAAGGGTTGGGCTCTAATTCAGGATGGTCATGGTATCTCCTGTGTCAAGAAGTAGTTTTTCACCCAGTTGTCTTGCTTATCCATCCACAATACCATCTATATACAGACTAATTCTGCTGCAAGCCAGAGATGCCACCTCTGTTTTTCTTACGGGGGCCTTCTGGTTGTGGGTTGACAGCTGTCCCTCGTTTGGCTGTACACCTACTCCTTATCTGTCCAGTCTTACCACAAGTCCAGCATCAAACCTCCTTCTTCCTGGATATCAACTTTTCCAGGTCCTGTTCAACTATTTTCTGAATAATGCTTGCCACCATGACTTCAGCTTCCATAGCCCTTACCTTGGTACTGATTGCCAAACTGCTTGAAACTCCAAAGCTTGAGCCAAAGCCATCATTCAGTGTCTTTGGTCTGGCTAGTTTGTTAGACTCCTGGGTCTAAGGTATCCTTAAACCATTCAAGAATTTCTCCACTGCAAGACTCTCATAAGTGTTGTAATCAGCTATCAAACTCTTGCAGGGATTCATTAGGTCTCTGCACCCTATTTTTGAGCTGAGATTGGTTCAACTCGTCCTGATGCTTGTTGCCAAATATCATCTCCAAACATCTCCACAGCTCACTGAAACTCCACTTCTCAGCTAATAGAATTGAGTGAACAAATTTCAATGCTTCACCTCAGAGATTCATCCTCAGGACATAGACCTTTGTTGCTGGTGACCACCCCTGAAACACAGTTACTGATTCAAGCAGTGTTTGGTAGTCTTCTAGAGCTGTTTTTCCATCAAAGGTAGGCAGTCCAGTATGCTGGGGAAGAATAATTTACTGTTTATCTTCCTCCTTCACTGCCATTACTGACTTTTGTGAGTTGGCTATTTTTGGAATATCAGAAGATTTATCTACTTCTTCCTGGCTATTTAAAATTCCAGATTCTTGAGTCGATCTTCCAAGGTTCTTAAATTCACTTTCACCTTTTTGACTTCTTCATTGATGGAATTAGTAAGTCCCCTTACCTTTTTTCTTGTAACTCATTTTTCATGGATGCCATATTTTGCTGAATATCCTGATTATTCACCTGTAGTTCATCCTTCATGGGTGTCATATTCTGCTCCATGGATATAATATTCTCCTGCAGTTTGCCCTCCATGGATGAAGTGTTCTCTTGTAGTTTGTCCTCCATGGATGTCAAATTTTCCTGTAGTTCGTCCTTCATGGATGTGGAGTTCTGCTCCATGGATGGCAATGATGAAATTAATTTCGTATCTGAAGTCTCAAAGAAGTATGTAGCTGGGTCGTCTCTTTCTCCCAATAATACCCACAGAGCTGGTCTTGTAGAGTTGTTTTTTCCTAGAAGTTTCCAAATCATGGTCTTCTAATTCACGTTTAAGATCGGCCATTTTAAATCACACAATATAATTTTGCCAGCCATTTTTAATAAAACACGAAAAATCCCCGACTTCTGACACCAATAAATCGTTATGGGTTCTATCTCTAATATAATGCTGGCAACACTTATTGACACAAATTACTTATAACATGCACTAATCAGTTATGTCAACAAAAGAAATCAATTAGAAACGAATAAAATCAATTATGTTCAGCTACGGTAATAATAAATTTGCTATATTACTCTTCCAAAATTAATCACTAACTGTTAATAGGCCAATCAACTATTTAACAAACAACTGTAGAATAATTAAAAAAAGTCTAAAAATAACAATTAAAACACTTATGTAGCACAGGTCTGTCACCATATTATAATAATCGCAATGAGTATTTGTACACTTGCAATAACTGTAAAGGAAGTCTCAATAATACAGTCACAATATACTTCGTATATCACTTTCACACTAAACGTTCAAATACAGCGAAGTCTGTAGTAACATTCACTGGATTACTCGGTCTGTATTAACGAAAATAAACTGTAACTGAAGACTGCCACTTGTTACAAATGTAGAACAACAACTTAACTAATGTTTACAAGAGCTACCGCAGTATATAAGTTTTTGACATTCCAGTAAAGACCAGAAGCTTCATTAATTTTGTATAAAATTCTGTGTACACAGATAAGAGTTTAATTAAAGGTGGCTGATCTGAAACGTGAGTTAGAAGACCCTGATTTGGAAACATTTGGAGAAAAGTCAACTCTACAAGATCGGCTTTGTGAGGCGTTTTTGGTAAAGGGAGAAGATCCAGCTACCTCCAGAAGATCCAGCTAGAATTGAATCAAATTAAAACTGAAAAATTAGAAGCTCACTGAAATGCAGTCAAGGTTAATCGAGAAATACACAAAAGAACTGTTTTTTAAATGCAGGCTGGAATTATGACGAAACAAAGTTAGTAGTATTGAATTGGTTAAAATAAATTTGGTAATTTAAACTAGTATTGGAATAGTTTTTACCAAGCTAGTTATCTCCAAAGCTTCTAAAATGTTCAGTTGCCTGCCTTTGCCAATCAAATGCAGAAATTCAACATTTTCTTCAGCCTTGAACTTGTGCCCATTATTAATGAGATGCTCTGCAAAATTTAAGAAAAGACCATAGCACAGGAGCCCACAATTTCTCTATTTTCAGAAAAGTAACTCATACCGATGTAATCTCATACCTCATCACTCATGTATCCCACAAACTTGCAGCTTTCAAGAGTATGATTTATAGAGTTTTAACTATTCCAATGAGCAAACATCACTTTGAAAAAGAGATTAGAACGATTAAACAGATAGCTATTACAAATGGTTATGTGGAGATCATTGGAGATAAAATTTTAAATAAAATAAGTAGGAGACTAGCAATCAGTGCTAGCATTGGTGTAACTGATACTGGGGAAAGGTCATGGATAATGGTACAATCTAATATTAAAACTGACACTGTATTTCACTTTTATATAATATTTTACTCACATATATTGGAGATGTTTGAGGAATGCATTTCACTTCTGAAAAGAAGCTTCGTCAGCCTGCTGCCAGGGGTCATGCTTTGTTGAGGTTAGGATGAGCGGCCATTATGTAGTTAAAAATTGCGTTTGATTTGAATTGTACTTCTTGATTGATTTTGTCTTTTTTATTATATAACTGTCTTACTGATTCTTTCATGTAAATTGTTTTTACTTTTTTCTGTGTAATTTTGGCAACTTTTTTAGGTAATTTTATTTGTATTCTGGCATAAGTGGGTATTACGTTTAGTTTTAAGCAAGTTTTGTTAAAAATAATGTGTGAGGCCACTGTCCTAACCTTCAAAACAAGTTCCCTGAATAGTTGGAAGTCTGATGGTCCTGCAGTGTTCATCATGGAAAACATCACAAACATCACACATAATGGCACCTTATTATCTTGGCCCAGTATCTAATGAATTAGGGAAAGATTTGAAAAAGAACGGTTATGATGTAGCTTTTCAAACCAAACCTATTTTAAAGAGTTTATTTGGGTGTAGTAAGGACAAAATTGATATATGGGATAAAAGTGGGGTTTATAAATTGAATTGCGGTGATTGTAATGCTTGTTATGTGGGTCAGACCAGTAGAAGTTTCAAATGTAGAATAAATGAACATATCAGGGATTGGAAAACCCAAAACGGAGATTCAAAATTTGCAGAGCATCTCATTAATAATGAGCACAAGTTCAAGGCTGAAGAAAATGTTGAATTTCTGCATTTGATTGGCAAATTAAACATTTTATAAGCTTTGGAGATAACTAGGTTGGTAAGAAATGATTCCAATACTAGTTTAAATGACCAAATTTATTTTAAACAGTTCAATACTACTAACTTGGTTTCATCATAATTCCAGCATACATTTAAAAAACAGTTCTTTTGTATATTTATCGATTGACCTTGACTGCATTTCCATGAGCTTCCAATTTTTTAGTTTTAATTTGATTCAATTCTAGCTTTATTACATAATTTTTCTTCTTTGTTGCTTTCTAGATGTTCACAGTTTTTAGTTATTGATTTGACTTGTATTTTTGCGTGTTACTCCTCTCACCAGGGGGTGTGACTTGTCAGTCAATCACAACCTTTGTTGCAGGTCAGCCTCTTTCTCGCTTAGCCATTATTATCATTCCATGTTCAGTTTATATTAAGCTTCTCTGTACTTTAGTTTTATTTTGTTTGAGATTGATAATTGTATAACAACCAAAACTAGTTTCTCAATATTTTTTTATAAATGTGGTTGTGACAATTTTGTTTAATTATTCATCAATGATTGGCACGTTTTTGTATGCTCTCCTGTTCTTCCCTCGCCTTGCGGTTTATCTAGAGAACTCTAGAATGTTCTTATCTGTTTACTTTAGAATTTTATAGAATAGTCTCAAAAAATGGACGTTCTACTTTTACTGGAATGTCAAAAATGTATATAAAGAGGAAGCTCTTGCAAACATCAGTTCAGTTGTGATTTCAGTGTGACAGTTCCCGTTTCTGGACATACAAACCGTATTACCAGTGAGTGCTAATACAAACTGTGTTATATGAACGTTTAATGTGTTAATGTGATAAACGCAGTATATTGTGACAGATTATTATTCAGGCTTCTTTAGCCGTTTATACAGTGACTCCTAGTGACTAGGACTAGTGACTCCTAGTGAATACTGACTCGTAAGTGCTTCATAAGTGTTTCAACTGTTATGTTTAGACGTTTCTTTCTGAATTATTGAACAGTAATTATTCAATATGTGATCGGACTTTTGACAGTTAGTGATAACTTTTGGAACAGTAATATAGAAAATTCATTATTAGCTGAACATTATCGATTTACCAGTTTCTGATTGATTTATTTTGTGTGACAACTGATTTATTAGTGCGAGTTGTAAGAAATTTGTGTGAATAAAGTGCAAGTGTTAATTTAGAGTGTGTCCAGCATTATTTTAGAGATAGAACCCATAACAGTAGTTTTGTACGAGTATTTATTAAAATAAAGTTTATAAATAGGAAAAGTAAGAAATAAAATAAAATAATTCATTGCTTTCACGAATCGTTTGTGATTGACGAACGTAAAACAACTTTTCATACATCGTTAGTTCATTAATTAATTGTAAAAAAAATGCTAATGTATATTTCACTAAAGTGTTTACTTTCATCGCATGATAACAGTTGACAGATTGATTTTCATGATTCAGAACCACCTGTGATTCACGGACTCCCCCGTAGGCTACGCCCCTGAACCTTTCCTATCAAAACTTCAAAACAAAGTCAATTCTATGTGGCTTTAAAACTCATTCAGCACATCGTTTGCCGTTGCTGTTGTCTTCATCAGGTGGTTCACGGAGTAGAAATGGTCATCACTCAAGTGAGGGTCTCTTTAGAAGTTATTTTCTGTCAATCTCCAGTTTAGAACACACCTTGGGAAAGAAAAATCTACATAAAAAAAACTATTGCTTTTTTTCAATTACATAGAAAATTTAGTTCTACGGGCGTGATATTCATAACTTACACTCAATTTGGGAATCGAAATTCTTCATTAGTTCTTATGCCAATGCTTTTGAAAATTCCCATCCAGATTAGAAATATTTATATTTTATCGACTATCAAATACAGACATCATGTACATTAGGCATCATCCAAAACGTATTTTATAAAGTCTTACTCACTTCCAAGTTTAAACATAACTAAATTTTCAACTAATCACCTGGATGATTACTAAAAGTTCCCAAAACACTTTAGAGTTCTTTGAGCCTTGTAAGTTCTGAATAGCCTGATCCGATTGCATTAAAATAAAGCTTATATGCATTAGTCATAAAGCTCAAATGCTTTATAATGAAGCTTGAGTCTAAAAGCTCAAATGCTTTATAATAAATAATGCTTTCTAATCATGGGCGTAGCCACGGTTTTATCCAGGGCCCGAGGCAAAAATTGGGTGACCTTTTTCTTAGAAAAAGTTAAATTTATAGGGTAACAATAGAGCATTCGAACTATTTTAAATCCAGACGCTTGTCAAAATATTTCCGCTTTCTATTATTTCAATTGATTTTTATCTTGAAAACATGAAAAATAAATATAATCCATTAAAAAATAATGTAAGAAATGCTGTCTGTTCAGCCCTTCTCTAGAATGAGTATTTAGATAAATAAATATTGGTAATAAATGAATATAATTAATTGTAGTATGTTTTATGTTTGTTTTTTGAATATTGTCAATTAAGAATGAAATATCGGAACAACGCAAGTACATAAAATGATGAACTTAGTCGAACTAATTATTCAAATAATCATTGCTTGAGTTATGAACTGAGGCAACATGAAAGAAAAATTATGGTTCAGGGTTTAAGCCATACTTTGTATAAAATTTTATGTTGTTAGGTAGAAGAGGAAAGAAGAAATTCGTGCAAGATAATCTTAGTTTGGAACGGTAATGAAATAATAAAGTGGTTCTCAGGGGCTCTCCCTCAAAATTAAAATTTATAATTCTAGTGTTTCAAATTTATCTTGTAGTTAACTTAGACAGGAATCTCCTGAGTAATCCTTCTCAATGTATCGAAACTAAAGTACATCATTTGTCGAACAAAACCACTTTTGTATTCAATGAATGAGACAGGATGTATGCTACTCCGCTACACACTTATGAATTCACACTTATTCAACTAATAGGACTCCCATGAGTAAGATACGGTACAATTAAAAATGAAAATATTTAAATACTAAGTCTCACTTTCACCACATAAAATTCTCCTGGTCTTTGCAAATGAAGTAGAATTCTTAAAAAATTATTTTGAAGAAATAAAATCAAATCAATAAACGATTAGAAGCAGATTTTACTCTGAAAGTGGCTTTTAGGCCAAGGCTCGTTTCCCATTTCTTTTTTTGAAGGAATGAACTTCTTATAATTTGATATAATGTGTCAGAATCAGAGTTATTTTTGAGTCCCCTAAACAATGTATCATTAGACCGAATTTTCAAGCACATTGTTGTTTGTAGAGAATATTCTTTATTTTGAAATTGAAATTATAGCAGTAACACTGGCGGCGATTTACTGTCAGGAGGGGGCAGATTGACTGAGTGATAGAAATGAACTATGGGGGCAAGATAAAAATCAAATGAACTAGTAAATAAAGAAATTATTTTATTTTGTTTTTTAATTATTTTTATTTTCTTTAAAAGTAATCTTGCATTGCTCCTAATCGTCGTCACAGAAGTAGGATGCAATTGAAGCCTATATGTAGGAAACAGTTAGCTTTCCTACTAAAAGAATATTCAAATTGTCTAGTATTTTACTCCTAGATACATAACGTAACACTAAAAGTTGTGCCAGTCCAATTTAGAATATTTAAAGTTGGACTGAATCGGCCAAGGGTAGGGGCAAGTGCCCCTCTGCCCCCCTTGACTACGCCAATTGTATAATCTATTTCGTAACGGAAGAATGTTGTCTTGACGCAATTAGAACTGCAGGCTTGGTGACGTGACGCTGGTCGATATTTGTAAAACACGGATTTAAATTAATAACTCAGCCTTGCTGTTATTTGAGTGATAGGCTCAGTCCAACTCATTTCATTGTTTTACAAAATGTTATCCCACGCTTGCATTTCTATTTTAGCCTAGCTTAATAATTCATTCTCAATACTTATTTCCGGTACAATAATTAGTTACCGCACTCTTGATATACATTACGCAGGGGAGAATCCAGAAAGGTTTGCATGGAACAGACAATTCAAAGCAACACTCATGATGATTGTGCTTTATTCCCAAAATAACAACTGAGAATGATTGGTGGTTGTCAAAACTCCGATAATTTCGAAGATCAAAACATCACCCCTGGTGTGGTGCAACCGTATTCAGGAACAGGGAGGAACAAGATTTATGAGGTGTGACAAATAAGTGGATTCACGAATCCCGGCATTGATTCACAGACACAAATAATGAAGAGATAGGCTTGTCATTGAAGAACAGGACCAGAGTGATCTGTCGCATTGAGCTGCCTGATAGATGGCCGACCTCTCGTTGCCTGCTATGCACCGCACGGGGCGAAGCACCGATGATTGAATGTTACATCAGTGTACCTTCAAACAAAACAAACAGTCTCCACCGACCTTATCACTCCCTCTAACAATAGACGTCCAGCAGATTGTAGGGGATTAAAAAATCCAATTACAATGGCTGAGCACATCCGCGCATGCCAAAGTCAAGTGGAGATTCTGTTTTTTTTGGGAGAATTTCACGAATTAACCTTTCCCCATGCCTGCAATTAGCGTATGATTTTTGTTAGAGAGCTTTATTTTCCCTCCCGACTCTTTATTCCACTGTTGAATCACTGGTGATAATTCCATGTACAAGGAATAATTCCATGTATTAAGTGGAATCGATCATAACCAAAGAAATATTGTCTTCTTGCTCATGATGTTAAGGATGGTGGACCTTTAGTTTTAAGTGGGCTCCGAACGATAAGTGATAACGATGCAGATCGTAATACATGTGTCTTTTGCTGGTCACCCTTTCAAGCGCTCGTAACTGAACATCTTGATCTCTTTACAGAAAATAAGATGCTCAGAAAGCGGCCATTCACTCAGAAAGAGTGAATCAAAAAATAGTGAATAGTCATTTACATAGTAAAAATAGTAGCCATTTAGTTGCGTATGACTCGTCCACATCCAAATGCTTGAAACTTATGAAATAAATTATATTATATAGTTCTTGTCAGTTCTTGTTCAGAGATTGCGAGAAGCGGACGTCTGGACTTCGTGCTCCCTTATCTATATGAACTATTTGGCTTAGACTATCGTCCGGCCATACCTGCGGTGCTTGTATTTTTCGGTAGTAATTTGAGTATAGTGAAGTATTTGCGATTTCGACTCGGTCTCGCTATTCGGATATATTTTACTCTCGCTATTCAGATCTTTCCTGATTAACCACCAATATTAGTACATGTGCGGAGTGTAAATTATCTGTCGGTCGTTCCGACAAGGACAAGTTGTTGTGCACGGAATGTAATTCAATTTTTCACAGCAAGTGTATTCGGGGAGAAGCTGATGAGAACTTGAGTGAGGCTGAGGTCGAGATACTTACTAAGGGTCCCTGGAAGTGCCGACAGTGTTTAGGAAGACTTCGGTTTCAAAGGAGTGATAATCCGAGTTTGACTCCGGTCAAGATTAATAACACTACAACAACTGAGACTCCTTCAATATCATTGGACTCATTTAACAAAATCGTGCGTGATTTTAAGACCGAGGTTATGAGCAGTTTGGGAAGGCTACAGGAATCCCTTGAATCATGTCATGGGAAACTCGACCAGAATTCTAAGATTATAACCAAACAGGAGGAGTTGATTAAATCTTAACAGGAAATGATCAAAACGCTGAAAAGTGAAAATGAAACACTGAAAAAGAGACTGAACGACTTCACTGGACGAGTTGATGAGCTGGACCAATACGGACGGAGAAACACGGTGGAAATTCACGGAATTCCGACTGTAGATAAGGAGAATGTTCCTAACCTCGTACTGGAAACCTGCAGAGCCGTGCATGAAGATTGGTGCTGAGGCGATTGATTGCTGCCATCGCCTTAAAAAACGCCAGGATTCATCGAACCCGCCGCCTATCATAGTGAAGTTTGTTCGTCGCACAGATACTGATGACATGTTGCAGGGGATACGTAAGGTGAAAAATCTATCTACCAAACACATAGGGATGCAAGGTGAGAACCATCCTCTATATATATATATTTGTCTCTGACTGCTCAACGAAAGTTTCTTTTATCCAAGGCTAGGAAACTCCAAAAGGACTTTGGTTATAAATTTGTTTGGGTAGACAGATCTGGCATGATTAAGATAAGAATCGTACATGACGGTAGGATTTATCCTGTCAAATGTGAAGAAGATCTAATTGCTGTGCCAACCACCGCCAAGTGTTAGGTCTCACTAGTTATGAATATAGACATGGAATAGCTAATATAATTCAAGTGATTATTATTTTTTTTCCTCTTAGATAGCTTTTTTAAATCGTCATTAAAATTCATAAGATGATGACTGATATATTCGATAAATGATTATGATTATTATGATGAATGTATTAGTTTATGTATTTATGCGTAGCTGGTTTGCTATACTTCATAGTCGTTAGGATGTTACATGGAGTATATTAGTATAAAAAACAGCCTCTTTCTGGAAATTATTCATCATAGCTTCAGTTTATAGTCGAAGAATGCTTTGATGGTTTCCCGGCAGTGAGTTTGAATCACAAATAATATTTATAATGCAGAGCCAGTATAGCCTACTTTAGATAGCGCACTGCTTGTTTTTGAACTTTGTAATGTCTTTGTGATACAAAAATAACTAATTATATCAAGGAATCCATAACTGTATTAGATTGATTCAACTAGAATACGATAAAAACTGATAACGGTTTACTCCTACTCCTCCTTCTTTTTTAGTACCCTTTACACCAAAGGTTCATTCTTTTCTCCTTCTTTCTTCTCCTTTTCTTCCTCTCCTTTCTTTTTTCCTTATTCCTCTTCTTTTGCTTCCTCTCTTTCTTCCTCCACTATCAAATCATAATAGACATTATCGATTACTGCCGGAATTGTAACAGGTTTCCTTTGATTCTCTATTAAATTTCCAGTAACTTCTAACTCGTTTCTTCCTCACATTTCATGGTTGACGATTTTTTATTTTTCAACATGAAAATATTAAATTTAAATGTAATTTTTAAATTTGAATCTATTCCGATTTGTCAATTTGTCGTAAATTTTTTGTCTTGTGTACCGCCGGTATGGCTGAGATGATTTCTCATGTTACTTTTTTTCTACACTTTCTTTTTTATTAATATTATTATTTTTCTTTTTATTATTAACCTTCTCTCTTTTTCTTATTTCTAGAATTAACAGTTTTTCTTGTCTATTGAAGATGCCATTTAATTTTAATGAAGATACTGTCGATTTGATAAGTAGCGATGTCCACGACACTATTGAGCATGATGATTTTTTTAGCTTCGACCCTTATGGTAATGATAATGATGTTGACAGACGCAGCATAATGAATCTGCTGCATATGAACATACGGAGCTTGAATAAAAATATGGATGAGTTTATGTGTTATATAGGTAATAGTAAGATTAAATTTGATGTTATTGTGTTAACTGAAACATGGAATAATGATGAAACTGAATTCGATTATTTTCTTGATGATTATAAGGCAATTAATAAAAACAGTAAGTTCAACAAATGCGACGGTTTGTGTATATTTATTAAAAAAGACATTGAATATGAGGTTCTGGAGGTGGAAATAAACCTAGCAAACTCTATCTGTATTGATCTTAAAATTGAAAAAAAAATTAAACTGCTTGCCATATATCGATCACCATCACTCAACATTAATAGTTTCATAACTAGCCTAGACTCATACTTACAATCGCTGAAAAATGTCGATAATATTATCATGGTAGGCGATATAAATATTAATATCTTAGAAAACACAAACCTGCCCGTGGAATATTTAGGTGTGCTGCAGTTAAATGGATTCAGGTCACTTATAAACAAACCTACTAGAGTAGTGAACCACAGTAAGACGTGTCTTGATCATATTTTTCTTAAAAGCAGCGCACTTGATGAACAGGTTGCAGGTGCCATTATTAAAACAAATATAACGGATCACTTCTGTATCTCCTTACACCTTAGACAAACTTTTCAGATAGACAAAAACTCCAACAATAAAAAAAATGTACAATAAAAAAAATTAATTTCAAGTCTCTTGTTAGATAATCTTAAAACTGAAATGTGGATTAAAATTTATGATGAATCAGCTCAAATTGGTGATCTATTGGATAAATTTCTGAACAGACTGACTACTCATATCAACACAGCTTCTTATAATATTGAAACTCGGCCAAAATTCACCCCTATTAAAAAGTGGATCACTGTTGGAATTGTGAGAGCAATAAGGAAAAGAAATGAAATGCATAAAAAACTTAATAAACAACCTTCAAATAACAATCTGAGACAGGAGTATATTACATATAGAAAAAGGTTGAATTATATTATTAAAACTTCTAAAATTAATTACTTTAAAGATAAATTTGAGGAATATCAGAGAAACCCAATGAAAACATGGAAATGTATAAAAGAGATGCTGAATATTCAAACCGTAAAAACTAATCCTAAAGTAGAACCTATAATACTAAATAACTATTTTGCTCAAGTAGGAAAACATTTTGCTGAGAAATTAATACCGGATACTGGCAATATTCCGATCCCAGACTCCACTTCCCAGCCGGTTCTCAATAGTTCTTTTGTTAGGCCAACTAATTGTTCTGAGATTGAATCGATCATAAAGGAATTAAGTAATAATGCTAGCCCCGGAATTGATGGTTTTAGTAGTAGATGTTTGAAGGAAATTAGCAGTTTTATTGCAAAACCCCTGGAATTTATTATAAATAGATATTTTCTTGAAGCCTACTTCCCAAAAAAAATCAAAATAGCTATTATTACACCAATACACAAATCAGGTGATTTAAATAATCCAGAAAACTATAGACCCATAAGCATACTAAGTCATTTTGCTAAAATAATGGAAAGATTGCTCAAAAAAAGATTAGTCAGTTATTTAAATTCTATCGGATTCATAGAAAGTAATCAATATGGCTTCCAAGCTGGAAAGTCCACTAAGGATGCTGTACTTCACCTAATCAATTTAATAACGCAAAATATTAACAAAGTTAATAAAGTTCTGACCATCTTTCTCGACCTGGCTAAGGCTTTCGTTACTGTACCCCATAAAATATTACTTGATAAATTGGAAAGATGTGGAATTCGAGGTGTACCAAATGAATTGTTCCATAGCTATTTATTTTATCACACAGTAGAAAATTCAGATTTTGGTCTTCCCCAGGGTACAGTATTATCACCATTGTTGTATCTAATCTATGTGAATGGCCTTTTGAGATTAAAAGTGCCAAATTGTGAAATATTACGAGATTTGCGGATGATACTGCTCTGACCTTTTCAGGGGATTCATGGAAGAATGCATACTCTTCAACTAACTTGGGACTGAAAATTGCAATAACTTGGTTTAATAATCATATCCTAACACTGAATGCTAAAAAAATTATATCCTGCCTCCTCAGAGTGATTATTGGGGGGGGGGGGGGGGGGTTGCAGAAAGTGCATTGCCCGCCACTGCTAGATTATGTATCTAAATATAGCTTCCACTGTATAATAACTTCGTCATAGGGCCTACAATAGGTTTTATTACAGTGACTTTATAGTACTGATTGCATCGAGCTGCTATAATATTGTCTCCACTTCATATTTGATTGTACAGTATATCTATATAGGCTAGATATTAGACATCGATCTCTATACTACTACAACTGGATCGCGCGCTGCATATGAGCAAGTGAGCTTTTGCGGTCCGGTTCTCTCGACAGCACTTCCCCCACCACTAGTCCGTGTAGAAGCGCGCTCTTACACAGCATGGCTTACGGCGGTACCATGTTCACCATCACAAAAACCGCTATATCTTTGTTTGTAGTGGCTCGATTTTAACATATTTGTAATCCGTATAAACGTGTAAAGATTATGGTATAAATTTCATATCAAAATAATTTGATAGTAAACTATTACACTCAAATCCAACGAATATGGTTGCAGCCATAAAGTAATTTTGAAAGCTACTCTCCTGTTGTTTATATGTAACTACTGGTGTATTATATTACATAATTGTGGTCTGATTAAAGCTTAGAAGATCAGAAATTCTGATTCATTAAGTTATCAATGGATTTAGATTAATTTCCATGGTGTGTTGTTCTGCCTCAAGTTCTCATCTAGTGCTGACTCCAATTCGTCACTGGTAGATGCAGTCTGCAACATATACCAGTGTGTTTTAACATAATCTATATCCTTAGGTTCAAACAAAAGGTGTATGTTAGTATTCAATATTGATGTAGCTTATACTACTTTTCCCAATCAAAAAGGTTAAATATAGGTAATAAAAGATAACAAAAGTAAAGTTTTTTTGGTGTACTTTAAACAGGACAATAAATACATGTGGTTTGGAAACTAAAATTCAAATAATCTTTCTATTGCAGGAAAAGGTCATAAGAATAATTTTCAGGCTGAATTCAATAGATTCGTGTTGAGATTTTTTCAAGTTCTTAGCCATGTTAACTTTTCCATCATTATATATTTTAGGAACAATTCTTTTTTCCTTTCTAATTTCGCTTTTAATGAACAAACCAATACATACAACTTAAGAAATACAAATATTAGGCCTTCATATCACAGACTTCAAGTTTATGACAAATTTCCATTCGAAGCTGGTCGAAAATTATTTGATAAATACCCTAATCAAATAAAATCCAGAACTAGTTTACAAAAAATGTCTAAATAAAACGTATTTTATAGAATATATTATACAAAGTTCATTTTATAGCTTGAGCGAATTTATAGATAGTTGAATTCTAATACATTTTCGTACACATTAATTTTATCTCACTGGTGCTACCAATAGGACCCAGGTTAATATTTTTAATAGTAAACCTGTACTATTAAATAGTTACCTTAGCCTGAGTTTTAAATAGTATGCGTCTTGTTTTTGGTTTGCTTTCTTGTAGATTAGGAGGAAAATCGAATTTCGTTGGTATCACATTTTGCTTCAAATTTCGTCTTATGCCACCAACTTTGAAGTGATCCTCATCAAAGTGCTTGCTACATAAACTTGAATGATGTGTAGGATTAAAATTTTTTCGTTTTGTCGCCAGCAATACATTTTGCTCTAACAACTGAGTCTATTCTATATTCTACTATTTAAATGTTCTATTGTCTCATCATGCCTTCTTTTTTCAAGGTCCAAAATGCCTGTTTATATTGAAGCAATGCATTTAGCCCATATGAGGAATTTCGGTACACTGCAATCGATATTTGGCTGCAGAGTTACATTATGCTAAGATAATTGCCTAATTGGTTAATAGGTTTCAATTTTACTTGATATCTTACTGAGTCATAGGCAAGAAGGGCGGGATTTGGAGAAGACTCAACATTTGAAACATATATTATACATAGATGGCTTTTCTACCCTGTTATTAATTCAATCATCATTAAAAATACGTAGAACTTGACATACGCCTTCGTAATATTATGGAGAATACAATAGTCAAAACCGCATTAAATTCTATCAAGTAAAAACAAAGGTATGACAGTTTTTGTTCACGTAAACACGGTAGCTCCATATGATTTGTAAGGCTGCAGCAGGACTTCTACACGGACTAGTGGTGGGGGAGAGCCGAGTGGCCGGACCGAAACTCCAACACCCAGCGCGCGATCCAGTTGTAGTAGTATAGATATCGATGATATTAGATAAACATATGTTGTGATTATAAACATTTATGCTTTCTACGTGACTGCATGGCTACGACTACACAGTACGCGTGTAAACCTCTGTGATTCCTCCAGAGTAGCCTAAATACAATAGGATATCATTCTATATAAGGTCTGTAGATAGTAACTACATTGACTGTAAGAGTCAGTCTCAGCTGTTGACTGTAGTCAACACAAACAAACAAACAAAACAAACAAAAAATAATGTGTACAACAAACTTTCAGTGTAAAAGTAATAAAAGGATCACTCACATAAAAAATAAATACAAACTACTACCACTAAAAGATGAAAAAGATACGAAATAGTCAATTCCTACATAGGCATTACTGCCTGTGCGCGGGAATGAGTCCACAGGAAGGTCACACTTGATCAATAATATACAACTACTAAGTATTATGAAAGCATGTCAATAAAAAATAATAAATAAAATGCTTCAATTAACTCATCCAGCCCCCCTCCCACTCTGACCTACGGACTCCCCCCATTGAGATTTCAGTTCCCCTCCCACTGAGACCCACGTACTCCCCCCCCATTAAAATCCATAAAAATCCTGAACCAAACCTCCCAACTGTGAATGCCCCGCAAACCCCTCTAACAAATGGAGAAACAGACCACACATGCACACACACACACACACACACACACACACACATATATATTGCAGAAGAGAAAGCCTACCACTTTATACTTGAAAGAGATTCTAGTACCTGTACTCTGAGGTTATCAGTCTATCACAACACTCTCTTCTGCCAACATTCCTAATCCAATTTTTAATAACTATTTTGAATGTTGATATTTTGTACTTATTGAAGTCTTTTACAGCTACTGGCAAATTTTGAACAAGAACATGGGCTATGTAAAATGAATTAGTTATGAAGATGGTTCTGTTTACTCTAGGCATTTGAATATTGCTATGTGTTGATCTTCTAGTAGCGTGATTATGAGTGATGTTATGAAATATATCGGAATGATTTTTAAAAATATAAATTGCCAAAGTTTTAACATACAATTGTCTTACATCTAGTACCCCCATCTCATTGAAAATTGCATCTGATGAGAAATCCCGACGCCTTCCAAGTGCTGTTTTCAGGATAAGTTTTTGGGTAACAAATAAAGGGTTTAAAATTGAACTATAACCTCCTCCAAATGCTAAGATTCCCCCTTCAATAATAGACTGGACAAAAGCATAGTATGTTGTTCGAATTTCATTCTTGTTCAGGTAGTCTCTTAGCTGTTGGAAAACATATATCATTTTTCTTAGTCGGCTATTCTGGTAGGCGACATGAACCGACCAGTTGAACCTTTTATCTATGTACACCCCTAGATATTTATAAGAGTCTACCCTTGCAAATGATTCACAGCCACAAGAGGCACTTTCAACATCACCACATGAATGAAGTTTGACTCCATCAATTGCAGTGTCACTACTGTTTCTCAAGGAGACCGGCATAAATTTTGTTTTGCTGACATTAAGTGTCAACAAATTCTGGTTGAACCATGTTTTCAATTTCATCAGGTCTTTCTTTGTCCTACTTAAAACAGCCTCCCAGTCAGGTCCTCTCACAAGGACAGCAGCATCATCAGCAAATAGGTAGATCTTACCATATATGTCAACTTTAGCAAGATTATTGACATAAATCAAAAACAATAAGGGCCCCAAAGTGCTTCCCTGTATTACACCATATTCAACATCTTTAAGCTGACTATCTGATCCATTTATAACTGTTAACTGCTTACGGTTACTCAAGTAGGATTTGAACCAACCAAGTGAAACTCCCTTTATCCCAATCAGCTCCATTTTCCTAAGCAATTTTTCTCTATCCACAGAATCAAATGCCTTTGCCAAATCCAGGAATATTAATGCACATTTTTCATTATTTCCGAGGGCTAAATTCACATCTCTAGTTATAGCAAAGAGTACATCTGAAATATTTCTGGATTTTCTAAAGCCGTATTGTGAGTTTGTAAGGATTCTATTGTTTTCAAGGTATGTTGTTAATTGATCTTTTATAATCTTTTCGAGAATTTTTGAAAATACACTAAGTAGGCTGATTGGGCGATAGTTTGACTTCTCAGTTATGTCTCCAGATTTGAACAATGGAATAACTCTTGCAATTTTGAAGGCTTCAGGAAACTCACCTGAGGTGATACTCAGGTTGATGATATGCAAGAGTGGCGCTGATAGATTTTGAAAGTGTGATTTTAGAATGCCAGCAGTAATACACTCATACCCAGGAGCTGAACCGCCGCGCAAGGCATTCACATAAGCAAACAGTTCGGTCTCGTTGATAGTGTGTATTATCAGTCTATTGTCAACAGCGTAGTCAGAGTCATTAACCACTGGTGGGCCAACATGGTTTATTTTACTAGCTAACTCACCTCCAACATTGGAAAAATACTCATTAAATTCGTCAGCCACCTGTCTACATTTGTCGACTGAGTATGTCTTGTCTGATGTATACTGGTCAAGTGGAAAAGGGTCTTTGTTTTTTTGTTTACCAGAAAGTTCATTAATAGTTTTCCAAAATAGTTTTGGATTATTTTTAGAATTGAGAATTTTTGTTTTGAAGTACTGTGTCTTGGATTTCCGTATCAATGAATTCAGTCTATTTCTGTAATTTATGTAATAATTCTTAAGTTGTTGATTGAAGGGTTGTTTACTCAAACGTCTACTAATGTTGTCACGTTTTCTAATAGATTGTACTAAGCCTTCTGTCATCCAGGGTTTCAATTTTGCATTTCTGTTGTTAATTCTTCTGGATTTCCTAGATTTTTCTACGGAGTCTTTTAATATTGAAAAAAAAAATTACAGGCGGTATTTAAGTCTTGTGCGCTAGTTACTGTACTCCAATCACAATTGCGTATAATGTCTCCTAAGGTTTTTTTATCAATATATTCTTCATCTTTTTTTACTGAATTAATAATTGGATGTTCAATTTCTAAGGCAATACAATAATGATCCGTCACATCCGTTGTTATAACAGCTGTTTTCAAACAATCATAATTGTCATGTCTAATAAAGATATGGTCTATACATGACTTACTGTTTCCTTGTACTCTCGTGAATCTATCAATACCACTCATAAAGCCGTTTTCGTACATCAGGTCTAGATATCTTTCTGTTTTATTATCCGTCTGCAGTAGGTTAGCGTTAATGTCACCAATCATAATATAGGTTCTATTCCTGTTCATATTCGTGTAGTAGTTACGCAATGCGCCAGTAAAATCGTCTAGGTCACTGTCATGTGTACGGTAAACTGCAAGAAGGTTTGTATGCTTTCGTTGATAGATCAAGTCAATACTTAAACCATAGACGTCGGCCAGCTCCATTTGTCTACATTCATTCACAATCACTCCCTCCCTCACATACACAAGCACTCCATCATTCTTATTTCTCCACCTGTCAGTTTTAAAAACCCTATAGCCCTCCAGTTGAATACCCACAGAATCCTCCCCCAACCAAGTTTCCCAAAGCGAAATTACATCCCACGTAACATTGCTTCCCTGCAAATAGGTGATAAAACTATCGAAATTTTTATTGAAACTTCTGATATTTAAATAAATAAACTTAAGATGGCTTTCTCCATTGGAGAAAACGTTGTTCACCTCGAAAGCCTCAACACCCTTGCATTCAATATGTCTATATTCATCCAGATAAGCTTCTCTAAACGACATATAGTATGATTAATGTATTTAAGAAACGTTGGAAAAATGAAGTAAAACGCCAACTGACAGAAGATGGACTGACAATCAACAAAGCCACCCATCTCTCCCAGCCCACTCACGAAGCTCCCCAAAATATATAGCCTATCATATAGTATTCCTAGGAATACAATAATTTAAATCTGAAAAAATTTAATTCAAGATTTACGGTTATAGAGAACCTTGAGTAAAAATACCTCTCAACTCTGCAACTAAAATTTTTCGCTAAATATAGCATTTGACTTGTGCCTTTAATCACAAGATTGCGCTCACAATAAAAAGCAGAAATATACCAGCAATGCAAAGAAACACATTATTAAACCATTGTGTGTATTTAGGATTACTCAATATTTGATAGAAATTAACATAAGAAAAAGACTTCATGATTTCAAGACCCTCCTGTAAAGTCATTTCCGCAACAAAAAACAAAATGAGAAAAAAGAATGATAAAATTGCTGAAAATTTAGTTGGGAATCTACAATAAAAATATTTTTATAATTATTACAAATTTATATATTATAACTTATATATTTTATAATTTTTAGAAATATTTCTTGAAACTGAGTTTCAAAAAAAAAAAATCAAACTAGACAACTGTTTTGGCATTATCTGCATAACACAGTAGGCAGAAGGTTTCGGATTTACACAATAAAAGGTAGCAGTAATATTTTCAATAGAGAATTTCATAGTCTATTATAGGGGTTTCACCTTAGACATACATAAGCTGAGGCGCTACATAGAGATTTCATTTTAAGTGATTCGGAAATACAATTCAACAACGTTCAACCTCATTTAATAAAGAAGACCTACAATCTGTTCTATACTATATAATATTAAATATTATAGCTAGATTTTGCTATTATCTTCTATAAACTATGCAATCAGATTGAGATTAGTTTTGAGTTATTGTGCTGTAGGTTCACTGATAGCTTCAATGTGATTATCTAACCATATCTTGTTTACATGAATAGCTTGATAAAAATATTGTATAGACCTAATTCTTAAGCATGTAAAACGACAAGTGTGCATTGAATTGTGAAGGGTCAAGCACTCATGGCAGCATAAGGCACATACATTTCAATAAAAAGTCAGCATAAAAATAATAATTGTCTCATAAAAATCCTATTGATGTTTAACTAATGATTTAAGATTTTTAAGATTTCCTATTATGCAATTTGGTCTACTTTGAGGTGAATTTATTAAGTATTAAAACAAATGACGACTATTATTAATTCATGATAAGTAAATGTATTAGAAAACATTTGATAATAGAAAAAATTTACATGTTTACATCACATATCTGGCATCTCGAAACTAGCAATCTATCCTATCTAACCTTCTATCATCCTATTAATCATTAAAGTGATGCTTCATAATTTTGACAGATTCAATATTCATGAAATTTGCTAAATATGAGAATGCCAGCCTAAATAATATTTCAAGTACCGCATACTTACACCAACATTAGGTTAATTTTCAAACATTTTTTTTTTAAAGAGTAATGTTAAGGTATAGTATGCCAACTTGTACCCCTATGAAGAATATACAGATAAATATGAAAATCTTAGATTGCTGCTTAATATTCACAAAGCATCATTGCTGAACTGTAAACCGAACATATAATAATAATGCTTACTGATTAAACTATATGAGATAGATATTTATACTCATTTTCAAGGTTGATGTATTATATTATGTTCTTCCATATTAATTAGGTTACTGAGTCAAAAAAGAGATTGGATACAAAAATTAATAAGATTAAAATTCAGTTTGTCTTATTCTGATTTGGATAGAAATTTGCAAACAATAAACACTTAACCAAAATATGATTGATTGTTTGTGAGTGGGGTCAATGAACCATGTACAACTCAAACATCTATATATATTAATAAAGTTTAAACGCTAAATAAGATTTAAAAGAATTTAAAAAAAATTTATTTAAAAATTTTCTTATTAAAATTAAATTGTAGGAGACAAGATATTCAGTTCAAGTTAATTCAACAACTAAAAAATTGAATGAACAAGATTTAAAAACCTAGAAACAATATAGCATGAACTAAAAAAAGGTAAAAGCCATATTATACTACAAGATCAATTGAAAAAATTAGAATAATTAATTATAAAATTAATTATACACATAATTAGGATACCAAATTGCTGGTTGGCCGAATTATTCAATCAGATGCGAGACGTTCAATGGCCACACTGTCATTATAAAGTAACTGTAGGTTTGATCAGGCATGAATGAAGTCGGCTGCTATGACATTGATTTCTAACCTCTAATAACTACTTTATAACTTATTCGTGGATAGAAATATTACGTTACTTGGAATAATAAAGAATGGTGGAAACTCTTCATTTCCATTTCATTATTCATCCCCGTAGATGTAAAATGAAATGGCTTTAAGCAAAAACTCTCAAGTTGGACAAACGTCCTATCAAAATGATGGTTCCATTTTTATAAGGCTACTCATATCATTCAGTATAGAAGTGAGCCATTATTATTTGGTAAAAAAAGTGTTCTGTTATTCGAGCAATGATAGCAACATTACAAATACATTACAACAGTCAACAAAATATTTCAAATTCCGGCATCAGCTGAACATGAAATATTACAGTGTTATGGGTTCTAGTACTAAAGTAATGCTGGCAACACATGAAATTAACACTCGCACTCTATTTACACAAGTTATTCTTACAACAGCAAGCACTAATCACAAGAAAAACAGATCACTAACGTTCAGATAATAATGAATTTTCGATATTCCTGTACAAAAATTAATATAAAAATTAAAAATTAATATAAAAAATTAACTATAAATATGCCGATCAATAATTAAATAAATAACTATCCAATAAACTGTTCAATGGAGTAAAAATAAATGTCTAAAAACAATTAAACACTCAATAAATGTAACACTTATGAAGCTCAGTCTGTTACGGTATTTTTGTAATCCCAATAATAGCACTGAGCACTGAGTTACGGTTTTGTTAGTTTTTGTAATCCCAATAATAACACTGAGTATTGTCAAAGAATTTATCATTTAAACTGATCACAAGCACTTGATGTGCATAAACACAATGTCTACAACATACACTGTCACTAAGCTAGCACTGGATATGAACGTTCAAGAGCAAATGACAACTGACTTCTGTTTATATGGACTTCTCCTTATTTAAAAGTAAAATTTTTAAAAGTATTCCAAGAAACTCTGAAAGCCGGTAGCACAATCTAGAACATTCTCCATTGTACACGAATGTGCCAGAGATGCAACTTCAGTGGTAGGAGTGAGAGAGACATATTGGGAGAAAGAAGAGAACAAGTGTCAGTTTGAAATATCAAATCTTGCATTCTTAACAATATTATATAAATTAGTTACAGTACTCGAGGAATAGGATGAGCTATGACCTTGAGATTAGGCCAGAGCTAAATGAAACCATTAAGTCAAAAAATAAAGCAATTCATAATACAATCAACAGCCTAAAAAATAAGAATTCAAAGCAATCAGGGATATCTTTACTAAATGAAAGGCTGAAAAAACAAAATTTCACTAATCATGGTCTACATCTAAATCAATCTGGCAAAGCAATAAGGCTGGCAGAGCCGATTGAAAGTCGTTTGCAATCTACTGTCAATAATTCTCCTAAACAGTCATCTAACGAACCTTTTTTAGTAAAGAGGCTCAGAACTGGGAAGGAAAACTAATTTCAAATGATAAATTCATATCTTCAATTGTATTAAAAGACGTTAATCGATCAAAAAATCAGGATAGCATTAGTGGAAGGAACTCTTGTAAAAATCTGATAGGCTCTCAAGATTCTAAGAGATTAAGTAAATCTACTTCAATATGCAAAAGCAACGATAAAGTAATAAGGGGTGATAGGGAAGTACCGGTACTCACTGTGTTCCATCAGAATATTCAATACATTCGTAACAAAATAGATAGAATCGAAGTATTTTTTAAAGAAGAGGCTCCTGATATATATATATATAATACCTATTTTCACAGAGCATGGTTTAAAAGAAGATGAATTGTCACAACTTAATATTCCAAACTATTCATTGAAAACATCGTAGGCTATTGCAGGACATCTCATCGAAGTGGGGGAGTAGCTATCTTCACTAAAAATGCTAAGAATAAGAATATGCAAACATTTAATTTAGAATATGTAGAGAAATTTGCTGTGGAAATGGATTTAGAAGTTACTGGTTTGAGAGTGAAAATCGACAGTAATTTCGAAGTAGCGGTGTTAGGTATTTACAGGTCTCCAAATGGGGAATGGAACAATTTTTGTGAACTATTCAATAGGCTTTTAGAGATTACTACTACTCGTTTTACAAACGTTATTGTAGCGGGAGATTTCAATACAGACTTTGCAACACAGAATAAAATGACAGAAGATTTGAGACGTGCTTATAATAGAATTTGAAAAGATAATTTAGAATTTGGTGGAGCACTCTCTTAATAAAAGACAAACAAAAAAATATACCATAACCAACTTTTCTGGTTACAATATTTAAAAGTTTTGTCAAATAATTTAGTAATTACTGTACTAATGACTGTTCCTTAATACTAACGGCGGGGGAGTAGTAGTCAAGAAAACTACAGTTCTTGCCTTACTTGAATTCATTATTACATCTTTCAAAAAATTGACACTTTACAAAAATATATATGTTTCAAAAGGTTACATCTTTATATAGATTAGCCTACTTCTTATGATTCCTGGCCAGGATATCCCCTCTTAAAGTAAAATAAAATTTAAATACTCATTACAAAAAATTTAGAGTCCCTACTACAAAAATCCTTAATGAAGGTTAATTAAATGAGTCCATTTTCGGTTAACAGGCTAACTTGCCATTGCAAACAGTACAAATTCAGGATTGACTTTCGCGCACTATCCTCACAGGGTCATAAGATGAAAAGTTATTTTTGTTACCTGGTTAGCAGAGATTCAATGAATACTTGCGCTTGTCCCTGGATAATCACAGGGTGACCGCAGCCTTAGTTTGCCGGACATAAACCCGCATTATGCGCGACGGCCAGGATCGCCACTGTGAGAAACGACAGGAAACGTTCCAGTCATAAAGGCACCCTTCTTAGCAGTTATAGGCTGCCTCAACTACCCATGGCTCGTAAATATCATTTCAGGAACATGAATACTCCGGAACAAGAACCGCACTGGGCGGATGGAAGAATTTCAGTTACATCAAGTATAGAATTAACGAATTCAAGTTAGGCGAAGCACACATCTATTATAAGAAACTTTCACATATTTAAAGTAAGGCAAAAAGGTAGAAAAGTAAGGAAGAGTTAATTTCTTATGGATCCTAACTCTTCATATTTTTAAATTAAACGGCTTCCTTTAGCCACAAAGCAAATACAACACCGAGTACGCCATATTCAATCTTCAACTCATAGAGTAAGGAGAACGAATGAATCTTTGGTCATCTTCTCCAGATGAACACGAAGGCGCAAAAGTACCCACGCGTCCCAGCAGAGTACGCCACCGGTCAAGAAAAACGTAATACCGTCTGTGATTAGCTAAAACAGGGAATAGTAGAAAGGTTTCCACCAATCCCAGCGAGTCTTACCAAACCGTCAAGGCAGAGCATTTTTATAATAATTCCTCCAATCAGAGCTCGGCGCTCCCCAGAGGTAAGTTTCACATGGTTTTCAAAAAAAAAAACTAGACTAGCGACATCCAGCCGAGACTGATGCAATCGCACATATTAACAACGAACAAGGAAAAGATAAAACCTAGCTAGCGACATGACGTCGCATATAATTCTCTCAGGCATGAACGGTGACAATAATCCTACACATTGAACCATGACAAAGCAAGTTCATAAGTTCAATCATAGTCCAAGGCTGAGAATATAATAATCAAGTCGTCATCAGATTGACAATCGACTAGGACAATGAGAAAAAAAATTAAATCAGCACAACTCACCCCCCCCTTTAACTGAGAAAAACTCCCAGGGGAAAAGACAAAAGGTCAACTTTCAATTCTAAGTGAAGGGTGCAGGGGAAAAACGATCATAGTCACAAAATCACTTTTTTGAGAAAATCGAAAAATAAAGTTTATGAATCAATAATTCCTTGTCAATATTTTTTTTTCAGTACTTGGAATACACCCAAATAACTTAGATTAATGAAAAGTGTAAATTTTTGAGAAATTATTGAAATTGCCTGATTCAATGAACGAAAAAAATCATTTTTATTGTTAAACTACACTAACCTGTATGAAAAAACGATATTAATAAGTTTAATAATATTTAAAAAAAATAAAGATGAATTAATAATGACTTAAAAAACAAAAATTGAATAACGAATGTTGAGAAACTGATAGATAACCTCAAATTATACATGTGAAATGTGTGTGATACTGAACAATATCAAATCAGCTGTGGGAATGTGAAATGGATCCTGATCATTCTTCCACATGTTGAAGTGGACTCTGATCATACTTCCAGATGTTGGAGTGGACTGTGATCGTTTTTCCCCAGCTCTTGTTATTTTCTTCGATTTGTTGTGGGGACTATGATCATTATTTCCAGGTTTTTGATGTGCTATCTTGTAGAGCTCAAAACAAGCTTCATCAAGAATTTTTTTTTCGGAATTCAGTTTTTTTGGACTTTGATCGTTTTTCCCCTGTGCCCTTCAAGTTAAAAAAAAATTATGGGAAAAAAAAAAAAACAGAGACCAAAATGTCAAATGTAGCAAACAAACTAATGTCCAAAAGGATCCAAAGTAACAGAGCAATCAATGGTGTAGGTAAGGAAAACTCAGGAAAGATTTTTGCTAAAGATCGTTCACATATCAGAGTGGCCATCCCTAACACAGTAAAGTACCCTAGCAAGAACTAAAGAGTCTTAACAGAAGTATAAGTCTAACAGGATCACGAGTCTACGTTGCGCACACGCAGACAAGGTCACACAAAAAAATTGGGAACACGACGACTTTTCAAAGTTATTATCTAGTTATTAAAAAAAAAATTTTTCTATCACACTATTCTTAATAATATTATGTTTAGTTACTTATCCTATCACAAAGATAATTGAGTTATACGTTTGAATAATTCCTAATCTAAGTTATGCATAAGTAATTTCGGAGCTCCTAAGTACAATTACAATAAGTTTACAGGACACTACCAAGGGTACATATTATTCAACAAATTAATATTAGTTAAAACTCGAGTAATTAATGATGCTAATTGCATACATAAAAAAATTAATAGCAGCAACTTGCTTTAGTGAAAGAATCACCATAAATTAAAAAATTATCTATCCTTCCAGAAAACGAATGCAGTTACAAAGTTAAACAGTTACAAGGTCAATTCATTATTAGTAGACTATTATTCTCAATATTTAAAATCGCATAGAATATTCGTTTCCTAAACCTAACACATTATTTCACTAAGTTTTAACTTCGCCTACTATACATATGACTCTTAAGTACTACAACAATTACTTCAATACTTTACAGTTTCATTATTTCCTACCGTTCTCCGTATTAACATGAGTAAGCGGTTACGGACACGTCTACTGGTTCAAGGTCAAAATGTTCACAGAAATTTACATTCAGACCTGAACAGTATTATTTCTTACTGGAAATTGGAATAGTTACTCAACTCCAGAGTAGAGCTATTTCGTACCATAACATTTTCATTTGCCTAGGTTTCTTACATACCATAACAATTAAGTTTTCAAAATTGAGTAGGGTTACTACATTCAATTATATTGACATTTACTTTTTTAAGTAGGGTTCATTTTGAGTAGGGTATCTAATTATCAGACTGCGCGCATAGTCTAGAATAACAGACAAATTTCCCAAACTCTAATAGTTACATTCGAGTCTACAATAGACCGATACTACTGTCACAAGGACCTATTAAATACAAGAACAGAGAAAGACTCTAGTCATTCTTGATTTATTCAATCCCCATCGTCGTCAATACGAGGGTGAAATTTCTTGAGATGAGAAACGTGTGCTTTTTGAAAAAATACACCAGTTTCGGGATCATGTAAACCGGCTGTCACAGGACTAAGCCATCTTTCTATCACATATGGACCTCGCCATCTATAACTAAGTTTATGTGAAATTTTATTGGCTTTACTACTCAGTATATGAGTTTTTAACCATACCAAGTCACCTATTTTGAAAGGAATGGGAGACCTATTTCTGTCATACTTAGCTTTGACTTTATCATGAGCTTTAGTTAAATTTTGTCTAGCCTTTTGCCAAATTCTTAACGTATCTTCAGTATACTTAGCAGGCAAAATTTCGTCAATTTTCCATGCATTAAGTAATGGATGATTGGGTTCAAAACGGAACATCAATGAAAAAGGAGTACATCCAGTACTATCATGTTCAGCTAAATTGAATGCTAAGTTGTAGAGTGTTGACAAAATTAAGTAAAGGATTCACTTCAATTTCAGGATTACTTGCTTGTTCAATACAATTGTCTTCATCCTGATACATGCGCGAGAGACAGTCGGCAATGACATTATCTTTCCCGGCAATATGTTTCACATCAAATTGAAAACCTAATAATCTGAGTGTCCAACGTCCTATCCTATCGGTTTGACGAGGGTTATTCAACACATAAGACAGGGCTGAATTATCAGTCATTAATAAAAACTTATTGTGGGATAAATAGAAGCTAAAGCGTTCGATCGACCAAATCGCAGCATAGGCCTCACGTTCATAAGCCGAAAAACAAGATTCCTGCTGAGTAAGCTTCTTAGAGGCATAAGCAATAGGTTGCAGAAGGCCGTCTACTTCTTGACAGAGTACACCAGCAATGGCGGTGGAAGACGCGTCAGTTTGAAGAACAAATTGTTTAGAAAAGTCCGCCGTCCTCAATATAGGAGGGGAAGAAATTGCTTTTTTCAACTTTAGAAACGCCTCTTCATGTTCTTTGGTCCAGATAAATTTTACATTTTTCTTTCTTAAAGCATTAATAGGAGCAGCAATTTCGGCAAATTTAGGAATGAACTTACTAAAGTATCCTATCATCCCAATAAAACGAGCTACAGCTTTAGGATTCTTTGGGGAAGGAAAATCTCTAATTTTTTGTGTTCTACTTGGATCTATTGAAACACCATGTTGATCTACAAGATGACCTAGAAATGAAATGCGTTCTTTAGCAAATTGAGCTTTTTCAGGGTTTACTGTGAAACCTGCATTCCTTAATTTGGATAAAACGACTTCTACATGCCGTAGATGAGAGTCGAAATCATTAGAATAAATTACTATGTCGTCAAGATAGTGATATACAAATTTAAATTTTTCTTCCTCAAATAATGAGTCTAGGACAGAAGACAGTGCTTGTGCACCTACTGATAATCCGAAAGGGACCCTAGTAAACTCATAAGTATTGTTCATGGTACAAAAACTAGTTATATGTCTACATTCTTTAGTTAAAGGAATTTGATAATAGGATTGATTGAGATCCAGGCAAGTATAGTACTTAGCGCCATGAAACCAATGAAAAGCTGTTTCAATTTTTGGTAGTGGGACAGAATCTAAACTAATATTTTTGTTGAGAGACCGGTAGTCAATAACTACACGGTGACCTCCATTTGCTTTGGGTACTAGAAAACAGGGACTAGCATAATTACTTTGTGATTTTTGTATAATGCCTTCTTTCAACATTTTCTTTACCAAATCATTCAAGATGTTCATTCTTTCAGGATCAAGTTGGTAGGGAGCTTTCCTAACTGGTTTATCTGAAATCAACTTGATTTCGTATTCAGTTAAATTTGTTAAACCTAGTTTAAGAGTCAAAACGTCGTCATACCTTTCCAAAACTTGAGCTAACCTTTCCTGTTCTTCATTTCCCAAATTACTACCTTGGTGGTCAAGCATGATATTATTCTGCAACTTTCCTACCAGTCCATCAACATTACAGTCCACGTTAAATTTGAAACAAGGTCTGAAACCGAAAAAGTATTTTTTATTAAACAAATCAAGCACTAATTGAGAATGGTCAATAAAATCACACCCCAAAATTACAGGGACAGAAAGAGTTTCACAAATAAACAATTTAAATTTCCAACTGAAGTTCTCAATTTTGATTTTCAGTACTACTGACTGAGTTACTAAAAGTTTGCCCTTGTTAGCAGTAGTACATTGTAAGTTTTCAGATTCAAACTCTAAATTTACATTTTTCTTTTGAAGCTCATTTATTAGAGTTTTAGAAATAAGGGTTCTTACGGCGCCTGAATCTATCAGAGCAACCGACGAAATTGTAGATCCCGTTCCTAAAGTACACTCAATAAAAGGAATAACACCATTAGATAGGGCTTTAATTTTGTAATTGGCGGGATGTTTTTTGTCTCGTTTTTTATGGCCTTTGACTTTCTTGTGACTAAATGTTTTACTGTACTTACAAGAATCAGAGGTAGACAATTTAGTTTGGTTAATACCAGTCACACCATTAACAAGCCTTTTATGGAAATAAAAATTATTTTTGCTTCTTTTATTCTTTAATAGTCAGGTTTTCCTATCTTTACAATCTCGCTGGTAATGCCCGAATTTCTGGCAGTTGAAGCACTTAACATTTACATCTGGTTTTCGTTAAATGTTAGTTTGAACAGGAGTTTTATTAAACTGATTACTAGTTTGACCGCGAAAATTCGCACTAGCTGGATTTTTGAAACAATGTTTGGCAATGTGACCCAATTTTGAACAATGATAGCAACTTCTAGCAACTGGTTTAGTATTAACTACTGAAGTACGAGAATTATTAGACCTAGTGGTCTCAAAGCGTTCTCTCTCTACATCAGCAAATCTTAAGTTTTGTGCCTGTACAGTAATCAAATTCAAATCAGAAAAGGTACAAGGTCTATTTTGAAAAACTAACCTAGACCGTTCGGCCTGATTAAGTCCAGAACATATATTGTTAACAATTTCAGCTTCTGACTTGTTTAGTCTTAGTAGGCTGGCCGATTCTTTTATTGAGACAATATAGCTTGCTAACGGTTCAGAAGATCCTTGAAGCCTATAAAATTTTTCTTTTTCTATCACCGAAAGCAGTCGTTGTGGAATGAAGTAGTTTAATACTTCAGCATGAAAATCATCAAACGACCAACTATTGTCAATAGCAAAGGTCAAACGATCGCCTAATGGACCAATAGCATGAGAATGAATCAAATTTAATAGTTGAACATCATTTAAGTTTGAGCGCTCTTTTATTTTTAAAGTGACAGCCAAAAATTTTAGTAAGATTTCAATTTCTAATCCATCTGTCACTGGCAGATCTTGAATAAGGTACTCTATCGGATTTGGTAACTTATTATACAAACTATTGAATGCAAGTGACATCGCACCAACTTGGCGATTAGGTTGTGAACCAGGAATAGGAATGTTTTGACTAGGGCAATACCTAGGAACCACTGGTGGAGCTCTCAAAGAACTAGTGTCTAGCACTGGTCTCAAATTCGGTTCAGTAAAGCTCACTTGTCTAGGAACTTCTTCAATACTTAATGATTCTTGAAATATTTGATCAAACGGATTTTCATCAATATCTAAATTTGGTTCCCTAACCTCAGGCACTACACTAGGAGAAGGAGGCCTCGTTTTCACAATTTCCTGATTTTCTAAAATCAAGGAGAAATTTTCCTGCAGTTTTTCAATGATGACAGAAAATTTGTCAAGCATTGTTTGGTTCTGCGCGATTTTAACACTAAGATATAATTGAACAATTCTATTTATAGTGTGCAAGAAATATGTGGTAGCTTTTTGGACTTCAGTCTTCCTCTCACTTAGCAGTTTGGTCTCATCTTCCTTAATTTTCACCAATGATACACTTTCCCTTTCTATCAAATTTTCTATATTTGCAAATGCCTGTTCAAAATTACTTTCATTATAGAGTAGTCTATGTACTTTGCTTTCAGACTCAGCCTTAGCTGATCTATACTGTTGTCTCAAAATATCTACATTTACATCCTTGGACGTTTCAGGAGGAAAGCCTAAGGTTTGCAACTCAAAAATCAATATTTCCTTAACCAAGTGGTTAGGATTTATTTTCTGTGATTTCAAAAGATTCAATTCAAAATTGGATTCAATAGTCTTTTTACAATCCCAATAATTAATATTTGGATGTGCACTAGAGCCCGTAGAAGGCTGCCTAACTGGGGAGTGAAGCATTTTGATGAATGACCTTACTGAAGGTTTTCACAGAATTTAAACAGAATTATTAGGCATCTAATAATTACTAATTTGACTCGAATCTACACTCTTGACAACTAACCCACACATAGTAAAGGAATCAGTCATAAAAAAAATTTTAAAGAACAAAACTCATTCAAATTAAGGGGTTAATTCATCCCTTAAAAAGCAGAGTTGCGCAGGAATTGAGACGTGCTTATAATAGAATTTGAAAAGATAATTTAGAATTTGGTGGAGCACTCTCTTAATAAAAGACAAACAAAAAAATATACCATAACCAACTTTTCTGGTTACAATATTTAAAAGTTTTGTCAAATAATTTAGTAATTACTGTACTAATGACTGTTCCTTAATACTAACGGCGGGGGAGTAGTAGTCAAGAAAACTACAGTTCTTGCCTTACTTGAATTCATTATTACATCTTTCAAAAAATTGACACTTTACAAAAATATATATGTTTCAAAAGGTTACATCTTTATATAGATTAGCCTACTTCTTATGATTCCTGGCCAGGATATCCCCTCTTAAAGTAAAATAAAATTTAAATACTCATTACAAAAAATTTAGAGTCCCTACTACAAAAATCCTTAATGAAGGTTAATTAAATGAGTCCATTTTCGGTTAACAGGCTAACTTGCCATTGCAAACAGTACAAATTCAGGATTGACTTTCGCGCACTATCCTCACAGGGTCATAAGATGAAAAGTTATTTTTGTTACCTGGTTAGCAGAGATTCAATGAATACTTGCGCTTGTCCCTGGATAATCACAGGATGACCGCAGCCTTAGTTTGCCGGACATAAACCCGCATTATGCGCGACGGCCAGGATCGCCACTGTGAGAAACGACAGGAAACGTTCCAGTCATAAAGGCACCCTTCTTAGCAGTTATAGGCTGCCTCAACTACCCATGGCTCGTAAATATCATTTCAGGAACATGAATACTCCGGAACAAGAACCGCACTGGGCGGATGGAAGAATTTCAGTTACATCAAGTATAGAATTAACGAATTCAAGTTAGGCGAAGCACACATCTATTATAAGAAACTTTCACATATTTAAAGTAAGGCAAAAAGGTAGAAAAGTAAGGAAGAGTTAATTTCTTATGGATCCTAACTCTTCATATTTTTAAATTAAACGGCTTCCTTTAGCCACAAAGCAAATACAACACCGAGTACGCCATATTCAATCTTCAACTCATAGAGTAAGGAGAACGAATGAATCTTTGGTCATCTTCTCCAGATGAACACGAAGGCGCAAAAGTACCCACGCGTCCCAGCAGAGTACGCCACCGGTCAAGAAAAACGTAATACCGTCTGTGATTAGCTAAAACAGGGAATAGTAGAAAGGTTTCCACCAATCCCAGCGAGTCTTACCAAACCGTCAAGGCAGAGCATTTTTATAATAATTCCTCCAATCAGAGCTCGGCGCTCCCCAGAGGTAAGTTTCACATGGTTTTCAAAAAAAAAAACTAGACTAGCGACATCCAGCCGAGACTGATGCAATCGCACATATTAACAACGAACAAGGAAAAGATAAAACCTAGCTAGCGACATGACGTCGCATATAATTCTCTCAGGCATGAACGGTGACAATAATCCTACACATTGAACCATGACAAAGCAAGTTCATAAGTTCAATCATAGTCCAAGGCTGAGAATATAATAATCAAGTCGTCATCAGATTGACAATCGACTAGGACAATGAGAAAAAAAATTAAATCAGCACAGATTTAAGGGATATTATATACATGAATAACTTGGAAATAAAAGTTCATGAATATACCAGAGTCACAAGAACATCACAAACAATAATTGATAACATCCTTACTAATATAGATTACTCTAATAAAAGATTAGGCGGCTTGGAACTATCTGATCATGACTATCAAATCTTAGAGATGGGGTTGCAAGGTCATAAATCAATTAAAAATAGTAGAGTAATGAAAGAAATTCAACAATGTGAACAGGGGAATATCGATTGTTTGAAGCAGAATCTGCTACAAGAAAACTGGAGTAGGGTTTACAATAGCAATAGTTTAAATAACAAATATGATAGTTTCATTAATATTTTAAGGTTTCATATTACTATGAGTTGTCCAGTTAAAAAAGTCCCTGTAAAAAACAAATTAGATTCGATAACTGATGATATCCTTGCAGAAAGAAATAGGGTTAAAGATGCAAATGATGAATTCAAACTATCTAGAAATATGTTAAGTGAAGATAATTATAAAGATCTAAAGAAAAACTATATGAAAGAGGTGAAAAGAGCGAAATGTAAGAAAACAGCTGAAATTTTGAATAATAGTGTGTACTTTAACACATAAGTGTGGGATGTAATAAACAAAAATAGGCAAGTAGCTCATGTAGATGCTTATACCAGTGTCCCCAGAATAATTAACGAAAATAACAAATATATTGATGATAGTGTAGACATTTGTAATTTCTTTAACAGATATTATCAACTGGTTGCTAAGGATCTTCAAAAATCTCTTAATACAGGTATTAGTGATGCAAACATGAGGAATACTGAGGGGATTCAGAACGAATTAAAATTCCACTCAGTATCCCAAGACGAGTTGCCAAATATCATTGATAGTTTGAATAATAAAAAACTGTAGGAATGGATGGGGTATCCAGTAAAATTCTCAAAGAATGTAAAGATCAATTGTTAGACCCTTTGATTCATCTGATCAATCATTCATTAGAACAAGGACAAGGTGTTTTTCCAGATAATTTGAAAGAGGGGAAGATCTTGCCAATCTTCAAAAGTCGTGATAGAGAAAAGGTGGAAAACTATAGGCCCATTAGTATTTTAAATGTAATAAGTAAAATTTTTGAAAGAGTAGTTCTAAATAGGTTACTTCTGCACCGTCAAGAAGCTAACTTTATCTGTGATGAACAGCATGGCTTCCAGAGAGGGAGATCAACAAAGACAGCCATAGTTTCTCTAGTTGAAAAACTAATAGATACGGTATATTAGATTCAGGTAATAAAGCTACTGCAATCTTCTTAGATCTGTCAAAGGCATTTGATTGTGTTAATCAAGAACTCTATTGGAAATACTGCAAAATGTAGGCGTAAATGGGGTTGAACTGAAATGGTTTGAATCATATCTTATTGGGAGAAAACAATGTGTAGAACTAACTACTGCAGTTGGTAATAGTCAAGTAAAGAATAAATCTAATAAATTAGAGGTCCAAGCTGGAGTGCCTCAGCGTTCAATACTAGGTCCATTGCTTTTTTTGTTATATGTCAACCGTTTACCTAAAGAATTAATTAGGGGTAGAGCCCTCTTATTTGCAGACGATACATCACTCATTTTCAGCAATTTCATTCTAGATAATTTAGAAATAAGTGCCCATATAGGTGTGCAGTCCATTGTTCAATTTCCAAATCAGTTGAAATTAACTATAAATAGTAAAAAATGCCAATACCTTCAATTCAAAAACAAACATAATTCAAATGAAGATAGGGCTATAAACGTGTTTGTAAACGATAATCAATTAGACCAGGAAGAAAAAATTACATTTCTAGGAGTTTTGTTGGATAGAAGATTGACCTGGGCTCCATACATTGAGAAAATATGTTGTAAAATCTGATCTAGGGTATTTGGCCTGTAAGCTTGTTATATTAAATGACAAAAAATTTCTTTTTACAGCTCACCTTGGGCTCTTACTGTCACATATTAGGTATGCTATCTCAGTTCAAGAGACTTGGTCTCCTAACTGTACCCTGCTTATATGTGTATGAAGCTACTTTATATGTAAAAACGAATGATATTAACCAAAATCTTGACGTACATGATTATAATACAAGAACCGAAGAGATTATCTCTTGGTGAGTCACAATAGTAGCTTATTCAAACAAAAACCTAGTTATATTAGTAGGAAATTCTAAAACAAGCTACTGCAGTTTTTAAAAAGTCTTGAAAATATAGAAATATTTAAAAAACAATTGAAAAAATATTTAGTTGATAAAGCTTTTTATAGTGTACAAGAGTTCCTTTCATATCAAAATTAAGCCTCACCTCAACTGATTGATATAGTAAATAATATAGTATAATATTGTTGATCTGACTTGTCTTATACTCCTTAACTGGAGTCTCCAAGACGTAATCTACAAAAAAAAGATGCGCAGTTGCAAAGGCACTTGTGACAGTGGAGGGGGAAGCTCCGGGCTCAGTCACTCGCCAGCAGTCTCACTGTTTCTCTCTTCAAAATTTTTCCAATTTTATTCCTTCATTTAAAATAACATACAGAGCATAATCATAATCAATTCAGACAGAGTATGAAAGAATCAGAATACCTGCAAGGAAAATCCTGTGCGCAGGTATGAGTTGCCATAGAAGTTTAAATACAATAATCAAAAAACTACAATCAATAGAAAATGCAAAAAAAGTTTAAGGAAAAGGTGAAAAAGCTAGAGTGGAAAAGAGGCGATGAAGAGAAGAGAAAGAAAGGGAAAAATAAAAAGAGGTATTGATAGTTCGAAAAAAATATATAGTAGATGAAAACAGTACGCCGTCAGAAAATTTTATTTGTACATATCCATTCATCTATTTCATGTTTAAGCCTTTTGTTTATTTTTTTATTTCTATTTTCAATGAATTTAGGAGGAATCTGATTTATCAGTCTTTGAGAAGTGAAAGGAAATTGTCTCCTACATACGTTCAAGTCCATCCTAACCAGTTGAAATATGTTTCTAGAAGGGCGTAAATTCAAATTTAAGGTGATTTCTCGATGATGAAATTTATATTTATTTTTTCTATGTATAGTATTAAGTTTTTTGTGTATAACTGTCGAACGGTTAATACTTTGAATTCGTTGAAAAGCTCTCTGGTGGGCAGTGGCGGATCCAGGAGGTGATTTCGGGGGGGGCAAACCGGGAGGTTTGGGGGGTATGGAATACCCCCCAACAAGAGGGGAGGGGGGGTCCGGGGGCCCACCCCCGGAAAATTTTTGGATTTTTTAATAGAAAATGGTGTATTTTGACATAGTTTTTAGTGCCCCTCATAATGTTGTCATGGAAAACTTACTGATAGAAATGGTAAATACTATTTTTCTGAATGGAAAACTATAACATCCGGTGTTCCACAAGGATCAATTTTGGGCCCATTGTTGTTCATTATCCACCTAAATGATTTGCCATGCAACATCAAGGCAAATGTCTTTCTTTTTGCTGATGATAGTACAAGTGTTGTGACTGGTACTCAGGAAAGTGTTGCTGAAAAAACTTTAGAAACAATAAATGATATGAACATCTGGTTTGAAGCGAATGGCCTCAATTTGAATGTTGAAAAAACAAAACTTGTAAACTTCAGATTGAGAGAAAATCATGAGTTCCATAGCATCCTCAGCCAAGCGTTTGAAGGACAACTACATGAAGATGCCTGTTTTTGGGGAGTCCGGATGATGAACAGCCTCAGATGGACAGACCAAGTGGATCATATTCTCAATAAGCTTTCCAGCATTCCTTTTTCATTGAAAATACTGAGGAGAGTAGTAGGATCACACACTTTGAAGAGTGTCTGCCATGGCTATTTTATGCCGGTAATCCAGTACAGTGTAATGTTTTGGGGCAGTGGTAAGACTTATTTGAACTCTGTATTCAAGAAACAAAAGAAAGCCCTTCGCATTATTGACAACCTTAGGCCATGGGAATCTTGTAGGAGCGCATTCAGGAAGTACAGATTACTCACAGTGCCTGCTCTGTATTTTCTGGAACTGTCAATATTCATGAGTAAGAATGCAGGGATTATTGAGAACCACAGTTGAGAACATCATCAATATGGTACAAGGCAAAGAGCGCAGATTCAGTACCCTCAGCACAGAACAACTACGTTCGAGAGGGGGGGGGGGACCACTCTACAGCGGGCTGAAGATATATAATGTGCTACCATCCGGAATAATAAATATACCTGATATTAACCGTTTTAAGTTTACATTGAAACAAACTTTAATAAGTGCTGCCCCCTACAGCATGGAGGAGTGCATACAGTCTTTTTCCTGAAAGTGGTGTTATATGTGTTTTAAAGACCAACTAACTTTTATTATATTCAAATCAAACAGTTTGAAATTCATGACTTGTCAAATACTGCCAAGATATGCTTGTATATGTGGTTTATACTTGATGTAAATAAATTGAATTGAATTGAATGGATGGCACTGTTTTATCAATATGTATGTACAAATCTGTATTTTTATTGGTAATTTGCATTCCTTACCGTTTTACCTGATATCTATTTGTCATTGTTTTTTTCTTATCAATTAAGTTTTCAAGTTGTTACCTATCAAATTTCAAATGAGTTCTCATCCAATTTACTAAATAATTATTGAGCACATTGTTTAGATATAAAAATATCAATATGAATAAGGTAATGATTTAATAAAATATGAGCCACCGCTAGAATGCGCGTGTGGGGCTCAACCATTCTAGTGGGGGCAGTCGGAATAATATTTGGTCGAAACACTCAACAGCTCAACACCGTCTCCAGTCAGTCTACTCCACTTGAAGCTTGAAGTAACCGCGTACTAGCGGGTTAAAGAACCCTTGTTCTTTAATATCTAGAACATGATATTAAAGAATGCCCTCTGCACAAGTAACATGGATGGCTTTACACAAATTGGGAACAGCCAATAATTGTTGCTTACATAATTTCGTCCTAGTTTCTATTAGATTTATGCCGTTATTTTCTTTTTCTCTTGGATCTCGGGGGGGGGCAATTGCCCCCTTTGCCCCCCCTTGGATCCGCCACTGCTGGTGGGATAAAGTCTGGGCCTGCCTAAAATAGTTTTTATAAGATATTTTTGAATAATAAAAAGTTTTTTGAAATGTGTACTCAAGGCACCCCCCATGCCCGTATACCGTACTGAATAACCGATTGTGCATAAGAGAAGTAAATTAATTTAGCAATTTCCAAGTTATTAAGTTGTCTAATTTGATAAAATCTGTATATGAGAAATTTCAGTTTCAAACACATATTGTTTATATAGGTGTTCCACCTGAGATGTGGATCTATCAGGATGCCTAGATATTTTACTTGATCTTTTTTATGTATTACTGGACAAGGACAAGAGTTTGTGAGATTATGACTATTACAGTTTACTTTGTGGATTTTTATGCTGTCTATTGATTGTGGTTGAGTTAGGGCATTTGGAGAAAATGTCATGAAAACGCTTTCACCAGTGTTTAAAGTTAAAAGGTGTTCGTCAAGCCATGATTGTACCACTTTGAGTCCATTTTCTGCTGTAACTCTCACATCCTCCCAAGAGTGGCCAGTAAAAGCTAAAGCGGTGTCATCGGCAAATGATATAATATTACAATTTTCAATATTTATTTTTAAGAGATCATTTATGTAGATTTGGAAGAGAATTGGAGATAAGACGGTACCCTGCGGAAGACCATATTCAGTGAGCTTCCCATTGCTTGTAGAAGTAGAATTATCAAGAGTAAGCAGTTGGTATCGATCTGTGAGGTAGCTATTAAAAACAATCTGAGTTGTAAGCCTCTAATTCCCAGGTGCTCCATCTTTTCTAAGAGTCTTGACTGAGATACTTTATCAAAGGCTTTTGCCAAGTCTAAAAATGTTTAAGTTTTCTTTTTGTTGTTAAAATTATTGATTATTATTTCCAATAGCTCAGTGATAACCTTTGTGGACATACCAGGTTTAAAACTATGATTTCTGTTAATAATGTTGAATTTGTTCAAATAACTTAGTAATCTATTTTTAATTATTTTTTCTCACTTTGGCTGAATTATTTATTAGACTGATAGGGCGATAATTAGTAGGATTAGTTGGATCACCTGATTTATAAAGAGGAACAACTTCAGCAACTTTAAATTGTTTTTGAAAATGACCTGTTTGAAAACATTTATTTATGATAATTTTAAGAGGTTCTACTATATAAGGAGCTATTTTTTCAGACAGACAGAACTCAAATTATCCACTCCCGGAGCAGAGTTACTTTTGAGAGAATTTATTATGTTTATTATTTCGTCATTATCCGTATCAGCCAAATAAAACGAACAGTGCAAAGGGATTGAAGAATCAACGTGAGTTCACTGCCTAGGACTTTCATTTATTAATTTATTAGCATATAGTTGACCTACATGCGCAAAATGATGATTAAGTACTCCCGGATTTATATTGGGAAATCTTTTTTCTCGTTTATAATTCAATAAATCATTAATACATTCCCATGTCTTCTTTGAATTTCCTCTACATTGATTTAGTTTATTGTTATAGTAATCGTATTTGCATTTTTTTATCAAATTATTCAAGATGTTTCGATAATTTGTAAATTGTGATTTAAGGATAGAGTTGGAAATTTGGAAGCTTGTTTTTTGAGTGTCCGGTGCATGGTGTCACGCTTTCTTATTGATTTAATGAGTCCAGTAGTTATCCAGGGTTTGAGAGGTTTTAATTTGTGCGGTATAGATTTTGTACGAGTTATTTTCTTTACTTCTGTGATTAAAGTATTAACAAAGAAATGTACAGCATTATCAATAATTTACCTCGAGTCGTGATTTCAAGTCAGACCAATTGTAATTTTCAAGGTTTGTTTTCAACTTATGATAGTTGTTAATGGTGTCTTTAGTGTTATTACTAGGTTTAGTTATGCTTGTAATCTCGCAAAGACCCAAGTTTATGCATGTAAGATAGTGATTGGTAATACTTGTTTTAATTATTGAGCCAATAATAGTATCATGGATAAGGGAAGTTTTTTTTTATAAAAAATGTGATCAATACATTATTAGGATCCGCTTGATTCACGAGTGGGTTTGTTTATATAAGACTAGCTGGCCCGACGCGCGTTGCTGCGTTCTCATAAAAATTCTCCTTGATTTTATTATTCGCCACCTCCCGCTGAGGTTACATTTCAAATTAGGAAAGAGGTTAGTCCTAGGGCTCTCCCAGCTGATCATAGAGGCTTCCTTGTTTTCTTAATCACCACCTCTGAATGAGGACGTAGGAGGTATTGCCAGTACCGTACTCAATAATGTTTATTAAACTGGAATAATTCGGGGAGACGTTACAATTTTTAAACTGTCTAAAGTTGATAAACAAATTGAATATTCAAATTTCCTTATTTCGAATATTCAATTTTTATTTGATCACAAAATACATGTGTTAAACATTTGTTGTTGGTTAAAGTCAGTATAATCCCGTATGCCCAAAAAATTACCTGAGCACTGAAAAAGCATGACCATTACAGATGATTGGCAATATGGCCAACATACGTTTACCGGTTTGATAGACAGACGTTGTTTTTAGAATGATGATTTGCGAAACACACAAACAGCTTGTCCATTGGAACAGCGTGTGTACAGCAGATTGAACAATTTCAAATTCTTTTCCATATGATTAAAAGATCCCAGTAAGCTATGTACCCGTGCTTTGCATAGGCAAAACTTTAACCCCCTAAAAACACCCCTAGAATTGCGAATTTTTAAAAATCCTTTCTTATGCTCGGTGAAATCCTATAAGGATTGTTCATACGAAATTTCAAGTTCATAGGCCTAGTAGTTTTGGCTCTGCGTTGATGAGTGAGTCAGGGTATCATCCTTTTATTTATATAAGATTTAAAACCGTTAGACTCTGTTCACACGGGGCGTTTTTTTGTGGAGCGTCTGTGGCGCAGCTGGTGGCGAAGCATTGTCTTATATGGGATTTTCGTGTTCTGTTCACACAGCACTTCGCTACGAATTTAGCTGCTCATCGGCTGCTGGCTTCGCCGCAGAAACTTGCCACAAAAAGTGGAGCGCCTGATGCCGAAAGGCTCAGTGCCATTAGAACTAAATGGCAGCTGCCGGTTGCTGTTCACACGCTTGCTACTTTTTCAGCTGCAAAACGGACGCACGTCTACGCTCGTCAGCTGCGCGTAGACGCGCGGCTACGCGTCACTGATGCTTATCTCAACCAAAATCTAAATTTGGTGAAATTTCGGATATTTGAATTTTTTAAATTGTCATCGTGTTCTATACAGGGTGGGGGAAATGTTTGGAAACGGCTTAATATTTCATATACAAAGGTGATTTTGCGGTAGGTATGATTGAGGATCCTACTCAAATTGAAAATACTATTTTACTGTGACTTTAAAAATCTGGTCCGCCATCTTGGAACCGCCATTTTGAATGTAACTTTTTTTTTAAATAGGAAGGGGGTCATGCGATACATGATTTCAATACGGAATTTTAAGACAAAATGAATGCCGAAAACCGCACATCGATATGTCAACCCGTTTCGGAGATATTTACATTATTAATCGATACCATGAAAAGCAGAAATGAAATAAATAAGTACATTAAAATCTTACCTATCAAATTTTTTGTTAATAGTGTTTGCTAATAAACATTAAAACCCAATTATTTTAATAAATGTTCAAACTGTTTTCCTTCAGCTGTTTGACAATGTGCTAATCTTAAATAATAGCCATCAAGCACATTTTGAATCATTTCGCGTGATGAACATCTGACTCTGGATATCATAATATCAACAATAATCATGATATCAACCTAAAATCATCTGTAATAATCCAACTGATTTAATGAATTCTTTTTCAATCATGAAGTAGTGAGTGTGTTTAAAGTCGTTCGCAATGGCATTTTTAAATGAAACCGCACATTTTGAATCATTTCGCGTGATGAACATCTGACTCTGGATATCATAATATCAACAATAATCATGATATCAACCTAAAATCATCTGTAATAATCCAACTGATTTAATGAATTCTTTTTCAATCATGAAGTAGTGAGTGTGTTTAAAGTCGTTCGCAATGGCATTTTTAAATGAAACCGAGAGAATAACTTTGTTAATGATGCGCGGCTATGGAGATAGAGTACGGTCTTACCAAGAAGTTTCTGATTTATTTAACGAAACATTTCCCAACAGAAATCCAATTAGTAAAAGTGTTGTTTTTAAGACAGTAAAGCGGTTTCAAGAAACGGGCAAAGTGACTGATCGTGCTCGCTGTTCATATCTTTTTGAATTTTCTTTCTATCAGCAAAATTACCCTTTTTATCAAGTACAGTATAAAAATTTCCTTCTTTAAAGACATTCAGAAAACTACAATTCAGTTAAGAAATTATAGTTTTGGGTGGGTTTACAATGTGAACAACTTCACAAATTGCGAATGATATGGATAATAAATTAAAAAACAAATATTTATTAGTATTAACATACTTCAAATGTTATTACTATCAAAAAAGAAGAGATATATGAGAATTTTTATTTTTTTCAGTTCAACAGAATTATTTTTGTAAGTCTGGTACCTTTCAACTTTAATGAGCTCTACTAACTTATATTAATGTAGTCAAAGTAGCAGACAATGAACAAATTTCACAAATTAATATAATAATAATAATATCGTGTGATCTGGCTGGCTCAGGTCTGGTGTCAGAGTTATCAGGTCGCACCTGAATTAATTAATAATACAGTAGATTCCATTCTCGAGTGACCTTCATTCTAGTCTAGATTATCCTAGTTATTTTATTGTTTCTTGAGAGTATGTATGTGTGTGGACTATATTGACACTTGTTCTCTAGAATTCCTGGAGTTGAATCAGGTGATAATGGCATGTTTGCGTCGTATAAAATTACAACATCAACAAACTAGTAAATAATAATCATATAAATAGTTATGATTCAAGAAGAGATATACAATAAACTGATAAAATATCAGTCTTGCCGACTGCCGAGTATATATATATATATTTTTTTTTAAATATAACTTACGGTTGTTCTCACTCCCCCATCTTTTTGACCTGATCTTAGCCATTGCCAAGAAAAATTCTCTTTATCGAGATACAAAAATGCTTTAAAAAACAATTGAACAAAATAAAAACAGAAAAAAAGCAGAAATGGAAAATAGTTATTAAATAATAGCTATTAATCAGTAAAAGAGTGCAATGAAAGCAAAATTATACTTAATTTTGAGGGTAACCCAAGATTTAGCACATTTTTAAACCACTATAGTTTTTTTTATTAATTTGCGTTACAATAGGCCTATTTGTTTTTTTTTTAATGAAGTAATACTATTCATGTCAATACAATTTATTTTGTGACAATGTACTTCTGATGTATTGTATTTTTATTTTTAATTTGATGTTTGTAATGTATTTTTGATTTCAATTTGAGTTTGCTATGTTTGTAATTTACAATTATTCCTGCTGTAGAACAGACTTGCATTAAACCTAAAAATGGAATGAGCCAAAAAAATCTATAATAAAAATCCCTCTCTCTCTCTCTTACGATCCAGAGGGTGCAACCCCTGTCCAAACGGATAAGGCGAGCGAGGCGAGCTTGCCGGCTAGTAATCATAAAACTACCATGAAAATGGTTTTGGTTGCAAGCTGCAGCGCGTTAGTCGCGCGTAGTGGAGCAACAGACGTGCGGCTGCTAAGCGCGTTAGTGGAGCAGCTGTAGCGCCGCAAAAAGTTGCTCGTGTGAACAGGGCCTAATTAGATGAAAGTAGATTAAAATATTCATTTACAATATTGGTGTTTCGGTTTAGATCCATGTTTACATCACCAGTAATTATTATGTTTTGACTATTAATTAATTTGGTTCAGGTAGTCAATGCATTCATTCAGACTATTTAGGAAATTCCTGGATTTCTTGTTCCATGACGAACTGCGTTGTTAATATTAACTTTTCATGTGTAATTTAATGACTTGCAGTCAAATAATTATTTGTTAAGAATAAGTATAACTCACTTAATCTGATGGCCGAGCGCTTTCGAATCTATCCTTTGTAATAGATTCGAAAGCGCTCGGCCATCAGATTAAGTGAGTTATACTTATTCTTAACAAATATTTGACTGCAAGTCGTTAAATTTCACATGAAAAGTTAATATTTAGGAAAATTTGCAGGTTAGAAGAAGGTGATCGGTAGATGGCAGCTATGGTAAACTCAATATTCTTATTAGGTATTGTGACACTCAGTATTAAAGAGTTTGATTAAGTATGTTGAAATTTATGCGCTCAACCTTAAGCATATTTTTAGTAAAAACGCAAATTGCATCGCACTTATTAAGGTTACCTGGTACACTATGAACTCCCTCTCTGTCTCTCCATAGGCAGTTGCTTCTCCTCTTACGCAACTCACTGCTCACCCTATTCCTCAAGTACTGTAAATAATTCGTTATAGATTGAATAATATGAATAAATCATATCATCATATGGTTTGGACAGTAAATTAGATTTTTGAATAAAATTAAGTTAAATCATTAGTGACTTGTATTGGGCATTAATATAAGACTTGTTCTAGGTTAACTTTTATAAATTTTATACTAGGTATGTGCTCCACCATTCAAGATTTATAGAGCATATGAATGCTAGCATGTATATAAGTATAATCATATGCTTTCACATTGTAGCTTGGTATAAACGTGCCACGAATGATAGAATAGAATAGAATAGAATATTTATTTATTCAACACAGTATAAGGATGGGGCATTACACAGTTGAATATTGTCAATAACTTACAACTAAAACATTTAATACATTATGTCATGTATGACTTTATGTCAACCAAATCACAGATAATTTTAAATCAAATTCAAACATTAGATAATACATTCCAGGCACATTAAAGGATTAAGCAGTAATTTATTAAAAGGAGTCGGTAAGAAATTCATCGATAGAGTAGTATGCCTTTTTAACAAGCATATTAAAAAGTGCAGCCTTGAAAACATTCGCATTATGGCTCAAAGATTTTAGAGATTCGGGTAGCTTGTTATAAAATTTCACAGGCGCATAACTAGGCTCCTTCTCAAACATTTTTAACTTATGAGGTTGTACTGCAAAATGTCCTTTTCCTCTTGTATTATAAGAGTGCATATGCGCATTTAATTTCAATATCATCCTATTGCGAAGAGAGTAGATAACTATCCTGTATATATATATTGAAGGCACTGTCAAGAGGTTTAATTTTTTAAACGCGTCTTTGCATGACTCTTTCTGTTTAAGCCCTTCTATGCACCGTATCGCATTTTTCTGGTGGATAAGTATCCTCTGAATGTTTTCCTTGCTAGTACTGCCCCAAAGCTCAATACCATAAACCAGGTGTGATAATAGAAAGTAGCAAAATATACTATCTTAGCAGTAGTTTTGGGTACATATTTTGTTATATTCCTGATAAGAAACAGACTTCTGCTCAATTTGTCAACCAGTTTCTGAACATGTTGAGTCCAAGTAAATTTATTATCTAGTATTATTCCCAACATGTTCACACAATCAGAACACGCTATTACATCATCACCGACATACACCTGAGGAAGAAAATCAGCACTTCTAAAATTAATGGTTTCACTTTTCATGGAATTGATTGCAAGACAGGAGTCATTGAAGTACTGTGCAACCGAATTTGTTAAAATGTTCATATTAACTTCGAGGCTATTAGGATCTTTGTCAGAGAAGAGGAGGGTAGTATCATCAGCATAACGAGTGAGATGAACTTCATCCGTTACAGCCAAATGTAAGTCAGAGATGTACAATATAAAGAGCAGTGGACCCAATATAGAACCTTGAGGTACTCCAGTTTCAAGACTCAACTTTGAAGATGAAAATTGTCCCAGAGAGGTAGTGAGGGACACATATTGGTAGCGGTCAGTCAGGTAGGATTCAATCAATCTATGTGAAATACCCCTAATGCCAAGGCTTTGTAGTCTCTCCAACAGCACTCTTACATCAACACAATCAAACGCTCTAGAGAGGTCAAGTAATATGGCAGAGGAATAATTTCCTTTGTCCAACTCATCCAATACTTTCTCACACAAATTTACTGCAGCACCTACTGTAGACCTGCCTTTAACAAAGCCATACTGATATGAGGGAACAAGCTTGTATTTATCCAAATAGTTGATCAACCTCAGATAGATGATTTTTTCAAAAAGTTTTGAAAATGCAGAAAGAATAGATATGGGTCTGTAATTATGAATATTGGATCTATCACCCTTTTTAAAAACAGGTATCACTCTTGCAATTTTCAAATTACTTGGGAAGAGACCTTGCTCTAACATAGCATTAATTATGTTTTCTAATGGGCTCATAATTTCACTGCAGCATTGATCAATAACAAACATTGGCAGTCCATCATATCCTCTTGCAGATTTTGACTTAATACTTGCAAGGCATGCCAGGATTTCATCTGTACTTGTTGGATGTAAAAATAAGCTCCCTTCTGGTACAGTCTTCCGGAAGTCATACAAGTTTCCATGATTATTACTTTTATTCATGCCAGCATTTACTTGGGTAGCAGCTGATATAAAATGATTATTCATCATAGATGCGATTCTATTGGGGTCTGTAATCATTTCTGTGTCAGTTTTAACATTTAAATCCTCATGGAGAAAACCTCATGGAGAAATCCTCATGGAGAATTATGATGATGTTGAAGATCCATCTTGTTTCCACTAATATGTAATATAAACTTGAAAAAAAACACTTTTAAATGGAAATTAACTCACGTTATGGCGTGACGGCCGTTTCGCTCTGTTGTCTAGAGCATCGTCAGATGACCCACAGTACACTGACTTAAGGTATGAGTTTGAGGGTTATGTATGTTGGAATGGTGATGGGGTGGGGGGATGAGTAGGCGGGAGGTTTGAAATTGGGATTATTTTGTCAAATAGAGTATGTGAGAAGAAGTGAAGTTGATCATTTAAAATGTTGTCAGGTTTTTGCATGTTTGTAAATCTCATATTGTTCTAAAACATTGAGTTTCTGGCTTTTGTGAGTGAAGTGTAGTGTGTCTAAATTAGTGTCAATGTCTGTATAACTGTGGCCTGTTGAAATGATGTGTTCAGCAAAAGTGGAATGTGTGTTTGGGTGTGAGATGGCTCTTGTGTGTTCTTTGAATCTAGTGGTGAATGTCCTGCCAGTTTGTCCTATGTAGAACTTGTTGCAGTCATCACATTTCAATTTGTAAATTCCAGATCTGTTGTACTTGTTTTGCACACCAATCTCAATAAAATCCATCCCAATTAAAAATTCACCTTAGAACTTGAACACAATAACAGTATCAACTTCTTGGACATCACTATAACAAAGCAGGAACGTGCATTCAAAACATTTAAAATTTACAGGAAACCCACAACAACTGATACAGTAATACATAACACATCAAATCACCCAACCCAACATAAACATGCCGCTTTCAATCACATGCTCCACCGACTAACAAACATTCCTATGTCACAAGAAGATTACAATATAGAATTGAATACTATAAAATACATAGCACAACAGAATGGTTACAAACACACACTAATAGACAAACTACTGCACAGAATATCAACAAAACCAATCACTCACACCAGCAACAAACAGAATGACAACCCCCATACATTCATCACACTTACTTACCTCAACAACAAAACTCATAAAATAGCAGCTTCATTCAGGAAACTCAAATATAAAATAGCTTACAGAACAACTAATTCACTCAAAAAACACCTGCATTCTCAGACAACATCTCAAAACAAGTACAACAGATCTGGAATTTACAAATTGAAATGTGATGACTGCAACAAGTTCTACATAGGACAAACTGGCAGGACATTCACCACTAGATTCAAAGAACACACAAGAGCCATCTCACACCCAAACACACATTCCACTTTTGCTGAACACATCATTTCAACAGGCCACAGTTATACAGACATTGACACTAATTTAGACACACTACACTTCACTCACAAAAGCCAGAAACTCAATGTTTTAGAACAATATGAGATTTACAAACATGCAAAGCAGCAACCTGACAACATTTTAAATGATCAACTTATCTTCTTCTCACATACTCTATTTGACAAAATAATCCCAATTTCAAACCTCCCGCCTACTCATCCCCACACCCCATCACCATTCCAACATACATAACCCTCAAACTCATACCTTAAGTCAGTGTACTGTGGGTCGTCTGACGATGCTCTAGACAACAGAGCGAAACGGCCGTCACGCCATAACGTGAGTTAATTTCCATTTAAAAGTGTTTTTTTCAAGTTTATATTGAGAATTATGAACCATCATAATGATAGGACACATGTTTGTGCAACCAGGGATTCTAATTATACAGGCCTTTATAAATAATAATTTCGAGGGCCTTATTATACAAGGCCACTCTAGTCGCTGTACAATTAGAAGTGGGAAGTGTATTCTTACACTTTCTCTCTATTGCTATCTTTGAATTGATATGAGAACTATTTAAATTGTATCATCCACTCAGTGTTTTGAGAGTTTACGGTACAATATATAGTTCATTTCCTTGCTTATTTTCGCATTTCAAAGGCTTATAGGAAAAAAGAGCATTTTTAAGGGGTGCTTTGAAGGTAATGTCAAAAGATGCTTGCATTGCAGTATCCCAGTAAGTTGTCTTTCAAAAGAAAATGAGCATCATTCTATTTTTCAGATGTCGTCTTTGAACAGACATTGTAGTAATAACGGGGATAGTCTTCACCCTTAAGAGTAATAATCTACGACCTGTTGAGCATCTCATTATATTTGCTGAGTCAACATTCCTCTGACGAGAAAAGCCGAATATTAATAGCGAAATGCGAACCTCACTGAGCTTACACTAGGTGTTCGCGAGTGCTCTGCAAACATTATGACAACCAAACACGGCTGTCTTTATTCGAAGCTAACGCAAGCGTCTGTCTGGCTATGAAAACATTAATTTACCACGTAAATGTTGACACTCGGCTTCCCATACAAATGTATTCGTATAATTCTCCTCCTCAAACCACATTCCTTCTTGTAAGATTTATTTAACCTCTGTGACAAATGACAAAGAATACAGAATGTTTCAAAAATGACGCAACCCATGGGGTATAATAATATATATATATATATATATATATATATATATATATATATATATATACATATATATATATACATATATATATATGACATATTCATGATCAAAATTCAATCTCGTAGTTAGATTAGGCAGTTAGATGTTGGATTTGATGCCCTGTAACTTTAAAATGAAATTGCAACACATGTTTAGCAATTTTCCTTGAAATAATATTTTGAAGGTTGAATAATAAGTCGAAATTGTCACAACCACATTTATTAAATAATAGTGAGATACTAGTTTCGGTTGTTATACCATTATAAATCTCAAACAAACTAAAAGTAAAGTACAGAGTACCTTAATGTACCAGATTACAGATGTACAGAGTACCAGATTAAACATGGAGAGATACTATTGGTTAAGCGAGAAAGAGGCTGACCTTCATTGAAGGTTGTAGTTGACTAAAGGCCATAACAAGTCATGCCCCCTGGTGGGAGGAGTAACAAGCAAAAATAAGAGTCAAATCAAGAACCAAAAACCGTGAACACCCAGAAAGCAACAAAGAAGAACAATACACAATTAGGCTATAATTGAATCAATTTAAAATTTAAAAAATATAATCTCACTGAAATGCAGTCAAGGTCAACCGAGAAAGAGAGCCACGAAAGTACCGTTTATAAAATGTGGGCACAATTAATGCATTGCTGAGTCCTTACCCTGCCCGTACAGTGTGAATCGGCCTTAAATCGCATTTTGTGCTCGATAGTTTTTGCTTCTACAATCAGAAGTCTGTTGCAAAACAGTTTACAAAGATTACAATTACAATCCACGAACAAAAACTTCCATTCGATTTTTCCAAGAGAAACAATTCAATGTACTAATCAAATTAATTTGTTAACTGTTATAATACTACAGGCCCCAGACTCCAGACTTCAGATAAAAGTGAACCGTGTCATAGAATTAATTCTATGCCCATCTGATATGGACAGTAAATGATGAACGAATCCAATGTTTGCTACAGACGGAAGTTGACAAATGGCCTCTGGGCAGAGTAGAATTGCGAAAAGGAACAATTTGTGATGATAGCAAGCTTGCAGATTGCCGACTGTTTTCTGAGCTAAAGCAGACGAATATCCGGCCGAAAATCACGACTGTCGGCCAAGTTTGAAACTTTTCTCTGCTATGACATCGTCAAACAGCGATGTCACGATAAAAACTTCGGATTTCCTTCGTCTTTTCCGATCGTGAACAGCTTTCTATTAGATGTTTGTGGGACGATTTCCTTTAAGATAACTTACACAGAAAACCATAGCATGATTTAGCCAAACAGTCATTGTAGTGGAAAATCTTTTCTGCCCTTTGCTTTTATAAATTTTCTTCATAGATTTTTTGAGGACTATCTATGTCCACCAACTATGGTACTCATTTGAGTATCTTTTTTTAAGTAATGGATATCATTATGCACTAATAAATCTTACTAGGCTATGCCTGTAAAAATGCCATGCAGGTATACGATAAAATGCAATAATAATTTAAATTGGATCAGAATGGTATTGTTGACTAATCTGCTTGTAACATTCTGATCCTGCAAAACAGTTTTTATTTTTTCACCAAATACATTAATAATCGATTCATCTACAAAGTTTCATACACTTTACAAATCAGTTGTGCAAGAGATCCACGAATAGTATAGTTCATTTAAAGATTGAATTATGACTTTCTTTAAGCCATGAGTGAGATGTAGCAAAATTTAATGAGTTTCAACCAAATTTGATTGATCAAATGATTTTTTGAGAACAACATTTTTCCTAAACAAGAAGAAAGAAGAAATTAGGAAGTCTATTAATTATGGATCCCTTTCAAAAGTTGCTAAAACAGATTTAAAAAAGATGTCAACAAGTTTTTATTCAAAATCCACACTTGAACATATTCTTGGCAATCCTAAAAATAAAATTAAAATCGAAGATAAATCTGGAATCTATGAAATAAAAATAATGTGAATGATGCAACAAATTATATGTAGGCCAAACCAAACATTAAATATCAGTTTAAAAGAAGACTTTTTTTAAAGTTTCAAATTTTAAGTTTTCAACCAACCAGAAAATCAGGCAACAGCCAAACATGCTTTGGAATCCAGATTTAATGTACAGACACCCGTTTTCCAAAATTAATTTGTTGACAGAAGTAAACAATCATGAATATCTTGATGCTCATGAAACAATAGAAATGAAGAAAAAAGTGATTATCCTATAAATGGGAATAATGAAAAATTCACATTTAAAACAATTACTTTTCAAGCTTTTTTGTTTGCCAAGTCTTCAATAATTGAAATAAGATCTTTTTCTAAATCTTTATCTTTTATTAAATGTTTAACTTAATTAAACCTTTTATCTTTAGAACTAACTAGGCCTATCGAATCTGATCTGTGTATGTTTAGCGTTGTTGAAATAAACTGTTGTTCGTTTACAGAGCCCAGGCCCCTCCAGAGCCCAGGCCTCTCCAGAGCCCAGGCTCCTTCAGAGCCCGGGCCCCTGGGCAATTGCCCCCCTTGTCCCCCCCCTCTGGGCGGGCCTGACACAAATTATCCACAACTCACACTGTTCAGTTATTTCTTACACAAAATAATGTAATCGGAAGCAGATAAATCGATATTGTTCAACTGATAAAGAGTTTTCAATATTACTGTACAAAAATCAATCACTAAATGATAAAAGGCCGATCTAATATTAAATAATAACTGTACAATAAACTGACCAATAATTCAAGAAGAACGTCGAAAAAAGAACAATTAAACTTACGGAGAACAAGTCTGTAATACAATAATATCTATAGTATAGATCACTCATGTGAATTTAAAAAGGTAAAATAATTCTCACTAAGACACAATATACGGTAATTAATTTTTTTTTGAGGATGAGGATGAATTATCAGAGAGCAGTCACTACCTGTTTATCACGATGAATTTCAAAGAAGACTGAACTAATTTACAAAAGTTTCTCTCTATTTATATATTTTTCCATAATCGAGATATCTCTCGATTTTTCTATCAACTTCTACCGAATTCTAAAATGAACAGAAAGGGCTCTCGCATCTTCCACAATATTCGATAAGATTCCATTAAATTCTAATTGACACCATAAAAGTGTCAAAAGAAGAGTAATTAATTGCTTTGTCCAGAAGACTTGTTGACAGAAGTGATAACGCTGTAAATCCTACTTCCCGTGTTCACCACAGTATCAAATATGTACCAAATATGTTTTACATGAATGTATTTTCAATGGCTATTTCTTACTGCTTTATTTATTAATTGATATTCCATTGATCTATGAAAGTAACTGCATTCTTTTGAAACCTTTATTTACTGCAATCAATACAATAATAGTTCCAACCTATTTGTTGCAACATATTCTTGCACTAAACCCTGTTGCTCTGAACTCTTTTTGACAACCACGCTAACCGTGGTCAGGGCCACGCTAAGTTCGCTTTTCGAACTTACCGGATATGTATCTTGAAACGGTAAGGAGATGTTAGCTGCGATTTTCTCAAACTTTTATAAATAACATTAGCTTTTAACAAAATTTTCATTGAGGAAAACCTGCTGAAAATATTTTGGTTTCAAACGTCGTTGGCCGTTTGAGGCTTAGCTTTCGCGGGCCGGATTGATCATTCTGGAGGGCCGGATCTGGCCCGTGGGCCGTAGTTTGGAGACCCCTGGTCTATAGATATTTATTGCAAAGAAACAATGAAACCGTAAGATGCTCATTAATTTTTAACCCCGTCTCTACGCCACTTTTATGTGGAGGCGACCATCACCATACAGTGCTCTCACACTGTGATTGTTGCTCACTTGTGTGTATGTGTATTAGTAAATGACTGAATTAGCCCAGTTCTTCTGTGCAAGGGGCAGGTTTCATTTTCTGCTCGCACCCTTGCCTTGTCTCGGTGTTGGTAGTTGAAGAGGATGCGGGCGGCTCTTAATGAGCGGAAGCTCTTAGCACATCTACGCATCACTGCCTGCTCTGGAGACGCCTCAAACGAGAACACTTCTTTCCAACCTAGGCTAGCCTGGAGTTGTCTGTAAATGCAGCAACATGTTGCTCCAAGATTCTTCAAAAAGCTTTTCTGCATAAAAATTTGTTATTGATAGGAGTTTTTAAATTCAATACACTTTGTGTAGGGTTTTAATAGTATCTACTTGATAGACACGATAAATAAAATAATGTTTATTGCACATATGTAATGTGGACTGTATCAGTATTAAGAGTTGGGCTGTCATTTTCTGAAAAGTCTAGAACTACAGTTGCATTTGAAAGGTATTTGTCGAAAATATCCCACTAAACAACACTTGACATTTTTGTAGAACAACTTATCATCAGTATTTGACTATTTTGCTATCCAAAGAAGATTATGTCTACTGACTACTAAGTGACGTATCATTTTAGTAGCAAGTAAAGATACATGCAATTTCAGTCATTTGTTAATTTTAAAATTCTCAGATTTGAAAGTATTGATATGAGTTGAAGCTCGAAATGTTCCCAGCTCCTACAACGCATCTTCAGAAACATCATTTACTCATCTCCTCATCACAACTTCCTTACTTTTAAGTTCTCTTGACCTTACAAGACACTATTGGAACTCATTAACAATCATTATAATAATGAAATCCATGAAATTGACTGCATAAATTTTTTTCGTACACTTGTATAAACTGTAAAGTGCGTCTCAATAACATAGTCACGGTATAGGCTACATCGTTTATTACTTTAACACATTAAACGTTCGTATAACACAGTCTGTAGGGAGCGTTCACTGGATTACACAGTTGGCATCAACGGAAACTGGCACTGTCACTTTACGAAGTTAGAACAATAACTGATTTGTTTGTTAAGAGAGCATCAGCTTTATAGGTTTTTGCGACATTCCAGCGAACACTAGATAATTAATTACCTTTTCGATATTATTCTATAAAAAATCTCTTTACACAGATAAGAGTTGACAGCAACATTCCCGATGACTGCATGGTGAGGGGAAGAACAGGGGAGTAAACAAATGTGCCTAATATCGCTTTGAATGCAAGTACAAATCGACACAGTGCATATTTCTCTCTTCTTCCTGAAGTTTTATAACAATATGTTTTTAGATGTGAGTTAGTTCATAGCTGGTTCATGAATTAACAAGAGTGTTCTTATATCTGACCAAAATATTGCTATGGGCTCTATCACTACAATAATACTTAAAATTAACACTCGCACTTTATTTACACAAATTACGTACAACTCGCACTAATGAGTTATGTCACACAAAATAAATCAATCAGAAACGAATAAATAAATAATGTTCAGCTAATTCTGAATTTGCTAAATTACTACTGTTACAAAATTAATCACTAACTGTTAATACGCCGATCATTAACAGATAACTGTTCAATAATTCACAAAGAAAAACATATTTGGTACTTCTAGGGCTGCAATCGCTCGATCGGCCATATTAGTATGCAGTGTGTTTCGCATACTATGTTGTACATACCAAAATAATGAAAGAAAAACACTATAGTAACTACAGTGCAATGGTGAAGTAGTGAGGAATGATAGGGAAGTATTCACTGTGTTCCATCAGAATAATCAATAATATTTGCAACAAAATAGATAGAATTGAAGTATTCTTGAAAGAAGAGGCTCCTGATACGGTTATTTTCACAGAGCATATCACTTTTCTTGTGGGTTGACAGGTTGACTTCAATCTGCTGAATCACTCACCTCATCGAGACCATATCTGGGTTAATTTCGACGAGAAAATATTCATTTTCAGGTATCATTTAGACTATAGAGGGCAGACGAAAAATCAACCCTACACTGTATACATACATTTTTTATAGAATAATCTCGAAAGATATTGTTTTCTCTACTGTTTTCTGGAATGTCACAAACTTATATAAAGCGGAAGCTCTTGTAAACAGTCAGTTCAGTTATTGCTAAAAATTCGTAATGTGTGGCAGTCTTCAGTGAGAATTTATTCAGACCGTATTTCCGTGAACGTTACTACAGACTGCGTTATATGAACGCTAAATGTGTTGAAGTGATATCGCTGTATATTGTGACAGATTATTATTCAGGCTTCTATTACAGTTTATACAGTGACATAATGTGCTTCGTAAGTGGTCATTTCTTTATTAAGTGTTTTATCTATTCTTTTTAGACGTTTCTTTCTAAATCATTGAACATTTGTTTGTTATATATTTGATCGGCCTATTAACAGTTAGTGATTAGTTTGGTACTGTAATATAGAAAATTCATTATTAGCTGAACGTTTATCGATTTGTTTCTTATTGACTTCTTTTGTGTAATAAAAAATGATTAGTGCGTGTTGTAGGTAATTTGTGTAAATAAAATGCGAGTGTTAATTTAAAGTGTTGCCAGCATGTTTTTAGAGATAGAACCCGTAACAATATATTGGAACTCTCGCCAAGGAGAATATCAGTTGACATTTTGTAATAAACTACTATATATTCTATAAGTTTCACGATGTTCAATTAGAAAATAGTCATGTGTAAATGGTGGAAGGTTGGTCAAATAAGGCCAATGAATGTTGAATATTTCCACACCAGCAGGTCATAGGGAAACAGACTCGTGAGCTCACACAAATGCTGCTAGGCGACAAGCTGCCAAAGTTCTAAAAGCAATATTTAATGGCCCTTCAGGTCACTGGCGCCCCCTCGCAAATACCAACTTCTGCCTGTAGTCAAAGGCTGTGTCCGTCTCGTCTCCTAATTACGATCGTGCAATGATGTCTCTTCTTCTTCTTTGCTATGTGCCTTCTTCCGTTTCCCAAGTACCAACCACTTTTGCCCGCTTTCTTCTTCATCCTCTTCTTCTTCATCACACTCATGCCGCCTATAAGTTGAGAAATTTCTCTTGGAATCGACCAGATGACGCAGATTGGCTATAAATAGCATCCAGTAAAATATCTGAACCATTCTGCAGATCTAATTGTTGATATATCTACTAAATATGTTGAAGTCAAAGAATGAAACAAGAGGAAGTGAGTAGGCCAATACAAGAAAATATCAGGAAAATGGGGAAGAGATAATAAAATTAGGCAATATAAACTTTTTCTTTTATAGTGTAGTAGAATTAGCTCAAAAAGCCCTCGACCCAGAACAAATTGGAACACAATAAATAATTCCTGGTGGAAATAATAGTTGATAGGCTACTAATCATCATACTAAGAAAATACATCTGACTGATGCTAGAAATTATTGGTCTTTTTGCCGCCATCTTGAAAATCCTGGTACATTTTTCAGCTGTTTAGAAAAATCTCCCAAATTATTAGTCAGACGGAAAATTGTATTCTAACCTTAATCAACCCCTTTGCCTAACTTGATGGATTATGCGAGCTTCTAGTATCTTGAGAATATTGAAAGGCATTGAAGAACTTCTAGAGTTTTTTGAAACATTTTCTGCAGGAGACATACCAGAGGTAGGTTACAAATGTGTAGGCTACCTTGAGTCAATGTTACAATAATTCAATACTTATTTCTTTGTATGTCTTTATTGCCATGTAATGAACCCAGTAGAAGATGTCAATGAAATAATTCAATGTCTTCATCTAAGTGTTATTGCTGATCTGGAAAAAATATTGTTACGGGTTCTATGTCTAAAATAACGCTGGCAACACTTGAATTTATCACTCGCACTTTATTTACACAGATAATCACCAATCACACTGTTCAGTAGTTTCTTACACAAAAATAAGCAATTGAAAACAGATAAAACGATATTGTTCAACTGATAATGAGTTTCCAATAAACTGAACAAAAATCAATCACTAAATGTCAAAAGGCCGATCTAATATTAAATAATAACTGTACAATAAACTGCTCAATAATATTAAAAAAGAATCGTCAAGGAAGAACAATTAACAGACGAAGCACACGTCCGTAATACAGTTATAGGTTAAAGAACTATCACTATAGAACTGTCAAAAGAATTATCACTATAGGCACAGCGAAAGTTCATTAGATGGTTTGTAATAGTGCCAACGGGATTACACTGTCTGTATTAACGGGAACTGTCACTACTGCCACTTATCAACGTAGAACAATAACTGAACTACTTAACTGTCACACTTGTTTATCACGACGAATTTCAAAGACAACTGAACTAATTTACAAAAGTGTCCCTCTATTTATATGATTTTCCATAATTGAGATATCTCTGGATTTTTCTATCATCTTCTAAATAAATAAATAAAGAAACTTGCACTTTCTACAATATTCGAAAAGATTCCATTAATGTCTAATCAAACAACTAGAACATTTGACAAATTACCAAGTAAACACTATAAAAGTGTCAAAAGCAGAGTAATTAATTGCTTAAAAGTAAACATTTACATAGCAGATAACACCGAGAACCACTGTTTCTTCTTTCTTTCTATTCTCTCCAATTTCATATTCGCTACAATATATGAGGGCTAGATTTGTATATTGAAAGGAAGGTGCAATAGTTTTGAACACTTTTGGGAATTGTGTTTGAAAGAAAAACCTTCACAAATTGATGATTTCTCGAAATCAACATATACCAAAGAAGTACGAAACACAATGAAGCCAGCTCTCCACACACTTTCAAGACACCAAGGGAATACTACAAAGCATTTTACATTGAAGTTTGTGAAATGGTACAATCTTGCATCACTGAGCGGTTTGCATCAACTGGATTCACACTGGTCATTGCAGTTGAACAAGAGTGCTTGCGTTTAGTAAATAAAGGTGAAAAAAATTTGAAAAAATCAACTGAGTTCTTACAAAATGACCTAGAGAGACTGTAATTACACTTGACATTTGACAAAGTTAACCGTTATTGCAAAAAAAAACAATTCGTCCTGAAAAACATTGTGTAAAGTAAGAAAGTACATTATACGAGAACCTGCAGTGGGAGAAATGTTATGTGAAGTAATGAAGTGTATTCGCTTGTTAATAAAATACAATATAATTTATGTTCAAAATATGACTCTAAAATGCGTAAATCCTTTTTTAAAAACTCACTATTTTTCATTTTAAATTTTCCGGGGATATAACTCCGGACCACCATTTCCCCTAGACCCAAGGGCTCAGGCCCCCCGGGCTAAGACCCAGTCGGCGCCCTTGTGAATACTAGTATCATCGGATACTATTGAGTTTTGGAAAATCAAAATCATAAATTCATATGAACTTGCTAAAACTCTTACAGACCTCTGGTGTAGTTGCTCGGCGTAATAGATGCTTCCATTCTATTAGTCAATAGTATCAGTCAACGTAGGTTACATTAATCACCACTGTGACCAAAGAAAGTTCGTTGCATGTGCTTTAAAAACTTCACAAAAGAAATATTGAAACATCTCAACCAAGACTACCTCATAAAAAAGGAATAGATGCAAATAATGCATTGAATTCAAAGATGAAACATTGAAAAAGTGATGTAAATTATGAGGTAGTTTTATATTTCTTTCAGGGACGTGACCCAAGGATTTTCTTTACTCACCTTTGCAATGACAAGCACTAGATAAAACTTTGTGGAAGTTCGAACATCAAAACACGATAAAGTGCTGTTTCATGGGACCTATTTTTTTAAATATTCCGGACCTTCTTCTTTATGCAAGAAAAAGGCAGAAAGTTTCATCAGAAACTTAAAAATGGCGCGAATGCAATGTATGGTAAGTATGTTTATTAAAACAATACACACTATTGGTTTGTTAGAAAATTTGTTATTCATAACTACTGTAGTTAGTGGAGTCGGCGTAGCCGAGTTGGCTTATCGCTGGTCTGATAAGCCAAAGGTCCTGGGTTCGATCCCAGTTGAGTACAAGATATTTTTCTCGAGCCACTCCCGTGTTTCGGAGGACACGTTAAGCCGTCGGTCCCGGTTGCATATAAAAAAAGCAGTCGTTAAAAAAGCGGCGAGGTGGAACTACCCGTAAGGGTCTCCCCACCACGAAAAGCCATACGAATTTACTTTTACTGTAGTTAGTTTCCCAGAATGGAATAGTAGGCTCATGCTGAATTTATATTAAAATTGATATCGAGGTAAGTGTGGGTCTCTGCAAAAAAATTCGGATTCTCTTTGCTAGATGATGTTCTACATCATAAAAATGCAACGATTCTTTATTAGTTGTTGTTGTTATCAATAACTAATAAAATCAAATAATTAACAATTCTACTACTTGCATGTTGTGAAATAAGAAACAAAATAATATTATTGAAAAACATTTTTTTACGGAAAGTCTAATATTCTGGTACTATATCCAGCAGAATTTTCCTCTTAAAAAAGTCCTCCTCTCAACATCCCACTCCGCCAACCCACCATTAATCTGTGTATTAATCTGTTTGGTCCCCTCCCCACCATATTCACAAATTTCTGTCTACGTCCCTGTTCCTTTTTCACTGGTATATTGAAACATTTAATGCTGAAACAGCCTACTTATCTATTGAGTGATATTTTTCACTTTGTTTATTTTAGTGTGTAAGAGATTTCAATTATTTGTGTGGTGGTCATTTTGAATTTATTGCTTCAACAGGCCACCAGCAGTGTCTGAAGAAGCTAAATGGCCATATCATAAATTTAATAAAGTAAGTGTTCACATTGATTAGAAAAGTATTTCAGTATTAATTTATGATTGAAGAAGTATTGCCAATAGGCCTACTACATAGCAAAAATCAATATTCCATTCGGTTTATATTCTCAAAACCATTGATTGATTCATTGGACTTCATCTTGATCACAGTTCCAAGCAATCCAATCACTATCAGCCTCCATTGGCCTTAAATTCAGTATTTTACTTTGCTTATAATATTGAAAACATCGATTCATTGCAGTTGAACTTAATTACAGTTTCTAGCTAATATCGCCACCAGCGGTCGTATGAAACTTGGAAACAATTATTAATGTTGGCTCGAACGTCTAGTCGTGAATTATACAGAGTAACTAGTCACCTAGAGCGTTGTCTCCTAGGGCTGTAAATAAGCCAGTCTCAGCCGCAAAGATTATCCCGGGCAAACGACAACGGACAACATTTCCTTTGAGACGCGGGCTGGAGAGTCGCAATCACGAGTAGAAGTGAGTAGGTAGGTGGATGGAGGTTAGAATTAGAGTAGGCCGTAGTCGTCCGGCCTGCGGGCACTGACTGATGGCGGTGTCACATCGCATCGCGGCACCGACCATTGAAGGGGGGGGGGGGGCAAAGGGATTGGTGGTGGCGTCACAAGACAAGGGTGATCTCGTACTTTGCAAAGACCGCAAATTATGGCTGAGACTTAATCCTTGTGCTAGTGCCGGAGGGACAATCTAACTTGCACAACCGGGCTCAAGCTCAAGCATTGCGCGCTCCAAAACATCGGCCAAGAGTTAGTTCTTGACCTGTAATTAATATTCGGACGTGGAACTCAAGCGCCTCATCCCGATGGAATGGTATCAGAATGGTAAACTGAACCGACTACATTTCAAACCTTACTAAACCTTACAATTCAATTTTGTTTACATTTCAATTTGTTAGTAAATTCCCATTACTGAGACATATTTTTGTGAAGTGAAGTGGATAATGAGTCTGACACTAATAATGCAATTGAGTGTGATTATCTAATGATTATCATATTACAGTGGACTCAGGCACCAGTTGGTTCACTGCCGGGAACCAGCAGTGTATTATGATAATCTAACAACAGAATGAGACAATTTATTGTCTCACATACAATTAATGTGAGTACAGTATTTACTTTCCAATAAAAAGTAGATTTTCTTAGTTTAATCAAAGACAATTATGATTATTATAATTTATTGCCTTTGGTTTAATTCAGAGATGCCCATCCCCACTATGGCGACATTCTCAAATTAGACTAATTCCTCCCCTTCACCACTTCAGATATAAACAATGAATCACAGTAGCTCTGATGTAATGATATTGAAGGTTCGCAAAATTAGAACTTATATTCTACATTATATTACATATATTTTTATATTATAATTTATTTCACATGTAGGATTTTACTCAAAGAATGTCGCAAGCCGGTGTACGATGATATTTTCATGTGTTTGTGCGTGCCGGTTTCCATGTTCAATTAAATAGTCTGCAATGGCTGATTCAGTAGAATTTGTGAGTGCAAATTACGTGCACCTTGTATCTCAGGTTCTGCCAGTGTGTGCTATGTAGAACTTGCAGCAATCACGACACTTCAACTTGCACACTACAGATCTGTTGTATGGATTGTTGTTGTTATTGTTGGAATTTGGGGAGAATATTGCTTATTTCACTCAATTGTGAGTTCTGATGTATCCTCATTTCTGAAAAGGCAATAGAGTTGGATTGTTTGTTTATGTATGTGAGAGTGATGAATTTTTTGGAGATTTTGTTCTGGATGACTTTTTGTTTTTAATTTCATGAGTCAGCCAGTCAATTGTATGTTATTATTGTATAATTTGTTCATGTTAGTATGGAGCTGTTTAGATTGACGTTCCTTGCCTCTATACAGTAAAATTATTTCATTATTTCTATTGAGCTTCAGGAAGCATTCAGATGGATTGAATATCTGTGATTTCATGATAATGTGGAAAGTATTCAAGTGATATGGATTTTTTGGGGTTTCAATTGATATTTCTTCTGCCCAGAAGGTAATTGGTAGCCTACGCACATCTTATTCACACAAAAAACGAAAAGATAATATGCATCAGTCTGCGAAGAATCGGTGCTTGTCCATTCAACTTTATATTGAATTGATGTTTGATTCTTTTAAAATGGAATACTCTTGAATAATAACGCACAAACAGTGCGGTACCTATTCTTATAAATTTTGTTCAAGTGGGCGTATATTTGTTTTAGAATTTCACGCGTTAATTGGTAGCAAACTGATTGATATCGAGTGAAAAATAAAAAAATAATTTTCATTGTTCATGAAGGTTACAGAATATTAGAGGGTTGTTAAAAGTTTGTGCAGTGTCGTTTACATAACGGCCCATATTTTTAATGAAATCAGTTAATGAATATTGGCAGAGCCTGTCGATAAGCTGTTCTCATTTTCCGGGGAGTGCAGTGCAGATGTGACGATCAAGGGCCTCTGTCTGAAACACCTCTGACTGGCCTCACTGGTCTTACTAGTGAGCGAGTGAGATCGCGTTAGTGGGTAAGTGAAGCATCACTTGTGTGGCCGGAAGTCAAAGCGACGGCTGGAAAACACTCCATCCAATCCCGTCCTACTTTTTCAGGCCCGGTCGTTGAATTTCCGCCACTGTCGTGAAAAGTGGAAAGTCACCTCATTTCCTCCGCTTGAAAACTTTCATTATCGAAAGGTCCATTTTTTTGTATTCACCCCGAGCAATTTGCAAAGATGATTCGAGAACAGCTCTTTTATTCATAGCTACGAAATAAATTCCACTTCCTGAGGGAACGTTCCTGAAACAAGTCTGGTGACCTCTCACTTACCCTGCTTCCCACGCGATCAAAGTTCTTTTTTTGGAAAATAGCCGTTCAAGATAAACTTAATTTTAGACATTTTTCATACAAACTTCCACGTTTGTTTCATTTTATGACAATGGTTAACCCTTAAAAAGAATTGTGAAGTCCACATTGATCTGCGACTTTTGCTTGTGAAATGGTGATGCAATGATGTTGTGGATGGTGGTCCACTGGTCTTACAGTTTTTGGTGGGTTCCGAACCACATAAATTATTATAAAGCAGATAACGACATGTCATAGCAGTCGGTCACTTTTCTAAGCGCCTGTGACTGAACATCAATATATTCTGAACCGCGCTCAGCAAGTAACCAATCACTCCACCATCCAAATATCATTTCACATTACAATATCATTTTATTCTGTATTTGAACTCAGTAACAAATTCTACAAGTCTTTTTATAGATTTTAATCTGTACCAATTAGCCTTCCCACATCTTTCCTCATTCGCTTTTGCTGCATATCACATGCCGCATGTAACACTCATAAATTAAAAAATAGAGAGCAGAATATGATCATATTGCGAGAAATAAATACTTATTTGTTCGCGTTAGCATGCATTTGCAGATTATGTAACGTATGAATCAATACAATAATAAGTTTTATAATTCTTGCTTTAGATTCAAGCTTCTTTATTATGTGAAATACTCAAAATAATCAATAATAAATTGATCGCTTCATTTTCCCAAACGTTTTTTCATGAGGTTTCTCGCGTCTTGAATTGAGAAATCATCAGTGAATAATGACTTCAATCAATTATCATACATGATTATCCTGAGTTGGAGCTTCAATGATAATAATATTTATTCATGTGAAGTCTATTATTCTGATTATTTCATTGAGATTACCAAGCTTTCATATGTTTCTCTATTGAAGTGATCTTTTAAGCTTCTTCGTGATCGTTTCATGTTTGTCAGAGCCTAATCCCGAGAGATTTGATGGAGAATAATGGGCACTTTTAATTAAGAATGTTTTCTGTAAATATTTTAGGCTTAAAGCTCGACGGTCGAAGACAAGACAAGCAAGACAAGTTTGATCTGTTGTCTGTACGATAATTATTTAATGCTAAACGATGAAAAGCCAGCAATTCCAAGTTTTCCAATTTTAGTTCATTAGAGAAGGCGTCAAAAATTAAAATTTTCATCACGTTTCAAATTATTCCAACTACTTTTCCTGGCAATGATAGCAAGATGTACAGAAATATAAATAAATGGAGATGCAAAGTTCCACCCTTTTTTTGCTTTTTCCCTTTTCAAATGTCGTCAGACAGAAAGTCATAAATAATAATAACAATAATCATCGTTCTTTGGAAACTCTCTCTTCTGAAAGGAATTTCTTGTCTTGGTGAGTCTGTCTGCTGGTCTTGTCCGAGATGAAGGCTGTGACAGCGTTAATATAATGAACCTTTCGTTTCAATTGGACTGAGCTCTGCACCCTGAATAAACGAGCAGCTGGGTAAAGCTTTTCAGCTTTATTCGCCCGTAATTATGATAAAATGCTTGACGATTCGAAAGTTTGAGCACTGTTTGATGAGTTGGGCGACTAATAGGGAAGGTTGCTTATTATAAAAATTACACATGGCAACTAAATTTGAAAAATTGACAGTCTAAACGTTTTAATCAGCAGTTTGTTCGGTATTGAAGTTGGAGAGGTAAAATTGTCAAAATAAATTAGGGGGATATCGTTGTCCCCTTGGTTCCCCATGTTATCAAACAGCTGTAAAGAAGATAAGTGGAGTATTGAAAAGACTAATAACTATTAAGGAGTTCTATATATGGAGTAAACTCCAACAACAATAAAGAAGAGAAATTAAATATTAGAAAGACGAGTAATTACTTAAAGTAATAATTCTAAAAATGAAGCAGAAAAATCAATAACGATAAGTAAAATATTACAAAGACGAATAATTGTCAAGAAATTCTAAATATGAAGTAATATGGACAATATCTCACGCAAAGACAAATCGTTTGAAATAATAAATTGAGTGTTTACTCCGCGAATGAATTGATTCTATCAACACAGCTTATTCCCTTATAGCACAACTTTGGCTGCACACTTTGCAGAGTAGCCTAAAGCTTCAGTAGGCCCATGCCAGGGGTGCCCACAGGGGGGGGGGGGCTATGACGCAGACTGCGTCATTGAAATTCTTGGGGGGGGGGGGGTAAAGGTGATTGAAACCGTGTTTTACGTGATGACATTCAAAAATATATTACGAAAGGGATATTATGAAATATATTACAAATATAAATTGGGGGGGGGGGGGGTGCTTCATGAGGCTTTGGGGTGCCTAATTTATGGGGGTGGCGGCTTGTGTTAAATTTGGGGGGGGGGGTTGGGCACCCCTGCCTACGCTGTCAATGTCACAGTTTGCTCAAGGCTAGTAATGATAACTTATAAAAAAAATACAAATTTTGTAATATGGAATGCGATCATGCTTGTGAGGAGTTTCAAGGCTTACAAGGGAAGAGGGAACCAATGTTCATAAAGTGAAAGTACTTAATTGATTACGATTTTGTAATAAACGGTCAAGTGTAAATTGAAACGTTCACATTCACGTTTTCTGTTTTAATAGACATTGCAATGTCTCCTATAACAAGTAAGCCATTAGTATTTGAATGTAAATGGAGTGAATGTTTGGAATCATTCTAAAACTAAAAAAAAATTATAAACGCTTTACCTTTAAATGAGTGCATGTTAACATTCAATACACAGGAAATAGCACAGTAAAAACACTGTTTGGGAGATAAAAATGAAGTGATTATCGCTCACTTTGTATACATCGATACAAGTGCAACTTCTACGATGAAGTAAAATTAACCATTCACTGTTTTTTTAATGGCTTTCCTGACAGGTGAAGTTGAAATTTCCTCACGAACAAGTTGAGAATCGACCTCAGCTCAGTTTATAGCCGAATGAAAATATAATACAGAAGGAAATGGTCTGACGGTTGATGAGAGCGGCGGAAATTCAACGTGGGGTGTTTGCTGAAGGCTGGACAGGAGGGGCTCGAGGAATTTTCGTTACCTAACAACTAGCCCTTGAAAATCAACTTTTCATTTGTGAAATTTTTCCTAAACCAAGCGGCGCCACTTGAAATTTTTTAGGTCAATAAAAAACACACATTGCTCATTAACAATTGAATGCACATTGAGTGAAATCCTGCTATAACATTCATAATAGATTTCATTTTAAAGTTCTTAATTTATAATCTATTTTTAATGAACAATTCGTTTGAAAAATATCAAAAATTAATTATTAAAGATGATAAAACACAAGCCCTAACATCAGATATTTCAAAATTGTATAGCTCCTACCGATAAATGACCACACCCCATACTAAATTTTATTGTAACCACGGTGCATTTATAATTATTATAAGTATCATTTTACTTCATCGTGATAATACTAAAACCAAGTAGCTGACTAGATGTTATAACATTATAAGACACCTTAAACTATAAGTCCACAATAGTCCCACTAATAAGCTTAAACGGCGATTTAGAATAATAAATTCATATGCATGACTGACTGATCATTTATAATTAGCTAATTTTAATATTTTGTATGCTTTTATTATTAAGAGTAATTTGATTTAAAACTGATGGATAACATTGTATTGCATCATTGATGGATGAATGTGATTAGAGAGATTCAAAGCGATGAATTCATTAGAGAACTTGTTTTCAAACTAAGTATTTTTCAGGGTTCAAGATTATGTTCAAATTCAATGTCCTTACTCCTTTTTTCGGTTAATGAAAAAACATCTCACGAGAGATCTTGTACAATCCAGTCACACTGTAGACCTATAGATTTATTTTCTCTATGTGAGATTTGTCTTTAATTGATTATAAAAAGCAAATTCATAACGTAAATAAATTTATTACTTGGATGCATGTGATGATTTTATCCGTCCTTAAAGTCGGAATAAAGTCGTAAATTATCTCCTTGATTTAAAAAATTAGACTACTGTTACATCACGCTTTAAAATAACGTTTCAAAAGATACTTCAGTCTTGATATTTTATACACACTCAGAAGTAAGTGACAGGTTCATTATGCAGTTTGGTGCTACCCCATCACTCAAGTAGTGCAGTTTATCTGTAATCTATGTCTATGAAAGATTGGAGGAATGAGGATTTCACTTCAGTGGAAATAATATAATCACTGCTATCTCTTAAGAGAATGTCAACCAGACGTTTTCCATCTATTCACGTCGTTCTACCCATGGTATCGCTCCTAAAATGAAGATGAATGCTGCCAAGTGGAATGAATTGTTTGGAGTAACCCTATAACTTAGCTACTTCATCAAGCGAACCCTATCAATCTCCCTGGGAGTCACGTTGAAGATTTCCAAATAAAATCTTCTTGCTAAAACTGCTTTGGGTGAAAAATACCGAAGTGATGATTCGATGCCGGCTATCATTTTCTTGGAAAATAGATGTTCACCTCATTTTTCTACCTTGAGTTGTGATTCTTTGATTCCACAAATCATAGAAACTATTTGATAAAGCTCTAAATAAAAGTGGTCGGTGTAGTGTTGTTAGAGAGGAAAGGGGTAGTTTCGATGATCATCACATTGAACGGGTTATGAAAAAATCAATAACAATTAAACTATTCAAAATAAATAAAGTTTTACCTACCGTCTTTTTCAATAAGCTTCGTAATAATAAAGTGATTCTGTTGAATAACAGTAATATAATTAGCTTCTTAATATGTATAAGACGCTAATATCTACCTATAAGCTAATAGAAGCTTATACCTACTAGCTTCATGATGGATGTAGTCTGTACATGTATGGTCTTAGTTCCTAATTGTCAAAAATCTAGAAAAATACGAATATCAACAATAATTTTCAAGGAATCTTCTAATTTATTAGTGAGAACTATTAATTTGTTCCTTTTTAGTATTGGATCGTTACTTGATGTCTGCATGTTATTGTATGACATCACTAGAAATCTCCGAAAGAGCTTCAAGTTAGACTTTTCCAAGCTTCAAGCGTTTTCAACCTTTTGTTAGTGAAGGGCCAATAAGCAGTTAGCCCTCCCAACCAAACCATACTATATTTTTAATCCTCTTTCTTGTGTGAACATTACAAACGTTTTTGTCCTAACACTGCCAAAAAACATTAAGTTCAAAAGATTTATTTTGACGCTAGGATCTATATTTGTTTGTTTCTCCACACATAGGAGGATGAATCAATACCCTATGTGTATTAGCCTACAGTGCAGTGTGAACTTTGTTGAATATTGTGGTAAGAAATGGACTTGCGATAAAATTGAATAAAATCATCACAATTGCGGAAATTAGAAAATGCTTGATTAATGTTCTTTGGGAATTTAATTCCAAGCTTGCAACTCCCAATGTAAATGGATAAATATTTCAATAATTTCCAATGAATCTTTTAATTTAACGGGAATTTCTTGAATTTTCCTGTTCCATAACGAAACAGTTTGATAGGATCAAAATAGGGAAACAACACTGTTATTGAAGTTGAGTGCACGCTGTGATTGGTGCATGAGGCGGCCGATACGATGCGCGCGCATCTGTATTGGACTTGTTCAAGTTTTGGCTTACCGCCGGCCGGCTCAGTCTTGCCGGAACCGCGGTACCGTGTGTAACTTGTTACCGTTGTGAGCAGAGTTTTTCTGGAGCGCACAGCCGCGTCTTTCCTGAACCTCCCCTGATTAAGTTGCCAGGGCCTTTTTGAAATATAGAAAATATGACTCTTGAGAGATCACCGTCAGCTGAATGACCAGCGGGCTCGGCTTTCTTCAGTTATAAGTTGCTCCGATAGTGCAGCAGAAAAACAATTCCCAGGTCGCTGTTAGGAAAACAAATAGGGAACTTTTCCATCTAGTCGACGGGAGGTCAGTTCTCGGGAAAGTTGTGTGTAAACATCAGTGAGAAAATGTGGTGGTTGTTTGTTTCCGTTCTTCTCATCGCCGGCGTACAGAGGCCTACATCGGTGCACGGAGTTCCCGCCAGAGGTAAGTTCAATACTGTTCAGTTGAACACTTGCTTGCTTCCATGCCCAGTTTCCGCCCCTTCCTTGTGTATAAATAATTGCAATAGGCTTCACTCACCTGTTATGGTCGACGTTTGCGTAATTGTATTCGGAAAACAACAGATTGATTCTTCAATTTGAATGGAACAACTAGGATAAATATTACTCTAATATTTTAAGGGTTTTTCCTTCAAAAGGCCTTCACTCTGACTTCTTGTTCTTAAATCTCTCATTAGACTGTAGCAAAATGGTAATATGGATTTCTAATTTTAGACGTGGTCTGTAGGTAACTTAGACGCTTAGGTAACTTAGTCTTCTATTTGAAAATGAAATCTGCATTTCTAGCTGGCAAGCTGACTTGTAAATATTGATAAAGTCTGAACCCTGTTTCATAACAAGTAACAAAATAATATCATTAGTACCTACTCTATTTGTATTTTAGAAACAAACTGCACAGTTGCAAACACATATTTCATATTCAGTTTTGTTCAGTCTTTTAGCAGGATTAGAACAGGACCGCAGGCTTACAACACGCTTTGGAACGCGACCACAAGCGTTTGGCTTTATTCGCCATTTATATTTTTCAGTCCATTCAATTTGATTATTAAGCAAATTATGAGAATAATAAACACATAAAACGGACTATCCAATGACCCGACTAATTCATATGGAATAATAATTATTATTATCAGTTGTAACTGTTGTAAGTTGAAATATTGATGTACGAGACCCCTGATAAAATTGAAGACCCACATCAAATTATAGCATATAGTTGAACTACTATATGAATCATATTGTACATTATAGAAAGGTGAGATTGGTCAAAAATTATATTCCACATTCAATGGCCGTCACAGTTGATTACCACCATGAATGATTATCGGAAAGTTGAATTAGATTCAAACATTTTTTTAGGGGATGCGATGATGTTAGGATTATAAAAAGAATGAGTAGCACCACAACATTGCGATTTGATATTTCCTTCTCTTTCTTGGGATTGATTTAGCAAATGCTGTTCAAACAGCAGCTCTCAGTTTGATTCGATGGATGTGGGCCTTTCCTACCAAATTCAAAATCAATGCAAATAATAAAATCTCTGACTGACCATTTCTAAAAGTTCCTCAATCACCAATATCAACAAGGCTCAATCATACACAGTGGTAGGAGGTTTCTGAATGAAATGAATCTTTGCAGATTGGATTACACACACCCACACCCAGGAAATATGTGCTATATATTTACACTTAATTGTGAGCATTCCATTAGAAAATTGCCAATTAGAAAATGGAAAACTTGCCTGTAATGAAAAAAATTGGGCATTTGAACATTCGTCGTTTAAAAACGTTGTAAATATTGCAACTAGAAAAACTATTGGAATTTTTCCGCGTGAATGGACAAATTATACGCATAATATACAAATGACCAAATCCTCGTAAGCTTTATTGGATTTGGATCAGTACAAAGGAGTTTTAGTAAACACATAAAAATCAAACTCTCTCGCAGAGCTAGAACGGAGTGAATGTATAATTTTCACAAGAATAAAGAACTTATTGCATAATTATGCATACAGCCTTTCAAATCGTATTAAAAACTATTAGTAAACATGGGTTTCATAAGCTTGGCAATTTTATAAGCGTCAGCCGACTATTTCAAGCTGGAAATAAAGGGATAGCGGAGTTGGAATAAATACGGCTTGGAAGTAAATTACAATAATTACAGCTAAACTCATATTCTGTATGTCTGTTCCACGTCCCACAAACTTTTCTGTGCCTGAAATTACTTGGTTATGGTATATCCAGGAACACTTTTTGGAGCTCATCGCCTGATTCATTATTAAATATTCAATAACATAAGGGATGCTAACTATTATTATACTTCTAGCCTCTGCAAAAATGCATTTATCAAGACCGAATCATTGTGATTCTCTGACCACATACTTATTTTGAGAATAAAAATTCAAATCAATTATTTTGATTCTATGTTCACGACTTAATACCGAGAATAAACTGAGGATAAACTTTAACTGAAAATTGATATAGAATCTTTCCACGTTTCAGAGTTAGCTTCACAAGGAAATAAAATGTGATGAATAAGTTGTACTTAGTATATCGGAGGGGTACGTTTTTATTGTTAGAAAAATGCATAAACTCCAGTACTGTTTGTCATGGAGAATTGATGGCGGAATTTGAAGAAGTCTGTCGCGGCCATTGATATTGTATGAGAAACGGCAAAGTGAAGCACCCGACCCCTATTACTGAACGTGAGTAAATACGTTGCTCTACTAAGTTACGTACTTCGAAGATGGAATTTTCATTCTACACCCTCGAATAACTTTATTGAGTCTTGCATCCATCCAGTCCCTTCTGTCCTACAGGATGTCGACATTATTCCCACCTCTCACACCCATAACCTAACTCTTTACCATTCGCTCTCTCTCTCACTCACACACACTCACACATACATGCATTCTCCAACCCTTCCACTCTTTTCCTTATGCATATCCAACTCACATACATATTCCCCATCTACCTTCATGTCGCCGCTCTCAAAATCAAATCAGAGAAGCGTCTTCTATTTCATAAGTGGTAGCAAGGAAATGGATACACGCAAGTTACATGCAACGAACGACAGAATTCAGTTTAGTTCAGAGTAGTCAGTTTTCCTTCTCTTGAAAGGGAAAAGAATGACATGCAACAAGGAAAGATCACAGAGCAAATTTCCATCAAAAATAGCTTCAAGGCGTTTCGGCCTTAAATTTTAGAACATCATTTAGGAGGCACGCAAGCATTGATGAATTTTTCTCAAATTATTTCAATAAATAAATTATATTCATTCAGTAATATAATGATTTTTTATAATTCAAATGATTCATTTATCCAATTTGTTAAATTTTATTCATAATTAATTTTTCTTTTTTTACAATACATATTGGACATATTTTCATTTTTGAACCTTTAATATCAAATATTCCAGGTTTTACTTGAACATTTTGGGTTTCCTTAGGAATATTATCTACAAAATCTTCGTTGGTTTGTTGTCTTGGATTATTATAAGATTTCATTGGTTAATTATCTTGATTTTTTTTCATTGGATAATTGTCTTGGTCAATCTCTTTGTACATATTCTACGGAACATCCTGAGCTATGCTCCATACTCTCATTATCAACTTATTATTGGCAATAGGCATAATTATAGCATAATTTCGTTAATTGGATGTTATCTCACTCAGTTTTATTATTTATCAAGTTCAATGTTGGGGCGTCACAGCTTCAGCTTGCTGTCATTTCAGCGGTCGTGGGTTCGAATTCCGCTCCTCCGTCTGGCATCTACATGTTATCATTCACCTCATAACCCACGCAGAAGTTTCGGACTCGGAGTAGTACGGTGCATTCAGGGATTATTTCAATACAATTTCACGAGGAAATTTTTATGTATGACTTTTTTCTTGAAGATACCTATAAGTTTCTATGGCCTATAGGCTACTAACTGGGCTGTACAGAGCTGTAGAATGCCGTCTTTACAGTGTTATAGTAAATATTCCAATAATCATATCCAATATACTATAAGAATTAGTGACTCAAACCACCCACCACAATAATAAGTGATTTAAAAAAAATTATGCTGTGTGACAGTCCCCTAGTCGGAAGGTAAGAATTTTTAAAGTACTTATGAGTAGTGTAACGGAAATTACATATATTCTGTAAGAGCTTTACGGCCGCATAAAAAGGCGCTTTACAGCATGTTTCCAGAGTATGAAATGGTCTCATTTTACATTGCATTAAACGGAAGGTTATCTTATCATCTTTTCGTCGGTCTTTTAGTGGTCATCTCTCATCTGCCTCCCACCTTCCTTGTTACGGTGAAAAACATGAATTGCTAATCACTTTTCCGTTGGTTGAATTATCGTTATGATCAATTACGTTATTACTGTACAATTATAGTAGCCGCATACTAAAAAAATATTGCAATACTTGGAGTAATAACCGAGTAGTATTTTGATAGATGATCCCGTATTTGCTAATCAAATCAAGGAAAAACTATAACTCCAGTTTGTCGTTGAAAAAGCCAATTCGACAATTTGATAAATCAAATATATGAATATCTATTACCCTCATTTATCTTTGGTATTGTCAAGTATTTTTGCGGTATGAGATTAAAACATTCACAATCCTTTGCTGTTGTTGGGAAACAAAGATATAAACTTACGATTTGTATGAGTAGCCAATATAACTGGTATTTATATTAAGTACTTAATGTGTAGCGATAGTAGTACAAAGATAGAAAATAAGAGCAAATATTTTTATAATCTACTAGCTGGCCCGACGCGCGTTGCTGCGTTCTCATAACAAACTATTGATTTTATTATTTGCCACCTCCCACTGAAGTAACATTTCAAATTTAAACCTCCTACGACTATAAGGGTAGAAGCTAGGTTTTTGATTTTATTATTCGTCACCTCCCGCTGAGGCTGCATTTCAAATTTCTAGCTGCATTTGCCCGTTACCCGGCAACCCGTCGATCGCGATCGACCGGTCGATCGGTGGATGATTTTGAGTCGATCGCGCCGATTCCTAGAATTTTTGTCAAATCAAAACAATGTGTGAAATATAAGCAATAGTTTCTGTGCCTTGCAGTGCCCAGAGAGAATAGCAAAGATAGAATAGATTCTCACTCTATTCTCTCTGGCAGTTCCCGCATGCGCGCGCATCTAAGCATCTGTATTGCTCAAGATGGGCGAGTCCATCCAATAACAGTTCAATGTCCGTGTCATGAACAAGTAAATTTCTGTATAATTATTATGTTTCGGGCTCTGTAATATGTCGTGAGCGTTCTTGTGAATGTTAGTATGCGGCGTTTTATAGTCATTTGGTGGTCTTTAGTTAATATAGTTCAGCATTTTTTTCGTACTTTTGAAGAATCAGTGGTTTAAATATGGCCCAACTAAAAAAGGCTAAAACGTATCATTTTCACTCTGAGTGGGAGCATGATTATTTTTTTACCGAATTGAAAGACAAAGCCGTTTGTTTGTTATGCAAAGTAGTGCTGCTATCAAGAAGAAAGGTAATATTGCAAGGCATTTTACGGCTATACATCCAAATATTGAAGCAGAGTTTCCCAAGGGGAGAGGACTTTGAAAAATAAAATCAACAAGCTCAAAAGCCAACTAACCAGACAACAATCAGTTTTCACTCGGCCAATGGACGCAAACAGGGCAGCTACTCATGCATCTTACAAAATTTCTCTCATCGTAGCGAAGAAAAGAAAACCATTTGAAGACGGAGAATATATTAAAAGAGCCTTTGTTGAAGCAGGAAATGAATTGTTCGATGGTTTTAAAAATTAACACCAAATAATAAGTGCTATAAATTCGATCCCACTCTCTGCGAGAACAGTTACAAGGCGCAAAGAGAAAATGTCGGACGATGTTGTTAGTCAGTTAGAGACAGACTTGCAAAAATGTTGTTACTTTTCAATCCAATTTGACGAGTCTACTGATATAAGTGGCACATCTCAACTAGCTATGTTTGGAAGAATGATTTTTTAGGACTTCATTGTCAAAGAAGAACTTCTGAAATTCATTCCACTGCATGGACGTACCGACGTACGTGAGGGGAAGACATTTATTCTAGTTTCAAAGACTATGTTACAAATTACAAACTTCCCTTGAATAAATTAGCAGGCATTACAACAGATGGTGCTCCTGCCTTTAAAGGCGTACATAACGGTTTTGTAGCATTGTGCCGAAAAGACGATGAGTTCCCATATTTTTTATCATATCGGTGTATAATTCATCAGCAAGCCTTATGCGGAACATTTTTTAATCTTAACAACGTGATGGAGGCAGTGGTAAAAATTGTGAATGGGGTAAGAGCACACGCACTTCAAAGGAGACAATTTCGCGCATTAATGGAGGACATGAAACTCGAGTTTGGTGAACTGCTTCTGTCTTCTGTATGCTGAGGTGCGTTGGCTAAGCAAAGCAAAGACCCTTCGCCGATTTTACGATGATCTGCCGGCCGTTATAGAATTTCTAAAAAAGCGCAAAAAGGATTGATTATTCATACTTGAAAGACACGTTGGGGCTGCAAGATTTAGCCTTTCTTATTGATGTCACTGAAAAACTTAACGAGTTGAACTTACAACTACAAGGCAAAAACATGAATATTTTGACATTGATGTCAGCTGTGAAGGCATTTTCATCAAAACTTCAACTGTGGGAAAAGAAAATCCGGAAGTTTGACCTCAAACATTTTCCTACTCTGGAAAAATTAATCAAAAAACAAGCTAGTACATCGGTTGACAATGAAGAAGGGGAGCTGAGCATGAAGACCGCCTGGAAGAATACCAGTACTCTGACAATGACAGACACATCAAAGTATCAAGTCAATTACAAAAAGAGTTAGAAAATCGTTTCACTGATTTTAAAGCTCTCGAAATCATTGCTGAGTTTATAGTAAATCCTTTCGTAACTGTCGATATTGAACGTCTTGCTAAAGAATTCCAAAAACAAAGTGATGCCACCGCTATTGAGCTAGAAATACCAACACTGCAAAGTGATTAAAGCCTGAAAACTGCTGTAACTGAAGGATTTTTTAAATTCTGGGCTCTTGTTCCCAAAGATAAATATCCGTCACTTATCTGTGCAGCTCTGAAACTTATGTCCCTATTTTCTTCGACCTATCTTTGCGAGTCTACATTTTCCAACATGACCTTCATCAAGAAGGTCATGTTGGAAAACATCGTTGAAAAACATCATGTTGAAAAACGTCGGGCCTCATTGACCGACGAGCACTTGGACAACTGCATAAGACTGGCGTCCACGAGCTACAATCCAGATTTAACAAAGCTGTCGGAAAAATGGAATGTCAGACTTCTCACTAAAAGTAAGGTTGAAACATATAATTTAATTTTGGAAAAAGTTTTGCTTGTTTTGTTAATAAAGCTCAGATCATTTAATTAAAATTAGTTTTTAAATTAATAAAATCCTAAGGTCTTTAGTTAGTTAAACAGATAGTATTACTTAAATTATTGAAAAATACTCCTTCACATTATTGCCACCACCCCTCCCCCACCCTACCTCTAGAGTTAGCTAGTGTACTATCCAAAGAAAAAAATTATATCGATCGCGGGGTATGAGATTTCAAACAAAATCGATCTTGAGTTGGAAAAGGTTGACGGGCCCTGACCGCTAACAGATCTCATCAACCCGGCATAATTACATTTCATCTTACCCAGTCAAATGTTTCCTACATACTACATGGCTCTGACGGCACGTTAGCCTACATGCAAAGTCTTTGCTTTCCAGACAGCGTAAATAACGCCGCTAAGGGGTTGCCATATGATTAAAAACTGTTGACTTCTATCAGCTGTTTTGCCGGCAAGTTCAGTAGGCTAGGTCTGTAGAATGAATTAATTAATAATAATTATTAGCCCCCCTATTAAAATTTATGGTCAGAAACCATCCCCAATATTCACACAACATATTCCCAAAGTTTCATGCCGATCTGTCAAGTAGTTTTGAAGTCTATAGGGAACATACATACATACATACATACATACATACATACATACATACATACAGACAGACATTCATTTTTATATGTATAGATAACTAGATAATAGGAGATATCTTGGATATTTGAGGAACGCACATTCAGTTCAGTAAAGCTTATTTATTATCACATGAATCTTATTTATTATCGCTTATGAATCTATTACAAAATCTCCAATAGATGTAGAAAAAAAAACATCTTTAAATAATAATAAACTTCGGATAATTGGCACAGGAATTGAACTTGAGTAAAGAAAAAAGTTTTATGAAAGAAATATAGCTGGGAATAAAACCCAAGATCAATAGATCCGGGTACGCTTTCACCACGATGATCGCAGATGGAAGGAAAAACCGTCTTGACAAATTTTTCCACCTTACATCGTTGCATGATGAACTTAATTATAAAAAGCTTCCAAGTATATGAATCTTGAGAATCTTTCCTTAATTAAACGTCAATAATCAGTTCTAAATAATTACAATACGATCAAGTTCATGTGCAATGAATAATCCCAATCACAAGTTAAGAGATGGAACAATCTCTTTTTAAACATCTCTTTCCCATTAATAATGCATTTTTTCTAAATTCCCATAATAAATTAGGCCATAAACCATTCCAACCACACGTTAAAAAATTGAAAAATATTCAAAACTAATACCATGCTAATTGAGGAGTTATAACCACAAATTAAGAGATGAAACGATCGCTTTTAACGACCTCTTTTCTTCTTAGCACATCAATTCACTCTCAGTTTCCCCTTACATTTCTCCAGTTGCCCTTTAATGCTTTATCGAATCCTATCGTCCCCCGCAACCGACATGATGTAGCCTCCAGTCTCATCCTGATTGCATACGAATGAGAGACAAGCCGCAAGCTGCATTCATTTGCTAAGCCGCTCCACTTGCCATCGAGTTCAATGTGTGAATGCTGTTGATTCGACGTGAAACTTTGGTGGTAAAGACAGTCTTGCGGAGACCGCTCCGCACCGCGGAATATTATTAATTCAGCCGACGCCACCGCGCGACGCATTGAATTTATCGACGCTCCACATCAACCGAACACCACAGACAACCTTACACACACACACTCACACTAACACAGCATGCTCAAACCCGAAAGTGAAATGCAATAGGACACGGAAACCGTGTTGACTTAGTGTAATCGTTTACTCGTCTTCTTTCTCTGTTCCTTATTGCGTTCTGCAGGCCTCAAGAGATGCGGTTCGCTTCAAACCAAAACCATTCAGCAAAGTTTTGTAAACGAGAACCACCACCTTCTCTTTCTCTCTCCATATCAGCCAGCCAGCACATCTCATACTTTCAAAGTCAATACGGATTTGTTCGTCAAATATTTGAATTCAAATCGCACATACAGTCTCTTCTTCGTTGGCCCCCTACCATGAAATCTGCACATCACATATGTCACGCAGGAAGAAGTGAAAGTTTCCGATCCCGAATAACTTTTACAACCGTAGTGTTCAATATCGGCTATCACACTGATTTTTACTCCGAGGCACAGTGATATCCACCATCGCTTTGCACCCTGCTCTGTACGTAGGATTAAATTTCGTTAAATTTCTCTATAAGTTGAAGAACCTTTCAGTTCGATGATACTGGACTATAGTGATGGAGTAGAAAGACTACCGGAGTAGTGATTCACAAAACTATCATCAATGAAATGTCATCAAATATCATCAGTTCTAGATCTAGAGAAAAGAGCCTTCCCAACTTCGCTAATTACAGAGGAAATAAAAAAAAAAAAAATTTCATCGGATCTATCTAAATGATTTTTGATGTGCACTCGATAACCGAGGATGATGGAGAGCACAAAAATAATCTTAGTAATACTTTTCAAAAATAATTTTTCGTTTGAAATTTAATCTCTCACACAATACATATTAATATTAAAATTCTAATTAGAGAGGTACGTGATCCAATAGATGAAATTAAATTTCATAGTGAATATATGTCTGGGTAGTCTGAATAACGTCGTGGTATACCTGCTAATCCTAGGAAGTGTTAAGGAAAAAAGGTGATGTTTACACCTATAAATATTGACACAAATTGAATTTTTTATCATTTTTTATTTAGTGATATTCCTGTGAAAAGAGGATATCAATGGATAAATGTTGCAGTAATACTTTAAAAGAAAATCTATACATTTTTCAAATATCGATGCATCATGAAGACTTTATAATTATATCCTAAAAGAATAATACATTGTTATATATCGATTATACTCAAAACTAGAATGTTAACGAAGTCTATATCAAGCTGTTGAATTCTCATATCAGTCATCTGTAAAGGTGCGTTTACATTGGGATGCATGTATAAGAACTTGTGTGAGCTACTTGTTTGAGAAACAAGTTCAAAGTATTGTTACGGGTTCTAATGTCTAAAATAAGGCTGCCAACACTAAAGTTCACACTTGATCTTTATTTACACAAATTAGTCTATTTACACACCAATATTTGTAAATTCAATTAATAAATTTAAAAAAATCATCAAATGACAAGCTAATACCTATTTTCAGTAATTATTTACAAGAATTAATGAATAAGTAATTACAGGCTGATCAATAATAAAAGAAACTAGAGTCCAATAAACTGTACAATAATGCAGAAAGAAATTACAAAAAGAGCAACTAATCACTTACAAAAACGCAGTTCAATTCGTTATTTGACGGTCCCAAATAATATCACTTCAACTAAATAATATCGTCTTTAAACTATTAGTAAGCTGCATAAACAGTAAACACTTGTCTCTGCACTTGACACTGTCTAAAGACTGAATAAAGCACTGTTTACTCCACTGGCACTGGATTGTCTCTCTCCCGAGATCTGTAATACAATCTGCCACACAGGTTTGTAAAACTAACTGTCACACAAGCTTTTGTAAGACTCAACTCAATGGTTCACGTGAGCTCCTTTATATAGCTGTTGTAGTTGTATAATTCCAAGAATTGGAGCTCACCAGATATTTCGAAAATCTTCAAGAAGGCTTGGAATAGACCTCGATTGTTCAAGAAGAATTTAGAATTGACGAGAAGATCAATTTAGTGAGAGAGTTGCAGACTTGAAGAATAGGAGTGAGAAAGACATCTAACGAGTGAGAACGAAAAGAATCAAATTGCAGCTGCGTCTGTCCATGAAAACAATGGAATGATATAAATAGAACAAGTGCGTGATTAACTGCTTGTTTGCTTTTGTAACAGTATGAGTACACAAATCACTGTACTTGTTGAAGCACATTAGTCTGTTTACACTTACAAACAAGTTGATTGTAAGGCTCGATGCACACTTGCGTTTTTTTAAGCTGCGTGCACGCAGCTTGCGAACGCCGGCGGTTCAGCAGTAGAAGAGTTCTAGTGGAGAAGTACACACTTGAGCGGAGCAAGTGACTTGCAAGCGGAGTGCACGCGACTTGCAAATTGAGCACGCAGCTTTTTGCCCAACCGCCGCGTGCACGCAGCTTTCACAACACTCATGTCGGTCTGGCAACCTGCCAACCGCTGAAAACACGCTCTAGTATGTATTGAAGAGAAAAAAACAAGCGGCGTACACGCAGCTTGAAAAAACGCAAGTGTGCACCGAGCCTAAAAGTATGCCATTTCGACTCAACCTCTCTAGCAGAGAAACTTATCTCTTCTCCTATGGCGGTGAAAGTGTCTTTTCGTTTATTTACATCCTTGAACCTAACGTCCCATACGTTTGAAGCCCTATCAGAATTATTCTCAGCGATCCAAGTTGTCTTTTTGGCTCTTTTGTTAAAAATGATCTACTATCAAAACTGGCACTGTATTTCTATTTAATACATGATTTTCACTCACTTATACGTTTCAGGATCTCAAGCTTCAGAGTTTTCAGTTAGCTAACTAAAAGGCGATTTTTATTTCAAATAGTTTGTATGTGATGGGTAATGGGATTTCCCCATAGGCATACATGAAATTAATTCATTACAAATATGTGAATATTGTCGATGAAACATCGGTGAAAAGCTGAAACAACAAATGAAAATCAGAAAAGAGGATTGATTCGAAACTAGAAGTGAAAAAACACGTCTCCATTGAGCGGAGAAAAATGAGGAATATAATGCTTTTAAATTATGCAAGCGTCAGAATATTCACTCTTTGGTAACATTCCATTCTCTCAACCAACATGTTATAGAGTTTGCAGCCTTAACAAAGCAAAAAATGCAGGTTGTTTTTAAACACGAGCTTAACCACACATCGCAGTGTTGAATGGGAAATATTTCAATTTTCAATGTGGTTCAACAGAATCAACTTCTGTACATGATAATTCTTTCTAATTGTCGTGAATTCACAGTTTTTAAAGAGATGAATATTTTTATTATTCTTGACCAATTTTCACTTTACAGAGTGAATTTTAATTTTTTCTGTTATTGCTAATTTGGAACAATTATTTTGAGTTTTAAACAGTTTATTTTTTTTTCAATTTCAATTTATTTAACACACCAAAAACATACACAAATTACAAAAAAAAAACAATAGCAAAAATAACAATAACATACAATTACAAATATAGGTGCCTTCATTGTGGGGTGTGCAGGAAAACGATACTTATCCAACTATGGCAAAGCCATATATTAGGATAAGTGAAATAGTAGATGAAAAAGGAAGAGTAGTTTGAAAAAGGAGAACGAAATTGGTATGAGTAAGGGAGAAAGTCAGAAGGAAGGAAAAAAGCAAACGAGTCCACTGTTCAAAAGCACCCATATCGAACAGCACTGAAACACGCTCCGGAAGATAACAGGCTAACAACAATTAAAAAAAAAAAATAATAAATAAATAAAATAAAAATAAACCATTTAAACAGATCAAATATTGAAGAAGTAATTACTCGAGACCCAATTTTTTATTTCCAGTTTAACTTTCCTAGTGATTTTCGGATTCAAAACCAAATGCTCCGGTATTTGGTTTATGATTTTGGTACTTAAATATATCAGCTGTCTCCTAATTGTTTCAATATTAGTATTATATATTGTGTACATGTTGGCTGTAGGTCTTAAACTGTAGCGATTCACTAAAGTATTTGGAGCAATTGGGAAGTGATGTCTATTTTTTATTATATAGCTAATTACATTTTTTACATATAATTGTCGTATTGTCATCACATCAAATTCGCTGAAAATCAAGTTTGTGGGATATAATCTAGGTTTATTCAAAATACTTTTTATTATTAATTTTTGACAGGCAAATAATTCATTTAAATGATTGTTATAACAGCCCCCCCATACAGTTATGCCATATTGTAATAACGACTGAGCCAAAGCATAATACAACATTTTGAGTTGATTCCGTTTTAGTATTTTTTGAACTTGGTAAAATTTAAAAGAAATATATCTCATTTTTTTACAAATAGATTTAATATGAATATCCCATTTTAAGTGCTCATCTATTATAACTCCCAGGTATCTAGCATATGCCACTTTATTTATAGTATGACAGCCACAAATGTTTGAGTCCGAATTACATCCAGAATGAATTTTCAAAGTGATATCACTATCAGGGGTTCCCGTTCTAGTCAATGAAAAAGTTATATAATTCGTTTTATTGATATTCAAACTCAAAGTATTCTCATCTAACCAACCCTTAATCCTAGAGATGTTTTTCTCTGCAATAGAATGCACCTCCCTCCATGAATTCCCTTGAAATATCGCTGCAGTATCAGTTTATGATTATTATGTAACTATAAATATCATTCTCAGTGAGAGCCAGATCCAAGCATTACGTGGTAGTTTAGTGGAGTTATCTGGTTTCTGAAGACTGAAAAAGAACAGGTGTGAACCATTGTGCGAGCGGGGTTTGTCGGGTTGACTGATGTTCCAGTTTCTGAACGATGTACCAGTTAACACGAACATATTAATAGAATGAAATTCTACTATTTTTTTTCTTTGTAATTTCTAAAGAAAAAAATGGAAAATGATCTGGATACTCAATTTTGTAGAAAGAATTGAAGACCTAGAAAATCGAAGCCGAATAACGCATGGCAACTGAGAACAGCCAAGAGTGCCACAACGCCGTATTGGAGCACACTCGAAGGCAACTCCCCATCTAGCTAATGTAATTAGGCATACACCCACCCTGGGGAAGAAACTGGACTCGTCCGGCTATCATTTAAACCAATGCTAAACGCTTGGAGCTGTTTTGAAATGTGCTATGTTTCAGTCGTATTGCTGTCAGGCGCGGTGGCGCATAATTCAAAAGTAAATCTCAGTTGGTGCGCCTTCGTAGTGTACAAATAGATAAGTAATCTTAGTTCTTTTTTACCTATTCTAGTAGGGGGTTCTCGTGCTAATTTTGTAGGAGGTTCATGGGTTATTGTGCTCTCATCAACGCGCCGCCACTGTTTCAAGGAACTGGATCATATTGAAAAAAGTGTCTACATTTTTAATTTGTATCAGCTAGCAGACGGCAGCATCCCTTCAACATGGAAAATTCTTCAATGGTTATCAATTCATGTATGGGTGGCTTTGTTAGTACTCAATCGTATTTCAGCTTATATATTTATTTATTTATTTACTGATACAGTCACAATACAACTTATTGTAAAGAAACAACAAGCTTTTAGCCAAAAAGTAACTCTATTAATAAATTTTTATATTGAAGAATCTCGAAATACAGGTCTCCATCAGAACCTGAAAGCATTGTCAAAACCTCACCTGAGGAAGATTAATTATTTTGGTGGTGACATTTTCATAAGTCAACACGATAAGACGTCTTCGCCTTGAGACAAATTGATATTTCGAATGCTATTATCAGAATGACAGACTGGAAAAGTGTGAGGAAAGAATAGAGGCGAGTAGGAATAGGAATCGAATTAGAAATAGAGATCTCACAGTTGATCGCGTGATGGCGCTAGTCGTCGTCCTAGTGCGTGGCTGCTTGCTGTCTGCCTTTACTATTTTACGTTCTGCCTCTTCTTATCTGCTCTCGTGGCGTACTTTCTCACTTCGCCCATTTACTATTTATCTTGAGGACTTCCTTCCACTCGACTTTTTTCGTCGCCTCGAACAGCGAACAGGAAAGAGAGGTAAAGGTGGGAATAAATCCTAACCCGAAGTACGCGGCGCCGACCTCCGATGGCTGGGAGTTTTTAGGATATGTCTGTAGGGTGGGGTAAGAGTGAACGTGTTTCAAGTGGTCTGGGGTTGCAACCTGGCAGTATCGTCATGCACGCACGCGTCGCCTCGGACGCTGTCTTCCGGAAGGTCATGTGCAACCCTTGCTTTTTAGTTCCTCGAATTTTATTTTCTCACCTGACTTTTAGAGGCACACAACTTAGTGTAGAATATAGACACAATATTCAATATTGAACATTTTTTTGATACTCGTTATGGCTATAAACCATAGGCGTGCGCACAGGGGGGGGGGGCGAAGGGGGCGCCCCCCCTAATATGACCAGCACCCCCTTGTTTGGGGGAATAAATAAGTCAAAAAATGATCCCTAACTATAACGAATTAAATACACTGAGCGAATACACTGCGTACTAATCGATTGGAATTACGGAAATAGTTGATAAGAATTCAAAATTTGCCGCGATGGTAACGGGGCAGTGTGAGCAACTGGCGCGAGTAAAATTTGGGAGTGACCTGCATTATCGATGAGCGGTCGACCACGTTTGATGCAAAAACACATAGCAAAAAGAGAACTCTGTGTATCCCACCGAGTGCTTTTGTGATACAAGTTTTCTTGAAGTGGCGATCATCCACAATCTAGTGAAATCCTTGATTCAATCGCCCTTTCTTATTACGTATCATGCCAAAAAATATGATGAAACAGAGGTTGCAAAAAAAACTAGACAGTAGCCTAACCCCAGCGCTGATTGACTTTAGAAATTATGCACCCAATTTTACAATTGATATTTGTTGCAACAAGTTGGATTAGATCTCTGCGAAGCAATGCAGAGAGTTGAAGAATTATCACCTTCCTTGAAGTCTTCAGAGATAATGGTTTGGTGTTTGATGAAATGTATTCAAATGTAGAAAATAAATGCAGGGAGTTAGATATAGAAATTCCAGAAATTCGAGGAAGAAAAGCGCCAAAAAATTAGATGACAGGACAGCAACAAGTTTTACTGCTCAAACAAGAAAAGAGCATATGAAATATTTTACATTCTATCCAGTGTTAGATTGCCTGATTCAAAACATACGCGAGAGGCTCAACCAGGAAACTAAGGAGCTGATACGATCGACACATAAACTGACAAAATTGAACAACTGGAAAGATAGTGATCTTAAAATTGTATCTGACCATTTCAATTTAGATAAAAGCAGGCAAAAAGCTGAAGTGCGTTTACTAGAGCGAAGTTTGGCAGAAAATAAAAGTACCATGCCATTACCTCTGGCAGTTCCTCATGGTTAGAGTGGTTCTCTCTACATAATAGGGATAAAACTTGAAACTTATGAAAATTATTTTAAAATGATACAAAATTTTTCGGTGAACCATGTGACCAGTTGTACGTGTGAACGTTTTTTCAAAATGCAGATAGTATTGTCTAAATTAAGATGTGCCATGAAACAAGAGAGGATTATCAATTTATTATTACCCTTCGTTGAGCAAAAGTTGACTTCTCAATTGAGTTATTATGATATAATTGAAGAGTTTAAAAGGATGGTTCCATTTGAACGAAGACTTAATTTATAGTACTGGATACTGGATACCCAGATTTAGTAGTAAGGCAGTGTATTTTATAACTTGTACGATTTGATAACTTATTATAGTAGTTTTCATATAACTTGACAGCAGTATGTTGGGTTCAGATGTAGCATGTCCCATCTGCTATACGCTGCCAAGTTATATGAATACTACAGTCGCTCGATTCTAGCCTATCAAATCAAATCGAATGCTACGGGTTTGATAACTTATTGGATAACCTATTCTCTTCCATGTTTGTTAATGATTAAAAAACGATATTGGAACAAAGTGTGCGAGTAATTATTTCAATGGAAAGCAAAAAACAATTTTGGCGTGAATACGTCTTTGGGCTCGCTAACAGGGAGTTTCCTAAGAAGTTGTGACACAAAAAAGCGAAACGAAAATCGAAAGAATTTTCTCAATCACAATTCTCAATTTTACTAGAAGAGTATTCTAATAACTTTCTTTCACAAACATGATACAGAAAAGTCCCCAACTATATTATTGTGAAGATCAAGTTTGAAATTCGGGTCTCGCAAACACTGTGATCAGATGATTAAAATTTCGAGCGGGGGGGGGGGGGTTTGGCTCCGGTCTGCCCCCCCTAATGAAAAATCCTGCGCACGCCTCTGCTATAAACGCCGACATTTATTTGACTGAGTCAAGACTTACATATTGATGTTGAAGCATATTTTGAACTGATATCCAATAAGAAATACTTAATACAAATAATTAATTGTACTTTCATACCTATGTGTATTACTTGTATTGACTAACTTACAAGATAAATGGATCTGTAGGATACGTGAACTAAGTAATAGGATGAATGTACAACATAATTTGTTGAGAAGATAAAAAATACAAACTTCATTGGGTAAAGCCTCTCTAATAGAGTCAATCAATCTGCAAAGAAGGGAAAAACTCTGGAATAGATTCATTTCTGTTTATAATCGACTAAAAGTATTTTCAGAGCTGTTCAATAAATCAAATAGGCTATTCACTATTTATCAATATTTTGACAAAGAGTTATTTATTTGTCTTTGAGACCCAGAAGATATGAATAAATAATTAGAAATAGATTATTCAGACAACCATTGTACTAATAAATAATGAAACTGACTATTCTCGATATTCGCAGTACGTCTAATCAATAGCCAATGACGAACAACACTGTGTCACAGAGAACAGACCTCAACTTGCATTTTCCCTGATCTATTATTACAGAAACATGATTATCATCTATCATATTTTCCAATTTTAATCTTAGCCTTCCCCTCTTTATCCAGCATTTCTAATTCTCACAGTAAAAATATCTTCTAATTTTCTCCTCATTTAATTATTGGTCTACTATTCATTACACTATTACATTACATTATATTATTCATTGCAATAGATTAAAATAGTAGTTTATGCAACGATTTTATTTTGACCCTTATTAAAGCACGAGTTAGATGTAAGTTATAACACGAGCGAATGCGAGTGTTATAAATATCTCACGAGTGCTTTAATGGCCAAATAAAATCGTTGCATACACTATTTTATCTGCGACCACTAGTATACATTTAATTAAAACAATTTCATTTTACCTGTGACTGTCAGAGATACCTATAACCTCTCATCTCAAATACGAAAAGTTATAGTAGATTGTTAGGTTAGCAGCTTAGTTAGCAATTTGATCAAATCAGCTGATAGTTTCACAATATTGAATTACGATATTGATTCCATCAAAAATGCTTCTGATTGGTCCAGAACCCGTGTTATAATGTAGAACCTGTACTATAATGAGCTCTTTATACAACGAGTTTCAAAAAGCATTTCGAAAAGACAGCTGTTTTGGCATCAATTGTGAAACTGTAATGTATACATTATGACATGGTCGTAGATAAACAGACTTTTAAGCTTTCTTTTTGATTTTAAACTGCATTACACGATTAATATTCACTCTCATTTATTATTGGATTCTATTACATTTTGATTCTATTGAAAACCATAGTGCATTTTAGGCAATTAATACTAACGTCCTGGCATAATGTACGGAATTTTTCCGCTCGCTATTCTGTATAAGACCTTTTATTGCACTGAACTGACCTGACAAAAAATATCAAGAGAGAAGAATGAAGCTATCACAGTTATCAATAATAGAAGAGGGAAGAACTGAAACTATCTTATATGACTTCCAGTAAAATGAAAAAAAATCGAAGAATTGAATCAAATTTATTTCTGTAATGAAAGTATCATTTTCTTTCGTGAAGGATCACTTTTACAGGCGAAAAGTGAGAACAGAATTAAATGAACGCCAACTTGACAGCCCACATCTCTAGGGGGAACATCAATGATCGTTGGAGCAAAAACGATTTGAATAAAAATGATTCTTTTCTCTTCTCTGCAATGTAGAAGATCCAATATACATTGATAAATTCGCAGAGAGTGTTCCGGTCGAGTGTTTTTCGGTGTAGCTGTATAAATTGTAAGTATTCTGTCTTGCAGAAGGAAATTATTATTAAATAATATCGGTCGGAAACGAATTTGAGTCTCCTCTCGCATACTCATGTATTTTCTCGCGGCAGGTCAGGAAAAACAGCGACAACGAACGCTTCAGGCTCTGTTCAGATGAGAGGAAGCAAGCTTCTCTTTTGCAACTCTCTTTCCAATCGCTCCTCTATAAAACCCTGGAACCTGGCTGAACCAGGCGAATATTAGGATAAAATGCAGAGAAACACAAACGGTTTAAAGGCACGTACATGTTTCTCTTGCCTTTCTTCTGTTCTCACCTTCCATTAAAATGAAAATATTCTCTATTATTTTTGGGAAATTGAATACGTTTTCATCACACTTCCAACTTGGAAGGTTGAAAAAACTATTATTCTCTCTCAATTGTTTAATCCGATTTACCAGAAGAATTAGTCAGATTTGGTTATGAAAATACAAGCAAATAGAACTTTGACAGTATTCTTCTGTGCAATTTCTTGAAATAATAAATAATAATTTATTTCTCAGAATTTCATTTACAATTACAATGATTATAAATACTAAATTTTAAACTTACTCAAAATAAATGAGATATTCTAAGAAATTAGGTACTCCCGAGAGATTTCTTTATGGGAGTTACCAGCTAAAATAAATTCATACTCAACGTTTACAATACTTTACGTTGGAAAAAAATTTAACAATCCTGAACAGAAACCAAACATTCAATCAAACTAGACAATTTATAAACTTGATGAGTAATAGACCTTTTTTTTACTAAAATTAGGCACATACTATTATTATTACATTTTTATCTTATTATCATTTTAACACGATTTCAAAAAATATTCAAATACTAGAAACGTTTCATACGTTAGTACCGCGTTAATCCTGCAATCGCCTGTGTGAGAGCCATACTGTATTAATAAACTATTTATTAGAACATAGTTGAATTATGCTCATGTACAGTCTAGCTGATAATATCCTTTATCTTATATTTTTTAACAACATCATCCTGCTCCAACAACCATTTTTTTTAACATAGTTTCATATTTATTAATATTTTTCTGTTGCTTAATTTCTACTGGAATTTTGTTAAAAACATCAGGTGCTATAAAGGAATAAAATCTACGGTATATTTCTTTGTTGGGTTTTGGTGGAAGCATATTACCTATAAAGGTTTTCTATTGAATGTGTAAAATTTCTCACAATTTTCACATCCAGTGCAACTTTCACTTGTGTCTTTAAATAGATGTCATGTAGGCGAATCTAAAAACGATAGATGTCTGATGTTGGTTTTGATATTACTAATCTTTTGATTGAAGGCCTAAATGAAACAATGAATAGTGTGATTGATTGCTTGAGAGCTTTCACTAGTAATCTGTCTTACTTAATATATGAAAATCGTTTAAATATCCAAATCCATCAAAAACTCTCTCGGGATAACTTCAATTTTATTATGAAGATTGAAGAGCTAACAGAAATAACTCAAATAATCTGTACAAGAGTGCAGATTGTACAATCTGCATTAGTTGTACCGTATTGAAATGAATACTTCATGGAATAATCGGTTTGGAAACTTAAAAAATAGCCAAATTATGATCAAACTTTGATCAAACCTGTTTACGTAAATCAGTATTATATGTTTAATATGGAGAAATTCGCAGAAAATTACCGAGAATATGGAAAGTAGAATATAATTAAAGAAAGAGAAGCGAAAGAAAACGTGAGAGAAAAAATAAAAGGGTGTTGATTCTAAAGATGGTACCTTGTAACATTGGCTTAAGATATAAGCGAAGAAAAGTGTAAAAAATTAGAAAGTAGAAACGTAAGAAAATATAAATATTGTTACGGGTTCTATCACCAAAATAATGGGGTTATTACAACACTTGAAATTAACACTCGCACTTTATTTACAAAAATTACTTAAGAAACAAATGGATCAATAACGTTCAACTAACGATGAATTGTCTATATCACTGTATAAAAACTAACTATCAGTAGGCCGATCAATAATTTAAGAAATAACTATCCAATAAACTTTTCAATGTTGTAAAAAGAAATTTCCAAAAAAACAGTTGAACACTTAATAACGAAATAGACCAATTACAAAGGGCAGTCTGTCACTGTATTTAAAATACGTAATCACCATTCATAGAACAGCACTAAGCATTAAAACGTTCGATCACACTGAACTTCTGTTTACAAGAACATTCAAGTTTTTGTAACATTCCAGGAAACTTTCGAAATCTCCATGGGTTTCTAGAGGTCTCTATTTACACAGATAATGTTGTCTGGACCATTCTAGGTGACCATTTGGTAGTAAGCAAGATGAAGGGATGAGGAGGGGAATAACCAAAAGTGCATGTTATCAATTTAAACGGAAGTACTATTGACACAATTGGCAGCGCAGAAATAATAATATTTTTGTTCTTCCTTGCGTTTCATAACAATATGCATTCCATTCTATTAATTTATAAAGATATGGTAAATCTTTGCTTCAGTAACGGTATACTCTGAATGTTTAATATCAGATTATTCCAAATTAGGGACCCTTCATGACATACATACAAATGGTGGGCCGCTTAGCGCAGTTGGTTGGGGCGTCGCGACTACAGCTCGCTGTCCCGCTTCTCCGTCTGGCATCTATGTGCAATAATTCAACTCATTACCCGCGCACAAGTCTCGGGCATATGTGGACATCATCAGCAATAAAAAAATGTCATACCGACAGAAAGATAATTTAGATTAAAAACGATAATTTTAGTTTCCCTATTTTGTAGCTGTTGTCGAGTACCCACGTCTTGGTTTCATTACATTTTTTTCTCATCTGTATCAACTGTTCTATAATTAGCTCCAGGGAGGAGGAATGGCAAGAAACAACTAGCCATATGGTTTGCGCTTTTTGCAGCCATTTGCAGTCAACAGTTACACTGGATGTGCAAAGAGGGTTAGGAAAAGGAGGAGGAATAGAGGAGGAGTTAGGATAAGTTAAGGAATCCAAATTATATGCATCCTCTGAGCGCAGCAATAATTTTGAAGCAGCATGCTCATGATAGTAGCCTTGCTGTTCAACCCTTCCAGAGTACAATTCTAGGTTATTTTGTTCTCTCCCATGTATCTTTTTTGTACTCTTTCTCACTCACTCATTCTCTCTCTCTCTCTCTCTCTCTCTCTCACACACACGTTTTCCTTTTCTGGTCTGTTGCTGTAATATTTGCTTGATAGGACTTTGCTCGGCAAGCCGTGCTCGTTTGCTAGTCTCGCCTATTTGTTTACGCGTGGCAAGAATTGAATTTACAGGTTCACATAAAGATTTACCGCTCGGCAATAGCATTCGTTCGAATTCCGAGCAGGAAGGGCATTGCATAGCTTCGACCGCCGAATAACTGCCTTTATCCTTTCCGCTTATCGTTCACCTTCTGAAAATTCGCGTTTGCTTCTTTTCACATGACTACAGAACGGAAATTCTCTACAGCTCTACGCTGCTGGTGTAGTCGTACCTTTTCCATGTTTTGTCTGGGAATCATCATTTATGTATTTTACGACGTTTGACTCTTCGGTACGTTACATATTTCATCATTGAATGACTTTTTTGCCTTAGAAAATACCATATTTTTAGTTAAATTCCTTCTTCCTTCACCAGCTGAACTTATTCAATGATGGTAGATTGCTTATTATAAATTTCAAGATCTTCAATGAGTAAACGTTGTAAAACATTTTGTTTGCCAATAGTTTTTTTCTTCATCAATAGGTCCACCAGTTGAGAAAAATTCCTATTTGAAAAAAGTTTCCCGTATAGCCTACTGTAGTAATAAGTGCGAAATTTGACTGTCCAGGCAATTCATCCACATTCCTGTCAATTGAGTGTGAGACTCGAAGCAAGACTTATGTGACCGCATTCATCCAACTGAGTTGTTTATCAACTGACAGAGAATATATTATATTTCTTGTGGCAGAAATTACTTCAAATGGATGCAGTTCATATGTTTTGACTGTCTTTGTGCTATGCTAGTAATAAGATTAAAAAGCTGCACTGCCATGGCACAAAAAGCGCACATCAAGAATGAAATTTCATAGAATATAAACTCACTATTATTTTACCTGCAATTCTCCAAGGGCTTACTTAGCTCGTGGACAAATATTCCTTTGTTGAAAATCTACTCTGAAAACAGATATCATGCAAAGTAAATGAAAAATGACAAATAAAAACAAAACATTCAAGTTCCAACTATTAGTGGCTATACTATAATCCTATTAAATATGTTTTTACGATTCTTCCATAGAAAGTGGCTACGTTGAGTTGTCCCTTTCATTTTATATTTTAATAATCTAGAAAAGCTGAATTTTTGATTAATCTATCTCAGTAGTCTTTATAATTCCAGTTTTCCATCTTAATTGCCATGGAAACTCCAGAAATTTAATAAAATAGGCTATTTTTCACATGAAATGAATTCCACTGGCTTCATAGCTGGTGTTCTGTTCAAATTTGTAAGCCAAAATATTTATTTAATAAATAATAAAGCTTCCTGAACTATGCTTCACAAACGGCCTAAACGGAATTAAATCTGAAACTGTTTCCCTATTTCCAAATTTCACTCCATTCATTTTGCGCACAATTCTGATTGGATCTATCAATTATGCTGCTGTGTACTGGATTCAATATTCTTAAAATGTTGATAATACTGCACTATTTGTGAAAGCTAGAAAATATAATATTTCCATCACAACAAGTGTTTGCCATAAATTGGAATAATGAACTGTACGAAAAAAACAAAAAAACAATTATTGCACTTTATTCCTTCAGTCGAGGAATCTAGTGTAGAACTAGCATAGCTTAATATTCTCATGTTTAGGTTTCAATACAATTTAAATTAATTTTGATTTTAAGGTACAACATAATCATATAGGTAGGCTACTCCATTCTTTTGAATCGAGTATAGACTTCACAGCCTCAATTGAATTTCAAATTTTAGAGGCTCTATTGAAGCTTACGAATAATATTGCATTGATCATTCTATAAAAATTAAATTAATAGGTAAATAATCTGAGAATTTTGAACCTACTTTATATGCAGAGATTCATAAAAATTCACGAATAGTCGTTTTACCATCTCTTTAAATTGTTACTAGGTAATAAATTCTTGTAATCATACTGAAAACTTTTCTATTGGTTTGACAATTACTGTTGCTTGATTCTTCCAATTATGACATACCTGGCTTGATTCTACTTGGCGTGGAAATGTTCATAAATCGTGATTGCTTGTAATTAAACGAAAAACTTGATATAACTAAAAATTGTAATTTATTTTATTGTCTGGTTCTCCAGACAAATTCAACCTGAAGAAGTCGTAGTAAGTATATAAAGCACTTCATAAAGCGGGAAGTCCAGTAAAATGTTTATTTAGACTCGAATCTATCAAAAATTACCGTTCAATCTAATCGATGGTTGTGATAGAATTTGAAATAGATTATATTGAAAACTACAAAATAGTAGTTTATGCAACGATTTTATTTTGACCCTTATTAAAGCACGAGTTAGATGTAAGTTATAACACGAGCGAATGCGAGTGTTATAAATATCTCACGAGTGCTTTAATGGCCAAATAAAATCGTTGCATACACTATTTTATCTACGACCACTAGTATACATTTAATTAAAACAATTTCATTTTATCTGTGACTGTCAGAGATACCTATAACCTCTCATCTCAAATACGAAAAGTTATAGTAGATTGTTAGGTTAGCAGCTTAGTTAGCAATTTGATCAAATCAGCTGATAGTTTCACAATATTGAATTACGATATTGATTCCATCAAAAATGCTTCTGATTGGTCCAGAACCCGTGTTATAATGTAGAACCTGTACTATATTGAGCTCTTTATACAACGAGTTTCAAAAAGCATTTCGAAAAGACAGCTGTTTTGGCATCAATTGTGAAACTGTAATGTATACATTATGACATGGTCGTAGATAAAATATATTTTAAGGAATGAATCAGAATATTTATTTTGTAGGAAATAATTGTAAACAATCAGCTGTGCTTGTTCAACGCGGAATAGATTAAAAATCTGTCAAAACCAGCAATGAATTTCAATCAGTTTCTAATTCTAATCGCACGGAAACTATCAGCTTTGAAGAACGAAATAATACTTCATGTATCACTGAGCACTTTGATAAAAACATATGAATAAGTAATTCCTGGTGACTGACTCTTCTCTCTTTTATTAAATTCTATTGATGAACAGATTTCAAAACAATTATGAGAGAAATATATTTCTTTATCCCAAAATAATATTACAATTATTCTCTATCATTCTATCAACCTTAATAAATAAGTTTATCAACCTTGAGTTATTCAGGAAGATCTTGCTATTTCTATTGAATTGCTAAATGTTAACGAGATAATTGATTTCAAAATTCCTTCTAATGCTATAGAGCTGTAGCGAAATCCGCCCACTACTGCAGACATTGACAACTGCATTTTAAATAACCAATAGAAATCAATGAATGCCGCAGCACAAAAATATTCTATTAATAATTTATTTCAATAGATTACTATCGATCAATGAAAGCATTTCAAATGGAAGAATATTGCAATGGTAACTTGTGATTCCAACTAGTAATGGGAAAATTTGAACACTACCAATACAATGGGAAACGTATATTCTAGAAAAATGTGTTATCGACTTATTAATTATGTTGATAGCTTTTCTATTGACCAATTTTTCTTAAACGCGTTGGAATAAAGAATATAGGACATAGGAAAACTGAATTATTTCTTGGATATTCCGCTTATTTCTACAAATCCATTCTTCGAAGGTAGAGAAACTGTATCCCATTTTTTATACAACGAATCGTTCACAATGAAATATTGTTCATCCACCTCTGAAATTATAGCAGGCTGACAGCAGCAGCAACAATATCATACGAAAAATGCTTCATATCACAGAGGAATAACACAGTTTGTTATCGTTGAATAGAAATGGCTATCGATTTCAAACAACGATTGGGAGAGGCACAGTCAATGCCCGCTGCACATCAGAACTACCTCCTGACAATATAGGAAGCAACAGTGTATTCACTCTCCAACACCTGAATGCTCGCAATACGACTGACTGACTGACTGACTGTGATTGCCAACATATCAATCAAACTGCAACTCCCTAAACGTAGATAGCCGAGAGTTACTTTCGAGCAAGCAGTGCTCTTGTATTTGTTCATTCCAGTGTGGAAGTGTTTCAATAAATTACGAGCATATTAGCCTTTATGACCGGATGGAACTTTCATAGAGAGTCGCGATTCAATTGCTTTCATTTCCAAATATTCTGCCAAATTACATAAGATAGCTTGCAGTCAACAAGATTCTTATACTTGGAAAATATAATTAACTTGGGAGACTCAACTAGACAAATTCTAGTATAATAGCATAGAGCTTTTTAGTTTGGTCACACCAGCTTGAACCTAGAACCGTTTTGTCAAATGTAAAATAAAAATGTTTGGAATAGAAATATATTTGTTCCTGGATATTCATTTGCAATATATTCATAAAATAAGACCAACTAACACTAAAAGTATGGGGTGGTGGGGGGGGGGGGGAGACAAGTATATTTAATTTATACCACAATGCCTTAGAGCATTTCCGTGGCTGCTTAAAATGTGCCTCAATTACTCTTTGCGAGAAAGCAATCAATTTTTTTAAAAGCCAGGTGTAAATTTTATACTCAATAAAGAGATGTATTACTTCCTATTACTAGCATCTGGGACGCTTCCATTGCATGAAAAGATTTTTTGTTGCGGCTACTAGGTACAAGGAATCTGTCGTCGAAGATTTTTGGAATACATTGGTTTTTAGTCGGGACAAGCCTCGTTATCGAGTGGACGAATACGTGGACGTGAGCTTGTTGTTGGGCGTCGTCACGTGATTTATTTTGAGGCAGCATCGTGCAGTGACGTGGGTCGGTGCTCGGTGGTGCTGCTTGTTTGGTTAGAGCAAGATAAGGCAGGCGACGGCCTGAGGCGATTCATCACGGTCAGCCCAATTAACGACGTCCGACGTGGTGGACGCTCCTCGACGCCCCTCGACGCCTCGTCTCCACGTCTAACGCCTAACGTCTCAGCGTACTTGCAGGACGCTGACAGATTGTCCGGTCGCGTGTCGGCATTCTCTCATTCATCCTCCTTCCACACAACAAGCACTTCCTTGTGTCAATGTGCTGTTTTCACTGCAGCCTTTAAAGAGCTCAATGGCCATCAGTATTTTCATCAGTGGTGTGTTAAATGAGTGCGCTCAAGAAAAAAGTCGCAAATGAGATATTTTATGCAAAGAGAATGCAAGTATTGAGCAATCGATATTTGTGGGAGTGTTCTTTACTGTAAGGTTTGCTTGAGATAAAGCGTTCTAGCTCTCTAGCTGGTGAATCAGAGATTTAAATTTATTTATCAGTTGTGGCATCTGGCTACAGTATCTTTATTGGAATACCTCATGAGAAAAGCAGACATATTCAGTATTCAGACGACAAGCAGTACTTGTTCAAGTACAGTTTGCGAATTTTCATTTGAAGCTTTAAATCAGCATTCAGAGCTTATTTCATGCTTCATGAATCAGTGGACATATTTGTTGTTTCTTATTTTGAAGATTCAATCTAGTTGTAAAATTTAAATCATGAATTGCACTTTCAATAATATAAAGAATACTTTTTATATTGAGTTTTTTTGAAAAAAGAGCCTTCTCAATCTCTGGAGACAACGAGCTAATATGTGAAGATTAAATTTCTATCTATTCCGTGCTTTGAGTATTGAAAGCATGTCCGGTGATAAAAATTACGAACTGATGACAAATTACAAATGATGACATTCGTAACTGCCATGGTCGACTGTAGACAGCCATGAAACTGTGGCTCTCGTTAGCGACTGGTGTCCCTCAGTATAATAAGCGACGTAGTAAACAATGGTCGGCTCCCAAGGTTACAGTCGCGTGGGGTCACCACTAGAAGCGAGGGCTCTGGTTCAGTGTAATAAGCTCCATATTGCATGTATCGCTGATAGTGACTTGTCTGTAGCGGTGGCGAGAGACCGCGACTGCAGTGGCTCTATATAATAAGGGCCTTAGAAGACAAAATAAATCATAATAATAATAATAATGAGAAGGTACTATTAAGGGTTGAATACCAGGTTTCAGTTGTAGATTCGAGGAAATACTCTGGGAAATTTATGAAAATTTTATTTCAACCGACAAAAATGGAATCAACAGTTTTTTTACTGTTGTGAGCAGTACTTTAGTACTGTAGACTATACACTGACGTATGCAACAGTCAACATAGAAAACAACGTGAACAGAAGAAAAGAAAATATGAAGTGCCATCGTAACAACGCATCGTGACCACAAAAGGTGACCACTTCATCTGACAGGATTGCTGATGAATTTTATCAAGACTGGTACCAAGTAAGAACTATTTTTTTGTAGGATGAAGCCCACGTAGGTCTGAGACCTGTGCGTGTGTAATGAGTTGGATGAAGGTTGATGAGCTGGCCTTACAGTTTTAGGTGGGTTCCGAACCATCGGGTTCTGGTTTGATGATTGTTTTTACTATACTAATAATCACATACTCTCACTCACTTGTTCTAGTGTTACCTATTATTTTCTTTCCAGCCACAAAATACGACAACAAGTTTACAATATTTACAGAAATTTTAATAACACTTCAACTGTGTCAGAGCATAGAAACTTTGTTGCATTTGATAACCAAAAGAGAGAACAAAATTTAAAATTAACCACATTGTATGAAGATGATGGTTAGGTTCCAATGGATCGGTGCAAAAGTTCAGATTTATCTCCATCTAATGAAAGGATTATATTTGTAAAAATTTCTTTGAAATCTTACAAATTTCCCAGATTACTTGAAATCTAGTGAAATGGGAACTCCGTCTACCACGAGTCGTCTCTCAATTAGAGCTGGAATTTAATTATTTTGAAAGTTTTTAATAAGTCTTGAGCTGAGGGTATAATTATCTCTTATTCATAATCTTTAAACTCTGGCGATTACTGATGATAGAATCATTACATTTTTTTGAAACTCCTTATTAGGAATTTTATTTTGTTAAAATTACATTTTTTATAAAAACTCCGGTAGAAGTTTTTATTCGGAATTTCCGCTTCTATCAGAATTAATGTTTGTAGACAACGTTAGGCTACTACGAAATATTGCTAATAATGTGATATTAAAAACTCATCCGTCGATGAAAAACTTTAGTAGGTAATGAAATCAGTAGGTAATGAAATCTCGATTCCCGGAAAAATTCTAATTTGATAAATTCCAATCGGACGTACTTTGAGTACAGCTCTATCGTGCTTTATTATAGGTGAAAAAAATTGCTATTGATTAACTTTTAGTACAGCTCTATCGTGCTTCATTGTGGGTGAACAAAAAAAAAAAAAGATTGATTAACAACGTACTGACTTATTGATATTTCAGGGATGAGATATTCATGAATGCAATATTGCAATAGAAGGTCCTTCGATTAACAGTCAGTAGAGTTTGCTGTGATAGAAGTGATATTGATATTGTGGTAGATGTAGCTGAACCTCTAGGTAATTCGAAAAATCAAATAATTATAATGATGGAGTTGACAAAAGAAAGTGGTTCGAAAGCATCAAACTATTTTATTCAAATATTTGGTAATTTTTAATTATGTGAGCTTTCTCAAACCAAAATACCCTACATAATTTATAATACTTATGTAGTTACTCCATTTGAGAATGTACTAATAGTGTAATAATTACTAAGATTTGAGACAGAACACTTTTATATGGGGTAATAACCGTTTCGGCACTAATCATGGGAGATGCAATGCTTAACTTTTTAGATGGGGCTTCATGGACTCTCCACAGTGCTTCTGTGGGGTCACATTGTATCAAGTACATTAATCAATTGTCAAAGACGTGCCAACCTGGGTGAGGCGAATGACTTCACTGCAGGAACCTCCCAGGAAAAAGAATACATTTTTAATTTGGACATGCACTAAACTTGTAAACAAAGTTGTTAGGAAAAGCCGCCATACGCTATATATATGGGGTAACACGTGAGGCCCTTAGCTATTTCTGTGAGGGACAGAAAGTGGGGTCTAACCTAACCTGAGCCTCACTAAAAAATCAACTGGGATAAATAAAATTAATTTACTGACTAGTCTAATTGTAGGCTACATAATTTCAAGTATACTTTATAATAAACTATAACAAAATTCCTGTGCAATTGTACAGCTTACACTACCAAGATGATTTGAGACTTGGAGTACCTTATATTATGAAAAATAAGACGAAATTGTCACAACCACATTTATTAAAACTTCGAGAAACTAGTTTCGGTTGTTACACCATTATCAATCTCAATCAAACTGAAAACTAAAGTACAGAGAAGCCTTATATATACTGTACATGGAATGATACTATTGGCTTAGAGGGAAAGAGGCTGACCTTAATCGGACGTTGTGATTGGCTGTCAAGTCACGCCCCCTGGTGGGAGGAGTAACAAGCAAAAAAACGAGTCAAATCAATAACTAAACACTGTGAACATCAAGAAAGCAACAAAAAAAAAAAAATTGTAATAAGACTAGAATTTAATCAAATTAAAATTAAAAATTAGAAGCTCTTTGAAATGCAATCAAGGTCAACTGAGAAATACACATAAGAACTGATTTTAAAAATAGGCTGGAATTATAATGAAACCAAGTTAGTTGTATTGAATTGGTTAAAATAAATTTGGTCATTTAAATTAGTTATGGAATCGTTTTTTACCAACTTAGTTATCTCCAAAGCTTCTAAAATGTCCAATTGTCTGCCTTTGCCAATCAAATGCAGAAATTCAACATTTTCTTCAGCCTTGAACTTGTGCCCTTTAAATTGAAATAACTCTTGTTCTCACTCCAGCCTAGGGTCACATGAAGATTACTTTTATTAGTTACTCAATTCGTTGTTTGCTAGCACCTCTCTAGCTCAATTTGTCCAGTCCTTGTTTGAAATCTATTATTTTCTATTAAAAACCGGTAGGCTCGCTTCGCTCGCCTTACCCGTCCGTCTAGACCCAATGAAGGAGAGGGAAGTTTATGCAGTATTTAAAAGTTTATTAATTGTTGCACCTTCTACAGGAGAATTTAAAAAAATTACTTGGAACCTATCTAGTCTTAAATGAACCTGGATACTTAACTTTAATATCTTTTGCTTTGTGTCTTGAGAAGCTATGACCAAAAAAATTTTATCATTAATTGTAGACCCAATAGATATAATAGTTTTGGGCGTATTTTAGGAAGTACTGTATTTTGAAACCATCTATCATCGTGCGTCTATGGCTCAATAGAAAACGTATATTAAATCCCAACTTTTGCAGCCCCATTGTTACAGTGATCATTTAAATTAAACAATCGTTCATTATTTTGGTTTATTTTGAAAACCAAAACTCAAATAATATCTTAGCACGTGTCTGGGTGCCTCAACTGAATATGTATACCCAATTTCAATATTTTCGTCTACAGAGTAGCCTACATCATGTCATCATGAGAAAAGCTGAAAAATCATTGCATAGTTTTCAAATAAATAACGTCAATTTTGGCGTGTTTTGAGAAATTTTTCAAATTTCATTACCGCGTGTCTAGTTTCTGAACCTATAGATAAAATCTGAAATGTCTACATTTTCATTCTTATAGCTCTCAAGAAACGCTGAAAAAAGTAGCTCAGCTTTCAAAAACGTTAATCAAGGGCATATTTTTGATCCATTTTTTGAGCCCTTTATTAAAACACACATCCATGACGTTAATTAAAAAGGTATACCAAATTGCAAACATTTGAATTATCTTTTATCTTCTACTATATAAAAATAGAAAATAGTTCATAACATTTGGAAGGTAGTCAACTTGCGAAAAAATAAGAAATAGAAAATTTCAATATCCTGTAAAATAGTTGATGAAAAACATTTTCCTCACGGCAATCACCTATAGGTCACCAATCCAAAAAAATGTCAATATGAACTATTGCAATTTATTTCTAAACTTAAGGTAATTATAATAATGTTCATCAATAATTCAAAGCTAGTCCTAGCCAACTTCAGCAAGGACAGTCCAAGAGGGGGGAATAGAATTTTTTTTTTGGAGGAAGAGGCAAGGGTGAAGCTGAGGAAGGGTCCCTGGATCCCGATTCATTGACGATGACTCAAGCTCTAGATAGAATTCACTTTGACTCATGAAGTGGGTTGAAATAGATGGATTTATGTCTAGAAACGCTCAAAATGTTGTTTTAGAGAGTTTCCCAGGGGAGGAATCCCGGAACCCCCTTTGAACAGAAGAGTCACAAATTTCGTCATTATCGTAAGAGAACAACACTTTGAGGTATGGACTTTATACTGTGAAGGACTATAGAGTTTGCCTGTCACAATTAAGGCTTATCGGAACCTTTCACATATACTGTATAAAAGTTTGCTTCTTTCTATTTTGTGAATGAATACATTCACATGATAATTTACAGCTATGATATTAATTCGATAATAGTATTATAATTCAAGAGAAACATTTTCTCAGAATAAATTAATTTATGCCCCCCAAAAATTTGAGCTAGTGCCGCTGTGCCGTGCTTTGTTGGGACCAACCGCAGTAGTACACCGGCTGCCCCAGTCGGGTGGTAGTTTGTACCCATAGTTATTGAAACTCAAATCATTTGTAGTTCAAAACAATGATAATAGTAATTGGCAATGCTTCATTTCATCTACGCGAAGACTAGTTTTATTCTTCTTTTTTCATAGACCTATTAATTTATCACATTTTTCAACCATTTATGATAAATAGTTTAGATAATATTCAGCCGCCGTTACTGACCTTTTGAATCTGTATCAACTCTTTACGCAGCTTCGCATTGTACTTTGTAATAAATTGATACTAAACTAATTACTATTATTCTAAGATATGATAAACACAGAAAAACAGTTCAGGTTGAGTTTCGGTATTTTGATTTGGCAAGAAGTGTAGTCTTAGTGGACGTCTATCCTTGGGCGATTCCATGTGAAATGAGAATGAGCATTTGAGCATTTAGCACTTGTGGAGGGGCCTGCAAGTAGCAATTTAGAGCGCTTCTCGCTCCTTACTGCCTTTGCCTCGGCCTGCACTGCCACTAGGATGTTTACTTTGACTGTTGATGTTTGCTGTTGCTCTGACTCAAAACAATTCGACTGCTCAGCCTCAGAACAATATTGTAATGAGCGCTGGCCAACTACTATCCAAGTTCATCCACTACAAATGAAATGGGTTTGAATATCAGAGCCTAGTTCTATATCATTTTACAAACTGGTTTTATTAGTAATTCTGTATGAGATTTTGTAATTCTATTAAAATAAAACAGTCTACAAATTACAAGTAGTAATTTATTTTTGCACAAGCCCACAAATGGCAGTTCAAAATTTTAGAAATATTTGTAAATGCGTCAACCATAAATTTATACTTATATTATATTATTCTAATTCCTTTTAATAATAATAATAATAATAATAATAATAAATAATAATATTTTTATAATAATAATAAATAATAATATTTTTATAATAATAATAATAATAAGTAAAAATAATAATAATTTTATTATTATTACTCACATGAAGAGGTTAGTTTGTTAGTTAGTGTTTTCGAGCCTCATCATAATTGATCTGAATAATAATAAATTATAATCAATCACTTTTGTAGCCCAAACAATTCATACAAGAAAAAATAAATAAAATTTATCATTGAAATATTTATTACTCTTAATCGGAAAGTACACGAGATTATCCTCCGGAACGGACAGCGGAAGTTATGCTGCTAATGAAGGAAATCAGTACATTACATTTATAGGATGATTGGCTGCCGGATTACTTGTGAGTAGAAGATTTGAAACCTAAAATCCCTTGTGAGAGAAAGATTAAAAATGATTTCCTATGATTTCAATCTAAATAAAACAACAACATGACGTTATCTGCTATATTATCACTTACCTGGCGGTTCGGAGCCTACCTTAAACCGAAGGTCCATTATCCATCATTATTATTTATCATCCACCATCACCCACGCAAAATTCTCAGGCTCATGTAGGCATCATCAGCACGGAAGAAATGCTTAGTGCTCAGTTTTGACCGTTGATGCTTGATTGCACTTACCTTGGTGCTGCAGCCTATCGTTCTCCAGAGACAGAACTTTCCAGAATAAAAAATAATAGTAATAAAAAGTTATCCTCATATAAGGGATTTTTTAGTCCGATGATGCCCACATGAGTCTTGAGACTTATGTGTGGGTAATGGTTGAAAGATGAGAAACAGCAAATCATGTCTGAATGATATTCAAACTTGAGACTACAGGAATACGAATTCAATCAGAGGCTTATCTAATCCCAGACAAGCGCTCCAACCAACTGCGTCATCAGAGCCGCTAATAAGAGACCTATAAGAATATTATGTTGTTCTATTAATATTTTTGATAAAACAGTTTTTTCTGTCCAGAATCAGAGAAAATACATATTTAAAACTAATTCCAGAATTATTACTCAATGTAATTTTACACTTACAATACTGTATTGCATTTCCACAGTAACATTACAATAAACTAATATACTTTTTGATAACTCATCTCATTAGTAACAAACGCTATATAGCTGAACATGCATTTATGAATAATTATTATCATATTGACCTTCAATTTTCTTTTATTAGCTATGATGTTGACAATAAACATTTTCTGTGGAGCACATCCCTATCTCAGAGCAACGGTGTTTTTATTACTATTAGAAGACTATGCCAAGTTATTTGTATTCTGAACATGGATGAAATAATTTCAGGAGTTTCATCACGTTCCATCAACAACAGCGATCTTTGGAGCCTGGCTGCTGTTATTTTATTCCATAATAAATGCAGCCGAACAAAATTATTCCCGTTGCGGGAGAGAAACTGCTCTCCTCCCAAAAATGAGTTCTTTCATCCAATGCTTTAAGATGTAAGTCCGTAAAGAGATTTAGGGATGGACTTGGATATTAGGAGCGATGTGGGGCTCTATTTTGCAGTTAAGCTACTTTGCAAAAGCCAGAATTTAACAATTGCATTATTCCAATGAAGTTGCAAAAAGATGTGGGGCTCGCCGAATGAAGTTACGGCAACGTGCTATTTTATTCTCGCAGATTTTCAGCCGCAAAATCTTCCCCCTAGCCATTTAACTCACCACTAGCTCAAAATACCTCCTCATCATCGTTCTCCAACTCATTTCACGACCGCAATCTTCTCAGTTCTTCTCATTTCACGACCGCTTTGTATAGAGGAAGCAATATAATTAGTTTGCGATTCACATGATGCTGGTGATCTTTCTTTTCTTCTAGTCTGCCAGCGTACTTTTGAGCTGCATCATTCCCTGCAATATTCACTAGTAGGATACAAATGAATCTCAGTTGTACAGATACGGTTAAAATAGATAAGAATGAAATTATTAGTTTTGTTGTTGATGGCATATACTGATAATACTAAACTAGTTTGCAATACTAAACTAGTTTGCTTATATTTTAGCTATTCACTGTGAAAGTCTGGTGAACTAGTTGGGGTGGATGTCAGTGGCGTAGCCAGGGGGGGCCCATGGGGCCCGGGCCCCCCCCCCCCGAAATTTTAGAAATTAAAAATTCTCAAATAACTAATAGATAAGGACTTATTAAAGCCGAAGGGTTCTATCTGTTTTGTTGTATTATAACGAACAGATTACAGAAACCCTGTTTGTGTAATGGAATATAGCTACAGTTATAGTCAGATTAATGCATTTTTCACATTTTTCCTCAATATTTACTCATATAGAAACTTGTTAGGTGCTCAAATGGATCATTTTGATTTAAAATGAGCTACGAAATCGAATAAAACATGTTAGAAAACTGTGACTACCATAATTATTGAAATATTACATTAAATAAAATGCAATTTTCAAGTTTGAAGTGGATTAACTTTGTTAATTATTGATACATCACCTTTTTGAATAAACTCATCTTGTAGAAAATTTAGTTTTGAAGTTAAAATTCAGTATAACCCACTAGTCTAAACGCACCCAAAGTTCATAAAATCGGGATTTTATAAATGAAAACGCACAAATAAATGCAAGTTCTATGCAAGCGTGTAAAATCAGTGTGCTATGATAAAAAAAAATTCCGATTTCATGAAATTTTGGTTGGGTGCGTTTTAGGCTAATGACATCAATTATATGAAACTTATAATAATTTGTATTAGTTTTGAGATTCAGTACATAAGTTAAGTATGATTAGTTCCAAACTCAAGGGTTTTGACTCAAAATAGTCACAGATATCGGTATATCAAACTTTATCATTTCAAACCTGGCCACCTATAGGTTCTTGGGTAGTAATTTTTCAAAACTTTCTTTTGAACTTTAGAGCCTAACAAGTTGTCTAGATTAGCTTTTCACACCACTAAATTTAAAAAAAATCCGGACCCTCCTATACCCCAGACCCCCCCTTGGTGAGCCCCCCCCCCAAATTTGATCCTGCCTAAGCCACTGCCCACACCCCCCCCTTGGTGAGCCCCCCCCCCCCCGAAATCTCATCCTGGCTACGCCACTGGTGGATGTATTTCCAGCAATAAAATGTTGAATTAGAAAGAATCGCAGTCCAAAAAGAGAAAGTGTTAAAGTGTGAAATGTTACAGTTATCGTGAGTGAGAAAAAATAAAAATGTTGAGGTAAAATCGCTAAAATAATTGAACTCAGTGAAATATATGGCTATAATGACTATACTCTGTTTATATTGTCGAATTCCACTGAACAATATTGCCCAATATCTAACTATGGGACAACACAACTTGTATGAGACTTTATTTATACACTCTTCTATTTCATATACATGTACTGGAAAAGGAAGGTTTCTTAAGCAAAATCAATATGGCTTTAAAAAAAAATTAAGTACAGAAAATGCTTTGTTAGATTTCATTGGTAAGTTTTATGAGGGGGGTTGAAGGAGGGTGAATATTGTGCTGGTTTATTTGTTGATCATGTGGATTTATACATAGCCTGCCATGTCCATGCCGTGTCCCTGCCGTGGATGTTGACAACCGGTAACCGGTCGCTGCCGTGCCCCTGCCATGCCATTGCCTAGTTGCTTGTGCTTCTCTAAAAGCGCACCCTATGCAGTTGCTAAAATGGACACGGATGAGGCGGTCATAGTGATCGCGACCGCTGTTTATGTCATCTTACACAAAACTAAGAGAGAACGGCGAAAGACGTATTGGATACACAATGTTTTTCGGGCGCGAGATGAGGAGGGAGAGTTCCATACTCGTTTTCGTAGACTGAAAGATGACCCAATTTATTTCATAAGATACTTTCGGATGGGCTTTCACAACCTGGATACTCCTTGTACAACAGTGATAGTGATATGACTAGCGAGGTGAAATAGAACAGAATAGAATGACTTTTTTATTTGTTGACGTGGTGAAGTTTGGACAGTAATGTCTACTCTAACACTTAACCACGTCGGGAACACAATAATACAAAAAGAACAAAATATTTAGATAAGTTGAGTTTCAAACAAAAATGAATCTAATCAACCATAATATAAAATAAAAGTTTAATATAGAAAAGAAAGAGAAAATAGAATTGAAAATAAAATGTCTTTTGGTGATTGAATTTAAGTACTTCACTAAACCTGTAAGAGAAAAACAAAAAAAAAAAAAAACAAATGTAAAGAAAGGATGATATGAAGAAATGAACGAATCTGTTCAGTAGAAAGATATTAGAGTTAAGAAGAAAAATAGGTTAGAATGATCTGATTAGGGAACTTTGACAGAAATGTTTAATATAATTGAAAGAAAAGAGGAAAGAGATCAATAGATGAGAATGAAAGAGAAAAAGAGGATATCATCAGAGAGTGAATATTAATGGGAAAACAAGGAACCTCTCTAATGCAATATTTTGAAATATAAAAGGGAAGGAAGATGATGGAAAAATGTTGAAAGACAAAAAAAAAAATCGTGGCACACGCACATTCACACTCACTAGCATACCCATAAACAATTGCTGAGAATAAACCCTGGTTCTTCGACTCAAATAAGCCCACCGCCACCCAAAAACCAACCAGCAACCGCACGCACAAACCGAGCTCCACTACCAAGCGATTTGAAGTCCTCTGGCAACAAGTTCCAGAATCTAATTGCCGTCATTAGGAATGATTTATTGTAAATTGTTGTTCTGTGCTGTGGTGTAACCAAAATATGGGCATAATGTCGGGTTCTCATGGAGCTAATTTGTGATAGGTGGACAAATCTACAGAAGATATAGAATGGCAACTTATATCTGAGGACTTCTCAGTAAGGGTGATCACATGCAGGTCTCTCAGGACATTCATCCTCAAAACCGAAGCTTGGTCATAATAAGAAGAGATGTGGTCATATTGTCTAAGGCCATACGCAAATCTAAGACAATAGTTCTGAGCTCTTTGCAAAGATCTGCAAGATCTGCACTCAAATCACAATATGCCTCATCCACATCACAATAGGAAAAATGAGGAAAAATCAATGATTTTACCAGCATTAGCTTCATATTAAGTGGAATGCCATATCCAACCCTTTTCAAAGTGTGCACAGCAGCAAATACTTTTCTGCATACTGACTGCACCTGCTCATTCCACTTTAGTGACTTCTCAATGATAAGACCCAAGCTATTCACCGAGGTGCTGTTCTGAAGCTGGTTCTCGTCCACAGTAACTTTAGGGATGTTCGCAACATCAAATTGACGCCACAATTGGGGATGACAAATGAAGATAGATTTGCTTTTACCTACATTTAAGTACAATCCATGATTTTTTACATAATTACTGACAGCAGCCACATCTCTGTTGATTCTTTCCACAGACACAGCCACATCACTTGGCTTGAAACTAAATTAAATCTGGAGATCATCAGCAAACAAATGGAAGTCACCGTGAGCAAACTCTTGGTTCAAATCATCGATGAATAATGAGAAAAGTAGAGGACCTAAAATAGTGCCTTATGGTACTCCTCTAGTAATCAGTGGCGGATCCACGGGGGGGGGAAGGGGAAATTCCCCCCTTCCCCAACGGAGAAGAAGAAGGAAAAGAAAAAGAAGAGGAAGGAGAAGAGAGAGAAGAAGAATGAGAAAAGGAGAAAAATAAGAAAATAGGAACGAATGGAAATGATAGAGAACAGTGAAGAAGTTGAAAAGAGATGACAATAGAAATTGGTAGGAGAAGAGAGATGAGAATAAAAACTGACGAAAAAGGGTAAAATATAAGGATAAAATTAAAAGTAGAAGGAAATGAAGGAGATTTTTCAAAGTTGTTGACAAGCGAAGAAAATGAGACAGCAATGCCTAACCAACAATTAATTTTCTATTGCAAATATTGTGTACTTCAGTACTTGGTATGAAAATGATGCCAGTTCTGAAAGGGTTCTGCAACTTATCAATACATGACTGAGGACTATAGCAGAAAAAACAGACTTGTTTTATTAGCACTACTTTACATTCACTCAGATAATCGCTCTAGAGCCTAGATCCTGGATCCTCAAAAAATTGTTGGGAGATTTTGGCTGAATACAGAATAGTTTTTCAATTGCGAATAATGTATGTCATTTTTCTTCTTAATTCCTTTTTCATTAACAGCTTGTGTCAGTAGTATAACTATGGGGGGAATCGGGGGCATATTTCCCTCCCCCGGTACAAAAGAAAATTTGGAATTTTAGCAGGCCATTGTGAGATTAAAAATACCCTTGAATTCACCCCCCCCCCCCTCCACCATACCCCACTCAGGTATTTCCCCCCCCCCAAAATCTGCTGGATCCGCCCCTGCTAGTAATTGATTTCCGCAGAAAATGCATTATAATTCTTGATACACTGCTGTCTGGAAGCTAAATAGGACTCAAACCAGGACGCAAATGAACGAATAGAACTGCAAGGCAAAATGGGTTGTGGCTACATGTGGTGACTTCGAACGTTTCCGGGAGTTGTGTGAATAATAAGAAATAGTCTGAGGACTAATCATTCTCTTCCTTTATTCAGAAAACTCAACATATTGCCTTTGAAGAATTTGTATGTTTATAAAGTATTGAAAGTCTATTATAAAATAGTGATAAACAGCGAAATTATATAAGAAATACTAGTATGTCTGAGAAGTGGATTGGACGCTTATGATCCAAGACCCAAGCTTACTCTTTTCAAAAAATTCTTCACATTTTTATCTTGCACCCAAATTTTATAATAGCTTTCCAAATAGATATTACTGTTATTTTGTTAAAGTTTTTATATTTTTTTGCATTTCATAATGTATATTTTCAGTTGCAATGACTTTGGTGAGAAATAAAGAATTGAATTGAAAAAAAATCAGTCATACAGAGACAAATCATTTTTTTTCAAAACGATAAAAGCATACCTTCTTCTCTTGACACTATCAATATATTTTATGATTTCCTTGTTTAATTACTGTACATTTATAATTTTAACGTATAAGTCTGAGTCATTTAGCAGTGGATCTATTGTAAAAAACATGTGTTGTTATCGTAATAAGATTTATGTTTGTTTATGTTGTCTATCTCTTTAGAGTTATTACTTCCTGTTGACCGGTTTGGCCTTCAGCCCTTCTAGAGCGTATGCTCTTTTCTTACGTCTTCATGTGTACCATTCAGCGAACACATAAGACCAAATCCCAACATAGACTTACCCCGCTAGGGATTTCCCCGGACAGTCCGGGTTTTGAGCTCGCGTCCGGGGAAATGTCCGGAATTGATATTTGTCCGGGTTTTTCTTGCAGGTATGGGGAAGAAGCGCCTGAACGCCTTTTGAAATAAAATATTTTTATTGAATATATATAAACGTAAACCCAGTATTTTTTACGTATTATTAATAAATAAATTATCACTAACATTTTTTTAAATGAAAGAACACAGTATTATTTTAAGATTTTCGAGTATTTTATTAATTCTATTCTCCCCTTCTGATCTTACATAATCATTATAATGTATTCTCAACACACCTCGAAACAGTGTCCGGGGTTGGCTCTTAACATTTATGGTAAGCCCAACTATAACCTTATAGTTCTAGTTCTTATAGTTTATAGTTCTATGCATCCCACACAGGCTCTACGTATTTTCGGGATGCAAACCATTTTATTAGTTGTAGGAGATTTTTATTATGTAAGAAATGTTTTGTACTTTTGACTAATAGAAATCATTCATTCATTCATATGGGACTTTGCAGTGTGCAACTTGTAGCTTTTATCACTAAAAATAACAGATTCTGAGGAATTTATCACTGTCTGAGTTATTGACCCCACATGTTAAATATTATTAATTTCTTTCTAAAAATTAGGAAAACATCTAGTTTACAGCCCCATAAACGAGTAAATGATAATCCTCTATCAATAATCTTAGAAATTAATACTATCTGCAACTAGAAATAATGATAAAGAAGATAGTTAGATCCTGGATTTTTTAGCTACGGCAATCAATTTCTTGGCTAATACTAACAATTAGCATTTTGGCCTCTTATCCATTATACGCCCACTTGAGTATTAGTTTTTATTGTTTGTTTTAATTGTTTTAAATGAAAAGATGTGTATTTAATTTTGTTAACTAGGTTCATTTCATCAACAAACTACAAAAATACCACTAAATCAGAAATTTGCATCTAAATTGCACACTGGTTCAGTGGGTCAAATTACAAGCTCTCTTTCGTCAGGATTAGACGTTTTGCCGTGGCCCACTTCCGCACTTGCTCTTCTTTTTTGAGGCATGCGCAGGGTACCACCCTTTTCTCATTAACTCGTTTCTTGTCTCTGACATCGTGGAACTTATCACGATCGCAGTAAACGACGTCCTTTGACCTTGAACGACAAATGATGTTTTCCGTCCGATTCTGGATCTCCGGAAAAAAGGCGATGGTTTCAGATTGAGGAGGGATCATCATGATCGTTGCGAAGAAAAATACCGAAAAGACATGGAAGTTGGAAAGATAAGTGGAAATTGGGATAGCCTAGCAGAGTGAATTGGCTCCTGAGTATTTCTTCATCTAAAAATTAATAACGGTTTTGATGGATGGGAAATTCTGTTCGATGGATCGTATTTTCTATCATAACCTGCGAAGAAAATATTTTCTATCATATGACTGCATTTTATTGGAGACTTATTATTCAAATAAATATGACTATGAATTGGTTTATGGTATTTGGTGAGATTGTTTTTGACACTTTGAGAGAAATGATTTTTGCCAATAAATAAATTTTTGTTATCCATTCCCATGGATAATTTGTCACCAGCGTCCACATCAAATTGTTGAGAAAATGCTGGCCTTTGTCAAGAAATTGAATTGACAATATTTTACTATGCGCTTTTGTTTTTTGAGAGTCCTTCTACAATTGAGGTACATATTGTCATGGATCAAGAATTTTGAGCATAATTTAAGTAAGATAATGATGAAAAAATATCATAGGAATCCGAATCTGAAAAAAATATTTTCTAAGACAAAATTTCCAACAATATTGGCTAAAAAGCACTCTCTTACTCATTTCATATTATTATTATTATTATTATTATTATTATTATTATTGTTATATGTTATTGGCATGTTGAATTTATGTGAAAGACTGAAAATAATCAAATATTTGTTTATTTGTTGGGTGATATAACCCATAAAAGATACAAAAACTCAGAAGTTCGATCAATGCCTAGAGCAAAAACCTATCAGACAGCCTTCATAATCACATTGTCTACATCAAACAAATTAGCATAATTTTGTATTGGGAGCATATTATTATTATAAATTATCATAATAAATTTAAGTGAAAAATGCAGAAATAAAATAAAAAGTACTCACCGAAATAATACCCAATAATTGTATCCTATTTTGAGCCTCTCGATTCACTTCTTGTTTATCTCTTTGGTCAGATTACGACAAGATAGAGCTCCGTTAATTATTTTTGTATTTCACAGATTTATTTCTTTATAATTTATAATAAGTAATATTTTTGTCAAATTAATTATTAGAACACGGTATTACGAGATGCGCACTACTACACACAACCATGTTCTCTAGTGAGAAAGTATTGCACTCGTATCTGACACATACGACTCACATGCAAATTTTTGAATATGCGCTCTTTAGATTTAGAAGGGGATTGTTTTTCAATGGGATAATTCGTCCCATTAGCTTCTTTATGTGTTTGTTATTATTAATTAACCTAATTCTCTGCGAACTATTTTTTGTGACGATCAGCTGTTGATCTTGACGTCATTCTTTTTGATAATGATAATTAATTTTCCGCCAATCAAATTGTACCGTTTAGAAAAAAGTTCTAGAACATTCGATTGAATGCTTGACCCTTCTGAAAAAAGGAAATCTACGGAGACTTCCGGAAGAACAAGACGAGAGAGATGACCAGGTCATAAGTGTCCACCTTTTGTTAATTGTAAAACTTTAATGTTTAAATGTAAAGTTTAAATGTGAGCAAAAGTCAGCATCAGAATCATTTAAAATAGTGAAACAGTTAAAAATCGGTATCATAAATAACCAGTATCAGATCATTTGTGGAAATAACAAATCGACAAAAAGGAATCATCAGCCTAAGCCTAACAACTGCCTGCAGCCCAGTATCCATGAAGCCAGAAATTTCATCCTCAAACATCGTCAAGTGAGTGATAAAAAATATGAGCTCATGATAGTGCACAGAAAAGAAAAATTAAACAAGGCAAGCCTTTTTACGAATTCTGATATTAGGTTCAAACATAGATTTATTTAGAATTAAGATTTATGCACGTGTCTCAAACCTTCATTTTTCCACGCAAGCACCCTGAGCTCTATGCTCACAATTTATAAAAATATTAATAATATTAATTTCGAAAAATATTTAATTCTATTAAGGAAAACATATCAATTATTTGATTTCTATCATTTAACTCTTAAAGTTTTATTTCATCTGCATTGTGGAGCTAATTATACTTGCTATAATAGCCTTTATTCAAATCTCTGTTATTGTGTTTTTCGGCTATTGCCAATATAGTCAGTTATGTTATTAATTTCTTGGTCATTATTATTTATTTTCTTTGCTTTGCTTGACAGTCTTATGGAGTATTGCCTATGTTGAAGACTTCAATTCTAGAGCATTAAATCTCATCAGACTGGCTGGGACTATTTTATGCCAGAGTTATAATATAAACCGGAGAGTATTTGGGAATAAGTAATTGGAATTTGTTGAATGGGAAAATTACATCCAAATTCTAAACTATTTCCCATTATACCTTCCTTTCAACTGCGAGGCAAGCCTGAGATGCACTATTGTGCGGACACAATTTCAGCAATTGCTGATGAAATAGAATTCAGTGAGGCACATATTTTGGTCATTCGAGGTGTTTTATGAGCATTTATTCAACTACTATTGTGAAAAGACAACTGATCTAACCGAGAGTCGTGAAGAACGATCCGGGATCAGGGATTTCCCTTTATTGTTGCTATTGCATTTCAAATATTGAAACTAAAATATATTTGTTCATATTTCACTCCGACGACCATATTTCTACCCAAATTTTGTGTGACTTATGATATTTTATGCCGGAGAGCAGTGCCTGATTTCTTATTTGTGCCCAGAGCGGCCAACATCGGTAACAGTTGTTACAATTTCGGTATTCTGCTACTCCGACATATCATCACACAGGAATTTGATGTATGACCATATTTCAGTAAAAGTGAACCTCACATTGTTTACTACAAAAGAAATAAGACATGAGATAATGTACTCCCTTTTCTAGCGTATCGGCGTATTACGAAAATTCTTATTTCATCTTGAAAATCGATAATCACTGCTTTTAAAACTTCCACTTCGAAACAACCAGTGTTTCTATAATAATTACTGGAATTGGTATACAGTATTAATAATGGATGTTGATTATTTCTGTTCCCATATATTTCTTCGTATCCAATTGATATCATCCATTTCTTTCTAAAATTGAGACATAAAAATAATTGTACCATATTAAAAGGTACCAGTTATCAGTGAGTTTGATCTTCATTCAGTTTCAATATTAGACGTGACTCAAAGAAAGTTCAATTTCCATCCCAATATCCGTTTGAGCCGGCAAGATCGCATTTCCCTTGAAATTTAATTATTAGCGCGTGAAAGAACGAAGACTTTGCCGCGTAGCGATTGGATTTTTCTTTGAGAAGATTGAAAGAATCCATCTTGGCGCTAATTGGGGTCTGATTCGTTCGGAGATGAGAGGAAAAAACAGTTGAATTGTGAGTTTTGTGTATAATTTTCTAATTGGAATTTAAATGAGCTTTTAGACGTAATTTACCTTGCTTTTCTAGAGAATACTCGTTCTAGAATCTCTGTGTGAGTGAACTCAGGGTCTTTGTTTTCGAGCTAGTGTTTCTAAGCCGTTGAATCATCTCATAATGTTCTTGCAGTACTTGAAAATTATCGTGGAAACTTTTCGAGGAGAATCAAAATCTTTTTTATAGCATCTCTCATGATTTTCTTAATAGTATCATGCAATCGATTTTCAACTTCAGAGATTTGGAACAGAGTCTAGTCAATTCCTTGATTTATTAAAGACTACTTCCTTTCCAGTAAGTGGTTCAGTGGATCCACTAGAGTTGCGGTGGGTGAGCGTCTTGTTTGGAGCACTTGTATCAAAGTGGGAATGTCTCCTCTAAATTCTAAATTGGTCGAGTCACAACCAACTTCTACTGAGTAAACATCAATAATTTGGAATCTAATTCAATTTGAATGTTCAATTTGGTAGAACCATGGACGAAAATTATAGGTCATTTCCGTTTTCTGTGGTAAAACCTAGATTGGTGATGAAGGGGATTGGCGATGTAGGGGAACTTACAAACGGTACCAAATATGAATGTGTAGTACTTATATGAATAAGTAGTGAGAACCATTGTTTTCTAGTTGTCATGACCCAAAGATATTCTCTCATTTTGTACTTCTCCGACAACAATTGTTATTATTATAGTTTCTCATTGTTTCATAATGGTTATTGTTTGGAAAGGAGGTGGCAAATCCATATTACACACATCCATCCTTTAATAAACTTACTCATTGTCGCATGAATATAAACTTGAAAATAATAGAAGAATTTCATAGCTGATTGGTAGACACCATATTACAATCAATGGTAGATTAGCAGAAGATCAACAACAGCATGCATATTTATGTGTGCTGGATCTCCCCGAATACTAATGGAGCCATTCAGAGTGGACTGCCAGAGTGTTGCCCAGAGGACAATGGACAGTGATGGCTGAACTCTGGCAGTCAAAAGACCCCAACATACACAGCTAAGGTGCTGAGGTGTGGAGGCTCACTGACATACTAGATGCTCAACATAAACTATATTATTTAACTATTGATATTCATGCTCTCATTTATTCACAAATGGGTGTTTATGGTATAATTTTTATATTAAGATTAAATAAAAATAAATAGAAGGCATATACCAATATAATTGATTTTTTGAAAGCGGAGGTTTTGTAAAAAGTATTCAAACTTGATCATTTTACAATGCAATTGATTTATTTTGAATAACCACATTTATTATTACCATTATTATTGTATGCCGTGAACCTCACAAGGTGAAAAAATTGCACGAAAGCTGGGCACACGAAATTAGCGCACAACGTAGAAATTACGAAAGATGCGCAAACGTCCGGTTGATGGGTCAGAAAAGGGTCTTCGCCCACCTGGAGCTGCCGCTGGGGTAATAATAATAATAATAAACATCCTATAACAAGAAGACGTACTGTAGTATCAGAGGAAAGAAGAAAGAAAACATCGGAAGTACATCCAAGACGTAATATCAGTAGCAGAATAAATAGCATTCGCTTTAAACAGAATGGTACGTACCAGTAGTTGTAATAGTTGATGTTGACTGATATTACTGTGATATAGGTGTTTGATGAACCAGAAGATGACTCACCCCGCTTGTAAATTCTTAGGTATATTCCTGTGAGATGATTCGGTTCCTGTGTACTACAGTGAGTGTACTGCTGTTATGATTTGAAAATTAATAAATAATTGATCAGTAGACTTTTGATTGAAAATGTGACTAGTGAGGCCTCGAAACCGGTCCAGTAGTCAAATACGTGGAGTTGACAAATATTAACCGTCTTTACTTTCAAAGAATAAATCATTGATCGAATAAAAGGGATTTTACTTTGATTAGTTTACGAAGAAATATAAATTCATCTGCTTGAAGATAATTTTATTTATCTCTAAATTTTTAAATAATTGATTTCATTTACATGTACAGTCTTTCTGAGATACTGATATATAAGAATATACTAATATTTTGCTGACTATATTATTGACTGTTTCATTGTAATTTTCTCTTGTTTGTTGAAAATTTTTCATTGTTAATTATTAATTGCATGCTCTTTATCTCATCAACTTCTGGTAATTTCTCTGTTTACATTTATTTAGTCTTCTTTTTTTCTAGAAAGTTTTTCACGTCTCTGTTCTTTACGTATTTTACCATTATCCTAACCAATTTATTTTCCAAATGGATACTTCTTTCTTCTTCTTTCCTCCTTCTAGATTCAGTTTAATCTTAGAATATCCAATGAAAAATGTCCAGTTTCTTTCTTGAAACAAATAATCAAATGACAGAAGGAAAGTAATAGCCAAGCCCTAGCAGATTAGATAATGATAAGCTACGAAATCCTGGGCTCTGTTTGTAAGGATGACCGATTGGATTGGCCAGCGAAAAAACTTTGTTCTCTGCTGTAAAATCGCTTCCCGGGGGCTCGAAACCCACCTAAAACTGTAGGTCCTACTCATCAATCAACATCATGTAACTCATTACCTATGAACAGGGGTGGTGGAAGTGTGATTATAATGGATGATTGAATTTAGGTTTGTGGAAAATTTAGTTAAATAAATTTGAAATTGGATTTAATAGTAAAGTTTTTTATTTAAATATTTGAATAATGCTCTGATTTATCAGCCTGTCATTCTCATTATCTGATATCTTATTACACTGCCAATTTAGTAGAGCAGACAAGAAATGAGATCGGGTTTTTTATAATTAAACGCTTATTCCGAGGTACTGTAAGCCATTTTTAATGCAATTAATAGCCTAAATAGAATAGTTTGAGTTCATCGTTGACTCAAGTAAGCGAAATACGGAAGTAAAATGAGAAATTCCATGTAGAAGTGACGTAACTCTTCATCCTGATGAGTGCGCAACTTTCATGTTCGCATCTTCTCGCCACCGGTGGAAGACGCTAAGTGAATGCCGTTCATCTTTGGGACTTCTTGTCCTTTCTATTCGCTCTCCAGTTTTGCATTTCTCGCGAGAATTAAGCTTTTCTTTATCACTCCATTTTGTTCCGACTCTCGAAGCTTGACTCTGGTTTGACTTTTCAACTTTAATTCTAAAATTGTTTTATATGTCTCTTCTTTGGTGACGACCAATTCTATATAATATCTTTTAACATTTTGTATCCAGCACTCTCCTCCGTTAACAAGTAATACTTCGTGTTTCACTATTCTTTCTGTAAGTCTATATTATTATTATTGTTATTACTATGATTTATTATTAGACTACTTTTTTTCTATGTTTTTCCGAATCACCCAATTTGGGGTAGGTTGTTAAATTATTTCTCCATGGGATTCCGCTTTTCCAGTACTCCTTCATTCTCTCCGGCGTTTTCTTTCTTTTTTCCTCTGATACTACAGTACGTCTTCTTGTTATAGGATGTTTATTATTATTATTATTATTATTTATTATTTATTATTTATTATTTATTATTTATTATTTATTATTTATTATTTATTATTTATTATTTATTATTTATTATTTATTATTTATTATTTATTATTTATTATTTATTATTTATTATTTATTATTTATTATTTATTATTTATTATTTATTATTTATTATTTATTATTTATTATTTATTATTTATTATTTATTATTTATTATTTATTATTTATTATTTATTATTTATTATTTATTATTTATTATTTATTATTTATTATTTATTATTTATTATTTATTATTTATTATTTATTATTTATTATTTATTATTTATTATTTATCATTTATTATTTATTATTTATTATTTATTATTTATTATTTATTATTTATTATTTATTATTTATTATTTATTATTTATTATTTATTATTTATTATTTATTATTTATTATTTATTATTTATTATTTATTATTTATTATTTATTATTTATTATTTATTATTTATTATTTATTATTTATTATTTATTATTTATTATTTATTATTTATTATTTATTATTTATTATTTATTATTTATTATTTATTATTTATTATTTATTATTTATTATTTATTATTTATTATTTATTATTTATTATTTATTATTTATTATTTATTATTTATTATTTATTATTTATTATTTATTATTTATTATTTATTATTTATTATTTATTATTTATTATTTATTATTTATTATTTATTATTTATTATTTATTATTTATTATTTATTATTTATTATTTATTATTTATTATTTATTATTTATTATTATTATTATTAATGTTGTTGTTGTTGTTCTTCTTGAAACATTTATCCAAAGCATTGGAAAGAAAAATTAGGTTTTTCAAAACATTCACAACCCATCTGTCTGAGAGAAAAAACCTAACTAATATAATTTTTTCTCACAGAAAGTGAGATAACTTTCTTATATCCCTCATTCTATTTTCACTTTAATTTTTTCGCACTGAAACTCAACTCCCATGCTCAATGAACTCAACCTGTAGAATGGATTGAGTCTAGAATGAGTTGAATTCATTTTCAATTCATCATGTACTTTGTCAGCGGAAATATTACCTATAAATAATGTGGATTGGCTGAGCGATATTGAAAGCCCGGTAATTGAAAATCAAAAACTCCACAGTGTGACGGCGTGACCGATTGTACCGTAATCATAATCGAATACAGGTTTTTGGTGTTAATCGCTTAAAACTCCAATGCAATTTTGAAGTACATAATGGCCGCTCAATAAACCATACACAATAATGGATTAAGAAGCGAAATGAATTACTCCGGTTTTAAAAACTCAAAGATTAAAATCTCATATCAAATACATACACTATTAGTCCCAATTTTAGATTTATCATTCAAATTAAAATATTTTGTCATAAAAACATCCCAGTTTGTATTTTTATGAGAAGCATGAACAACTCAAGATGATAGTATCATTGTAAACTAGCGCGATTGAATTATGGGCTTTTGTGAATAATTTATGACTGGCCCGTAATATTATTATTGATTTCTCAGAAAATAATTATTTTTTACATAATTAAATGAAAGATGACTCCAATTATCGACTCTGATTTGGACTAATATTATTCAATAATATTTCTTGAGAAAATACTATTTTGTTTCAAGTCACCATGCTATAATGCATGACTATCACTGGTGTTTCATCCTAATCTTAATGAATGCTTTGAAAATCCCTCAGAGAAATAAAGAGAACGAGCGCTGAAAAGCAATAAGTGGAGCACAATACGGCTAAGGTGGGAAGTCGTAGTCTTTTTTGGAAGGAGAGGGAAAAGCGGCGGAACGAAGACAATAAGGTGCAGAACAATGAATCCGGAGGGCTAATCCTGTTTCCACGTCTTTCGTCTGACAGACAAAATAAAATTATTTGATTGGAGACGGCGGCAGCGGAAGTGTGAAGTTGGCAGTGGGGAAAATTTTCAAGAAACTGGGGGAAAACGAAAGAAAAGTGGAAAAAACGAAAAGCCAGCGCCCGTGGACGTAGCTGAAGCCGCTAACCGGGTTAGGTGCTCCTAATGCTCGACGAATACAAGCCGTCGGGTCTGTCATGACTTGCCGTTTTAATTTTATAAGGCACAACTTTTCCTGGTCTTTTCTCCCCGAATTGTCTCTGCTACAACCATCACGAAAGTGGTCGAGTCAATAGCCTTCTGGGCACTTCTTGAGTTTCGCTAACCACGTCTCGCTTCGTATATCTTCGTGCTTTACCTGCGTAATCGTCATTCAATTATTAATCGATTATCATATTCATATTTATAATCGAGCGTAATAAATGAAATATGTCTATAAACACATTCCAATAAGTATGTAGTATATTTTATCCTTCAATATTGGTGGAAGCAAATCATAAATAAATTTTTTGAAAATTTTGTGAATAATAATTATTCTAACTTGACGCAAATCAGCTCACCAATATTCTTGGAGGTTTCTTTTTTGAAATGCCGTGTTTAGAGATTTTTCATAACTTCTTCCATAACTTGAGAAACTAAATATAACTTGAATTCTTTGGACAAGTTTTATTCATGACGACTGGCACTTAAAACGACTGTAGTAGCTACCTAAAGTTTCACAATATTTTAAAATATTAATTAGAATATTTTTTCAAATTCTCCCCAATAATTTGATATTTGAGTGCTTAATCAAGATAATGATTATTATCCAATTTTATTATATTATATTATCCAATTATATAATATAATATAATATAATATATATATTCAATATTTGATTTAAAAAATCATTAAAAACTCGGAGACTGTAGATAATTTCTTTACAATTATTGAATTTAAAAATTTTGTTTTTGTTCAATCGAATTGCAGTGCCTGATAAGAAAATTGACACACCGATAATTGGACAAAACATCAAAATTCAGATTACTTTATTTTTCTTAGTTTTAAGAAATATAATCATGTGCTTAAATAATAAACTCTACACTCTCAATATATACATAAAATAAATATACAAGTCGATAACTTACAAATCATTTGTCCACGCAAAAGTTTGCACTTTTTTGAGCTAACGATCACAATCAAATTAAAAAAGTTACAAAGATGGACATTCCTTCGGTTTGCGGGGCGTTTACCCTATGAAAAACAGACACTTCACTTTAAATAAATGGGATGTATAAGTAAAGAAATACTATTTATCATTAAAACATAAAAATTTGTCACTCACGGAATAAACAGATTGCGATTCAACTTGGAGTTTAAAAAGAGTGACTCAAAATTTTCGCAATTAAATAAAAAGTCTCTTACACTTTTCATAATAAAGACACTAGTAAAAAATTAAAATTAAATCAATATTCGTCATTTTCCAATGTAAAAATGTTTTCTATCTGCATTGCCATCAAATTCCACTTATGAAAACTGGAGTCATTAGCATTATCAATATTTTGTTAAATTGTCTGTGGGCGTAAATAATGTGCACCAACTTGAACAAGTTTAAATAATAATAATTATGAACTTTGCTATCTGATTAATCTATGCTCAAAAGGCAGGAGCCGATAAACTGAAAATGAGAATTCTGAAAAAAACTTATTCTACCTTAAAAATACTGTACTATATACAATGTACACTACTTTAGTGAGATTTGCCAAATTGAGGATAGAGATAGCTGGCTGTTAACCGGTAAAGGAGTGCTTTTCATGATTGTGACAACCGCAGCCAATTCCCCACTAAAAGCATAAGACAGTTCAAAGCCATTCAAAATACCACACCGACTCAACCCCCTTTATTTTTTCGGATCAAATTCTGGCCTTTCTTGCGAGAGCGAACGTTAAACCCTAAACCCTTTTTGGATTTTTTCTCCTCTCCATCAGACCCATCCCCATTTTTCTTGTCCTTTGTTTTTATCCGGACACAATCCGCCCGTAATTCCTTTCCAGCCGACTGCTAAAATTGGATGAGACAATCGCTGGCCTTCCCAGCTACGAACTCTGCCCTGGCCTTTCTCTCATTATCGTTTTCAATCTTTCAAATGAGAGTCTCCGAAAATTGCAAATCTGTTTGAACTTGAGAATGGTATTTATGGAAGTGCGTGAAATTATTAAGAGGAAGTTTTATCCCTATTCAGAATAAACAATGGAAACAATAGAACAAGACTTTGTTCTCTGCTGTAAAATCACTTCCCGGTGGTTCGGAACCCACCTAAAACTGTAGGTCCAACACATCAACCACCATTATCCAATTCATTACCCACGCACAGGTCTCAGACCTATGTGGGCTTCATCCTCCGAAAAAAATTCATCTACTAATGTGATGAACTTTTGATAATGATATTGTAGGCGTTTTAGGCACTTACTGTAAACCGCTTCATCTTGCAACATTTTATAGTAAAAAAGTTCAGTTATGCAATTTTAAACCAATAGAGCATTAATCCAAAATCCAATCTTTCTATCAGTATTCAGTAATATGAGTCATAGCAGTTATTGATTTATATAAACGAAATGCTGTTTTCTAGTTTTAGTTGACCTATCTTGGAACTGCACTCTGTGATTTTTAACCATAATTAATTATTCCAAGTTGGCTTACAGATTCTATTTTTCAAAATTGGCAAACTATTTTTTTAACACAAGAACAATACGCTATTGAACAAATCAACTCCTGATCAATCACTTGACATGCCAAGTCAAGGGGCAGGGGTTATTCGAAATACTCCCTCCGGTTTATAGGTCAGTGTAGTAAGTAGTTGATTAGTTGTGTCAGTATTGTATAACTTGCGCGATTTTTCACGTCTTTGAAGTACCAATGAAGAACCTAGTACACAGGTTATCACAGTTGATAATAACTTTGTCGAATAAACAAATGAACATGTGATTAATTTAATGTTACGGGTTCTATCTCTAAAATAATGCTGGCAACACTTTAAATTAACACTCGCACTTTATTTACACAGTTACTTAGGCTACAACACGCAGTAATCAATTATATCACAAAAAAATCGATAAGAAACAAATAAATCGATAAACGTTCAGCTGATAATGGATTTGCTATACTAATTACGGTGCAGCAAGTAAATTAGGGGAGACAAGAAAGATCAGCACACCAAAGAAGCGAGCAACAGGACCCCCAAACTGTTTTGCAAAATTGGAGCCCTTTGTAGCCTGCTTGGTGGGGGGCCCGTGGCAGTGCCCTCCTGGCATCCCTGTCCTAGCTTCGGGCCTACACAATTGTTTTATCAATGATATTCTTGGCTCTTTTTACTCCTTTGATAAGAATGTGTAACTTTAATGTTCGCACTGCGTAACTTATTTATTATCTATCAAATTACAGAATAATCATCAGGCAACAGGTGTTAGGCTCATAAACTATGCCCAGCTGCAAAGTCTGGAACAATGTTGACCAGTTCATCAAGGTATTCAGTGAGGTAATCAGTTTGAGCTGAGCTGCAGTCTGTACGTATCTTAACTGGCTCCTAGGTACTGGTTAATTATGATTGTACTGCACTTGAATATAGTACCAAAGGGACACTGCGCATGCGTAGTGCTCGTAGAGTGCCGCTCATGCATAATGCACAACAGAATTTGCTTCTAACTCGAGCGACTCACTGAGTGTGGCTTGATTGTGCTTTCTGTTAGTTAATGCTACTTAGCAATGTAGCCTCTGCTTATTCAATCTACAGCCAGTGCTGTAGTAGTAGTTGCTAGCTGCTGCTATTCCAATCCACGTTTGTTAACGCGCTTCCGCAGACTCTCACGATTCGTGAGCTTATTCGTTAAACACTTTTCACACAACATTAATTTGACAACCCTCAGTAATTCCTTTGTAATTCGAAGTGTGTGTGTTACGGGCAAGCTGTCACTGTTGTGGATGCATATTTTTCCAAGTTTATCATATTGAATAAATGGAAATTTTCAAGGGTATGGTGTTGCTCTACAATAATTGAGACTACTGTCATCATTAATGATATAAATAATATACATGATTAGATTATACTTTATAAGATCCCATCTACTGAATTACCGAGAAAAAATTATTAAGAATATTATCAAGAAACTGCAGTGAGTTTGTTCAAAACATTTGATCAAGCATAATTCGGAATTCTCCCACTTGTAAAGCGATGCAGCTCGTTTTTGTTCAATGATCAAAAAAGCGGAATAGGTCAACTCACCGCGGCCAACTCGCCGCCGTACCAATTCGCCGCGAGTCATCTCGCCGCGAAAACAAAAATTAACACTCCAGTAGGCGCACCTGTCTCCGTATCATGAGTGATCACATACGTACACCATTTTTATTTTGTGCGTTAAGGCGTTTATACAAGATCAAATTTTTCATCCAATTCAATAAAATAAAAGAGCTTCAGACTGCTGCGAATCCCTTCAAAGTCCATCAGATTGCTTCAAATATTGTCCAAAATGTTTATTGTATCTGATTATTTCATGAAAAACCTTATTGTGTACAAATGCCTTTATTCATCAATTTTGTCCAATTAAATTATTATTTCGGCAAAACATTCTGGCTACGTGACCGATTGTGTATGGTAGATTACACTTTCATTGTAATCTAGAAATTTAAAGGTTTAAATGAGAGCCTCTATTGTTTGCTTTTTTCTGTATTTTATATTCTGAATATGTTTTCATTTCCATTTCGTTTTTTAATTGACTTGAGTTTTCGAGTTTTTTCAGTTATTTCCTTTCAAAATCACTTCCCGGCGATTCGGAATTGGAACCTGCTTGAAACTGTTGGGTCATTCATATATCATCATCATCATTACCGATGCACATATTTTCATTGTGTTTTTTGTATTAAGTAGTATTGTGTGTTTGATTGGTTGAATAAAAATTCATTTATAATTTCGAATCATAATTTGCATCCAAATATCACTGAAGAGTAGTAACAATGAAATATAGGGAAAAATCAGTCCGTCTTGTACGAGATGGCTGCGGCGAGTTGGCAAATCAATTCCGATGTCGTTTACCTGGCGTGATTGCATTGCATCATATTTCGAAAATCGTCTAGCTGTGAAGCGCTCCATATGATACGATCAGCCTAGTAAACGAAACCGGTTATCCAACTGGCGGTTATGTGTGAAACTATCCTATTCGATCAAAATTGAAATGAAGACATGGATGAATACTCCTTTTTGTTTATTATTGGGCTAAGTATTGGGCCAATCCTTGTGAAACTTGGATGGGACCACTGCTGAATGATGCTCGTTCATTTAACAAAAAATCATCGAGATCGGTGTAATGAAGTGTTCGAATAGTTCATTTACAACCACAAAAAAAAGGTCGAATTGAAGACCGTCCGTTTTGGAAGTTGGTTAAGAACAGGTCGAATTGAAAACCAAGGATAACAAAAGACCAATAGATGTGCCATCCCTATTACTTTAGCATTATGCGATGTAAAGCCGAGTCCGCCATCTTGCTGTAGGATAGAAACGTAAAACTGCACTTGGAACAGTGAAAAATCTCAATGCTCCCGTTTCAAGTAACTCGTAATCTACCTTACTTATAGGGAAGATATAAAATTGAAACTTTGCATGAGTAAAGACAAGAAGTCATATGGTACCAACCAGAAGTGAAATAAACAAAATTTAATATTTTTAATTACTAAATAAATCTTATATTTGTTGTTGAGTTTTAAATCGTGACATTAAAAAAGTAGTCGGCTGCTACTTTTTTTATTCTAAGGAAAGGTGAGTTAAAAAACGGTGGATATTGTAGCTGAAGAGTTGAATCGTCCGAAATATTTAAAAAAAATTGGCTGCCATATAATCTTGGTTAAAAGTGAATGAGCTTTTATGCAAGTGGCTGGCGCCACTGCATAAATTCAGTAGACACTGTCATTACAGCTCGAAGTGCATGTGAAGCAATATTATAATAGTTTGCATAAAATAAACAGTAGTACAAATTTAAATTAACACTTAACTATACAATTTGTAGTCTCCAGTCTCATGTACTTAATGTATTAGTATAATAATGAATTAAAACAAGTTCACACTACTGCCAAACTAGCCTCTTGATGTATATTGTAAAAACCAGAACCGAAAAAATAACTAAGAAGCTTAAAAATGTTGATGGTTTATTTTACATGGTTATGAACCACAAATAATCATTACAGTACTACATGGAAATTTATATAACTTAAAATCTTCTTATCTAAGGTATTGTTACGAGAGCAAACAAGCAGTTAATCACGCACTTGTTCTATTTAAATCATTCTATTGTTTTCATGGTTGGACGTGACTTCGACTGATCTTCATCCGATCTTCTAATTCTCTCTCCTTAGTTGTCTTTGTCATTCTTATTCTTCAAGTCTGCAACTCTCTCACTTAATTGATCTTCTCGTCAATTCTACATTCTTCATGAAGATTCTTGAAGTGTCTGGTGAGCTCCAATTCTTGGAATTATACAACTACAACAGCTATATAAAGGAGTTTACATGAACCAGTTAGTTGTACAAAAGCTTGCGTGACAGTTGCGTTTACAAATCTGTGTGACAGATTGTATTACAGATCTCGTGAAAGAGTCAATCCAGTGCCAGTGGAGTAAACAGTGCTTTATTCAGTCTTTAGACAGTGTCAAGTGCAGAGACAAGTGTTTACTGTTTATGCAGCTTACTAATAGTTTAAAGACGTTGTGTCAAGTGATATTATTTGGGACTGTCAAATAACGAATTGGACTGTGCTTTTGTAAGTGATAGTTGCTCTTTTTATAATTTATTTCTGCATTATTGTAAAGTTTATTGGACTCTTGTTTCTTTTATTATTGATCAGCCTGTAATTACTTATTCATTAATTCTTGTAAATAGTTACTGAAAATAAGTATTAGCTTGTCATTTGATGATCTGTCTTTATTTAATTAATTGAACTTACAAATATTGGTATGTAAATAGACTAATTTGTGAAAATAAAGTGCAAGTGTGAACTTTAGTGTTGCCAGCCTTATTTTAGCTATTAGAACCTGTAACAGTATGTTAACATAAACCTTCTTATCTAATGCTGTTATTCAAGTTATGATGTGGGTAATAAAAAACTGAATTAAAGTTTTGAGGAATGTTTAATTAAGACAACATTATTTTATAAAGCATTTTATCATACATTAACTCTGACTTTAATTATTTTCAATCCTCACTGACCCATGAATGTTTTACAGTTTTCAGCAGGTGATTTTAACAAAATTAAGAATGCAAATTCTTTAGCCACAAGTTGGCTTCAGGAGTTAAAACATCATAAAACTTCAGCTTTTTAACTATATTGGTAGTTGGTAACTAATCAAATTCTACAGTATCGTACTTATAAAATAAAAAAGATAGCACTTGCTGTCGAAATGCTAGGTCTAAAGAGAAGTAATTTCAGCGCATCTAAACTATAAATATTAAACTCACCTATGATAAGTAATTCCTTCTACTTTCCCTATATTGAAGCACCCAAAAGCAACACACGACGTAGGCATTGAAACGTCTATACTGAATCTATTCATTATAGTAACATTATAATAACAGATAAATACACAATAACGTAGCAGCGTGGTAGTTTGTAGCAGCAGAAAAAGCAGACTGACAGTATCGTATTTGTGTGTGCACGTGCAGTGGCAAGAAGCAACCAGTGTCCGATGCTCAGTACTAGGATGAGTCATGTATCCGCTTCCATGTTACTGTAGGCCGAGCACGTCTAGCTTGACTTCACTGCACGGGCCGAATGGCACATCTATTGGTCTTTTGTTATCCTTGTTGGAAACCTCCTCCTGTTTGGAAGTCAGTTAAAAATGAAAACAAATGTTACTGATTCCTCTGAGAATTTGCCTAATTTTTTTCTAAATCAGGGAGTCTACAACATTTTTCAATTCAAATTTAAGACCGCATTTACAATGTAAATTTGTGTTGAAACACTAGAAATTGTATCTTCCATACACGACTGATTGGGACAGCTAAACAATAATTATTATTATCATCACCACGATAGTCATTATCCAGCTATCAACAACTATTTGTGCGTTGACAAGGGTTGCTCCCCGAACTCGGATTGGGCTGACAACTATTGGCCAATCAGGTGACTGGTGATTGTGCTGACAGTCAATGGGAGGCACGTTGTTGAAGAGGGTTCCAGTCGCCAAACTGCTATCGTCTGCTTCCTGGAAAGCAGTTTTAGTCATATTAAGGCTCGGGTCTCCCTCACTAATCGAGTTACTGTCACATCATTACATAGATATTGTATTATATCATGAAACTACAATACAAGTCAGATCCACAATAATTTACAAACTTAGTTTTCTTGAACGATGTAGCTTTGATCAGCTATTAGTTGAAATTACCCACAAGAATTAAGTTCAATTGAATGGTTGCCTCCGTTTTCCTAGGATCGCGAAGTTAAGATCGCCTTATCCTTTATATCTCCATCTGCATAACCTTTCATAAAAAGCTAACTTACAATCCAAAACCAATTAATAATAGAGTTTGAGTAAAACTACGTTAATAATAACTTTAATGCTAACCTGAACACTCCATGCATCCGCCTGATCTTTAGCATCTTGCAATTATTGAAGAAGGCGGATGCATAGAGTGTTTAGGTTAGCGTTAGCCTTATCATCAACGTAGATTTGCCCCGAAGTCTCTTTAAAATTGTAGAGAAAAGTGCAAAAATTCATTAAAAGTCGTCGTCACCTACATGGATTAGGCTGTTAGGCATGGATACGCTATGCTTGCTAAGCCTGTTCTGGCCTCAACCCATTCCCCGGTCTTCCAACACTTCTTTTGCCTCTTGGTTTATGAAGCCATGCAATTAGTGGGAGACAAGTGATCCTGCGACATTCTAAAAAGATGTTCAGACAATTTTCCTGATAGGTTTTGATTGATTAGCGAGTGGCTATGTTCCCTTATAACTTCATTCCGGATGCGGTCTTGACTAGTGTAACCATTTATAAGGCCCATAAGAAACCTCATCTCTGTTGATTGAGTTCTATATTCTTGATTCTTAGACAGCACCCATGCTTCACTTTCATAAGCTACCGTTGGCACTCTATACATTTTAATAGCGTCTCCTTCGTAACTTTGTTCTTCAAAAACGTACTTAACTATTGCGCCACATACTGTGACGATACTTTTTGGATGGCTGGCAACCACCAAAATTTTTCATAATTGGAGGAGAAGTTATTTCAAAAATTAAAAGAGTTACCGTAGAGTAAGATTGGGAGGATTATTTTTAAAACCGGCGCCACTACCGTTACAAATTCGTTAATTAAATCAGCTGTTTTGGCAGGACCATCGATATTCAACAGTCACACCGGCGATAATAGAGATAGTTTCGATACTATCGAAACTAAACCTGAGAAACTTCAATAAATCATATTTAAGCGACTTTGAGTGTTATTTAAAGCAGGAATAGGATAAACTATTCTGTCAAAATGTTACACATACCTGGATTTCTTCATTCTCGCAAAATTCTATGTATAATCCGTTGTTGCTTGCAGGATAACCTTTTACAGGTTAGATTCAGCATCACTAGCCTATATTATTGTAATTCTTTGTTGTATAGTGAAATCTATTTGCTCAGTATTTTTTTTTATGAATTTAAAATGTATTTTTTATTGTTTAATGACTCAAATATGATGTTCTCGTAAAAAGCCACAGTCCAAAGCCACGTGGACTTATAATTATCGACTTGTTGAGTTGTTAATGATTAACATCGAAATTTATGTGAACTTTAATGTTAATTTTCTATCTTTAAATTAGTTTTTGGCGTTTCTGGTTATTTTTAAAATAAGTTACATCATTTATCACAACCCATGGAAGCAATAGTACCGTTTTATTTAATTTTTTCGTTAATTGAATTCCAACCACATGGGTTGAACATCGCCAAATTTGGCATAATTTCCTTTAATTTGGCAAAGAGTGGGGGTAACAGTAACCACTTCTTTGAAGGACTACTGTTGCAACAAAACTTGCTCTCCAGACTCCAATGAGAAAGGACTAAGTTATCCATCATATTTGTCATTTTTAGTGTTAAATGTAATTTATTTTGTGTTTAAAATTCGGGAATGTTATATTCGAGCAAGACTAGGATTTAATTTGAGACCAGTCCATTTAAAAATCTTAAAATCTAATTTCCTAAAAAATCGCGAGGAGCAGCACTACACCTGCGGTCAGACAAAGGCTACCTACACCACAACATTCAAGTGAGTCTGTATTTTAAGGGGCCCCAAGTGTGTGCGCGATTATTAAAAAAAAGGAAATTTCAAATATAGGCTGTGTCAAGTTGTGCAAATTCGAAGTCTTGCCTTCCGCCAAGCCGAATCCCGACCACTTGCACAGTAGATTCAAAATTACAGCATATTCTCTTAAAAATAAGAACTATAAAATTTATATATTATTTTACATTTGATCAACTTTCAAAAATTCTTCATTACTGTTTTATTATTTTATTATTGAATTTTCAAACTTCTATTATAACTATTATTATTTTTTTTTCAATACACGTCAAATTTTTGTTAAATAAAGTCTCCGCATCATTTGCTTGGTAAGTTCTGGCAGTTTGAGCCATTATACTGTGTTTAGACGGAATTTTCGTCTAGCACATATTCTTTTATACTGTTCAGGCCATCAGCAGGGGGGAATTGTGGTTGTCTTCCATAATTAGACGTGTTTCAGGGTGGAGATTTGGGGGTACCTGTTTTCCCAGGTGTCCCTCAGGAAGCACGTTACAATACCGAGCTGAACACTGATATTTTATGCTGAGAATCCGTATCTTGATGGTATTTATACGAGTTATAACACTAAAAAAATGCTGACAACACTTGAAAGTACCACACGGAACTTTATTAACAAAATTTAATTCACATCAGACAATCAATAGAACAAGCAAACTGTTCAATAACTTCGAATTAGTAAAGAATATTCCAATAATAAGATTAACAACTATCCAAAACTAAACAATAATTGTCAGTTAGGCTGATCAATAACAATTATACAATCATGCTAAATGTACAATGATTCACAATATAATCAATACACTTACTGGCAGTACTCCAAAGGAAGCTATGTTATTGCAATTACTGTCACAGTGAGAATATTGTACTAAGTATAGCACTGCATTGTACTGAGCATAGTCACTAGTCCTGCTGAATCAAATCTGTCTCACTAGCGAGCTTCTCTTATTATTTTTATAGCACAGAAATGGTTTAGTACCTTACATTTCGAGATGTTTCTATTATATTCTACAGTATTGTCTAAACAAGTAAAGTCAGAGTCCAGAAACACATAAATATAGAGAGAATGAGATAGTAGACAGAGAGGATGACGAAGACGCCGTAATTACAAGCAATTAATTACTTGCATTACAAGCAATGCCCTTGCAGGGCAAGCAATGCACACATAACAATATTATGCAAACAAAGTCGCGTTGACGCTGTTGACACATTGTTGGCGCTTGAAGGCTGTCCTCTTTCATTCGTTTCTATGTAATGTCGCATCCTCGTTATTTGAAATTGCTCACTTGTTCCAATATCATATTGTCCACCATGATTTCAGACTTCGTTGGCCATTTTACATGAACTACCATAAATCGAAAAAAGTAATTAACTATGAAAAGTAGGAACTATCCAAAGTAGAATAAACTCATAAACTACGGTATCTAAAGAAGAGTAAGAATGGCAGATGATGATCTCTCAATGATACGATATGTAATAGGAGATTTCAGGGACGGATTTATACATTTTTCGCCCCTAGGCACTATTCTGACTGCCGCCCCCTTGAAGCATGCCACATTTGTGGCAATATAAAAATCTATAAAATAGATTTATAAAAATCTATCTTGTCTGCGTAATTATTACAATCAAAAAAAGTGTTGAGTACTGCAGGTTTTTTGGTAAAATAACTAGTAAAAAAGCGGGTTATCTATGTAATTTTTTTTTTAATTCGGGGATGACCCCGGACCCCCCTTTCATTTGGGGGGTATTCCATAAGGGGCACCCAGGTAGTTAATACCCAGGGGCCCCCAACCTCCCCAGAGCGGTCTTAAAGACGACAATAGATTGTTAAAAACTGAGGACTTACCTATATGAGATCTTGACTGAGAACGTCATAAGCGTTTTTTCGCTTCAGTAAAGCTAACTTGAGTTTATCAAGAACAACATAATATGTTTCTACTCTAAATTTATCACGGCCTGTAAGGATGACTTCGTTTTCATTGGTTTCGTCTGCCTAGATTTTCCTTTTTTTCTGACTTTTGTAACACGTTTCATACTGTATATCACACCGTTTCTTGGCCCTTTCTTCATACACATGAAAAATGCTTCTAAGAGAGTCAACGACAATGACAATTACTAAAGAGTCATACAATCTAACTACTCTTTCTAGGGATGTGTCTACTTTTTGCAAAGTTTGACAAGCTTGTTCAAATCTGTTCAATATATCGGTCCAAAGTTCCATCATAATCATTGTTGCCAATCTATTCAAGCATTTCAGGAAGTAATGTATGTACCTACTTACTTTTTTGTGATTTCCCGAAAAAAATACATTTTTTAGTATTTAGGTACACTTATTTATTTATTATTATTATTTTTTTTTTTTAAACTAAGTGAGATATGGAGCTGTAATTTTCACAACTTGTACATATATTTGATGTAAGGTTACTGAACTAGATTAACGAAGATAATAAAACATTTGCCCAAGAAAAAATAAATTAGTGAATATTTTGGGAGAAAAAATTGGCCAGGATTAAAAAATCAATAATATTTGAAATATGAGGTCATGTCTCTAGTTCAGTAGCTTGGTTTTACATAGATGAAGAAGCATGCAAAGTTTCAGAGTCCTGCCTCTATTAGTTTTTGAGTTATTGGTACCGAAAAATTGATAAATTAACATGCGCGGTATATGCTTGTTGGACTCCCCATAATTTATTGTTTTTGGTTTACGAGCAAGATTGTAAAGCGAGCGCCCTTTGAGTGTCGCGCCTCCAGTCGACAGTTCGAACCAGCCGCGGCGGCACCCGTCAGGCTGAGCCGCCCCTGAGGCGTGCCGCCCCTAGGCACTGGCCTAGAAATCCGTCCCTGGGAGATGATGATAATGATATTATAATCATGAACATATTTCTTAGAATAACAATATTATCGGCTTTCATCGGTGGTCGGATTTCAAGGGTTTGAGTGAGGTTATGGGAAACATGATGTATATACAACTTTAGGTGCTGATGGGTGCAAAACCTAGAAGTTATAATCTACAATAAATTACGGTAGTTGGAAATGGGTACCACCTTTGGCTTACATTATTAATTTATTATGGAATGGTCTTGTTTTCACTATAATTTGTGAATCGAATTATCGATGCTTGTGTCTTTAGGAAGCTGCCCAGAAATAATGATCATACGTATTATAATTATTGCAAATAAACTGCTCTCAAGAACACTTGATACTCGAACTTGATACAGAAATAATTGCGATGGGAAATTGATGTGATATCATTAATTAATATAAGATCATGTAGGAAGTTCGTTATATGAGATGGAAGGAACCTAATGACCTTCCAGGAAACTTCTATAGATTAGAATCCTGAATTTCACGTTCTATTTGTGAAACGGGGGTGATGATGGTGTACAAAGGTTGAAGACCAACTCTAATCAACCGTACTTGTGTGTGTGTGTTTGTGGAAGCTATATGGGTTTGTGTGTTGTGATTAAATATACTGGAGATTTGGACGTTTGGTAACTGGGCTGTGAAAGCTGTTCAGTGTAGTAGTTGTAGTCGTGTATGTAGAAGAGTGTGTTTGAGCTTTGTGAGAGCGCAAGCTGTGTTAAATGTTGTGTTGGAAACTGCAAACAAACGTCGTAGAATTCATCCGACGGACAGATCGGTGTCAAAATCGGTTGTTGTGCTCTGTAGGAAACAATGCGATCGCTTTTGCGTTTGTCGTTGTTGCCTTGGGCCGAAGACGAAACCCAATTATCTCGCCTTTTGTGAGCTACCGGATTAGATTCTATCTTCAACGACACAAAATGTCATCATCGCTACCCTTGCCAGTTCTCTGTCTTCTCTTATTAATGGAATCCAAAATCATCGCTACGGAAGAATAGTTATATTCTGCTAACAAACAGTCATTATGAAAGAAGGAATGAGAACTACTTTCCTGTTAACTTAGATGACTTAAAAATTCATCTAAAAATTTGGACCATCCACAATGTCAATTCCTTTCACTAGAAGAACGTTTAAAAAGTTATCTTGATAGCTAGAATGAACTTTCACCTCAGCTCATCCATAATACCTTAACATAAAGAATTTTCTTATTTAACTTTTTTCCGATTTGTACTTGTGTCTGTTTCCATGTTCAGGGAAAAGCTTATATATTGTTGTCTTCCCAGTTTTTTCTGAATTCAATTTCACTGAGCTATAGTTAATTTAGCATTCAATAATGCAAGGGAATTCAATGAATAGTCGATACCAATTTATTGAAAAAATATCATGGTTGAATGGTCATGTTAATCGAGAAATTTTTAATCTCCTACTATCTTTTATTAATTTCGTGGCCTATTCCATTCTTAAAAAGTTGACTTTCTAAAAGTAATTTAGAGAAAAAAAATCGTCAGCCTCTCGATAAAAATTGGTCTGGCTCTCACATCTTTCAAATCTGTCATTGCAATAGAAATTAACATAATAAACAGCGACTAATAAAGAAAACTGCTGGAGGCATGAACCATTTCATTCTCCTTCATTCTTCTTATGATTTAAATGTTTTCAAATGCTTTCGCTCCTTGAAACGTCACTTTTGTCACAAAATTATTATCAAATTGACTTCATCAACTTGATTGACTTCGTTTCTCATGTGTTGTGATTTATTTCCATCGTTACTTTTCATTTCCTATTGTGTGTAACACTTCTTCGCAGTTGTAAAGAAGTATTCAAGCTCCAATGATTGGAGTTGTTAAAGAGTGATTTGAAAAATAGAAAGAAAAATAGTAGACCCTACTCTAATGCTGGAATAATCAGTCAAGAAAAATAGTGTCTACTAATGCTGAAATAATCAGTCTCTGAATAAACATGAAAATGAAAATGTCTTGACCTGGATAATCTTCACAAATTGGAAACGTTTCTGCATCCAACTACGAATAATCAGAGTACTAGTAATAATGCAAGGTATTTCTAAAAATAAATAATAGAGAGGAGATTCTCTTCAGCGTCCATGTTGTTCGCTTCCACAGTGCACAGTCACTTGTTCAGTGGCAGCTGAAACTTTTCTGGCAGTAAAGATCGTTTCCTCACAGTTTTGCGTTTCACAAGTTGGAATATTATTGTTCCACAGCTACAATAAATCTCCTCCTTTCCCAGGATTTTGATCTTCATCATCTTTTTCATCCAAGACATTCTTACTTCTTCGGAATGAAAGCTTCTTGAGTTCCATTGAAGTTTTTCAACAGTTGGCTACTTCGAGGAAAATATCACTTCTTATCTTTTGTTGAAACTCCTTACTTCTCATCTTTCCTTAAAATATACAGTAATCAATAGTTCCTTGAATAATCAACAGAGCTTATGTTGTTCATTCTTCGTATTTCAAATTCTATTTGAATATCATTACATTGTTATCATTGTATATCATTGCTGGCAAATATCTGTACTAACAAATGCTGATTTCAAAAACGAATTATCCTCATGATTGGAAGACACTAAAGTCTTTCAAAATGTTGAGGAATCTGCTATTAGTACTTTTCATAGAACTTTTTTATTTTAAATTGATATTTATAGATTTACCGGATTATTCTATATTTCGTAGGATTTATTTGCATATTAACAGAATCTCTCCAAGAAATCAGTGCGAAGCAATCATGGTCTCTCCATCAACTGCCAACAATTTTGCTTCCATACTCAAATTAAAATTGAGACATTAGAGCATTATAGTAATTCACCTCTAATAATAATCAAACTCTATAGATTCCTTCTGCCTATATAGAAAGTGAAATATGAACCCAATGAAAACGTTCCTCATGCATAAGATTTTTGAAGTGAAGTCTAATTCTCAGCCAGTGTAGATTTGATTCAAATCTTTTTAATTCAAAATTATTATATTTGTCTTTGTTAGCGGAGCAACTGGACAGTTTGTAATGGATAATTATTATTACCAATTAGTGACGCATGTGAAAAAACTGATAATTAAAATTGATAGTTATTGTGAGGCATAAGTTATTCCATTGGGGGAAACAGTTTCCACTTATCACTTACAGCTACAGTGCTCTACAATCTATACCACCTCCCTATCAACTCCTTATCAATTCTCTACTACCTCCCTATCAACTTCCTATTACCTCCCTTCTACCTCCCTACCAACTATTTCCAATTACCAACATACTAACTCACTACTGCGTCCTTTAACCGTCTGTTAGCCAGTCCTGCCAAAAAAGCATTCACAGCTTTACTCATTAACAAGTTCAAGTATGTTCCCAGTTAATTCGGTATGATTAGAATTTATAAACACAACGTATTTGTGGCATGCTCAATTGAACTGAACGTAGCCCTTCACAACATGGCATCGTTACCTGCAGTGCCTCTTCACTAACCAGCCTTGTATCGGGCAAAATTCTTCAATAACGTGTGGAAATTGTTTTGAGTGGATGAGAAATTAAAAGTTCCTTCAAACTTCAGTTTCCAACAAATAAAACAATGTTACATTTTGTGTCCCCTCCACCTTCACTTGTAGGTTATAGTCGGAGTGCATTCGGAAGAAGTGTTTATTCACTTCGTCTTGAAAGACAAACTTTCTGCCAACTATTGGGGAGGGGGGGCTAGTCCATTCCGCTGCGCTACTGTTTGGGAATGATTTACTGCCGATAGAAAAGGAGGGGAGTTTGTTACTTCTCACTCCCACTCCAACCCCTTTCCACCATCTTTAGCGAAACTTGACTGGAGAAGAAAGTTTGCAGCAAAAGTACAAAATAGGTCTTGAATCTGTTGTCGAGTCGCTCAGGAAAAGGGTGACGCAGACGCATTCCCTACTTAATTCCAATGCGGTTAATTTGAAATCTGGAACAAATGTGAGGAAGAGGGTGACAAAAAGAACGAGAGGGATTTATCGTTCATTCTCGAGCTTCGGCTCTCGCTTGAAAGAAGAACCGAATAAAAAAATCTGCGGCCGCAACTTCAAGGGCTATTTTTCATTCTCTTAGTCAAGATTCAGCTGCCCCTGAGAGAATTTATTGTTCTATTGCGTTAAAAAAAGACAAAACTCCCACTAGGTTACTTAGTCGTATTAAACTTTCACAAAGCCATCCATGGCAGCTCTTATTTGTTGGGAAATTATTCTGAAAAAGGCATTTTGGAAAAGCACGGAAATTACACTATTCTCAAGCTTTGTTGAATATTTTGAAAGGCCGTAATTAGAAATTCAACATGTTTTTTGGAAAAATCCCTCATATTTCAGATATTAATAACCTTTTGTGAATTGAGGAGAATGTTGGAAAAACTACCACGTGGGATAATCATTTACTTTGTATGATAAGGCTTCTTATCAAAACTCGATCATCTTTGTACTACTCAATGATATGACTTTTTCATATTCTTCTTCTTCTTAGTCAACATTAGCTGCTATTACTAAATTATTAATAGGCTAAATGTATTTTCTAAAATCTATTATCACTTACCCGGTGCATCGGAATCCATCTAAAATTTCAGGTCTGCCACTGCCATGTTTCCCATAAAATGGTTCATACGGCAAAGTGGAAGTTATTTTATTAATTATATGACTATTTAATGACTTTAATGGCTTTAATGACTATTTTAAGCCCCTATTTGAGTACCTCTTATAAGTATTTCTCGCAAAGTATTTATTATCTAGCAGATCATAATGTACCATAACTCACAGGAGAATATTTCTCTCAGTTACCTAGAAGAAGAGAAGTATTATTCAACTGTTTGCTCTATGGAGATGAACACCGATTGCTGAATCCTGACACCAGGTTTTGCTCTGAAGCATATGAAAATGAATACCATTAACTAACAGTATAGCTATAGCTAATTCATTTCCTTTTATCAGTATTTTTAATTCAATAAATCCGAGTTAATAATTTTCCGGCAGTTATTGGTTCAGATTTCAACTCACTGGTTTCTTTAACTCGATGTTGAATAAATTTTACTACAACCAAAATAGTTTTTAAAACTCTTCTGTTGACCACCATACAATAGTCACTACGAGAACAGTATTTACAGTTATAGTTTTCCAGCTCTTATTTCATGGACGTTTATATTTTTCAAGTGTCAAATGTGGTGGAGGTCTCGGAAGAGACGAAATATTTCCATCATGAAACGCACTAGCACATTTCTATGCCTGTATTCTATACTATGTGAACGCTTTATTGTTCATTTAAGGCTATTTTGTATTGTCGGGTCTAGCTTCCATCACAGACCAGGAAAAGAGCATAAAATATTACAATTTTTACAACTTTTCAAGACCCACCTCCTGCCCCAATCAGCACTCAAATTACTCGCCTATACCATGCAATGATAATTTCTATTCTCGCAATGCACCAATGGCGATTCATATAGCAGCAGCACTGTGTCATTGGGCCGTTGCTGCAATTTATTGCCCCATCAAGCCACAGCGCTAATGTAGATATGTCTATAGTAGAACGTATACGATAGTCATAAAAATTTAATCGCCCTAATCCATCGAACGATGTAAAATATCCAGATCTGTAGGGAACAAAATATCGGCTCTTTATGACTCCTAAACACGCATGGTACTCAACGACAGTTTATTATCCATGATCACTACCACCTACTATATAGCCTATACATATCTAGATTGCAAAAACTATACATGTTTTTAATGATCATAATCGAAAATATTCTGAATCATCGAAACCGAAAATGGAAAAGGTTAGTTTCGATAGTTTGTTATCCTTATCCATTCTAAATTTTATAGGGATTATTTTATTTTTATGTGTACTACCGACGAAGTAACTGAACATTACATCAAAATAGGCTATGACCCTATTCAAGTCCTCGGGGAAGTGATAGCCGCGAGCCGTGGCAGGTATCTGTTTAGTCAGGTGACGAGCACCTGTCTCCTATTTTTTAGGATGACCAATTGGTTTGTTCAGCAAAAAATATCTCTGTTCTCTGTAGTAAAATCACGTCCCAGTGGTTCGGAACCCACCTAAAACTGTAAGTTCAACCCATCAATCGTAGTCACTCTTTACCCACGCCCAGGTCTCAGACCTATGTGGGCTTCATCCTCCGAAAAAGTGTAATTAGCACTTAAACTGCGTTTAGCTTGAAAGTATTTTTAACTTGGTCTAATTGAACTATGTAGTATGCTCTTTGGACTAAAACATAACGTTGAAGCCTGAAGAGTCACTTGCAGTTGAAATGGGCTATGGTACTATACACCTGATGTAAAGTAATTATAGTACCATATACCATACATACAATTAAGCTATTGAATTACTGAAAATTTAAATGTTCACTCGAGATTTAACTCTTAAACTGAGTTAAGTGTGAACGTTCATATAAGGTGATAAACCTTATTTAGTTTGAATTAAACTAAATTCTAACATTTATTGTGCAAACTTAAAAACCTCTTATTGTGCAAAGTTAATCCAGCTCATGTTACTCTTTCATTGTTACTGGTTAGAGCTGAGTAGGCTATTGTCAATTAAGGTTCAGACTATGGTCTGTTCCGCGACGGAATGGAGTTAAGCGCCTATTAATAAAAATTACTAAGCGGATTATTCCTAACCTAACCTAGCCTCTGGAGTAACAATTTAAAATGACTCATGAGAACGACCGAGTGCAGTTCGACCATAGAGTAGAACAGGAGTAGCCATTACTTTATAGAATTTCATAATTGTATCTTACCTCGCTTTCTTACCTAGGGTTCTGCTGATATTTCCACAAACTAATTGAAATTTTCCTATTTTTTTCTCAATGTCAAATTCATCTTGAAAGCATATGTCGCATCCTAGATTGGTGAATTGTGATACCTGTTCTAACACTTTGTTGTCAATCACAATTTTAGATCCGGTTGGATACTTCCCTGTGAATGACATAATTTTAGTTAGCCTATATTATAGGCTTATATATTAGCCAATATGTCATGTTATATTGGCCTATATATATATACATTATAAATATACTGTACATTGATTTATATTATAGATTGTTTTTATAATTCTATAAAATAGTTATAAATTTTAATACTTTACAAAATCAATTATTAATTTGTAGTATATAAAACAGCAAACAAACTTCTGCAAAACATTAGTTGTATCTGCAGTTACTCTATTCTTTTCTGAGAACTAACAGCAACGCTTTCAAGATGAAATCTGATAGATAATCTGAAGATCATTGCAGTTATCATATTTATTGTTACTGCAGGACTTATGTATTTTGATCATGACTGCTCTGCTCACTGATCCTGAAATAAGAAGTTGAACTGAGTTTGATAACAATTTCTCATCACGGGATATTCCAACATTCATAGAGCTCCAACTCCCAACATTAAAAGACTGCAAGTTCATCAAGTTCTACAATATTGAAGATTCATTATCAGCATACAATACAATGCTCTTCACGCTCCTTGAAAATAAATCTTTTGTGAGAAAATATTTTCACAGCAGTAGACAATAACTTATCAAGTTGCCCAAGGAAGTTATCCGTGATTCGGAAGCAACTTCAAATCGCTGGAAAAACGAGAGGGTGGTTCGATTTGGCAAGGGATAAAGCCTAAGCTCTAGCAGTTTTTTTATTTCCGTGAAATAATAAACCTCTTCGACAAGAAGTTTCTCGGTGGCAGAAGACTTCTTCCAAGTCGGATTTTTCCCCTGACAGAAAAAGTTTAAATTATGTCGCTCTCAGCTATGCAATGGGTTAGGATTCCAGGTGACTGATTTTGAGGCAAAGTTCAACCATCTCCGGTTGTTTAAATATCGAATAATATTCGTGAAAAGTAGGAAGATTCGAGTTTTATTCATGTTCAATTTGAAGCATTTTGAACGCTTGTGCCATGATTTTCCAGTTTCATAGTTCATAGCTCCATAGTGTTCACTTATTTCTCTGACATCCGAAATAGTAATATCCAAAATACTTGAATTGATCACGATCTGCCTAAATTTGGGGAAACATTACAAGATTTGTAATTAATTAAAAGGTGGTGGCATATGATGAGCTAGACTCTTGAATAAAAAGCCATATATAGTGATTTTTTTATGTTAGTTCAGGTAAAATAAGTATAAGTAAGTTGCTGAATGAATTGCAGTAGTCATTACATACCTATATAAAAACGTTCCATTGGCTACTACCAAGATAGTGCTATATGTTCTATCTTGAAATTTTGAAAACAGAGTGAAATATATTTTTTAACTGTTCGGCTGGTTTCTTTTATGGTTTGATCCCTTGTAAAACTCAATCATCAATAATGAGAAATTAAAATATTATGAGAAAACTAACGTCTCCAATCCTTGTATTTGTCTACACGTCCGGTTTCGACGCTCAAAGCGTCATCATCCGGTGAGAATCTTCAGTCTGATTTGACTGTCGTCATATTAAACCACACGTACACATACACACACACCCACACACACACACACACACACACACACACACACACACACACACACACACACACACACACACACACACACACACACACACACACACACACACACACACACACACACACACACACACACACACACACACACACACACACACACACACACACACAAACATTGTCGAATTAACATTAAACATTTCAAACGATAAACAAGAATCCCCGGTTGTGATCAACTCACAACATTGATGACCTGCAAGCTTCCCACTACCTCTACCCCCCCACGGACAACTTCAAACACAATCATATTCGAAAACAATCATAGGCGAAAACTACCCGCCTCACTATTATCTTCCTCCCCTCACCATCTTTTCATTCTCCTCTCGTCCCTCCGCTGTATCATTGTGTTGAATATTTCATTACTTATTACTCATTACTGCGTATTTAGTTTTTCATTCTAAATTAACGCCGGCTCCATTTTGAACGCCTTAATTTCAAATTCAAATTTAAAATTTCAAATTCTTAAAGCGTGTTTAATATCCGACTTTTTCTCACGACTTTCAATACCTCCATGTTTCCATAAGTGTGGCCTGTGTCAGCAACGTGATCCGCAAATCTTGAATTACTATTAGGACCTGGCAAATGTTCTTTGAACCGAATTCTTAAATAGCGTCCCGTCTGTCCCATGTAATACTTTTTTTTTCTTTATTCACAAAAATGCACAACTACATTGAATAGTGTCACTGTATGAGACGCGGGAGTAACAATTAACATCGAAACAAAGCACCACAGTAATTCTATTCTTTGCTGCCCGAATTCGAAAGGCAAGAGGTTTGCACACAGAGAAGTGAAACAAACTTACACGACCGTCCGGCTGGGTTGTACATTCAAGACTGAGAGTAGAAGCTCCCACTCCACTGTTGGCTACGAGAGGGGTGGAGAGAGAAATAAAAAAGGAAAGAGAAGGAGCGATAGAGAACGATAACACAGGTATTAGCATGAATTGTGTGAAATGATAATAAAATCAACTATCTGCTTCATCAGGCATAACAGTTCAAATGTACTGAAACAATCCTTAACAGTCACATTTATAAAATAAAATAAAAACAGCTACTACGTAATTCTGGTGACTAGGTGAATTAAATTAATTTAGGTGATTTTTTAAATTTTTTGTTTGTATCTGAGGTAAACCAAATTCAAATTCATTTATTGGCCATATTCACACAAAATATAAAAAAAGAAGCAAAACAAAGAACATACATACTTAAAGTTAATAACAAATCAAAACATAACTATTTATACATGCAATACGGCACTACTGGCAGAAGTAGGACTTGATCGCCAGCAGTGAATAATACAGTCGTGAATAATACTTCGGGCAGTCGTTACATTTAATTCTACACACCCCTCATTTTCGAATTTATCTTTTTTGGATAGGCCTATCTTTCGGGCATGCTACAAATTGTGTCCAAGGGAATTCTTTTTTTTATATGCGACTATATTTCCGAATTTTCTAAAAATGTTACAGAATTTTGGCTGAATTTCCTTCATAATCGATGATTACGAACTTTTCTTCATTCCCAGACTTCTTTGTCCTCCGTATCAAGATAACCCTCCTGTCTTACTTGCTGGGCATCTTGTCCACCATGCTGGGCTCATGGCGATTTTCATTGGAAGCCTTTTCAAACGATTTATCATATAATTATATGCCGACATTTTGTGTTCATGTCGTGTTCAAGGGGTGACTTGAATTTTTATGAATTGTGTGGCCAGTGCCAATAGGTTTTCTGTATACTTCAAACTCAAGTTTTGAGTCATTACTTGTTATCCAAGTAAGTCCAAGTAATTGAAACTCCTGTTCTTTTCTAGCTCATTTGTAAACTTCATGTTCGGATGTACTCTGTTCAGGAAACTATTAAACTGTTCTACTAGTCGTGTGCTACCTTTAAAAATGTAAAAAATGTCTACATATCTGCTATATTCAATCAACCGTGAATAAGGACTATTGTGACTTCAATTCATGATGACTCTGGTTTCTAAATCATTCAAAAATATATCTGCAAGTATGCACTATTAATAGTGGTGATCCCATTGCTAATCCTTGAGTTTGTTTGTATTTTTCATCGGTCTCAAAATAATTCTGTTCGATAATTACTGTCAGTAAGCTAATGAGCTGTTTGATTATTTCTCCATTCAATGTCCCACTTTTTGTTTACTTGCTTCCTACTATTTTAATTGTCTCATGTACAGTTACATTGGTGTATAAGTTAACGATATCGAATGATGCTAACACATGGTCATGTCTAATATTTTTGTTCTTTATTCTTTCTACTAAGTCTGAAGTGCTTTTCAATGAAAAGTCCTGTTCATATGTTTTGTTATCTCTTAGAAGCTTAGCTATTGTTTTCGCGACTCTATAAGTGGGTGATGTGGTGAAGCTAACCAGAGGTTGTACGGGTTGCCATCTTTATGTATTGTTACGGGTTTTAATGGCTAAAATAAGGCTGGCAACATGAAAGTTCACACTTGCACTTTATTTACACAACTAATTCTATTTACACACACTAATTGCAAATTCAATTAATAAAGAAAAACAGATCAAGAAATGACAAGCTAATACTTATTTTCAGTAATTATTTACAAGAATTAATAAATAATTAATTACAGGCTGATCAATAATAAAAGAAACAAGAGTCCAATAAACTGTACAATAATGTAGAAAGAAATGATAAAAAGAGCAACTAATCACTTCCAAACACAGTCCAATTGTTTATTTGACAGTCCCAAATAATATCACTTGACACAACGTCTTTAAACTATTAGTACAGTACGCGCCATATAGCTGTGCCCGCGTGTCCTTGAAATACCTTGTTGTCCTTGAAATGCCTTGTTGATGAAGTAAGGTTCGCGAGGTGATATCAATGCCTTTCTACATACTATGGTGTTCGATTTGGGGGGGGGGGGGGGGGTGTGTACCTTCGGGCAAATTCCTGAAGAATCGTTAGGACACACCGCTCCAGCTCAAACCCATATAAGAAAATATCCGTCCTTGCGGAATACAGTTGCGGGGTGATACACAGAATAGCTGATATTTACGCCCACGCAACTACAATCCAACAAAGAAAGATATATTAAAAATCAGGAATAATTCAGCTAACTCCCTCTCGCGAGCGAAGATCGAGTGCGGAATGTGCAACTCTTGCTTGTTGCACTCTCCTCGCAATTCACGCTAGCGAGGTGGAAAATTTATGAGAAATAATCCTGATACACATATCCTTCCAATAAATAATTGAAAGAATTAACGCTATGTGTCCTTCAACAAGGACAAACCAGAATGTTGCTGAGGTAATATATCCCTCTCGGCTATACCGCTTGATGGTCCGCTGAAATAATATACAACTATAATCTGCAGCCAGGGTCGAGCAAGGATTATAAATCAGAACTAAGGTTTTTAAAATTTGTAAGGATTTTTAATAAGTATAAATTTGAAATTTTAGATTGAAAAGTGAAAGGTAGTGATTCATATGCGGAGACGCAACTCTTGCCTTCAAATCCTACCACTAATGTATTGAAGTTAAACAATGATATACTAAATAAATTGTTCATATGAGCATTTAGGTCTCTAGCCTAAGGATACCTCAGTTCCAAGAGAGTAGTTTGATAGCAATTTACAATTAGATATGCCGATTAGTTGTATACACCTTTTATAAATAATATACAGGGTGGGGGAAATGTTTGGAAACGGCTTAATATTTCATATACAAAGGTGATTTTGCGGTAGGTATGATTGAGGATCCTACTCAAATTGAAAATACTATTTTACTGTGACTTTAAAAAACTGGTCCGCCATCTTGGAACCGCCATTTTGAATGTAACTTTTTTTTTTAAATAGGAAGGGGGTCATGCGATACATGATTTCAATACGGAATTTTAAGACAAAATGAATGCCGAAAACCGCACATCGATATGTCAACCCGTTTCGGAGATATTTACATTATTAATCGATACCATGAAAAGCAGAAATGAAATAAATAAGTACATTAAAATCTTACCTATCAAATTTTTTGTTAATAGTGTTTGCTAATAAACATTAAAACCCAATTATTTTAATAAATGTTCAAACTGTTTTCCTTCAGCTGTTTGACAATGTGCTAATCTTAAATAATAGCCATCAAGCACATTTTGAATCATTTCGCGTGATGAACATCTGACTCTGGATATCATAATATCAACAATAATCATGATATCAACCTAAAATCATCTGTAATTATCCAACTGATTTAATGAATTCTTTTTCAATCATGAAGTAGTGAGTGTGTTTAAAGTCGTTCGCAATGGCATTTTTAAATGAAACCGAGAGAATAACTTTGTTAATGATGCGCGGCTATGGAGATAGAGTACGGTCTTACCAAGAAGTTTCTGATTTATTTAACGAAACATTTCCCAACAGAAATCCAATTAGTAAAAGTGTTGTTTTTAAGACAGTAAAGCGGTTTCAAGAAACGGGCAAAGTGACTGATCGTGCTCGCACTGGAAGAACAAATACTGCCACCAACAATGAAAAATCTTTAGAGGTAATGCAATCATTTGTTGAAGATCCGCATACATCAACTAGAAGCGTTGCCAAGGAACATGGTATGTCTACTCGTTCTGTCAGAAAAGTTCTTAAGGAATCTCATTTCCATCCGTTTAAGCTTCATGTATTACAAGAACTGAATGAGGATGATTTCGACCGCCGTGTAGAGTTTTGTGACATAATGATGAACAAGTATGACAATGATCCAAACTTCTTTAATAATGTAGTATTTTCGGATGAAGCTACGTTCATGCTTAACGGCAATGTAAATAAGCAAAACTATCGTTTCTGGACCGATGTCAACCCATACTGGATGAAGGAGGGTCATACACAGTATCCTGAAAAATTAAACGTATGGGCTGGTATGGTAAATGGTCACATTGTAGGACCATTTATTATCGAGAATAATTTAACAGGTGCCATTTACGAGAACATGTTAATAAATTTGATCGTTCCAGCCATCCAGAACATCAACGGACAAGAGTTACATAACTTGTGGTTTCAACAAGATGGGGCGCCCCCTCATTATGCATTAGGAGTGCGGGATATATTGAACCAAACATTTCCCCAACGCTGGATAGGTCGTAGAGGTGCAATAGAGTGGCCCGCTAGGTCACCTGACCTCTCTCCACTTGATTATTTCTTTTGGGGCTACATGAAAGACAATGTGTACAAAAAGAAACCAGCAACAATTAATGAACTGAGAGAATGTATAACTGAAGTGGCTAACAGAATTCCACGCGAAATGATTCAAAATGTGCTTGATGGCTATTATTTAAGATTAGCACATTGTCAAACAGCTGAAGGAAAACAGTTTGAACATTTATTAAAATAATTGGGTTTTAATGTTTATTAGCAAACACTATTAACAAAAAATTTGATAGGTAAGATTTTAATGTACTTATTTATTTCATTTCTGCTTTTCATGGTATCGATTAATAATGTAAATATCTCCGAAACGGGTTGACATATCGATGTGCGGTTTTCGGCGTTCATTTTGTCTTAAAATTCCGTATTGAAATCATGTATCGCATGACCCCCTTCCTATTTAAAAAAAAAAGTTACATTCAAAATGGCGGTTCCAAGATGGCGGACCAGATTTTTAAAGTCACAGTAAAATAGTATTTTCAATTTGAGTAGGATCCTCAATCATACCTACCGCAAAATCACCTTTGTATATGAAATATTAAGCCGTTTCCAAACATTTCCCCCACCCTGTATTTCGCACATACCAGATACTTGGGCCCAATTATACGCGCACTTGTGGAAGTATTATTTTTCTTCTTTGGCTCGTCACAAGTTGGCGTCACCCTCAGACATCTTTGATTGATCTTCGTGGTCGATCGCGAATATTTTTGAGATTTTAACTGGTTCACTATTTAAATTCGGCAATCTTTGGGTTGCGATCAAACGGCGGGATTTTAAAACAGTTATAAAACATTAAGATTATTGACTAGATCGGGTTACTTTTTTAAAATTAAAATTATTGAGTAGGGGAGGTTTTAAAAACGGGACCTCTTCCTCAGCCAGCCTAGATTTTCCTGAAGTGTCTCCTTCTTCAAGCTCTGATTCAGTACTTGAAGAAGGGTCTGCGTCATGCAGTAAATCCGCCAATAGCAGCGCAGGAAATTATTTTCCTCCAATGAGGAGCTTACACCCGTTTTTAAGTACGGTGTACCATACGTGAGAAAATTAAATAAATGGAAATTTGGAGGAAATAATAATTAAATTAAAGAAATTAATAATTAGCAGGACAAGCATAAGCAGATTTCCCAAGTTGATCAAATAACATAAATACAAGAAATAAATAACAATGAAAGAATTATTTTAGTGAAAAGAAAAGTGACATTATTAACTGGTAACAGCTGTTTGATAAGCCGGTTTTATCAAGACAATTGACAAGCTAACCTTTCACATAAAGTAAACAACTTTTCGTATTTTCAGCCCATTGTAGGATGCTGTTTTATAACAAATTAGGCAAATGATTGTGCAACTAAGTTTTTATGTAAAATTAAATAATATGATTGATAATTCTGAGTGAGTATTAATGTTACAAAATTATACCTTATTTTCTCAGATTAGTTATGATATTAATGTTGATTTGGGGTTGGTGAATTTGCACCGTGACAATACATACGCTGTCTGATGCTAACATTGAACGCTACTGCTGTTCTGCAGTCAGTGCACTTATAACACTGCATTCAGAGTTCAGATTGCTTGCATTCGGGCTGTGATTCGGGTTTACTTTTCGGTCAAGTGTTTCACCTCTTCGTTGTTCTTCAAGTTGAATAAACTAGAATTCGTAAAAAAATGTATATTGCAACCTTAGAGTCCAACTTCATTCACTGAATTGAACGAACTAGATCAGTCAGTCTGCTGCACAGGCGAAGACAAGTTGCTTTGTTGTATTGTTGGAAGTGCCTATTCCCTATAGGTACGCGTATTTAGAATCTTTGCGAAATCTCACTAAATAGGTATAGTGAGATGATTCTTTCACAGAAAATAAATTCAATTAATTCTCTACATTTCGTACACTGAATCATACGAAAATTATTGAAGGCTTAAAAGTTTCTCGATACATAACCTTTCAATGTCATGAAAATTTCGATTTGTAAATTTCCTGTATTAGTTGTCTTGTGCTCGGAAAATATTTGATTGTAATGGGATTTAATCGATGGTTATGGCATTCTCGAACTGTTTTTATTATATTACTGAAGTTTCATCAATTTCTAATAAATGGTTCGACAGTAGCTATATTTGGAATGAAATGTGAACACATTTTTTGAATGAAGTCTGGTTTCTATTAAATTCTAAATATCTTTGTAATGAGTACATTCTCGTTGAAAGTGCAAAGGACAAAAACGATGCACATCGGTTAGTTTAATAGGAAGAATTTTATTCTAAAACAATATTCGAACTTTTTGGAAAATGGTCAAATGTTTTCAGCGCGGGTAGTGTCATACTCTCCTGGCCCTCTGCCGGCGGGCACAGCTACGTGGCGGAAACTGTAAGCTCCACAAATAGTAAACACTTGTCTCTGCACTTTACACTGGAATCGAGCACTGTTTACTCCAATGGCACGAGATCTGTAACACAATCTGACACGCGAGCTTTTAAGACTAACTCACTTGTTCACGTGAGCTCCTTTATATACGAGATAGTTGTCATAATTCCAAGAACTAGCAGCTTCTAGATGATTCAAGGATGTTATGGAAGGTCACAGAATATAGTAAAACACCACCTCGATTGCTCAGGAAGTTTGTAGAATTCTTGAGAAACTCAATTGAGTGCAAGGGACACAGATATAAAGAATAGGAGTGAGAAAGACATCTAACGCAAGAGAACAAGAAGAATCAGATTGCAAGTCACGTTTGTCCATGAATGGAACGATCTACGTAGAACAAGTGCATAAATAACTGTTTCGTTTGCTCTCATAACAGTATCTTAGGCAAACATTTCTGTTTTGGGACACTGGGTCTCATGATTTTCATGTGTGTCAAATTGTATAAGTTTTAATCTGAGATGAAAGATGATGATGAACAATATTTGTCAATTCAACTATAAAAATTATATCCTGAGACAGGAGACTTCTGCTACATCACAAATATATAGCTATTCTACTCGAATCTTGCTATTAGGCATATTAGGATCTAACTATGCTTGATTATATACGAAATACTGAGAACCACATGAATGGAACCAAAGTTCAATTGAATAGGAAATTTGCTTTTGATTGTTAGCTGTCAGCTTCGAGTAGGAAAGTGGTATCCCCCATTTGCGACTATACACCGCTATTTCTCAAAGCAGTCAAGTAAATCATAATTGAGATTGAACTCTAATACATGAACTGTGCTTTGTCAGTGCTTGCTTGTGTTTTGAGGCAAGTGTTCGAGACGCGTTTTGATCTTCATAATACACGTGTGTACACGCGATAATCCTTAATCAGGCTTTGACGATAGACGACGGCAAGCTTGTGACTGAGACAGACATGTGGAATGATGTGGCGTAGATCGATTACAAGGGCGAGATGCTGCTGATGATCTGTTTAAACATTCACCGTCATTTGCCAAGAGAAAGACAAGACGCTCAGCCATGCCTTGCCTTGCCTTGAAGCGCGCTTAAGTACTCCCAGACGAGAGTTGCACGGCTCCCTGGTGTTATTGCAGGTTGCCACGGCTAGCACTTGCTTCCAGATTGATACAGGTAGGAGGCTGATACCAGCAACGCCTTGGGGCCACTGCCAATGCTGCTCGTACATAAATTTAAGCATGCTTCTATTTCCCAGCGGCTGTCTCCGCGGGTCTCCTGTTCATGTCATGTCAGCATATCTCACATCACTTGATCAGGTCAATCTTGACTCTTTACATCTTTACATGATGCTATCTTTTATGTAGCTATACAGAGAATGTTGAACACAAATCGTTAATTATTATTATATGATAATGATAACAATAGTCTAATATCAAAACTGCCACTGTATTTCTATTTATTTATATATGATTTTCGCTCACTTATACTGGAGATACTGGAGGGATGCATTTCACTTTTAAAGAGAAGCTTCATCAGCCTGCCATGTTTTGTTGAGGTTAGGATGAGCGGCCATTATATAATTATTGAAAATTGCGTTGGATTTGAATTGTGTTTGGTCATTGAGTAAGTTGGTTCTGTCTTGTTTATGGTGTTTGAATATTTCATAGTTCCAGTTTATCTAGTTTGTGGCCTTTTTGAAATGTGTGTAGAATTTCCAAGTCAGTTTGGATGTTTTTGTGTGAATGTCCAGTGTTGATTGTGTGATCTGCAAAGTAATGTTGAGTCAGTGCTGGAATATATTGTTTTGATGTGTTCTTTGTATATTGTATTGAATGATCTGCCTGTTTGTCCTATGTAGTACTTGGGGCGTGGGTTACATTTAAGCTTATACATTCCTGGTTTGTTGAATTTGTGAATTATTGTGCTGTTTGTTCGGTGAGATGTTTTTTATTGAAGCTGGTGTTTCAGGATCATTCATGTTGTGTGATTTTTGTTGAAATATGTGATTGTGAGAAATTTGTTTTGGTTTGCACGAACTAGAACCTAGAGGAGGTGAAAAATTATCTCCACTGAAGTTATTTAATAAAATAACTTAAGTACAGAATACATGAGAAAGATGAAACCAGGTTGAAAGATAAAAGACAAGAGTATAAGTTGAACCACCAAAATTAATTATAATAGAACAAAATACGTTACAAAATATGGATTTAAATATGTAAATCTGAACATTTGAATCTTTAAAAATCACCTATTAAGAAAGTTCTTTTTTATAAAAAGGGTCCCTTTATCGTCGTAAATTTTTGTTGAAATAATGTGATGAAAGTATGGCGAAGATAAATTGCGACGAACTATTACGAAGAGAATTAAATTTGTAGAAGCTTACCGACGTAGTTTTTCGTTTGTTACCATGGTTCAAGATTAAAGCTTAATATTATCCAAAGGGATGATCCATACGTTAATTCTTCAATGTTTCATCTACTGTATTTATCGAAGTTGTTCATTTCTGATGTTTGTTTAAATTTTCGTATCCATATTTACTCCATTTTTTTTAATATGTAAAAAGAACCTGTACAAAAGAACAGAGACAGTAATACAAAAGTTCTAAAGGGATACAATTTCAATTAATCTAATGGATCAGATTAGCAAGAGCAAACAAGTATGAGAACATGAACATTTTTTAGAACATGTTCGTAGGCTGTAATTTTTGTCAAGATCTGAACAATAAAATAATGAAGAACTAAGGAAAGCAGGATATTAAAGACAATACTAATTATCATAGGTAATTAGAAATAAGATAGATTACGGATTTTAGCAAAAGAGAGTAAAATTATAATAGAATAAAATTATAAAGTTATAGCAGATAGCTAGGTTATGATTCATGGTGACTTATTGACGCTGAGTAGAAATTATTGATGCTGAGAAGAAATTAATGTTATAATTGCAGTTGAAAAAGTTATTAATCAAAATATTATATTGTAAGCCGAGAGAATATTAAAACAATTTAAATAAATAAGAAACATGAATACGGCAAGAAAGCATGGTCGTTTCAATAGGGAAAAAAATGTAATTATTACTTACCCAACTGGGTTAAAAAAGAAGGTGGTTCATAATAAAATAAAATAAAATTGATCCATCACTGATGGATCAATAAATTGTTAATTCAAGTCATATTTTCAAATTCCTTGACAATCATAAAATATTTGACAAGAATAATGCAGCTATCGAAGGAATGTTTAGCAAGCCTCTACCAGTTACCAGACAAAATCGTAGCCACTGCTCGAAAAAGATTGAGCAGTGATGTAACGTGACGGAACAAAATTACTCAACTCAGACAGAATTATGAATTAAATTGATTTTAATAAAATAATATTCCTTTGAATTGTTGTCTCTTTCCTTTTTAAATAAAAAAATAAGAATAAAATAAAATAAAAATAAAAATTTTGGCACACAGGTTTTGGATTTTTGTTTTTCATTCTATTTAGGATTCTGTCTTTTAAATTTGAGTTGTATCCGTTTTGTTGTGCTAAGTATTATTTGATTGTATTGATTTCTTAATGGTTGGATGAGTTGTGAATGAGTGTGACTGTGAGAGTTGGTTTCCTGTAGATTTTGAATTTGTGCATGCTATTTAGTTTTGTGATAGTGTGGTCTAAGAAGTTTAAGGTGTAGTTCATTTCATATTATGCTGTGAATTGTAAGTTTCTAATGGTTTTGTTCGGTTGTGTTAGGAGTTGATCACAATGTCTAAAAAGTTTTTTTTTATTTTTGTTTCAATGACGAAGCCTATTTTACAAACATGTATTTAACGGCGAATATTCTTATTCTTATTCTTCGGTTCCATTGTAGAGTACAATAATGCCATCAACTTAGCGATGCCAGTAAAAGATTTTGTTTGAGTATTTTGTGTTTCTTGTTAATTTAGTATTCTCTATGTGCTGTGAAAATATTTCTGCTATGATGCTGGAGATTGGAGATCCTATAGTCCTTCTGGTGGGGTGTAATACTTGCTATTGTGGGTGAAGTAGTTTTGTGATGTGTTGATTTTTAATGTCTCCATTAGTTCTTTTTTGTGTTCAGGTGGGTTGTTCTGTGCTTTGAGTGTGTTCTCTATTATGGAAATGGTTTCAGTTACTGGTATATTTGTCTCCAGTTTTTTATGTCTAAAGATGCTAGTGTGGAATTATGTGTCAGACCATGGCGCGTTCCCCTTGATTTGCTCAAACACAACAAGCTCTTGACTGAACTCTTTCAGAACTATAAAAATAGGATTTTTGAGCCTATAGCTGAAGATCTGAAAATGAACTCGAAAGGCCTTCCATATGGGCGTGTCGTATGAATACTCGCTTTGATCATCTACACACTCCGTCATCCTCAATTATAAATATCGCATTTTGACCAGACTGCTTATAGATTAAATTATTGGGAGAAGAGGATCATATATTTTAATATCAAGCCTAATAGGGGGAGAAATGAATGAGTTGATTCAGATGTAAATGAAAGAGAACTCTATAGCTTATTACATTTCTTGGTCTGTAAATTATCATCCGTGAAGCACTCAATCACGGATCATTACAGATGACAGAACCGTTTCAGCCGGCTGATCGGCCACACAAGTAGCACCCATATGGAAGTTTATTTTCAGTTAACACAAGTAATGTTTTTGAACTTCGTTTATTATAATATATTCTATTGATTAAGTGCAGAGAATTTCAGAGACCTTGAAATGTGAAAAATCTTTCGAACAATCAATTTTTGAAAATGTTTGTTTTAAAAATTATTGTATGTTTCAATCACTCCTGGATCTGAGAGTGCAATCATGACCAGCAATCATATACATTGTGAGTTTGCACAAATCTGAATTTGTGTTTGAATTTTCAAAAATAGCCAAAGGCTAAAAGAGCTTATAAAATGCAAAAGTATAATTACAACTTAGAATAAGTTATTTAAAGAGCATAATATCCAGCTATGAGATTTTCACAAAAAATATGAAGTTATATTCTGCTTCTGGAGTATGGAACACTTGTTCACGGATTGGAAAAGCAATCTGGCGTTGAGTTATCGATGAATTTTACGAGTCCGTGCACACTGCGTGTCTCAATCTAAATAGACCTTTCCGTCCGTTATTAGGAAAAAAGAAGAAAAAGTTGCTTGCCGGCAGATGCATCTTCAATACCGATTTTCCGGTTCGGATGTCAAACTTATTGCTCTCCGCCACCCAACCACTCCACCTCACAATCACCTACATCTTTCTCAAGCTCCGGAAAAGCTGCAACGAGATGTCTTCTGAGACTGAGTCTTTTGAAATCAGACGAGCTACGCTCCTGTGTGAGTGAGGGAAACATCAAGCGCTAAAAATGGGGTCAGATAGCTTCCGTTCTCTTTTCTCATCTCCAGCGATCCACCACTGGACTAAAAATCATTTCTCAAAGAAAATAATGAAGGAATTTCGTTCTCAATTCCTGATGTATCAGGTATCAGGTAGAATGATGTTGTATAAAATTATTTCCAGTTACTTGATCCTTCATTTTTGTGAGTTCTAATTTAAAAGTAACTTTTGAAGCTCAAGTGAAATTTCCACAACAATGCGTCAAAAAAACAGGCGATAAAAGAAAAAAAATAATTTGAAATACTCAAGTGCAATACATTTTTGTTACCGAGTGTAATAAAACAGGAGTTATACGTCATCAGTAAGAGCAATGTTGAAGGGATTCTTCACACACTCACCTGGTTCTTTAAGTAAAATGTTCATTTTTAAAAAGTTATTGTCAGTTACTTGAACTTTCGTTTGAGAGTTTTCATCTTGAAAGTAACTTTTGAAGCACAATTGAGATTTCTGTAATTGAAATACAATTGTCAAACTTAATACCGTACATTCTTGTTGCTAAATATGACAAAATACGTCCTGTGGGAAAATTGAATCCAAGTTCTAATAAGAGTAATCTAATAATAGGAATCCGATCATATCTCCCCCCAAATTGCAGTAGCCAGCCTGGCTACTAGTAGCGTAGCCTACGCTGTCGTTATATCGCAGTTTTGTCTGCTCTTTTACAATAATTTTGACTTTATAAATATTATTCACAAGAATAGAAAAGTAGAAGAAAAATAATAGATTAGTAATGTATATGTTAGGTACTGATATTCACTGTTTCAAAATATTTGTATACACTGTAGTTTTTTCTTATTCTTGTTCACATGGTCTTTTGTCTATTACTTATTTATTCTTTTGCCTGTTTATAAACCTTGATTAATTTATTGATTTTCAATATTTACAGGAATGTGCTTTTCTGTTATAATTTATTATGAAAAATAATAATAATAAAAATAATCAGTTAGGTCTTGATTGGAAAACTAGACCAAATAAAGTGCTCCATGTGATAATACCTTTGAGCTCCATAGTTTCTGCTGCGATTTCTAGCCCTAACTGTTGATTATTGAGTATTGGAATACCGTGAATGGCTGGAATATCATCCTGCGATCTCAATTCGCATCAGATTGGGGTACATCAGAATTTGGGCTTAAAATTTGTGGCATTGCTGGAATTCATTCGGTCTACCAGTGCGATTCATCGGTCGATTGACCTGTAGGACAAATCGCATTTCATGAGAACTTTTGCGTTATCTCTATCATAGCAGCGCATGACAAAAGTTTTGCTTTATTGTATACGCACAGTTGCAAGTTTGGCAACTTTTAGTCGACTTTCCTTCGGTCGCAGTGAATTTTGCAAACAGATACGCAGCAAGTTTCCTAGTAGGCCCTATACTTTTGTTTGGTTTCGAATGAGTGATAGTGAGAGGGACGATGCCGGACCCGGAATTTCGTCCACAAGCGACAGAACCGGGACCTGTCAAGCCTCGTACCATTCTCGTAGACTCATGCCCGCGTATGGCATTACATTTTTGTGATGAAGGGGAAAGGAAGAAATGGATCATGAAGAAGTAGGAGGTGGAATAAAGCCAAACTGAAAAGAAGAATGGTGTAGCGCCCGCATCTACTCATACAAGGAAAAATCGTGTAGATCTCTTATTTCACGGGGTACTGAACATTTTCTTTTTGAATGTTGGGGTTCAGTATCTTAGCAGGGGAGAGAGAGTCAGTACCAGTAGAAGAGGCATTGTTCATTCCGCTTCCAGTTAACTGCCACTGACGTATGTCTCACACACAAACAAAAAATCTAATAATATTATTATCCACATGAGCATGATGAGTTTTCTCCTGAAACTACAGATATAAAACCAGTCAACCTACCGTTTGGTTAAAATCTTGGTTTAAAGTGAGTATTGTTGATTGATGCAGAAACGACCACTCTAATATGCTATCTGTGATGATATCTGTTCGCTGAGCATGGTGTCAGGGCGATCGTGATGTTAGGTCACGGGCACTCGGGACTGTGCTTGGAAGGGTGGCCGGCTGCTATGACAAGACGTTATAGGCTTTATTATCATTTACCCGGTGTTTAAGAACCCAGCTAAAACTGTAGGTTCACCATATTTATTGCATCATCATTCACCTCAGTACTCACGGACTCAAGTTTCAGTCTCATCAGCAATAAAAAATGTTATCTATCATCCTGAACACTGAAAAGCGTTTTCACCTTATTTTTTCGAAAAAAAAAATGTTCTCACTATAATTATAAAATTTGAATTATGAATGAAATTTAATGAATATATTGCATAAATAATGATGTTGAAATTAAATAATCGACGTAGTATTTGGCTTAACGCCATTGTTTCTTTATTCAGTTGTATTTAGCCATTTTTATTTAGTCAGATGGTGCCAACATGAATCCAATAAATGAATTTATGTCTACTGTAGGTTACGGCGAACACAGGCTACTTGATAGCACCTTTATAGCTGAGAATTGCCTATCATCATTATATTATGGTGATCGAATATTTCAATTCATAAAGTAAGGATGATATTCAACACATTTAAGTTTTTTTTCCTGAATAATTGAAAATTTCTTTGATGCCTGTTTCTCATCTGGTCTAGAAAAAAATAATTCTTTATTTTTAGTGAGATACTTTATAACCAGGCTGGTCTCTTCTTTGAACTGTCTTGATGATCAAATGGATCTATCGAAAGGAAGTATTCATCTGTATCCGGTCTGGACGCACTGTTAACAGGGCGCGAAGACTATTCATCATACTATCAGCGAGTCTCTCTATTCATTTTTGTGTTCGCGTGGATAAACAATTACAGCCAGCGATGACAGCTCAGAACAAACAGACAAAAACCGGGCGGGTGTTCGTCCATTCGCCCGTTCTTCTTCATCTTTCCACAACACCTGAGCTCCCTTTCGTTCCAACCGGCTTCTTCTTTCTCCATCTCCGACTGTTTATTTTTCTTTTAGTATTTCTCATTTCTTCCTGCCTTATCCAGCACTCCACAAAGCAACAACCACATTCTCATTCATAACAGTCTTTCTATTTCTTTTCGACCGCTTTTTCAAATTGATGACCGCGCGCCGTCAGCCGTCCATTATAAATTATAACAGTTTTGACCGCTGTTGTCTTTCCTCTTTTTTCTGTTCGTTGTGGCGACTGTGAAAAGCTTTCTATGTATTCAATCTCCCGCTTTTTAATACTATTTTTCATTCCTTCCTTCACAATATATGCTGGCTGTCACTTCCATTGCTGCCACAAAACGAAATGAATAAATTCTCATATGAGGATGTTGACAGTGATTTCAAAACTATTTTCTCTTTTCACTATGGGCTACATTCAATATTTATGAAATATTTGTATTGTCTTGCGAGAGAAGGCAAATAAATAAATGGTTTAAAGAATATAGAGTGTATAGTAAAAAATTGAAAATAGATTTAGAATCACTTTTGTCTTCTAGTTTCTGGAGTCAAGGCTGTTGATTAATCCAGAGACAATTTTTCCCTTTCCACTACACTTTCAAAATTTTTGTAAATCTTTGTTTTGTTTTGTAGTGAGTCAAGTGAATAAATTAAAAAAATACTTGAATTAATTAATTTTATAATTTGGTTTCCACTTTCCCATATGATTCAATGATAAAATATTAATTCGGATGAATTTTAGTATCTGGTGGATTTAATTTCTTGTACTAGTGAAAAAAAAGATTTACATGAATGTAAGATGTTTTGTAAAAAGACAATGGGAAGCAAAAAATAATTTCGGGATCACTTTTTCGGTCTAGGTCTAGGGTCTAGCTAGAGTTTATTAGACAGTGATTCCAAAACTATTTTTCACATTGTCACATTGCAAGGTTAGTAGATAGAAGGTTGAACGCTCGCAAGGTTAGTAGATCTACTAAATTTGGAACGCTCGTATGTGCTGTCGCTGTCCGAATCGAATTGCTCATATTGAGATGATTTATTTATTTATTTATTTATTGTGACAAATTTACAACGAGTGTGAAGGTGCAACAGACTCAGGTCCAAAACTGCTCCCTTCACAAATTTTTATATGTTACATTGTCCAAAACATTGAGGTTAACACAGAATAAAAATTTAAAATATGCTGAAAACCTTCACTCGAAAAATAATAAAATGAATTTTCTCACTTGACCACTGTTAATTTAAAAGTTCATTCGAAACGAAACACTAAAAACAGTTAAAAATAGTTAAGAATATTAAATTTTTATAGAAACTTGTGAGTCGAAAAATATTATTTGGTTGCTATGGTAAACAACAACAACATTGTGATGACAGTGATTGTGAATTTTTTCCAATTCTTTTAAATTCTTACTTCCTTCAGTAGATCTATCAAATTTATAACCAGATTTATCTGAAAATTCTGTAGTAGAATCACGTGTAGAGCCGCTGAGGGTCTTAGATCAGGACTTCCATTGTCTTTCAACAAGAATAGTAACCGAAATTTGATTCGAGAGAATTGTATAGTTTCTAGGTTCGATTTTCTGTCTTAACATTGAGCATTCAAGTGCAACCATCCAACGGAACAGATAACCTGTACAATCACCGTTTGAAAATTTACAATTTACCCCGTGAAACAATATCTTACGACGTGAATTCAGGATCGTTTCTTTAACCTCGGAAAGTCTTCCGTTCCCCTTTAAAATCAGGGAAAATTGTCATAGGAAGGCATTACCGTCTTAATGGTTCAAATACAATCATTATTATCCCTCTGAATATGATTTATCTTTGATGTTCAAGATGAAAAGGAAATACAGAGGCATCTGAAAAGAATCAACTTGAAATTTATTGACAAAAGTTAAGCTCATAATGTTTATTTCAAAAGATTAGACTTCGATGTCAATTCAATTTCACTAATCTCATTGTATTATTTGTTACAGGTGAGCTTCAGAGAATTATTGACAGTATGATATATTATTCGTGGTTGTTGATATCGTGAGTAGTAAAATATAATTCATTAAAATAATCTATCTATGCATTTATTATTCAAACTACTATTTCTAGTAGCAGTATCAATTCGTAACGTATTATAAGAAAATTCTAGACATCAAGATAATAATGCGTAAATTACTAGTTGTTAGTAAATCAATACATGTGACGATTTAATTCCAGGGAATAATGTGAACATGTAGTAGGATAATTATAATTTTTTAGCAGGTTCAGTTCTTGAGAAATAAGCTAATTATCATTATATGTTATGAACAATTTAACTCTTTAAAGTAGAGATAGTTATTGTCGTTCGAACAAGAAACGATTCCAAATGGCTGAACAATGATTAAATTTCCCAGCAACAGTGGCGTAGCAACGGGGGGCGGAGGGGGCGAACCACCCCGGGTGACAGCCCAAGGGGGGTGACAAAAAACAAATAGATCCTTTTTTCTAATAAATAATAAAGAAAATAATTGTTCTGGTTTGGGGTGACATGACAGGCGACTGAGTTGCGTGCGATTGAGTTGAGAGAAATTTAGTCATACGGTTGATGGTGGAGGAGCAGTGAGTGTCGAAATGTGTGACACAGAGGTTACTTATCAGCTAAATTTATTCTCATTATTTGAAGAAATCTGTTCTGTTCTTCTACACCTGCCACTGCCATTCACCAGTGGATTTGTTGATGCAGGTGTCAGGAGAGTAGCCAAGGAGCGTCCTCGGGTACGGACACCCTCCATTAGCGATGACTCAAACACCTAATAGAATTTGATTCATAATGTAGGTTGAATTATTGAAATACAGCGTTTACGTAAATGTCATATGGTTTTTTGGGTGAGAGCTAATACTTTTTTGGGTCGGCTAATACAGAGATATGTATGTGTTATAATAATGTGGCAGGATTTTAGTATAGAAACGCTCAAAATTCAATTTTAGAGGGGTTATTTTTTATTTTTTCCGCACCCCCTCTTCAACATTCAAACAAGAGAGTTATATATTTTGTCAACATCGTGAAAAGACACCTTAATTTATTCTGAGTTATCGGCCTACTGTGAAGGTAGATGGTAGAGTTTAGTAGGGAAAGTTATAAAAATTATTAGTTTCATTCGAGGAAAGCAAGTCATAAAGTAATGTAATTGAATTTCAAGGCATAATATTATTTCAGTAAAAAATTATTAAGTAAAAATTTTTTTAGAATAAATTTCAGTGGTAGGTCTTGTAGGTGGTTTTTACTAATTGGACTATACCGTTTACGGTGAGTCTTTAGTCAAGAAAGTGAGGTGCTCCCAGGGGTTGGACCCAAACATTTGCCATGCCTCAAATTGAGTCACTCAATTCTCAAACACAAAAAAATCAATTGAATTTTTTACCAAAGATTATGGTGTAAGATGAATAAGTTCGTGTCTAAGACACTGGCTTGAGAGGATTATTTTCTTTTTTCTCTGGGGGAAAACCCCCGCACCACCCTTCTACCATCTATAGAAGCGGTATTTGTTTCATTTGAAGTGTTACAGGGCTCCTCCAAGCTAATTCATAATTCACATTTTTTATCTAAATTCCAATAATAGAGTCCTAAGTAGGCTACTATTCCCAGAGTAAACCAGCTAATGATCTCAACTGAATTAAATGCTTTTCAAGCAAGCTATTTCAATATTTTCAATTAGACTGCCCACATTCTGAAAAGTTGCGATATGCAGGCCTAAGCTAATCAATTTTGCGGAGCCCAATATCGAGACAAAAATCATCAAAATAGCTTTCAAAAGACCTAAAAATCTTTTTTGACACCCGCCCCCGGAGTCCCAAATTTTGAATATCTACATAAAAATGTATAATTCTTCCATGGTTGACACAAAATAAGAATCAGCTATGAATAAGGTGTCGTTTGTTAACTGTGTGTAACAAAGGGGGGGGGGGGCAAGTTAAAATACCGCTCCGGGTGCCACAAGACCTCGCCACGCCACTGCCCAGCAATATTCTCGTTTTGATTGGAAATCTAAATTAAGTGAAGGTCTATAAAAGCGCGTACAGTGTATTGGCATCCTATCGCAATGACAGATTGATGCAATTCTGTAAGGGCCGATCACGAGCGACTAATGACGCTTGTCAGAGATCAATTTTCCCGCTTCTCGCAGGCTCCATTGGAAGCCGCTCGTTCTGCTAAACAAAATCTATTGATAGTCAAACGTCTTTCTGTCGTTTGATTGCCGATTCCTCTTTGATTGACTAGAATGTCCGTAGTGAAGGCTTAACATTAAACGTTAAACATCATTACAAACCCCAAATTCGTAACTTGTCAGTCAAGCTGATAGACCTCAAATTTGATGAAATGGAAAGCTATGTATTGATAATGATTTGTGAACGTTTGTTCAAAACCATTACTCTGACAAATATGAGAAATCATGCTGAATCCGCGAAAGTGATCAAAAATAATTGACAAATTGATCATCGGCTCGTTCCAAAAAATATTGTATTCATCATATAATATGAATATGAATGAACTGCTTATGAAACTATAAAAAAACTACAACAATATATAATAAACGAAATATTAGGCTAGACTCAGTAGGCTACATACCTATACCTTTCGTATTTTAAAGCTTGAAGAACTGTCATGTAATAACTTTAACCGAAACATCTCTTACTGATCTATGTGTTCTATATATTCCAGCAATTATTAAATTTAGAGTAGTAATCAATTGAAACGAATAGATATAACAGAGGATAAGTTTTCGAGTAATATTAATGCGTTTTACCAAAATATCATTGAACAATACGAAGCAAACGGTACATATTGAGGTATAGATAGTATTATTTGAAATCAGTGGCGCACCCAGGATTTTGCTTTAGGTGGACAGCAACGAAAAGTCGTCATAAGCGCTACAGGTCACGCTACCAAATTAGGCGGCTCTGATAAATTGCGGTGTTGCCAAATATGAGACAATGCCAGCAGCTGATAGTAGAGAATCACCAAGCTCAATGCATGGATTGACCACACTACTCGTACCGTGTTGCCTAGTCTACAAGTCTAGCAAGCTCATTTAAAACCTACTATTAACCAGTATGTCCCTATGCAAACACAACAATGACAAGCAGCTATGGAATAGTTTCTGATAGTTTCTCCGGTAAGATTTCAGATATTTAAAACTAATAAACTACCGCTCAGCAGTATGGTACACGAAGTTACTTACAGAGTTGCCAAATTTTGCAAGAGTTAGTTTACAGAGTGGTTCATTTTTGTATTGTAGCGAGTCTGAATTGGAGTTAATAGAGAGAAAGAGAGACAATGGTTCTCGGCGTTATCTGCTAAGTAAATGTTCACTTTTAAGCCATTAATTACTGTGCTTTTGACACTTTTATGTGTTTACTTGTTAATTAGTAGAATGTTCTATTTGTTTGATTAGACATTAATCGAATGTTATCGAATATTGTAGAAGTTTCCAGTTTAACCCGTAACAGTATATTACATGCTTGAAAAGCTTCTACTGTACTGACTTTTATATTTTTTGTTATTTGAAATGTTGAGTATTTAATACTTTTCCTTTAGTTTGGTTCAAACTCATTTAAAATAGATTTTAGATTGACATAAAACAAGATCTGTAGCCCCAACATCCCCTAATAAAATTTTGTGGGAGAGCTGTCCCGTTGGCTGCCGACCCCCATTCGGTGCGCCCCTGTTTGAATGATATTATTACTAGATTTCAGAAAACAGGTACATTTCCACGGAAAGGCCAGATCATTTGCTGTCTATTTGTGATTTAAAAAACAATATTCAGTTGGATTTAGGTGAACACACCTGAAAGGAAATTCAAATTGATTTTCAACTCGGTCGTACTCGTTGATGGTCACGATTTCAAGCTTATTTCAAACAATCGATGGAGATTATAGTTGTCGACTATGCCCACCTCTAGAATAACCTCAATTTTCAACGACAGATAAACGAAGCCACTAGACAAATAATGGTTCACCGACAGGAGATAGCGCGACACGGGTATTTATTTTGCCCGTCCCATGTATGTAATTTTCTCCATTCGATAATGTGGGTTTGTACCAAGTTTCAAGCTTTATTACATCCTCTGAACAATATGTGGTTGGTTGTGCAAACGTTCAATTTTGAAGAGAGAAGAGACTCCTTGGATTCTGTGTTTATTATGAAAGCTTTGAACATGCTTTCATGCTGTATGATTTGTTACATACTATCATAAATCACAGAAACCCATTCATCTTTTGTAAATTGACAACCAGAAATAATGCATGAGCCTAATAATATTGATTTATAAATCAATACTAAGAATATTAGAATCAAATCTAAATTTAAATCAAAGTAGGATATTACTCATGTTTATTCATGAGTTATTCATGATAGGCTATTTCTACAATAATTGTGCATCACTTTCGTCTTGTCCAATCGAAACAAGGAATGAAAATGATGTGAAATTGGTATTGAATAATTAGTTTCAGGCAGTGGCGGATCCAGAAACTTTTTTGAAGGTGGCTGGTAGCTACTGACGATTGGGGGGGGGGGGGGGGGGGAGGTGTACTGAATACAAGTATTGTGAAAGCTTTTGAATTTTTCATTATTGGGAAATAAAAAATAGCTTTACTAGTGCTGAACCGTATCAGCGATAAAATTAATTTAAATTTAAAGTATATTGGAAATTTTTGATTGAAATATGGCTGAATCTGGTATGTTCAGCAGTTTGTCAAGGAACAGAATTATTATTATTCCGGTATAACGGTCATATTATTCAATTTTTACGAATGAGAATCAATGTGGGAGCTATAATTAGTTACACATTTTTGAATTAACGAATGTTTCATCTAGTTTTAAACGATAAACTTTGTAAAAAGAGATGTTTTTCTAAAGTTTTTAACTGACGATTAGTTTTCCTCTTATAAAATATGGGATCTAAAGTTACTCCCACTGAAAATTTTAGTATAATCTCTGGGAAATCAGTTAAAATGCTATTAGATCCGCATTATATACAAGTAAACCCCATGTAAGCGTTGTATCTGGAATTTCTCTTGTTGATAACTCATATCAGTAGCTGGCGATCACTGGTTTGCCGACCACTGTGGTAGAATGTTGAATAAACATTGGTTGATATGTTAATGTAGTTCCTCATTACTTTCTATTAAAATAAAGTTGGTACTGTCGTGGTTCAATTACTGCAATTTTATGTTACACTACTTTTTGTATTCAGCAAGTACAAAAATCTAAACACTGAGTTGATTGGTTGCAGGCAATGTAAATTTAACTAAGACATTATACAGTATTAAAACGTTAAAGCATTTCATACAATTGAAGACTTAGTAGTGGAATTAAGTAATTCTTGATAATGAATATTTTACGAGCTTCAAACTGATTCTTTTGTAAAAATTTTTCACTCTTCCAAAAAACGTTTTGGAGGTTTTGGGGGGGCTTTAGCCCGAAAGCCCCCCCCCCCCCCGTAAATCCGCCACTGGTTTCAGGGACGGATGCCCGATCTCAATGCCAATAACTTACTTTGGGTGGTCCAGAGTTGAGAAGTCCAGTTTCAAAAGAGTAATCATTGATTCAATAAGTACTATTTAGTACTAGTAAAGATGAAGCTAGTTCCAAAGTTCCAACTAGTACTGAATTCAATGTAATAAAATGTGACCTTCACATACATTATAAAAGGTCTATTCTTCTAGTTTCGTAGTTATTGGGTTATACAGTGTAGATGCATAAAGAAAATTAATACAATTTTTAAAAAATCAAGCTTACTCTGTTGCAAAAAGTGACTAAAATGCTTATAAATAAATAGCTTAATGTCTTTATCAATAAATTTTATTGCGTATTGTTGAATGAAACAAATTCTTCTTTCTCAATTAATATCCTCTCTGAATGGACCTATTCCTATGTATTAGCGAAATGTGTATTCATTACCAAAGCTCTAGTAGAAAATTTGTTAGTAGAAAAACTATCACACAAAATCTATGAAATATAACTAGCTGACCCATGTAAGTTCGTACCGCCTAAGGGTGCATTCAGATCTACACAGATGTCAGAAACGTAGAATGAAACGAACGTTTGGTATAAGTTGTGGATTTTAACTACCTTGAGATGTGTAGAATGAGCTATCACACGTTGTGCTGTTGTAAGTTATCATTAAAAAGTAAAACCTTTACCCCCTTCAACCTTTTATAAAATTTCAGTCACTTTGGTTTTGGGTTACTCGGTGTTTTTGTGTTCACAACTATGGTTTGGAATAAAATATTTTCATGTGGGATCAGTAATACTGTAGAGTCAAAACATGAACACAAACTTTTCACAAGTTTTCAAGATATGGATAAAATGGAGAGTGAAAATCTACACAATTGGGAGTAACTACCAAAAATATTTTTCCAATTGAACGTCTGCTATAATTATAGGTTATTTATTTGAGCTGCCCAAAAAAGCTGATTAGGATAAACTACCACATGATACAGTAAATGGTTCAAATTCATAAATTTCAGACCCCCTGGCGCCCCCACGAACGTCTTTTCATGTTTTACATAGTTTTGAATTTGAACAGCATCAGCAAGCTAAGTTTGGAATTAACGTTTGCATGATATCAAGTTTTGAATAGCTAAAATTCCTATATTTATTTATTACTTCCTTTTGGTGCCCTCGCGAATAATAATTTTTGTTCTAAATGAAGAATTTCTGTTTGGTCCATGGAGTTTGGTAATAAAATTTCACCACGCTCCACTGAACTACCAATCAAAATTCATGAAATTGAATTTGCCGATAGCTCCTTAATGAAATAGTCTTTGTTAAAAAATAAACTGTTATAATGAGTTATAAAGTTTTTATAGTTATAACATTTTATTTAAAATTTTAAACTTTGACGGTTAATAGTTTATTTAACTTAAATCCTTGTGATAAAATCTTATAGTCAAAATGGTGATTTTAAATTGAAAATTTTAAGGTGAATTTTCGAAAAATATTTGAAATGAAATATAGCTTTATTCACAAAATTATAAAGAAAAATGTATTCACAATTTTGAAACAAAATCAATCTTAATTAATACTAAATAGTCTATTTATAATATTGTTATGGGTTCTATGTCTAAAATAAAGCTGGCAACACTTACATTTATCACTCGCACTTTATTAACACAAATAATTCACAACTCACACTGTTCAGTAATTTCTTACACAAAAATAAGCAAACGGAAACAGATAAAACGATATTGTTCAACTGATAATGAGTTTTCAATAACCTGTACAAAAATCAATCACTAAAATGTCAAAAGGCCGATCTAATATTAAATAATAACTGTGCAATAAACTGTCCAATAATATTCGAAAAGAATCGTCGAGGAAGAACAATTAACTTACGTAGCACAAGTAATAGGTAAAAGAATTATCACTATTGAACTGTCAAGAGAATTATCACTACAGACGATAAAAGTTCCTTAGATGGTTTGTAATAGCGCCAACGGGATTGTACTGTGTATTAACGGGAACTGTCACTACTGCCACTTATCAACGTAGAACAATAACTGAACTACTTAACTGTCACACTTGTTTATCATGACGAATTTCAAAGACAACTGAACTCATTTACAAGAGACTTGCTCTATTTATATACTTTATCATTATTGAGATATCTCTAGATTTTTCTACCAACTTCTAAATAAATAAATAAAGAAACTAGCACTTTCTACAACATTCGAAAAGATTCCATTAATGTCTAATAAAACAACTAGAACATTCTACAAAGTAAAAAGTAAACACCATGAAAGTGTCAAAAGCAGAGTAATGATTGCTTAAAAGTAAACATTTACATAGCAGATAATGCCAAGAACCACTGTGCCTTCTTCCTCTCTATTCACTCCAATTTCATATTCGTTACAATATTGAATACTGTTATTGTGAATAAAACCAAGTTAAGACATCCCGAGGTCTGGCCTGTTGGGATGGGTATCAGCGGATCCATTATTATTCTAATTTTAATTGATAACAGGAAAGAGACTGCAGAGATGGTATCATTATTTTACAATATAAAAGAAGAAAAAGAATTTACGTGAAAAAGCAGATATATTAAAATGTACACATTCTTCATAAATCCAGGCTACACAACAAAAGAATGCACATTCTTCGATAATTCACGAGAACTATTTTATTCTAAGGATTCAAAGAACGGGTTGGTATTGTACAGTTGCATGAGATATTTCTTAACGGATTTAATAAACATATTCTTTTAATTTATTTCCTTTATGGCAACAGGCAAACAATTGAAGAATTTTGGTGCCAAGAAGGCATAAAAATTTTTAAACATAGTTAAATTAGGTTTGGGAATTATAAAAACATGACTATTTCTCAGAGAATAAGTTGGCCCCAATCGTTTACAACTTCGTTCTGTGCTAGCTCTATTGAAAAATATTTAACTTTATAAATATATAGATTCTGTAGTGGCAATACTCTCAGGGCTCTGAATAGATTCAGATTCAATCTTAAATTTATTGTTATACCTTGTTCTTTTTAGGTACTCTTCTTCCTAATCCTTCACAAACGTATTCATATCTAAAGGCTCGTATATAGCAATACACCAAAATCAATTTCCAGCAACTGAAAAATTGCTCATTGGAATTTTCATCGGAATTATTCTCTTGAAATTTTATTTTAAACTAATTTATAAAGAAGTCAATATTTTAAATTTGACTTTGTATTATGCATTTTCGATTATTAGAATCGAGGAGCTGAAATGATCACAGCTGTCTTGTACATTAGTCCACTTCGAAGTCATTCTCGCCTCAATTTCATTCCGTATGTTATTGTGATTCCGGTTATATTGGAGCAAACGTCGAACGTAATTTTGATCCGAGAGGGCAAAGCAATGAATATTTACGCGGAGAAGAGCAAGTTAGCTATTCCCTTGGTGTTCGACCCGATTTCCTGCCATACCCCCCCGAGAGCAGACGAAGAAATAGTGTAAGAGAGTGAGAGAGTGTGAGAGTGTGGTGGTTGAAAGAGTGGAACTAAGTTGTCGAACAGAAGAATATAAATAAGAGAAAGAATGAGGAAAGTACGAGGTGGAAAGCTTTCAGAAGTTGATTAACCTTCTTTGGCGAATGGGTTATTTTACGTGGAGAAAACTTCTTCTGCCAGTTTCTTCATCTGCATAAGGAACTCTGGACAAACAAGAGAGATTTATAGAACTTTTCGAATAAGAAGCTCTTTCAGGTTCAATATCGATGCAGTGATTCGTTGGGGGTAAACGCCAGGGGATTACTGATTTCATTCAAAGCACCAACCATCGTTCTTGGATGAAATACAAGTGGAATATCGGTTGCAAATTCCTCCATAATTAACATAATTCATGCATGATTAGTGATTGGAATGCTATCATTCCGAAATGCCATTCCCATCAGCTAGTACTGTTAAAGAAATCCGTCACAATTCCCTTATCTACGGATTCCAACAACAACAATGCACTGAAACCGAAGAGTATTTGATTTACTCTTGACTAACTAGACCACTTAACTTGACTACTAGAACATATTATAACTTTGGACATAAAAGATGAATTTTAATTGTAAGTTGAATTAAAGATGAATTTTAATTGTATTTGTGCATCCATAATTACACTTCTGCCGATAAAATACGGCGGGCAATGACTCTCTCAAACTCAAAGGACAATATTAAATTTATTTTGATTGTGACTTTTGCTGAGTAATAATTAAAGAATAACTAAATAAATTATACGTCTTTATATAGTACTGTCTTTACATGGTGTACATGCACAAATAGAACGGAGACTCGATATTATTAATTACACCTATTATTTGCTGTAGTACAGCAAACATTAACATTTTTGGTCTCCAAGTTTTTTAACTAAATTTAATTTTTTTCGCTCTTTTTTTGTCTTCTCAACAGTGCTAAATTTATAATTTATTGTTTTTTTGATGAAATAACATTTTTCTAAAAGTGAAATCGTAAGTGTAATGTACTAAAGTAATATACTGCGTTATGTGGATTGAAGGCTATGTTATTCTGATATTTGAGCGGGTTCTAAGGTAATCTTAACTTGAAACCCACCTCTGCCGACCAGACACATTATGTCTCCCGGTCGAATTGGCCAAACTACTCAAAGGGATAGTGAATGAATTAAAGACTTTCAATTTTCCCTAATTAGAAATTTAATAAGATATTTGAATATAATGGCCAATAAAGCATATACATACATGAAAGAAAACAATTTAACAGTATTCGAAACTTGAAGTTCTGTAGGGGTAGACACTCTCTCACACGCAACCTGCCTCTCTATATCCCTCTATTTTCTCTGCTCACAAATAAAGGTTCTCAAGACTTCACATTATGATAGACAATCATCAAAGTAGTAGTCAAAAATAACGAAGATAATTGAAATTTTACTATAAGAATAGTTAGGTGATTATTGTAATTTTAAATATTGTTTGAGAGTAATAATTACTCACAAAAGAGTAATGCATATTTAAAATAGCAGAAGGTGGAAATGTTGTATTCTCCCCTAAAAAGTTCACTCTATGCGAAACTGGAGTAGTCAACCACATTTTTCATTAAGGAGCTCCACATTATCTCCAAAAATAGTATACAAGGATATTTTGTGGAGGGAAAGTGAAATGAAGATAATCAGAAGAATGATAAGAAGTGAATTATTTCTCTAAAAATGTTTTCTATTAGGAGAGTTCCAATGTAAATGAACATCTTCTCAAACTTCCACAGTTATTCTTTGCTCCCTGAAAGACTCGCGTGGGAAATGTCAACTGTGGAAAGCAGGATCATAGCATCACTCGGAGAAAGAAAAAGTAGAAATGATGAATAACAGGGGAAGTGATACACACAGAGCAGTGCTAGGTCAGGAAAACTGAAGGAAGCAGACCTAGTCACAACGCAAGCCGGCTGTAGTGGACAGTGTATCCATCATGTCGAACTGAGTTGCAACTTTACTCACGGTGCTTCAAATGAAAGAAAAACATTGTCAGGCTTCTAGAATAAATCTTATCCAATCAATGTTTTTGCTCAGGGAATCACAACTTTATTATCAAAGTACTCATGTAAAGATGCAAATAATGTAGTGTGTTATGATACCAATTATAGCAAGTTAATTGTCAAAATAAATAATGAAACAATCTCGTGATAAATATTGATAGCCTACCCCATGAAAATAGTTTGTCGTGAGCTACTTTCTATTTTAAAGGAGTCGGCCGAACCCTGAGCGCAGATTTTGAGATGAGAGAATAAACTTCTCAACTGATTACAAGCCTCGTAGAGTATACTTGAAAAATGATCTCATACGAAAAAAGTAGTTTTTCGTTAGCTTTTTCAATTTGTGTAAAACAATCATTGATTTCTTACTGGGAACTAGCTGACCCGGCGAATATCGTACTGCCTAAGGGTGCATTCACATCTACACGGATCTATGTGACTGAAAGTCAGACACGTAAAATTTTTACCCCTTTAACCTTTTCTTAACTTTCAATTATTTTGGTATTAGGTTGTTCGGTGTTTTTTGTCTTGACAGCTATGGTTTGGAATAAAATATTTTCATGTGGGATCAGTAACACTGTAGAGCCAAAACATGAAGATAAACTTTCCTCATGGTTTTAATACATGGACAAAATGGAGAGTGAAAAACTAAATAATTGAAGTACCTACCATCTGCTATATTTATTTGAACCGTCTAGTGAGGTGAGTCGAATAAACTATCACATTATACAACAGATTATTCAAATTCTTGAATTTCAGACCCCCTGACGCCCCCGCGAAGGTCTCTTCATGTTTTTACATAGTTTTGAATTTGAAAAGCATTAGCAAGCTGAGTGGAATGAACTGTTGCATGATATAAAATAGTGGATAACTAAAATTCCTATACTTATTCCTCCATTCTGGCGCCCCTGCGAATAATTTTTGGGGAGTTTGAGTGATTTTGAATCACGTACATTGGAAAGTTGAGTAGAATAAGCTATCATACAATATGCTCTCTTTCCAAAACACCTCCCCCCCCTCCACCCTGGCACCACTCTAACAATTTTGTATGATTTTAGGTTTTTTCATGGTTTTGAATTTGAACTGTATTGGGAGGCTGAGTAGAATTAGGCATCACTTGATATGATTGAGTTGATAGTTCATACTTCCATACTCCCAAATTTATACCCCCTTCCCACCATGAACGATTTTTTAGCACTTTTCATGTGCATTTGAACCGCGTCAGCAAGCTGAGTAGAATGAGCTATCACACTTTATATAAAGCAGTAGATAATTCAAATGCGGATATTCATTCCCCCCCCCCCCCCCGGCACCAGCCTAACAATATCTAACGATTTTTGTAGATTTTTAGGGTGTTTAAATTTTTTAATTTTGATCCACATTGGCAAGCCGAGTAGAATAGGTTGTCACTCGATATGATGAAGTAGATAATTCATATTCTCAAATTAATGGCCCCCCTGGCACCCATGCAAACGATTTTTGAGAGTTCTCATGTTTCATGAGGTTTTGAGTTTGAACCAAATCCGTAAGATGAATATAATGAGTTATCACATGATATAAAGCAGTGGATAGAACAATCACTGTGACCCCCCTCTGGCGGCCCCAGAATTATTTTTTGGGGGTTCCCAGGTTTGTACACTAATTTAGAACTTTATAGGCATAATATAATACAAATCATCTACACAAATCACTTAAATTTCATTTAGATTTAAGGAGCCTTTCACTGAAATTGTCTGTAAATGCCCAAAATCGATATTTGCCCCTCTTCTCCTGAGCCACTGCTTTATTGTGCATGTTTTTACAGACCCAAAAACCTTTCCAGGCATCCTCCAAAAATCCCTCAAAATTTAATCGAGATCTCCAAGAAAGAAGGAGAGGGTTCTATAATGTTCTATCAAATCCTAAAGTCAACAAAGAAGGACTCTCCCATTTTATAGTTGATTCCATAAAGTTCTAAGTAAACATTTCATAGGTCTCTAGATGGACCGCAAGGCGAGGGGGAACAGGAGAAGAGTAATTAATCGCTTCCGGAAATCAATATTGACACAGGCAGATAACACAGAAAATTACTGTCCGTTCTTCCATAACAGTACATTAAAAGTCAGTCATCCTAATTCAGCCTTACACAACCCAGAAACCATCCCAGGTATGTCACCAAACATCCTCTAAGTTTCATCACAATTGGGTAAATGGTTTTGACTGACTTGAAGGTCACACACACTCACTCACACGCATACAAACATCCATTTTTTTATTTAAATATAGATAAGATTCGTTATGGTTAGACTAAATTAAACTATATTTAATCAGAAGAACGTTAGTCCCATGAAATCAATAATGCATCACATGAATAGTGGAAAGAAAACGCAGTTTTATAATAATTTTGATTGATAATAATTATAATAATAATAATATTAGTAATAGTAATAATAATGGTTGCATAATTGAATTCCATGTTTGAATTCTAGTCAATGAATGTAGCGGCCAATTTGAAACATGAAAGTAGTCGATTCTATTCATTCAATGATTTAATATTAAAACAATAGAGCTAATATTAAAACAGTGGTTTGTTCTAGATAATATTTCAACGTTCCACCAAGCACTCATTTACCAAATTCGTTCAATTTTCAATTTATCCCTTTGAGAGGGAATTCTATACACAAAATATTCCATGAGATGCAATTTTCCATCTCATTAAATGTATGCTCTCAATGCTTTAACTATCATATTATTTTCACATCGTAACATCATAATAGAACTATCTATATTATATAATTTTCTTTAATAATATGATACACATGATAGGGCCCAGTAATGAATTTTTCAGTCGAGTGACCCTATTGTGAATTACGATAGATGTTTGATGAGATGAGTTTCATCTCTTAAAAATATGAGTAAATATCTATCACAAAAATATTATTTTGGCCTGATTTAGGAAAAAAATTTGTTTAGTCATCATAATTGTTCACAGAACACTTTCTGACACCCTTTGTTCCAGTAGCGACAAACTTCACGTTACACATAAGCCCAAAACATTCACCCAATAATTTTACCAATACCAATAATAATACTTCTGATTCCATACCAATGATATTAGATGCTATAAAAAATTAAGACTGTTATGACATTATGAAGGTGATGAGCTCAACAGTGGAAAGAGGGAGAGCTCATGTGGATAGACGCTGTTTCACCGATCGAACAATAATCCCTGACACAATGCTTGGAATTCGACAACGAAGCTCTCTTTGCTAGCTGTGCAGCGAATGTAAATATTATTCGGCAGCAGGTTCAGCCCACACTTTTCGCCGAGCACACCCAGAAGTCAGTGAGTGTTTTATGGGAAACGGCCACCGTAAATTCCAAGGTCTATCTCGGCCGTTTCGCTCTTGTTCTCTCAGTTATTCAAATGAGCCAGGAGCACGCGCATGTGCCAGCCGAGATATAATAATATATTTCTGGAGATGTCTCTTTGACTTCGGGATAAATCATTTTGGGAATGCTTCGCTCAATTTTCGCGCGCGGGGGATTTCGGTTGGTGTCGTTTGGAAACGCAGCCTGACAGAGGGACCGCGGATCGTGCCCTTCTAATATTGGCTCGCTTAAACATAGTTGTGTTGCGCTGTACAAGCTGCCTGCTCAGGCAGCAGGGCAATATCTCATTCTTCCAATCCTCCCTTCCCCGCACCACCTAACAACCTCCACGACTTTTCCAACCAGGCTCGCCCAAGACAGTTCCACGGCTTTTATTTCTAACAGTTTTCCGCCAAGATATATGAGTGCGCCCCTTATTTTTTTTCTGCCCCTTCAATTTCAACCCTCTTTCTCTTGGACAACCTCATCCTGAATCATTCATACGCGTCCACTCAGGCTCCCACTTCAGTCCACCTTTCTCTCTAAATCTGTCTCCCGCTTGTTCCCTCCATTTCTCTTCATCTATCGCTTTACTATCCTTCTTGGCCTCAGCTTTCTCCCTCTATACATTACTCTCCCACTTCCCTCATCTCCACTCACTTAATATGTGGGTCATATATTATGTGTCATAATATGTGGAATAAGATCTACTGATTCCATTCAATAAGTCTTATTGTAACTTGGGAAAGTGGGAGCAAAGAAAATACATGAGTTTATACTTTTCGGACCAACTATTTTTCTCAGGCGAATGATGAGCATCAGTGGCAGTTCATAAAAGAAATACCTGTTAGCCTTATATGTATTGATAAAATTATTTTTTACAAAAGAAGTATCCTTCTATGGATTATTCATGATTAATGAATAGGAATGGAGTTATATATTGTAAATAAATAAGCGTAAGAAATTGTGAATTGAATCAGCCCAAATTTTTCATTTTTACAACTTGAAAAGAATCACATTGGTTGGTTGTGGGCCTATTGGACAAAACAACAGTAAGCTAGCTATGACTATACAGTAATTTGCAGAAGCAGAGTGCTGTGTACAGTGGCGTAACGTTTTCCAGTTGGGCCCCCCCGCAACCGATTTTTCGGGCCCCTCAAAATCATATAAATATCCCCCCTCACCCTTGCCACCCCCACCCCTCCCTGAAAAACTTGCATAATTATTTTGTGGGCAGTTATAATTATGTAAGAACTAAATACCTTTTTATAAATTAAATTTTAAAATTCAATCATGTTTCAAGGGGGGCAAGTCTAATGATTTGGGCTGTAGCGTGTGGGCTTCTGAAAGATGGAAATAGTTGAGAGTTGATTATATTATAAATAATTAATCTTGAAACCTAGAAACCTTGAAATTGATGTCTTCCATAGGATCCACATTCACATCCTCCTTGTTAGTACCTTCGCTCCTTTTCCCAGAAAATGTGTTCTCTCAGAATTCGCCTCATTTGCAGACACGGACACAGGTTCAATTTTTAATAAAAATGCATTTTATCTAAATTACTGCGAAATTACTAAGTCAGGAAAAGAGAAAAAAATTAAGAAATTTATTCTTAAGAGACAGAAGATAGAAAACGTAAACTGCAAAAAACTTGTACTTATGCAGTACTTGATCCTATTATAAGAAAAAATATCAACTGCGTTGGGAGAACTGACAATTGTTCCAAAACTATTATTTATATACTTATACAATAATCATGTAATTCATCATTTATCTGATATATCAAGGGTATAAATATTCCTTCTGAGCATAGTGTTTAAAAATGTACTAGTCGATAAAAAATAGAAATAACTAAAGCATGACCGTACAACATCACAATACCATAAACGCAGCATGTTGAAAAATAGAATAGAAATGAAAAAAAAATGGCACTCCAAATAATAAAATCCACGATCACGAACTCAATAATGAATAAACATACGGTTTACTCTAGGCCAATTTACCGGACACGTGTATCCAACAGGACGATTCAAAAGAGACTGAATTCAAAATACTGTATGAAGAAAAATATTGACTTTAATTTCTACACAACCCCCCACTTTCCATTACTTCGTATATGCTAATATACATTGAGGAATTCGGTGGGAAAATAATATTAATTTCCTCTAATATTTGCACTGTGGAGACATAGCCGTCATGATTTATAACAGTCTAGATATGTTTGTTTGAAGAGTGTTTTGTCCTCGGTATGTCTCCATTCCCGAAGTCACAACATCCTGCTTCTGAATTCCTTCACTATCTGCGAATTATCTGCTATCTGGGAATTAATTAATAAAGTAAACAATAAACATTGGCCTGACAATATTTAGCCAATTCATTCTTTCTTTCTTCCTTCAGTGTTTCAGTTTTATTTCTTTTGGAAAAAAAATTTTATTTCAGTCTGGGCACGGGCCATTTCTTGAAAAAATATATTTTCATTCCGGGCCCCCTTATAGCCCGGGCCCCCCCGCGCCGCGGGGTCTGCGGGGGTGTACGTTACGCCACTGGCTGTGTATTAAAATAGTTTATTCTTCGATTGGAATGATATCTTAATCATTAAATTGTCAATCATGATTGTATTAACCAGTTTAAATGCTATTTACTTAAGAAAGTGTTCATTGCTTATATGGATAGTTTGAAATAAAGAATTGCGCATGCTATGAATCTCTTATGTGTAAACAGAGTTCAGATTGCTTTCCAATGATTTTCTATTTCCAAGGTATTAGGACTATAACAAAAATTTTATATTTTAGAGGTATCAGGACTAAACATATTTTCTAGAGCAATTATTCTGGTCTAAAGAGCGGACTAAGCAAACGATCAGCGTGACAATTTGAATCACTTTGATCCACCAATATAAAATTATTGTGATGAGAAATGAATGTTATTGAGAGAGGTAGGATAAAATCCTCTTATGCTTTTTTTCCAAGACATTTTTAGGCTTATTCTTTAAATTAACTCAAATAATTGGCACTGCAGAACACTTACTTTAAAAGCATGAGAAGAGAGGAATGCGCAGAATTTTTTTTCTCAAAGTAAAATTATTCTAGTAATTTAAACTTAATATCTGAATTTTTAACAGAAAGTTGAGGTGGAATTCTCATGCGTAGTCTGCAATATCGAGCTAGACATAATTTTAAACTGAGAGATCATAAAACTCGGGCCAGTAGCTTCTAGGAAGTAAGTAATCTTGGCAAGTTATATCCCGTTAAATTATTATTCTTCTCTGGCGTGAAATATATAATTTGGGTAAAATCAGCTCCTACAGTACTGAGCTATATTGAGGGTGATCACGCTCGTGATGTGTATTGCTTTCGTAATGAGATTTTTTGCAGCCAAATAACATGTATATTCTCACTGCATAACAAAAATAAAGTGATCAAACTTCTTTGTCATCAAACAAGACTATGATACGTCTTGATAAGTATTTTCAGATTCAATCTTCAGCCCAAGACCAGAGAGAATAGAATAGTAATTAATAGAAATATTACTATTCTCAGGGGCGTAGTCTCAAAACATACCTTAGGCTAGCTCTCCTCGCAATTAAACCCCCCACCCTTCCAAAAATTACCCTTCAATTAAAGAAACAATTATGTTGCGTTTAAAGCCCAGAACAACACAGATGCAACGTTCAATTAAATTAACCGTATTCACTTAACAAATTAACCATATGACAAACGGATAAAAATCAAAGAATTTAAAAAAATATAAACAAAGTTATAAAAACAACGAACTGCCGACAGATTGACGAATCGAAACATATAACTTCAAACAATAACATGAACGCTGACTTCACCCATCAACTCGCTTCGGCTACAGCCGGCCGTATTCGCCACTGTTCGGGCGAGGGCTTGCTCTCTCAGAGCGATAGCTCTGAGTCCAGTTCACTGCAATGAAAAACGAACCCATCCCCACCCCACCGCACTCCATCATCGAGAATAACATTGCCGATATGGGCCGCTGGGCTAGCGCTGTGAACGAGCTAGCTTTGCGTATTTGGCCTCGTCGCGTCGCATCGTGCATGCTTAATTTGATGTTAAACTTTACGCCACTACTGTTTTTCAACACTTTATACCTTCTTAAATATATACCTGAAAAAATATTTATTTCTTAAAACTTAGTTAGGCTTCGCAGCTAGCCTAGCTAGCCTTGAGAATACGCCACTGACTATTCTATTCTCTCTGCCCAAGACTCGCTCAATGTCTTGTCATACTCCGTAATGCAGCCTACCTTCAAATTAACCTACTGCGTTGGGGAGTTCTTAATTATTAATATTCATAGAAGTGAAATCATCATCCTAATCGCTAGAAGCTTTCCCACATTTGACTCCCAGTTGATGTTTTTGTATGAAAGGATATGTATCCACTTCTTTCTATTCGTTCACGACTGTCCTTCATAAGTGATATGAATTTGTCTCTATGTGCAAGTCACAAAATCCCATATCATTTTTGAATTCCTCTACAGGACCTTTAATGAAATCCGTCATCTTTATTGAAACCTTCTCTAAGTCTTGAAAATATCAATAACTGTTTCCAACTAGGTGCTCGTAACAAATAGATAGTAAAGTTTGAGATTCCAGATGGTTTCAGGTAAGCTATTGAGGTTTATTGCAAGCCTACCTATATACACCTCCGATCCCACATGAATCGCTACGGTTAGAAAACAGTTTATAAGGCTCCAGGTGTAATTTTTGAAATTGTAAAACTATTCAATTTATTGCAAGGGAGATCTGGGGATGAAAAACTGATTATTTCTGATATGATAATTCGGCTTACAATATTTATAATCTTCAGAATCTTCGTAGTTCTGATATAGGTCACAGTTTAAATCTAGAACCATGATTCTGTGAAGAGACATTTGAAACGTTTCTAGTTTGCAACTTCCAAACTCACAATCCTTCGCTTCTCAATTAAATAATAGTGAGACTGTCTATCGTGTCTGACTATTTGCTTTTCCATTGTCCCACATTCAACTGTATGACGTGAATCCATGAAGAAATTGCTCTCTTCCGATTTAGTGTGCATGCTGAAGCATCAAGACATTGTTTGTTTGGAAACAGCCACAATAGATTACGAAAGTGAATAAATTTAAGTCTGGTCCTTGATTCGCTAGTGATTCAGTCTAGAGATATATAGTATGTGGATCCTTGTTTTACACTTGGTTTCCTAAGCGGGTTTAGAGGGCTGGTTATTCGTTGTTCGTCGTTTGGCCCTTAATGTGAGACAGCCGTTACCGGGGCCGGGGCTGGGACTCACTAATAGGATTAAAAATGTATCAACTGGATTTTCCGTTCGCTAAGTACGGCGTGGGCTTTCAAAGTGAAACAATACACTAACACACACATCCCTTTGGCTTGTACAAGTCTTGGTAGTGAATAGGGAATGTTTGGTCCTAATAACGAAAATCTACTAGTGAACAGCACACTACTATTGAACACGTGAGTGCAAGTAGCCTACCATACCACTATCGCTAACACTATTGTGTATTCAAATATTCGGTTAATTACAGAAGTTACCTATTCATGTTTTGACTAAATGGACAATTTGTAATAGTCTGGTGACCTAAAACGTATTATATTACTATTGTATCAATTGAGAATGATTAGAGAACAGTATAATAAACTGCACTGGGTTAACGACACGTTTTCGACGTTTCTACATAATTATTTTATTCACAATTCATGAAATCCAGACCATCGTGATTAGTATGATCTTCATAGTTGATACAGTATGATAGGGTTCTCATTTAAGGCAATATTGAATTCATAATTAGCCGCCATCTTTGTCGTATTGAATTTATGGGCAGAGAAGTTTTTCATAAGATACAAAGAAATGTGAATATATATCCTGATATTAACATGAGACATTCAGTTTGGACATTATTACAGTATTATGTAAGATGCTACCATGTAGATTTGAAACATTTTCTATATATTGCTACAAATGCAAGACAAGAGTGTTGTCTACACACTCGTCTGAGAGCATTGCTTCCAGTAATCAATGAATGTGACTTGAAGCGGTTGTAAATTGACTCCTTGTTTCCTTGCTCTCCTTGGATGTTTTCCTCATTTCTATCTGTCATATCTGCGTCTCTCGCACTCTATCGAGAATCTTTCAGAATGTTCTGGATCTATATTCGATGACCTTCCATGACCTTCTCGAAACATCTGTTGGCTTCCAGTACTTATGGGATTACCTTGAAACACTCTATATAAGAAGTACACGTGAACAGAATACTAATCCAGTGCACCAGTAAAGACAGCATATGCTATCCAGTGTGGCTTATCAACAGTAAAGACATTGCGCTTTCGTATATCAAGTGATGTTATTTTAGATTATCAAAATTTAATACCGTATCAGACTGTGTTTTATGAGTGTTTAACTGTTCTTTTTGACATTTATTTTTACTTCTTTGTACAGTATATTGAACTTTTCTTTATTTTATTATTGATCGGACTTATTATAGCTACCGGAAATCAGCATTAGTTTGACATTTTTTGATCTGTTTTCTTTCTTATTAGTTCTTCTTGCAATTAGTGTGTGTTGATAACTATTTGTATAAATAAAAATCGAGTGTTAACTTTAGTGTTGCCAGCCTTATTTTAGCTATAGAACCCATAACTATAAAAATAATCCAACTACCACCGACTCTCTTATTGATCTGCCTGACTGGTCACTATTTCACACGAACCAAGTGGCCAAAATATTGGCCATATATGGTAGTTGTAGTTTTAGACGTGTGCTAAGAAAGTGTTCCAATATTTTCCACAAAATTAACATTTTTTGAGCGTGGATTCAGTAGGGTCCGTACATTGATTTACATTCTAAAATTTTGTGTGAATTCCCACTCTCTATACTATACTATACTATTCTATACTATACCATACTATACTATACTATACTATACTATACTATACTATACTATACTATACTATACTATACTATACTATACTATACTATACTATACTATACTATACTATACTATACTATACTATACTATACTATACTATACTATACTATACTATACTATACTATACTATACTATACTATACTATACTATACTATACTATACTATACTATACTATACTATACTATACTATACTATACTATACTATACTATACTATACTATACTATACTATACTATACTATACTATACTATACTATACTATACTATACTATACTATACTATACTATACTATACTATACTATACTATACTATACTATACTATACTATACTATACTATACTATACTATACTATACTATACTATATACTCTCACTGACTATAGTTAGTCAAGAATCTAAATTTTCCCTTTTTAACCAGGCCCGCTTCAACCCGTAGCCAAGAGAGCGAAACGAAGTGTCACTAAAATTCCCTGGTTCATTGGAATATAAATAACTAAAGGCCTTATTGAAAATTATGGTTATTGTATATTAGAGGGTGATTGATTCGGGTATTCTCAAATGAGATCCATTGGCTTTTTTGTTGATTTTGGTCATTTCCATTCAAATAAAAACATTTTGAGACTGTCTCCAAGTTACCCCATCAATTGCTAAAAATATAAATAGTTTTGAGGTTTACAACTGAAATATTAGGAAAAAGAAAGTTCAATCCATGTAGAAATTATATTAAAAGATGTACTTACCGAAATACATATTTGCAAGTCATGAAAAATTGTTCATGACTAGAAATTGCAGTAAGTTCCCAAGCAAATCTGAAAATATAAAAAGACAAGGATTATCCTTCGACTCTGCTAAAAAATATTGTGGAACAAAGTGAAGCTGAAGCACTAGCTTCAAATTCTTGTCAATTGGTTGCAGCAATAGATAAGTATTTTATTACTAATTACAAATAAATCAGACCGATATGTTATGAGTAAAATATATTTTTAAGTGAGAAAATTACCTGCTGTCCCAAAGTTCCATCAGTTAAAGGTACTTTGTAAAACACGTTGTTGATTATCTGTCGACGATCGATTCTTTTGTCAATGTATCCTCTGCATGCTTCTACAGATACATGCGGAGCTTTGAACATGTTGAAATGATGCATTACAGTAGGCCTATATAACGTGTTTGAAGATTCTAAGCAGAAGAAACATTAAAATCAATTATAAAATATTCAGTGAGTATGTTTATAGTTTACTAGCCGGCAGACTCGCTTCGCTCGCCTTAACCGTCTAGCCAGGGGGCTCCGCCCCCTGGACCCCCGGGGGGTCCAACTAATTGAGTTAGAGAATGCCTATATTGATAGGTAAGAGTTCTTATAAGAACTGATATTTATTCGATTTGAGCGTTGGTTGAAATTCACAAATACTCGGAGAACGATGTTAGAAGTCGGATGTGCAACTGCAAACTGATCTGATCGTGAAAGTGAGTGATCGTTTGAGGTAGTAGGCTACGCAATTGAAGTGGGAAGGGGTCACACTTAACTAACACACTTGCCTAACAGGCAGCTCAGCTACTTTCTTACTTTTCATAAACGTTGGCTTTTAGCTATTGAAATTATTTTGGTAGCTCGGGATAAGTTTGCTTTGTTTGAAACAAATTATTATTCATTAATAGACCTAACCTACTGAACTTGCCAGCCAAACAGCTTAAAGAAACAGCTGATAGAAGTCAACCGTTTTTAATCATATGGCAGACCCAGCGAACACATAAGACGAATAGAAGGGGCTTCTTGTCGCCGAGGTGAAGCCACTTGTTAGGCGCTCGTCCACTACAAATATGGCGGCGCAGGGATGACTCCCCAAGTGGCAAGTGCTTGAGAAGCCGGTTTTTGCTATTACCAGTACGGCACGTGTTACATTGCCAGCCTGTTTCTTCATAATATGGATTGCTCATTCTTGAGATGGATATATTATAGAAATGTCATTTCTCATTTGATCTAATTCTGAAATTTTAATTGTGAGTAGAGGCATTCTGTGATGATTTTGTTGACAAGGATTACTCAAATTTTGCTCAAAAAATAGTTAATTTTCTAATTGAGTGACATTTTCTCACATACCTTCCTATATTATATCTGTCATTATATCCTTAATATCTGTCATTTGACTGCCACGTCGTTTTACTTAACATGAAATAGAACAGTAGGAAAAAGAGAAAACAAAAAGCTGAACTGAACTGAATAATATATTTACTTTGCAAATCTAGTCACAGCGATCATAAAAGACATCACAAAGACACTATCACAATTATTGTCTTTTGTTATCGCTGTCTAGTCACAACAATAATAATTAATAATCTTAGTGTTGTTTGACATTCTCACTCATAATTTATATAAATAGAATAGTCTCTAACTCTAACACATAGCACAATACATTGCAGTTTTTCAGTGTTCGGTCGACCTATGGCCAAGGAACATCACAGAGCTTTTCAATTGTGATCGGATCGTGCGTGGTATCATGATATCATTATCATTATAGCTTTACTAATTCATAATAAACAGAGTTAATTTGTTCACCATAAACTTGATTAAACTAAATCAATTTACTAAATGCATGCTCAATGGCATGAGCATGCTCAATGGCATTTACAATTGCATGCTCATACTAAATGGCTATTTCCCCATTAGAAAAATTGAGTAAACGTTCAACTTTTTGCTGTCATTGATTTATATGATTCAATTTAGTTACATGACTTTAAAGATGAATTTTCATTTTATAATTTCATTGTGTAACAGCATAGAAGAATTTTCAAACTTCAGAGAAATTTAAAAAGTTGTGACATTTTTTTCTATAATAACTCATATTAAAATTGAGTTATATTGTATGTATTATGTATTTTAATGGAGATGAGTGTTTATACTTTAAGAATATTGTATGACTCATGTTTATATTGTAAAAGATACAATGCTCAACATATGATTAATAAAATGAAATGGAAAATTGTTCTAATAAACATTTTCCTTTTTGGATCTTGTTCATTTGCGTTCATAATGGAAACAATTAAAGGTTAGACTAATTTAATCAATAATTTCCTAAAAACAATCTAACTTTAATATTATTACATTACAATAATAGACCTTCAAGGAAGTATTGAATCAAATACAAGAAATAAGTGAAGAATTGGCTTTGTGGTTCTGGATGCACAAGCCGGCTGACGACAGCGCGCCATCCCGATCGCGTTTCAATGTTGCACTTCAACCTAACATTGTATCCAAAGTATAGGTCGTAGATTAAAATAAAAATCATGAAAAAAAAATTCCGTTATTTCTGTACAACTTTCTCGCTTTGAGCACATCTCTACCCAAAAGATAAAAATGTTGGTAGCCGACTCACTTTTTTATGTCATGTTTGAAACTCGGACAAAAATTATATCTTTAAACAACAAATTAAAATTTATAGAGGTAACTATTAACTTTTATAATGCCACTGTTATCGTCAGAAACTAATTGTCTATACCCATGCCAAGTTTGAAAGTTATATCTTAATCCTAAGTGTGTCAAACTGCAGTTTATTTGGAGAGTGCGCATTGAAATTTTCTGCTCTCAAAAATACGATTTCGTCTTTCTATCCACTACATGAATGGCGAACTTGGCTTCACCTCTGTAATGCTACGGTAGTGCATACGCCCCTTCTATTGGTCTTATGGGTTCGTTGGGCAGACCCCTTAGCAGCGTTATTTACACTGTCTTTGAACAGCAAAAGACTTTGCACTTTGCATGTAGGCTACCATACAGTCGGAGCCTTGCAATATGTGGGAAACATATGACTGGGTATGATGAAATGTAATTATGCCAGGTTGATGACATCTGTTAAGTGCAAATTTCAAAATATTTGGCTGTTTATCACCAAACTTTTCAAAAATCGTCGATTTTGGGCCCATTTTGGGGCTAATTTTGAAACTTTTTTCCAAGGTACATCTAAGGCCGATACTTAACATGAATACCAAATTTTATCTGATTTGACCTTATGGTTCTCTAGAAATTGTTATCACCTAAATTTTCAAAAATCTTCAATTTTGGGCCGATTTTGGGGTAAATTTTGAAACCCTTTCTTAGCACGCGTCTAGTCCCCCTACTGAATACGTGTACCAAATTTTATCGTTTTTGGTCGGGTGGTTCCTGAGAAACTGTGATGAATGATTGAGTCAGTCAGTGGTATTTCGATTATATAGATATAGATTACAGTATAACCAAACATATGAATGATGCTAAGCTGCAGAAATGCAGTAGAAGTCTTATGCGAGTTTATTATAATGAACTTTTCTTTATTTTTTTGTGACGAAAAGCGACTTGAACCTTCCAAGTACAGACTTGTAAGATACTTGAACACTGGAATTCTTAGGGAAGTGATAGTCGTGAGCCGTAGCAGGTATCTGTTCAATCAGATTAGATTAGCAACGCTCTCCTGGGCCCTCTCTGTAAGGGTGACCGATTGGATAGGCCAACGAAAAAGACTGTTCTCTGCTGTAAAATCACTTCCCGGTGATTCGGACCCACCTAAAATTTGACTACCCTTAAGGGTCTCCCCACCAATAAAAGCCATACGAATTTACTTTCTACTGGAATTCTTGAACTTTTAAACACATCAAATTGATGAATTGGAATATGTATTTTTACAACTCTGTACATTACTATGAAAAAACAACATTTTTACGATTTTTTCATGCAATATGCATTATTATGGATTGAATTTTTTAACTTTTTAAATAATTATTATTTATTTGTTTATCACTCATCCCGTTTTCTCAGTGTCTTGTTTCTTGTATCATCTTATCTCAGATGGAGGTTAACTCTATGATGTATCATGGACACTACTCATTCTTCTGATTTATAATTTTCAATCAACCAATCTAAAATAATCATGTGATCACTTTGGTTGTGATGTTATTGCAGAAAAAGAGTTTTAAATAATTAATTATTTGAATTATTGTATTACTATAAATTCCAAATTGAGCTTTAGAAATTTCAATAGATAAGGTAATACACGAGCTTTGATTCAGTTCACAGTCCCAGTCACAATGTTTCCAGTAAGATAATCTGGTGATACATGACCAACTTGCTCGTATACTTGATACCTAATTATTGCAGCAGACAGCTAAGCCACGCATATGATATTCACATAACATGAAATAACTAACTGTCAGAACATTGCTGTCTGAATCGTTGCAAATATAATAATGTTGGATTACTCTGTGACTGTGACTCCCCCATGCTTATTAATATTGAATCTCATTTTCAGGTGGAGAGATAGAGATACTGTGGATGAAAGATGAGTGCATTAATGGCATTGTGGGTTAACACTAGTCAGATCCAACCATCTGTTAAATGAAATATTGTTAATTTTTCAATTTCTGTAATATAAAAATGTCATTGTTTACTCGGCCGTATATAAGGCAGTTGTAAGGCAAAAGGGAATTACAAGAATTACTTTGGAAGATAAAGAAGGAATATATTTATGGGTTGGACATTGGATTCAAACCTATATACAACTGCATTCAACATCAGTTTGGAGTGAGTAAGGGTGGTCCCAGCGGGGGTCATGGGGGCCCCCCGAAATAGGAAAATCACTTGGGAAGGGGCAGAAAGAAAGGACAACTTAAAAAGGACAACTTAAGGAAGGACTCTTAAAAAGGTCAACAAAACCCATTTGTGACTCCCCCCCAAATTCCCGAGCTGGGGCCGCTCCTGAGACTTTAGAGTGGTTTTAAATTGAAACACTAATAAAGTTGAACTATCGAAATTTGGAATTCCTAAACCCTTCCTTATTGAAGTAACGGTATCTGCTTTATTATCATAATTTTACTTTTTGGTTCGGAACCCACCTAATACCGTCGGTTTACTATTCTTATCATCATTATATCATAATTCGCCTCTTCACTAATGCACTAGTCTAAGACTCAGATGGGCTTCATCAAAAACAAAAGATTTTATTCAATTGATTGAGATTTGCATATGATATAAATATTGTAATTTTAGTTTAGAATACAGTAATATTTGTAATCTACGCAGACAGTTATTATTTTCCTTCGTTTTTTGATTGAAAGCTAAACTCTAATTTAGGTAAGTGCTTTTATTATTTAATTAAATAACTCACCCAAACACTCAACTTTCAATCGCAAGCTCAACAATTTATTATCTTCTATCTGCTTTAATTACACGTTTCATAAATACACTCACATCATAGATTAATAATTTAATGTCACATAATTATGTGCCGCTTAGCTTTCCTTCCACGCTCACAGAATTAAATGGTAAACCTCACCTTCCGATTGAGAAGTTAGAGGCGACATGAGTTAGAGTTTTATGATTATCTCTAAATAAAACTTTAAAAAATGTAATTATTTATAAACAATATATAAAATTGAAAAATATATACAATCTGTAGAACCAATAAACAATAAATTTATAAAAATATATACAATTTTCCCATACAATGAGACGCTGTTTATATCAAAATATTCACCAGATTATATTCTATTCGAGTATCATGAGATTTGAAACAGCTAAAAAGGGCTAGCTCTTCAAAGCCGAGCACGGGAAATCTTTTTCCTAGCTAAGTATTTCGGTCGTAACAAACGAACAATGCGAAATGAGAAACGAAAAACGAGGAATGAAAGACAAGGAAATTCAAAATTACTGGGGTGTTATTTTTCCCTACCTTTTAACATTTTGTACACTCTCTTCGCCATTAGCTTGTAGCTTTGATCATTGCTTAAAGTTTTGCAGACTCTATTTTCGTCTGATTGTGTTTGTACTCTTCTTTGTCTCTTCAAAAATGTTATGCAAAAGGTGAATACTGAAAATTTAAAATGTGAATATGGCTAATCCATTTCAAAGTTTGAGGATATTATTGTCGCTGACTATTCCTTTAAAAAAATGAGTGTCTTGTGATAATCATAAAATCAAAATTTAATAAACATTCGTTTTCATTGGTTAATTAATTATGTATTATATTTATTTATTCAACTATTAATTACAAAAAAAATCAATTAGAGATACAACAGGCACCGCTCACTACCGTTTTCTTTACAAATTGTCAATTTAAAAAAAATCAAAATTTTAGGCTACGTGCAAGTTCAACTAGAAATTTCACTTTGAAGTACAATTCCTGATTCTTTCCAAAACATGAATTTTAATTTAGATAGTCTATTCACTTTGAAAACGAAGCACTAAAACTGTCCAATAGTTTAAAGAAAGTTAAAATAAATTCAGTAAATTAACACACACAGATTGAAGCGAGGCTGGAACATATCAATTTTTTCTTGTGCAAGCATAAAATAATAATAATTATCTTTAAACTTTACCATAAGTAATAAAATCATAAAATTTATTGTAAGTCCTTGATACATTATAGACAAAAACGGCCTAGAGTGCATTTTTACATGATGAGCCAAAGTAATTAGAATGTTTGTATGGTTATATTCAGCCGGAGATCTTCTTCATAAAGTGAGATATGAAGTTTGTACAATAATTCTATGTAAAATTACAGTCAAACCTGTCCTTAGCGGACCCTGTAATAGCCGGAGTCCTGTATACAACGGAAAATTTTCCTGTTCCTTTCATTTATGTAGCCTATGCAATGTTATTTCACCTGTATTCAGCGGAACCTGTCTAACGTGGAAACGGAAGGAAATATAACGGAAAATTAGTGATAAAATTGTCACCAATAGACAAAACCAAACACTACGATTTCGTAGTAAACAGGAATCTGAAAAAGGATTATTTCGTAGGCTAGTAGGCATACAGTATTCTACTGATTCAGTACATGAATGTAAACAGTGACCGGTCACCGGATGTAGGCAATGAGTCATCGAATACTTACAATAATTTACACTGTACATTTACTTGGAGACATGAATTGTGTTCAAGTTTATTAAAAAAATACAGTGCAATACAGTACCGGTACCTTTCAAATTACTCACTGTACTAGTTTTTCTTTTTTCAAAAATACAGCGGTAATAATACACTATAGTAATTATAGAATTGACATTTTTTTAATTAGAAAATAATTAACTATCAATAGAACATACACAGTAGTATGTACAGTAAAAATGAATTTTGGCAATAAATAACATACATAGTACTGAATTTTTTAAATTCATAAGTACATACTGTACTTCAGTGAAATGTGAATAGGTTGTTTTTCTCTTGATACAGTTCTCCAAACAAAATGGACTATCCAATATACAGTACCTACTGTATTATTAAGGTATGTAATTTTGCAACATTTTTTCATTTTTGAGTTTTGACCTGTATTCAGCGGAAACCTGTCCAAAACGGAAAGTTTGTCCGGTCCCGTGCCTTTCCGTTATAGGCAGGTTTGACTGTATCATTATTTAATAGCTTGATTGGAGACATAATTTTTAAAACGAGTTAAGTCGAAGGCTAAAATGTTGATAGGAACGAACATTTGAAATATTCATCAATAGGAGAATTAAAGCAGAACCTCGGTAAAAACATTCATGGAATGATTTTGACCTTGATTGACATGGTTTGATAACTTAAATCTCAGAATTATCCACATCTTACATTCTACCATACCACTAAAAAAGTAATATTGAAACTTTGTTCAACAAGGACTCATATCTAAATATTCGACCTCATGCTTCACTAGCCTACCTGTATTCCAAGCTATATTTTTTATCAAGTTATAGTATACCTGTTGTCTAACAAACTTTGTGTAGGTCAATGCTCTACTGAGCTGTACTTTTAGTTTGAGATATTTGATATACCAGTGGAAGTTAGCCCCAAAATATTTGAAAGCTCGGAGGTGGAGTTCACTGAGCTCATCTATCAACAAAATTCCTGATACTTCCATGATGCATCTTACCAAAACTGAACTAAGTATTGATACGCTAGCAGTTTATATTGTGATGCGAATCTTTCAATCATGAAGCACTGTAAAATTTGGATACTATAAAGTTTGATAATGTGAATAGGAATAGGTCTATATTGGAATAGGGTATACGTGTACTTAAAGGAATAAAAATCTATTCTATTCTATTCTATTGTACGAATGTTTTAATTTCTTGCTCGTAACGTTTTTTCAAATGAATTGAGAATTCAGAATTTAGGTTAAGTGTGCTGCTGTTTAAATCCATTAAAAATTGTTACAGTTGGCATGTGAGAATTCGCTATAGAACTGATTAATATAAAGTTCAATCGTTTTTTGTTAATATTAAACCTCAATATCAAGCCTCGAGATAATTAATTACATTTATTGTCAATATTTAGGTTAGAAAGTCAGCCCTTGCGCTTGACAAGATAAGAGCAGATTAATAACAGGTAAGATAAAAATTTCGAAATTCATATCAATGCTTTAAATAACTTGTTAAATCTTGATTTAAACTAGTTTGTTAACATTCAGCTATTTAATAAGAATTGTAAATTGTAACGTCTTTCTAATTAACTAACTGGAGTTAATATTACAGACCTAATGATGAAATAAGGAATGCCTCAAGCTGCAATCACTTGAGCAATGGCTACTAGAAAAAATCGAGGTATAGTCTTTCTTTTGAATAAAATCAATATTAGTTATTATATTAGTTATAGTCCTTGCAGTTTATATATAACTAGATCAATCACTGAATATTCTAAATGATGGTCAACTGAAATTATTTGAAACTATTAAGGAGCTCTGCTCTGCGTTGTTAAAAAAGAATATCGATTTATTTAGTTTATACTGTTTTCATACTATTTGTTCAGGTTATATTTATGTTCATTAAAAGGATCGACCCACACAGGTTTCTCAGGAGTGGCGTTAAATTTGTTTTTTCATACAAGCTTGAAATTACTTTGTGTTATGTGATTTGAAAAAGTAAATTTCTTTCTTTCTTATTGATGCTTGTAGCTGTGCTTGTGTAATATTTAGGTTGAGAATGAATTAATCTCTTTTTGCCAGTGACATTTATAATTTATTACAAATATCCATGGATGTTATTAATACATCTATGATCAGTAATCGTTTTTCAATTATATTTCCCTCGTTTGACTCTAGTGGGCCCCACTCGACTTCATCGGTAAGTACACATTCCATATTATGAAGTGAATAGTGGTGCACTATTTTCTGTTGAACGTTTGACCTGATCGTAAAGTACTTGACTTGGAAGTTTCCCATTTTAGTACCTGAGCAGTGCAGAAAAACACCAGCACTCTTGGTTACCCACAGTAATAATCCACGGGACTGCCTGTTTTTCTACCTTCGTCGCAGACGGGCTGTAATTAATCATGATTAGCGCTTGTTCCCTTTTAAAGCTTTCTGGATGAAAATTTCAAACGAAAAACTCAGTTTGCGGCAGTTTAACATCAAGTGGAAGAGAGAAACGAGAGCTTTTGTAGATGCTAAAATTGTCACCGCCAAGCAGCAATTACCGCCACAGGCATGCCTTTCTTATTACAGGGCCGATTTAGTGCCTCTCAACTGTCTCGAAATTCCATGTACGACAACGCTCCCTTGGGGAAAATAATCTCGTCTTTATTGAGGCAGTGAAAAGTTCATGTTCTCCTAAACTAGCAATAATACCTTTCTACATTTCCATTAATTTTTATTTCAAATTCACTAGATCGGTGACCGATATTTTTCTATGAATTATTGGTGCTTATAAAATATATACAGGTGTAATAAACTTTTCACAATTCGAAAATGAATCAAATAAGGATTTCTCATGAAACTATGAAACATTATTGAAAACTTGGAGACTATATTTAAGAAAATAAAATTGATTATCTTTTTAGAAGATTGAATGATTATTTGAATACAAATATCCAATTGAAATTCTCTTGTAATTAATTATTATTGTGATCTGATACTATCACAGCTGAGTTAAAAAATATCTGATTCTATAGCATGCCAACTTTTTTGATCGAGGTATATAAAATTAAAATGGAGCTCTGTAATTGAAATAACCAGCAAAGAAAAATCTTCTTCCCTGCAAGGTTCCTTTGAGTCGTCCTCCTGCAGGGGCCTACGAAATAGTGAACTATGTATTATAAATAGAAAATACAAATACCACTTATTGACTGATACATCACCGCTTATCAAAAAGCTCTCAACTAAATTCCAGAAGAATTCCCTCACATTTGACGTTTTTTTGAAAACTGAGCTATTATTTTAAAGTTATTATCAAGCGGCCTACTAGGTGGACAAAAAGAAATTGGCAGGCTTTAAAATACATGTTTGGTTGGTTGATCAAGACATGCTTAGGAGATTTTCGGAAATATCCCAAAAATAAGCACAAAATTGAAGTTTTTGGAAAGTTAAGAGATTATTTTCAGCTTCAGAGTAGCCTAACCTACTACGTGGACAAAGAATAAAATTTGAAATTTCGAATACGTGTTCTATTCGGTTGAGAAAATCAGACGTGTACCAGGAAAATATAACAGTTACTCAAATATACCCAAAATTAACAATCTTGAATCCTTAGCGTTTTTCAACATTTCTCAGATACAACAATGCCGAAGAAGTTTAAATTTGGCCACAAGTATGGTTGAGGCGTACTAGAAAAGTGTTTCGGAAGTGATGCCAAATATATGACTAGAATGAAAAATTTCAGAAAATTTATTTGTCCTCAAGAACCTCAAGAACCACAGGGCTGAAAAAGTAGGAGCTTCATTAAACCCTTACAGATTCGTGATGGTGAAAAGTTCTTTAATAATATTTTTTTTCATTTACTCATTCATTGAAAACACAACCAAGCAGAGATACAACAGGCTACAGCCCCCAACTGCTTCCTCCAGAAATTTTAAACTAAAAATACTAAAAATAAATGAATGCTTTATTTCTCTTTAAAACAAAGAAGGCTACAATTCAAATAGTGAACTCACTTTTTCTATGACAAGATAAATAATTAGGTACTCCAGAGATAATTCTTTTTGAGAGTTACCAGCAAGAAAATTTTTCAATTTTATTTCCAAAGCAAAACAAATAACCACAAACTCAAAAGCATTAAAAGAAAACATACAAATAATTCATTCGAGATGTAGTCAAATAATTTCTAAGATACTGCAAAACTAACAATATTTTTTCACTATTCAGCCCTTTTAAGCAACTGGGCCCAAAATCAACGGTTTTTGAAAATTAAGCTGATCACCGTTTTTCAAGAGCTACGTGGTCTAAAAAGTTTCTTTTCTGGTTCATTTAGATGAGCACCATGGAAAGCTTCTGAAATTTTTCCCAGGAGGCACAAAAATTCATCTCTTTTTAAATTGTGTATAAATTTCCCCCTGTATCATGTCATAATAATGCAGTTTTGGCGTTCAAAAAAATGGAATACAACAAGTTTTCAAAGTTTAAACATCTCCATACTTGAAACTTCTATGCCATAGATCAAAATAGATTTCCTCCCATAGCATACGGGTATTCCACGAAACTCGGGTACATTGGCAAGACCATACTCTAGTCATTTAGAAACAAAATAAAAGATCAACGAATTCCGACGGGCTACCCACACAATTATTCATAAATGCTCAGAAGAGGCAGCTGGCATTCGATACATTTGAAACTTCTTATAGAAACTCATTTTTGTTTTGAAAATCTCAATAATATAGCATCCCTCTTTATTTACCGTTAAATCTGTAATCACGCTGAGCTCCAAATAGTACAGATCTGAAGTAGGTTCTCAAGTAGGTGTTTGCAGCTGCAGGGGTAAACGATAACATGAGAGAGCTGCAATAAATTCAATTTTATTCATTCTCATAACAACCGTTCAAATCATGTCCAGATTAGTTCGTGATATACAAAGATATCTAGAGAAAAAAAATTCGAAGTCGAGAAAACACGGAATGCAATTTGAAACATTTTTTTGGAGGATGAAGCCCACATAGGTCTGAGACCTGTGCTTGGGTAACGAGTTGGATGATGGTGATTGATGAGTTGGACCTACAGTTTTAAGTGGGTTCCGAACCACCGGGAAGTAATTTTACAGCAGAGAACAGTGTCTTTTTTGCCGGCCAATCTAATCGGTCACCCTTACAAAGAGGACCGAGGAGAACGCAGCTTATCTCTATCCGATTGAACAGATACCTGCTACCGCTCACGGCTATCACTTCCCTTATTTCATGAAGTAAACATGGCTTAGCGTTATGCTATATCTATCTGTTAAGGCTGTGCGCATGAGGTTTTATCATAGATTGATATTCCGTATTGGATGATTGAAATTTTATCTATTGCCACAAGAAAAAATATTTCTTCCTAATAAGTTGAAATTTTCCGATTTTTGGCGGAATTGAACTTCAAACAGAAATTATGACCAGAACCCCTACAAAATATCCTACAAACTGCATAGTGTCCTCAGAATACTATGCTGTACTATTAATATATTTGTAAAAAACATGGATCAGAAGAATTATCAGCTATTTTTTAAAAAAAATATTTAAATTAATATTAAAGCCAGCATGGTCAAAAAGAAATATTTAAAAAACGAGTTGAATTTCCATTGTTCAGAAGGCACACGTTAGGATACAGTTCAAAACGGCTTGGTTAAGCAGAAGTTTTCACTATCAATCGAATACGTAAGAAAATCTTTATGTCCATGTTCTTCAAATTTTTTTAGGATATACGTATATTATCGACACGATGTTTGTAATGCATGATCTCAAGATCACTCATTTCCACAGAGTCGTTGCTTCGTAATGCTTCGTAGTTGGTGCCTATTACAAGAGATGATACTCATAAGAGCTCTCAGCCATCCCTTCTTCCATTGTTCATTTCTATTTTCCGCTCTTATCTTCTACTTTCCCTTAGTGCTGCTCTCTAGTGAGAAGAAGGTTGAAGTTGAAAAAGTTCCACTTTCTCTCTCTGTGCGCCTCTGGTAGGAGTGCAAGAGATAAACACTTTTTGAGGTATCGTATTATAATAATTCATTAGTCCCCTTTCCTCGAGGGAATCGAAGCTCTTCAGAGAAGGAGACGGAGACCTTTTCGCCCATCTCGTCTCACCTGACGGCAACGATATTTTATTGAAATTGCCCTCGAGTAATTCTACTAAGTGTCTGACGAGGAGATACTGTTATTGAGGCCCTGAATACTGGGGTGGGTCTGAGAAGAAACTTCACAGAAACCACCCTTCTCGCTCCACCACGATCAGGACTCCTTTCGTTGTTTACAACCCTTATTCTTCTTCGCCTCCCATTTCAAGCCCTCCTTCGCGTATATCATACTCGAGCCCCTCTCAGCTGGTTACAATAGCTTTTACTTTGTTCGTCAGATACTCCGCTCTTAAATCTTCTTCAATGCACACAGTCTACAGGAGATGGTGGTTAGAAACCCGCTTATGCTTAGGAATGATTACCAATAGTCTCCTACGACAATTTCAACTCCAAGACGATCATGACAGTCTGATTTTCTCCGAAATCAATATCTCTCAACAACAAAGTGGGTATTCATCTTTGAGGTACACAATAGTGTTTATCTTTGCGTCTTTGCTTGGGATAAAAGTGAACATCATTCATGAATAATCTATTTCTTTTAAAGATCACAAACCTTCAAAGAACTGTCAACTGCTTTCAGTATACTATACTTCACTATTCAAAATAAGCTATGGGAATGAAGAATTAATACTTACAGATGCTATTCACAGATACAGTACCGATAACTTGGAATTATAATAACATCAGTATTGATGCACTGGCGTGTTCAGAAACGTTTCAATGGGTTACTACGCAGATGCAGAACCACTTCATAATAGTTTTCAATACAATCTTTAAAAATTCAATCATATTCATCATAATACTCTACTCTTTCTAATTTTATATGCTATTCTTGATTCGAGCCCCCCCCCCCCCCCACCCCACCATTAAAATCTATTACAGTAGTTTATAAGTGTTTATAATAATCATAACTTTACAAAGAAATATAAAGTTTGTTCTATTGCAAAATCTATCAATAGTTCTGATACACTACACCATGGACCATAGATCAACTAACCATCCAATAGATTTGGCTTATTTAGGTTCATACTGAAAATCTCACTAAAATTGAATTTTAAGTGACTCTTAACAAGAATCCATCTGCAGTATTTTGTCCACATTATGAGCCATTGTCTGGAGCGGGATGTGGTTTCTGGCAGTAGTTTGCACTTAGAATAGATTGCTTAAATGCACTTCAAAGAAAAAGAAAACCAGTAATAATTAATTCTTAACTGATTGCTTAAATGCACTTCTACCTCCTAAGAAAAAGAAAAACAGTAATAACTAATTCTGTTTCGTGCTTGATTCATGAGAGCCCTTACTTCCATGTCATATACATATTCAATCACGTCTAGTGCAGGTAAATCTTGACTGAAACAGCAGGCTATTACTATTCCCCGTTAATTTATGGGGGTTGTGTAAGTGGTATAATCTTCATTTCCCTTATTTATTTGTTTAAACTATTCTACCAATCTATTTTCGAGTAATTTCGAATTTAAATAGAATTAATCTTACATCTATCTATACACTGTCAAATTCAATCATACTTTGTCATATCATGGAAAAGGACAGGGCATGATAAAATCGGTGAAATGCGTCGATTTATAGTGACATTCAACGTTGAAATTCCCAATTCACCTGCAAAAGGTAGCTGCTAAAAAAGTCTCCCATGACACGCACGCAGTTACAGTAAATATTTGAGGGGACAACGGCCACGTTGGTCACATTCACGTACACCAAAATGCCGAGCTTCAACATTAAATTATTTAGTTATTTTTACGACAATGGGAATTTATAAATGTAACCGCACCGCACAATATCGAGTCATATTTTGCACTCAAAATTTTAAAAAGCCGGTGGTTGCTTTTGTGTAAAGTGCTCACTGTTTTTATTACAGGGCAGCTCTCTAGGCCCGTGAGTGCTCTATTTCAACTTAATTCTGATTTGAATCCATTCTATGTCTGTTTATAAATAAATTCGTATTTCAACATTATTAGTATTCACTCTCATTTGTAATAGTGCAACTCCTTGTCATTCAGAATTTTGACGCAATCAGAATTGATTGAATTGCAACAATACTCAATTTAAAACCAAATCATGGAGAGCTTCATGCAAGTCCACGATAATACTTTGGTCAATGTATTAGAATGACGAACTGATAGGTTGAACCCCTAAATTATGCCATTTCAATAACATTAATAGAAAAACCCTCATTTTCTAAAAATATCAAAATGAAGGGAGTAGTTGAAACTTTTCAACTAAAATAACAGCCTCGCGTATTTTGGAAAACTTGATTCATAAATAAAATAACAAATCAATAAACTTGGAACATGTTTACCGAGTTTATACGAATGAACAAGTTGATCAAAGAAATTCAAAGGACTGTTGAATATTTGTGGATGATTTTTGATTGTCTCAACGAATAAAAGATTTACATTTAAAAACAGAGTTTTCATATTATTTCTGTAAAGTAACTGTGTGAAATGTCCATTCGATTTCGAGCTCTTGAATAAAATATATTGTAGCATGATGAAAGTCAGGGACCCGAAAATATATAAATAGTGAAAGTGTAGGTACTGAATTTGCTATAAAGAGCCATCTCAGCCAAATTGAACCTATGCATGACAGTCTGCCATACCGGCTATTACACCTCAGAGACGAATAGAGTCAATGCAATTAGTCGTGGACTTTTTACAATTTACAGCGGAACGAAATTATTACAACAAAATTAGAGGGGACTGCCATATTAGATTACAAGTTTCCCCTCCGTTTTTAATGGGCCCGCAAGGTAATGTTATCTTTATGGGCTTCATTGGGCGCCAGCTAATCAGCTACGAGGGGCACAAAAATGAGCTTGCTTAGTACTTTCAGAGGCCGGGAATTTTGTATGATGGCACTCTATTTCAAAGGTAGATTGTGACTGTATCATTGTGAGTGTTGCAGTCATGAATTACAGCTGATAATTTTGAAAAGCCGAAATTATCAAGTTGAACCATGGAATAATCAAGATCATTATCTAGCTTCAGAGATGACTTTTGCTTAATCAAATTCCGGGGGCTTCCGTTGCACGCATTTTTGTTTCCTCTTGATCCTGTGCGACATTGACATTATAAGGGAAGTACAGAATGAGGAGGGTTCTCTCCCCGACCTCAAACGTCATTCGACCGCTGGTGACATGAAATTTTGAGCAGTTTTAATTAATGAGCTCCAGTTCAGCTTGACCGCTCCACAGCTGGGGCTTATATTTGACTCTTTCGTCCACCATCTATCCTCGATCGTTAAATTAGACCATATCTCCCTTATGCTACGACCCTAGCGTTCAACGAAAATTTGGTCAGGGATGCTCTAGAATCTAGAACATGTGGTCCAAAACAATTTGAAAAAGGTAGGAAAGAACATTCTTTGATAAATAAGGTATGAAAATGATCGGTTAAAGGTTTAAAGTGATACAATCTTAACCCGGTAGAAATGAAATATTTGTAACTGGAATAATTTCATCTAAAAAAGAGAATACCGCTACATTATCTCAATATTCGGCATTTGATGTCATGTCAAATAGAACCACAAGCGTATGTCAGTGCGTAGAACCACACATGGACGGAATTAATTAAAAAAATAATAAGAATAATATGCAGAAGCTCCCACCATGGCTTGCAGAACTTTTAAGTCAACATTATTTTCAATTATTGTTTCCAGATACCTGTTTATTTTTATGATATTGAGAATAAATTGAAAACCCTCCGAATGCTTCTTTGCCAAATAACAATCATTCACTAGATAAGATTAACGGCTATGAAAAATATGGGCATTTACTATTGATTTCAAAATATTGGTAGAAATGAGTCTATGAGGATAAGAAATGACATGTAATGGAGCCCAATAGACAATAGGATCCAACTTTTGATAGGAGATTCATGTTTTTAGTTTGACAGATTATCATATTGTAATGTTTAAGTCATCTTAGCAATAGAAATACAATGTTGATGCCAAATAATTATTGGCTCTACTGTCAATGCTTCGCATTTTCCCTATTAATTTTTTCTCTGAAAAAATTTCCTTCACTTTTCGATGAACCCCAGCAATACTATTCAGTGTGAAACAATTCATTGAACAATGGTCAGATAAACTCTGCAATAGCTCCCAGCACTCTCAACTTCTAGCTAAGCTTCTCATCGTACATTCCCAACTCTCATAGTCTGACTGAGACATACTACTGATGTAGGGTGTATGGTGAGAAGGCGGGGCGTGTGTCACCGGATTCGTATCCAATTAACATAAATAATAGCCGTTTCTAGGTCGAGTAATCGCTTCGGAAGCGCTTTGCCATCTCATTAACAGAGAGCGCAGTGGTGAGAGGGTAGAGATCGTTACCCATCAGTCACCGTGACTAGGGCTGTGGACCGTGTCTGCATCTCCTAGACGAGACTTCTAGTTCTTTATATGGCCATTATCAAGGATCAGGCATATTTTTCTGTTGAAAATATAAAATAAAACTGAATAGGTATCATGATGTAGACTGTGCTGTATTTGACATGTAATACACCTTTTATAATCTTGTGCTATATTTAAATATCAATACAGTATTTATACTGCAGCCGATTCCTTACGACATTTCTTTACAAACTGATATTCAAAGCCAAAATAATAGCCATTCTACCCAAACTGTCACTGACTTACACAATCAGGCATCAACGATCAGGCATCTGGCTCTGTTGGACGAATAAAACAATAATGAGTGCATATTAGATTTAATACGAAATGCTAGATGTTCATTCTTTGCATTCTACTCAATTTCAAATGTTTCACATCCTAAAACTTCTCAAGTTTGTAGATTGAGTTTGGTACGCTATTCAAGATGTGTAGCTGATATATGTCTTACTGTGAGAATATCCTAGATTACAAATTATAAAAGGAACTGGAAGTTGTAATTCATGTTATAAGCACATGTTATAACTGTTGTTGTGCTTAAACTAGCTATGCTGTATAAACTTTAATGCTTATAAACTTTAATTTTCAAGCCGAAATAGTAGCCATACTGATAGCTTCATTGTGGTTTTTATATTGGATTTGAATTTGTGTTCTGGGTTCACATGTACCAAAGGTTTTCGTATTTTAATGCAGATTTTTATACTGATTACATTGTATTGGGATATTGGATCCTACAACACATCATACTGTTCTCGCCAGCACAGCAGTCGCCAGCAGACTTTCCACAGAACAAGCAGTAAATGAACTTAAAAAAATTGATGCATGTATAACTTTGTTTTGGCAGTCACCCCTCTAAAATATGGTTTCGTCCTGTATGACCTAGAATGATTCTGATTGTTTCCACACATAACAATAATTCACTCACATTCTGCTCACAATTTCGCTTAAACTCTTCATGCATATTCTAGTAATAGCGATTCAACATTTTTGTTGTTTTCCATTATGAAATAATGATTGATGAACAATTCAATATCGAAACCAATAATGCATTTCTATTAAAACTATGATTTCACTCACTCAAACTAGAGGACTGCATTTCGCTTCTGAGGAGAAATTTCTCTCATCAGCCTCAGATTAAAATCATACAGTGACGCCTTTGATATTATTAGATTGTTCAATGTCAGTTGGATTCTGCTATTATATTTTGTTAACTTTTTATGGCAAATTTAACGATTTGCAGTCAATTTTAATTGAGAATAAATATTTACTCACGTAGGATGAAATTGAAATAATTCATTTTCAACAGCCATTTCATCACGATTCGAAAACATTTCGGCCTACGTGAGTAAATATTTATTTATCTTCAATTAAAATTGACTGCAGGTCGTTAAATTTACCATAAAAAGTTAATATTAACAACGCAGATCGCTATGGATCAAGAAATTCATGAATTCATCTTTTTGTACCGCTGACTTACCATAGACCATTTGAAAACTACTGTGCATAAATTAATCAATCAAAAGCGAATAGCACTGTAAACTCCTCCTTCTTCTAATTCACCTTTTTTGATACTTTTGCAGACCTAGATCGATAAATCTGCATCGCTTTCAGTCAATGTTGATAGATGTTTCATAACTTGCTCAAATTAGCAGAAGAGAAAAGTTATGACGTCACTCTGTTCAGAATTACCCTTAACTTGAAAATTTCAGCTCTATACGTACACTTTTCAATACAAAAAAAAACAGGTCGAATTGAGAACCTCCTGTTTTGGAAGTCGGTTGAAAAAGAAGTTTTTTGCTACTGAACTGAAATACGTCATACCCCACCATTTTTTCAGTTCTCAAAAAACGGAACATCCTTGGTTTTAATAACATTGGCATACAGCAGCGTAAATATATAGAAGTTGATGAGAATTTTCAGTAATATGTTTCAAGAGAAAGGGCAGACAATGGTAACAATGAGTATAAGAAGTAGCAGACATATTGCTTTTCATTGTTTAGTCAGTCGCTCCAGTTCTAGAAATTGTTATGTTCATAGTATGTGAACAGTGTGCTCTGCTTTTGGAGTACAGTATATATACTTATTGCTTGTCAAACATGCTTGGTGGTGTGAGGAGGCTACTCGGCTCGTCCAGGTGACTTACGACCATAGAAGCGAGCAGAACATGGTGTGAGAACGGAGCATTACGTCGATGCTCATCAATCGACATGTCGCATGGACGACGGGGCGAGGGAGCCTCTTCATCTAAGTAAGGGCTGGCCATTGATGGGAATAATTCCGGAATTGATCGGTTGTGTGTAGCTTTTGTTGCCGCTGCTGCTTGCGTGATAATCGACTGCCGGCTACTTATTGGATTAGCAGTTGCCAAATGGCGACAGTCCACGCGACACAACAAATATAATACTGTATAGTGTGTACGAAACACATTTATATACCCTTCACAAACCCACGCACTCACTCATCTATGAGCGATGTGGGTAATTGCTCGGCCGAGTGAGAGATCGATCAGAGACTCATCAAGATGAAATCATAGCTAGAAAATATAAAATTTTATAAAAAATGTCCACTCTTGAGTGAAATTTTGTTGAACCTTCAACTAAGGTTTTACCTATAACCTTCATGGAATCATTGTAGTTCGTATTGTTGAAGCTTGAAACGATCAGTGAATTTTTTGAGCCTTCAACTGAGTTCTTGCCTATGAATATTACTTTTTGAAACATCATGATATATATTATTATATTATTGATCTACGTCGTTCAGCAACAATTCTGGAGCTGGACGTGAAAATAGGGTGGAAAAACTCGATGAAAGTCGAAATATATATTATTCAAATACAAAGCTTGAAACAATCATTCCACCTATCGTCGACGGTCAGCGAACAGAAATCGGTATAGTGGCAGAGCCTCGGACGGCCCGGGACATGACTTTATCACAACCGCTGAGCCTCTTGATCTTTTTATCTACTAAAAATTAGAAATCATGAAACTTGAGATATTTTTTAATGCTATAAATTTCTGCTATTTTTACTGACTCCATAACTGGTTGAAATTTTTTCCTAGCATAAAATTGAAGTTCTTTATGGGGTTATATTTTGAGGTGGTCATGACCCCCCCTGGGGACGACCTTCAACGAATTCTAGAGCTGCTCAACTTGAGCTGCTCATAATGTGGCCTACCTGTACTCTACACTGTTGTACTGTGAAGTCGTAGCATGTGTAACATACATTTATTCTGCTAGTTCTTTGGGAATATCTCTTCAATCAGAAGTGATTTTTCATTGGAATTCCATTATGCACTCATTTATTTTCAAAATGTTTGTATGTTTAAACCAATAAGAAGTGAGATACAAAATTATATTGCATTGCAATAACTCTAAACCTTCGTAGTTTGATAGAAACACAGCTTATAGTACTAAACTAAATTGCAAAATTATTATCCATGCACAAAATTATTATCAGCTCTAGATAACTTACCCTCTAATAAAATGAAAGACATTTCATAAAAGGAATACATCTAACCCGAATTTTTTAAACAATGCTAGAAGCAGTAAATTATTTTCATTTATGAGTGGAGAGGAGACTCTGGTATGGTAGCAATCCCCTTTTATTTGCCACGCAGTCGGTGCGGGCTCCCCCACCACTCTTATATGTCTTGTCAGCTTGTAATTATCATGTAGAATAGCATTGTTCGCCAAACCACGACCAGTTCTCAGTACTCCATCAGTTTTCTACCCAGAGGTATTAGTTTGTTGGACGTTAAAATGTAATGAGCTCGACATCTACCAAGTTACAATATTTCTTGGTTCTTCGTTTGCTGAGCTGCCTATTTCTGTATTTTACAAAAGTGCATGCACAGGCTGATCACAAATTGAAATTATTGAAACATTTTACGAATAAATACCTGCCACTGGATAGGCCCACTGAATTTTAATTGGAATCTCAATTCAATTGGTGCTTGATAGGAAAACTAACAAAACTAAAAAAATTAATGATAGCATAAGCAGAAAAAAATAAACTTAAAATATCTCAATTACCATGTACGTTTGACTTTCTTCAGCTCTTATTATTTTGTTAAAAACAAGATTCTAGCAAAATTATATGGATAACTAATCAACAATTAATTATGTTGAAAAAATTTATTTCAAACTGGAGCGACAATACTCGAAACTACTCACAACTTCATAAATATGAATCGTGAGACAGTTCAAGTAACTATGATCAGCTTAACTTCCTGAAAAAACTGAGTACCATCTCAACAAATTAATTGACTTCAACTTCCTGACTGCAGCCAGGCAGCAGAGAGCTATCGAACTCTAGGCAGTTAAATAATATAAGGTACTCCAAGCCTCAAATTATCTTGGTGGTATAAGCTGTACAATTGTACAGGAATTTTGCAATTTCCTATGAAATTTTAATATCAACATAGTTTATTTATAAAGTATGAGCATACTAAAATTGAGTACAATTAAACTAGTCAGTGAAATAATAATTTTATTCATCCCAGTTGAATTTTTAGTGAGGCTCAGATTTTTGTGGTCATAAACCCCCCCCCCCCCCCCTCCACCTGGGACTGACGTTGATTCTCAGCCTATAGACAGAACTTGAGGTTGCTGAAAACGAATCTGCAATCAGAAATTTTCTATCTCTTATCTTCTTATCTACGTTAAAATAAGATTTCGTCGATTTCAACCGCACCCGCGTTCTGTGTGCATCTAGAAAAAACACGAGAGCGTGTCGCCACCCGCCAGCCAACCGCACCCGCGTTCTGTGTTCATCAGGGTTCCTGTGTGTGACAAATTTAAATAAAAATGGATTTTGAATCATCTAGAGTTTTTTTCTTTTTTAATTTTACTACTCCTAAACAACCATCCCAAGATTGCTCCCAATATACAATTAAAATTTTATTTGGTAAGATTTCATGTGAATTGTGAATTTCTCGAAGATGATATTATTCACCTGTCAATGTTCATCAAGGACCATGAAGCTACCCCCTTTCCTCCTAGCATTAAAATAGTGTAGATGATTGATGCTGGTTAGTGCTCCAACTCCCATCGCTACCGACCTAGTTTATCGCCATTTTCATTATTTAATTACAGTGTAGGTTGAGAACTTTGTTCTGTAACGCTTAAAAATGGCGTTACAATTTCTTTAATTAATTGAAGATTTATTACAATTATGTATGATTTTGGTAATTTTATGACCTAGGCCTAGAACGTGAAAGAGTCCAATTCTTTCAACTGAGCAATTCTTTGTCTTCATGATATGTTTTCTAGAGGTGTAGAAAGTTTGGAAAGCGTATTTTTACTTTTTTGTGCAGTAAGTAGTTCCTTGTACTGTTTCAAGGATGATAAAATTCTTCGATATCAAGATTCACCTAGAATAAATTTCGACTATGTAACGGTGCCATTAATCTGCACCCAGCAACAATTCGTTGCTATCAAGTGATCAGTTTAATTCTCGAATTGTTCAAACTGAAAAGTAACGATGATCGCGATTTGTGGAAGATTTAAAAGGAAGAGAATGTTCAATGCTGGCCGATGAAGCGTTGGAAAAACAAAAGGGTAAATCCTTTATCGATAAACGTTTTCATCGTGTTTTAGAATTTGCCTAAAGCTGTCTTGAGGAGTATACTGATATCAAAACGTAATGAGCTTCGAATTTTTCCACATTAAGTTTATTTTGTTTTCTACTGATGCCGATTTCTGAAGTACGCCTCGAAGAAAAGGTAACCGATAAAGATGAAGAATGAGCTACAACAGGAATTTAGTTTTTCTTCCTTTTTCTTCTCCTTTCTTTCTTCTTTCGGTTCCTCGATATTTATCGACTTTATAGTTTGAGTAAGTTCGAGTGGAAACAGTGTTGTTCGCCGACAATCAAACCAGACGAATGAGTGCCTCGCGGCCTTTGAGCAGTGCGATCCTCAGCTCAGCTAGCGAGGGGCGGTTGGCAGTTCGGCTGCATATCGTATCCTCCCATCTTCACTTCGACGCAGCCAGAGCTGAGACTCCGGAACCAGCAGCCCCCGGCTACAACGCTGGACGCCGTCGAAGGCATTTCTAGTGCTGTACACACCTCATAGTGCACTTGCTTTTTTATTGTAGCCTTCCTTTGACAACAGCTGCACGACGGCTATACCAGGTATAAGGAAAGCAATCAATTCTTCCAATTGTTTGCCACATGTTGATGTCTAAGTCTGATAATAGAGAGGATTTTTGTTGATTGTTAAATAAGATGAGATGTGGTCTTACAGAAGGATCCTTAAAATATCTTGGATGGACAAAATAACAAACATCAATGTCCTCCAAAAACTTAATAAGGAAACCGAAATAATATTCACCATAAAAAGGAGAAAATTAGAATATTTAGGAAATATCTTCAGGAATGAAACAAGGTACAGTTTGCTGAAATGCATTTTGCAAGGGAAAGTCCAGGGCAGAAGAGATGTAGGGAGAAGACGCATATCCTGGTTGAAAAACCTGAGAACCTGGTTTGAAGCATCCACCACCGGACTTTTTAAAGCAGCAGCTAGTAAAATTATGATTGCCAGAATGATTGCCAACATTCAATAGCGGATAGGCACCTGAAGAAGAAGAAGAAGAAGAAGATAACAATCATAACTATAGATAGTTGGAAAACATAATAATTGTTGTGAAACTTGTCTATTCGTATAAATGAATATGCTACTCATGTAAACAGTCTTATCTTTTGTATGTACTTACGTCTACCCAGTACATATTCGTATGTCCTCACTTAAATTATTCTATGGATATAACAAAAATGTATAATATTTCTAAATTTTTTCAAGCACTCGTCTGGCTTTTCTAGGCGAACATGAATAACAAATTTTAATTTTTTTGTACACTTAATATTTCAGATAAGCTGTAAAATAATTAACTATTCCGGTTATCCGACTGCCAGTTATGTGTGAAACTAGCGTGACATCGATGAATGCTCCTTTTTGCTTAATGTTGGGCTAAGTATTGGGCCGATCCTTGCGAAACTTGGATGGGACCACCGCTGAGTGATGCTCTTTCATTAAAAAAAATGATCGAAATCGGTTCAATAGTGCTCGAGTAATCGACGTACAAACATAAAAAAAAACAAAAAACAGGTCGAATTGAGAATCTCATTCTTGTTAGAAGTCAGTTAAAAATATAATCATCAGCTCAAAGAAGCCCAAAACATACGAACACTTTGCCTGCATGTTGTTTGGTAACTCAGCTGTTCATCAATGAATGCCTTTCATAACACTTTGAAATTAATGTCATGTTATAAACTATTCATATTCACAAATAATAGTTATTTATAGGTTGAAGCATGGTCAAATAAGCCATCACTACACGAAGAAAAATTTAACATATTTACTAAATATTTATTGATGAACTGCGAAGAACAGACGAGTGCCTAAACAACGTGTAGGCAATGCCTTCGAATGATTTGGGTCTTGTTGGAGCTGATGATTGATTTTAACAAAATGTTTGAGCGTCTGTGCACATTTCATGCTGGATACATGCTGCATTTGTCGTATCATTCAGTAGTGTTCGATGCACGATGGCTAGCACTCTGTTGCTGGGATGCGACTGCCGGTTATACTGCACATCCAACCAATCGTCACATATCATGTCTCGCCTCACGAGGTATAATACTGTACTGTAACATGATAATTAATTATTCTAATATTTATTATTTATTTCACACAGCTCTATCAAATTTGAAAATTCAGTTACGAGTGAGTTACTCGTTAGCATCAGCCTTGTTCATATTTATGTATTCTATTCTTTCCAGGAGTATACTCATATCCATATAACCTTTTCAAAGTCCCTTTACCTGTAATGAGTGTGCCTTCAGAAATGTTGAGGTTAAGGCTCAGCCTCAAAATATATAATTATTTATTTCAACGAACAAACAGGGAGATTATCTTGGAGTTCAGTTCATAATTCTGTGCATAAGAGTATCAATAGCAGTTGTCGTTTATTGAACGATCTTGAATCTCAGGAGAATTCTGCCAAATCTGCTTTGAGTTTGACAGCTTCAGGACACGTTTTAAGAGATCGGGCCAACAGAACTAGTCCGGCTCTAGGACCTCGGAAAACGACCAGTAATAATCTGCTAAATGTTTGGCGTTGTTTCACGTTACTGCTGCACTATAGATAAAGGAAGTACTGTTGTTTCTCAAGTGGCAACTCAAGAGCAATATGTGAAGTCTTGATAAGGAAATCGAGCGATGGTTACTCTTAAACTCCTATAATCCCCCTTTATTCAAACTAACTTGAAAAGCTATTAAGCTTTGCTTTCATTGAGAATGTAATCCTCATAAACTTCTCCTATAATGATCAAAGTCTAGCGAGCATTGCTCTAATGTTGCTTGAATGAAATATAAACAAAAATCAGTATATACTATTAGAAGAAGGTTCTATGAGATGTTACAGCCTCAATCATAATAAATTCTATAATCTTGGATTAATCTCATTCCAATTGCTATCAATTTTCATGTGATAATATTATCGCATATATTCAGGTTGCGAGCTAGCAGTCGCACCGGTCGGGTTTTGTTTTTGCTCCGTTATCTATTTGCCGGTCCTTGCTAGTTGTGACAGAGTGAATTTCTTATATTACGATTCTCTATTACGTTCGGTAAAATGGAATCATCCACCCAAAATGAACAGTGTTTTGATCTTATACTGGATAAGGTAAACTCTTTAACTCTTTAAGGTAAACTCTTTGCTTGTGGTGAAATTCGAGGAAGTAAAAAGTGAAATCCGCGAATCATTGCTAGAATTGTAAACGTTGTTTATATAGTCCTTTGGAAGTGAATTGGCTCAAGTGAGCAACAAGAGCAAAATTCTGATAGAAGAAAATAATTAACTTTCCACAGATACTGTTCGTTTGGAAAATTATTCCAGGAGGACCAACTTGTTATTTTTCAATAAGCAGAAGGCGAAGACTGAGGTTAAACCGAACACACTATAAGAGAATTCAATGTTATGAAGGTAAGCCTTGGTGCCTATGGCGTCGAGAGGGCCCACCTATTAGGAAGAAAGGTTAAAAAACCAGGCCTATAAATGTGAGATTCGCCAATTGGTAAAAGAAAATGGAAGTATCGGGAACTTTGCATAATCTGAAAAATATCTGAAAAGTATCTGAGGACTTTGCTGAAGATACTAGGTGCATTATAGAAGATTAATATGAATTGTATATGAATCAAGCGAGAGCAATTGGGTTATAAGCCTTGCTATATCCTCACTTACGTTCCTTATATTATAAGGAACGTAGATGAGGACGGTGACAAATTGATAATTATCTTATCAAATCTCAGTACCGAAAAGGTTAAAAATGTATACTATTATACAATAAGTGCTGCCAATATAAGAGAATACAATTCATAATGGAGACAACAGGTTGAGTTGATGATTGAATTATTGTTATTAACACATTCTTCATTATTTAATACTGTTGTTGCATACTTATTAAGAGATTATGAGATTACTGTTATTAAAAATATTTCAGAATTATTTATTATTACTTTTGCATGTCAGTACTCATAATGAATTGTTAGGGCATATTATTTATTATGTTGCAATTTATTCGTCGTTATCACTGCTATAGATAATTTATAGCTATATTTTGTGGCTGAAGTTTTGCGTATGTTATCTATATCAATTATTATTTATTTTGTATCTTTTGTATGAGCAAACTATTTATATATGAGGAAATGCTTGAAACAAATACTTATTTATTTGTTCATATATTCAGATGTGAATAGTTGATAAAATTTTAATGTTTGAAAGAAATACATTATTTATTTATTTATATATTCAGATGTGAATAGTTGATAAAATTTGTAGCCTAGATTGAAAGTTATTTAAAAGAGACATTCAAACATATTTTTTCTGGTTAAACATTCACGCGAACCTAGAATAAAATTTTCTTTTTCGATTTCTACGAAAATACAGCATCATGAAACGGGTCTACAAGAAGAAGAGGATTGATACAAGAATTTAGAACAATGAAGAAATGGGATCGTTTCTGGTTCATATTCAATGCTCCAGGGTGGCCATATGCAATGGGTTCAGTATTTCGAGAAGCCACTTTTCCATTATTCGAAACGAATGAATAATAACTGTGATATTCAAGCAGATCGTCTCAATTTCAAGGAAGAAAGGATGCTTTGAAATTCTGCTCGCTTTTAAAATAACATCTCCAGGGGCGAGAGGTCATGGTCTCGTCTTGTTTATAGTGGTTGAACGATGGTAAGGGTGGGGATGAGTGGAAAGGGGCAGCGAGCAGTGCTTGAAGGTAAACAAGAAAACGTTTGCTCGGTTTTTCACTAGATTGAATTTGAAAATTATATTAAACACAATAGCCGGCAGCGTAGACTAGGAATGAATTTCTCATTTCTTTTCAGCCGGGTTCAATTATCCAGTAGCGCTTGATTGAAAAACGAACGGCCGGGAAAAGAATTTTCATAATAATCTTGCGCTCACGGTCTATTAGAAGAGATAAAGAGTGTAGTGTGAGCAGAATGGGAACCTGCAGCACAAAAGAAAAGAGGCTAATAGCCTATTTCTGTTTGGAATTACGGCAAGATGTCGTAGAGAAGAGTCTGGCGAATTCGTATCGGAAACCCATCTGGCAGGCGACGGCTTCACTGGTTGCTAGGCGAAGCGCGGAGAGCGGATAGAAGAGCAATCCTTTTGGCTCTAGATGTTAAGTCTCTGGACCATTAGCGGGTGGAAATCACTCGGCCCTTTAAATATCTCCAACTCGTTTTTATGCGCGCTCGTCGCTCAAGCCACCCTCAACCGATTCACACAACGCCTCAACCAACACCTGTGAAACGCCTTAAACTTACTCGTCTGATTAAAATATGCGCATAAAATAGAACGGAAGAATTTATCTAAGCCGACCTGCCAAACACGCCCTTCAGCCTTTCCCTAGCTCCTTGCTACCATCATTTACCTACTGAACACCCGACTTTAATGCTCGAGGAGCTGGTGAAAAGATCCAGGCCTTGGAACCCTGCATCTTCTATGCAACCCTCGCCCCAACAACAAAGTCGCTGTGGTATCGCTTTAGCACCCGACCGACTCTGGTTTGGATTTATCTCATGGGAATTTATAGGCTTCAGCTAACGGGGTTTTCACTTCTGCTCACAATCACAATAGCATCACCTGTTAACGTTTCCGTTTCCGGTGTCGTTTGTCGGCACGTGCGATATACTTTCCTAGTATTTTCATAATTGATAGCGTGATTCCGAGATTCAAGCTACAGTTAGCTTAGATATATAATTTAGCAGCGTTTACGTCATTAGTTTTTTTTTGCTGAAGTTATTCTAGCACCTAGTCTGAGACTAATGAACTATTTTATTTTACCCTAAATTGCTAATTATTTATTATGGAAAGTATTAACCCATTGGCTTGACCTCCTCTATTTTAACAATAAACAATATTTAAATAATATTTTAAATCACTTTTACACACACTTCTGCTTTTACACATTCATACACACTCTTCCTTTCGCACATTAAAAAAACTCTGCTTTTGCACTTCACACTACATTAATTCGCGTGGCTTCTTTCGCTTTAGTCTTCGTATCATCCCATGGACGTTTAGCAGCTGGATTGCCTCCACGTTCTGGTGTTGATGCAGTCTATCTTCATGTTTACTGGCAAATCTCTTGATTTCACTGGCTACTGTTTCTACTCCTAGGTCGCGGTGAAGATCGGTGTTTCTGACATACCATGGAGCATCAACAATATTCCTAAGTACCTTATTCTAGAATCCGCGTTATTAGTGACATGAAGTAATAACTCGAATATGTTTTTGGAAAAGAAGATCGATTTTCAAAGAATGATAGAAAAAATTGATTTTCAAAAAATACAGTTTTACCTCGCTTAGCGCTCTAGATGTGTTCCACATTATAGTCTACCAGCTGGCCCAACGTGCGTTGCTGTGTTCTCATAGAGAATTATCCTTGATTTTATTATTCGCCACCTCCCACTGAGGTTACATTTCAAATTTCAACCTTCTAGGACTATTAGGGAAGAAGTTAGTCCTGGGGCCCTTTCAATCAGCTGATCAGAGAGGCCTCCTTCGTTGTTTTCTTACTCACCACCTCTGAATAAACATTTCAAATTCAAACCACCTACAACTATTAGGGTAGAAGCTAGGTTTTCTATTTTATCATTCGCCACCTCCCACTAACGTTACATCTCAAATTTCAACCTTCTAGGACTACTAGGGAAGAAGTAAGTCCAAGCGCTCTTCCAGCTGATCATAGAGGCCTCCTTCGTTGTTTTCTCTATCACCACTTCTGAATGAAGAAACATTTAAAATTTAAACTTCCTACAACTATTAGGGTAGAAGCTAGGTTTTAGATTTTATTATTCGCCACCTTCCTCTGATTAAATTTATACGGGCTCCTCTTAATACCCTATTGGTTATATTTTTTAGTGTTTAATATAGGTCTTAGCCGGGTTACACACTGGTGTCTTAAGACATCTTTCGTGTCGTACGGAATTCAATTCAATTCAATTCAATTCATTTATTGCCAAAAAGAAAGAAACAATTTACATATACATATATATATATATATATACACGTGAAAACTAAAAAACTAAAAAGTATATAATATAATACACATATACATACATATATATTTTCAAGAAAAGAAAAAAGAACTTGTCTTTAATTCTAGGCATCACCAGCAAAAAGATAGCTCTTTGCCCGCTGGTGAGAGTTGCTAAAAAAAATTTCTTAAAAATAACAAAAAATTGAAGCGAAAAAGTCAGCATAACAAATGTAGAGACAAAAAGAATTGAATAAGATATGGATGTTTTTTGCATGTCTTATGTCTTTAGCGTGTTGAGATATTTCTTCTGATTTACTGAGTCAGTCGAGTGCAAAATGTCTTCAGAAGATGAAGCAATGCTGTTTATTGTCCTTACCAGAAGACGACGTCGGCGGCGTAGGTTTTTAAATAGAAGATATTGGGTTCACCCATACTGGAATGCCAATGCGTGCTTATACAGAACTTTCGAAATTAATCACTTTAGTACGAATGAAGAGCGAGCAGGAATTTATGTAAGATAAATTTAGTATGACAAAAATTTTCTGCAAGTAAACACAAATAAAATATTTTCTCTTAACTGTAGCTTGAAATTTTTCTGCTAAAATCCTCCCCACCTTATCCTGCTCGTTCCTGTTGCTGTACTCCTTAAGTAAATATTGAATATTACTTAATTATATATAATATAGATATATTATATATAATTTATTGAATCATAATTTTTTGTGAAATCCGTAAGACTGACAGACACACGCACACACACAAATATTAAATATATATAATTAAATTTAAGAAAATTCAATCAAATTTTCAAATTTATGAAGTTAAACTAAAAGGATTTTTGTAATTATTATGTTATTGATTGAATAAATTTTGATTTGATTTGACTATGATTGTAAACAACTGGGTATTTTTCCACAGCAATAACAAATTCGATATTTACTTGTTCATTATCCGGTAACGCACGGGTGCCCATCCCCCAAGTCTCATAACGCACCCCCCTAAATTTAGCAACATAAATTAGGCCCCCATAAATTAGCCCCCTCCAGAAAAAATTCGAAAAAATAAGCCCCGTATTCTTTCTAAACCTAAAAGAAGATTTATATAGGTAATGAAAAAATTCAAACCCAGTCATTAATATACAAAGTGTATGTATATTTCTTGAGATTATTTCAGAGCTTAATTTCTAAATTGAGAAATACCGGAGCTGTGACTTACCCCCAGAAAGGACCTGGGGTCCTCCCCCAGAAAATGATTGAAAATTACACTTGAATTGGTGCATTTTAAACGCATTTGAGTATGGTTAGTAATGCACATATAATATTACATAATATACAAAATAACAAGCTAGTTCAGATCTGGTTTAAAATAAATGATTTTATTATTGATTTAGATAGCCGGAGCTCCACTCCGATGTGCTCTGGCTGAAATTAAGCCCTGGATTCTTTACATAGGTAACATTATTTTGTAAAGGTAAAAAAGAAATAGCTTAATAACTTCCTGCACAAATCCTACTATTTCAGCTAATTTATATTCAATAGAATAATAATAATTTTAACTTATAGTCATTAATTGACATTCTATCTGGTGACTTCATAATATAACTTTTTGAAAAAAATTCCCTTTAAACACAGTTTTAATCAACTTTGAACCCTCCCCCCTCACAAGAATTTTAATGACGCAGTCTGCGTCATAATATTACATAATATACAAAATAACAAGCTAGTTCAGATCTGGTTTAAAATAAATGATTTTATTATTGATTTAGATAGCCGGAGCTTTCAAACGAATCCTTTATAAAACACTATTCTAAGTTCGAAACGTGCGTTGCAGACTTGTTGCGTTGAATTGTTGCGCTCAGTTGTTGACGGCTCACAGCCTCATTGCTCCGGTGACGCGCGCTAGTGGGCATGCGCCAGGGCGTAAGTCATGACTTACCAAACACCGACCAACCGGTCTCGTGCTACGCATGTCTGAAGCAGGGATGTCGCGTCGCACTGATGTCTCAAGCAGTGTGTAAGTCCCCCATTTAATAATATGGGTTGGTTTTGGATAAAAATGCCTCAGACATGACAGATGTCTACGTGATGTCTAAGATGTCTAAGACATCAGTGTGTAGAGGCCCTTACTTGACCTGGCAACGTAAGATGTATTAAATAAATATCAAATATCTGAGGCTACATTTCAAATTTCAAATGTCTAGCTGCATTGGTTAACAGATGTCATCAACCCGGCATAATAATTATTACATTTCATGATACCCAGTCATATGTTTCCTACACACTCGGTACGTGCAAAGTCTTCGACTACTCGGTACATGCAAAGTATTTGCGTTCCAGACAGCGTAAATAACGCCGCTAAGGGGCCTGCCATATAATTAAAAACTGTTGACTTCTTTCAGCTCTTCCTGTATAAATTTTTCCTTTTTGTGTCCTTCAGCGAGGACTTTTGAATCCCTAAACTTCACAGGAACCATCTCGGGTCTATTCTACATTGTGCCTGAAAATTTCATAGAAATCGGTTCGGCGGTTTTGGAGTTTACTGGGAACATGCTCGGCGAACAGTGTTCGCTGTAATTATCTGATGTCGCTGAACATTGTTTGGTGTTGGTTTGGTGTGGACGCCTTTTCGAACGTTATGATCGGTGAGGTGGAAGTAGTGGCGGGAACCTGTTGTTGGTCGTCGAGTTATGAAATTACTTACTAAAATCACCAAGCTCATTAAAAAACTTATAAAAATTATATTTATATATTCCGATGAAAAAATTGACGTAATATCCATCAATGTTAAGTAGCAACTGGTTCTTGGAGGATGTACGTTGGTGATTTCTTGTGATAAATATTACTTTTCTTTAATTTTTGTAAGGAAATGATGCGATTTGAACTGTATGCTACTACCAGCAAATTAGGTTTCATCCTTCGGCTGTATTGGTGCCTACTGAAATTATTTTTCGATTTAATAAAAATTATTATTCTGATGTTCAAGATCCATATTGTTTCCACTAATATGTAATATAAACTTAAAAACCCACTTTTAAATGGAAATTAACTCACGTTATGGCGTGACGGCCGTTTAGCTCTGTTGTCTAGAGCATCGTCAGACGACCCACAGTACACTCAGTGTACTGAGTAACAGAGCGAAACGGCCGTCACGCCATAACGTGAGTTAATTTCCATTTAAAAGTGGTTTTTTAAGTTTATATTACATTATTATTCTGTTTCATGATTTTCAATCTATACCTCTCTGAATTTAATTGAATTTTTGAATAGTATTATTTTGGCGATAGAGAATTTTAAATTAAAATTTGAATTCAATTCAATCAACTATATCGATAACAAATTGTTATTTTTAATAGAATCATAGCTCTGCACAGGATCCAGTCGTAAGACCAGTGTATAAAAAGTGTAAGACCCCTAGAAAAAAGCAACTGTGTTTGATCCACTAAATCTTTTGTACGTGCGCCGCAGGAAACGATACCTCCCAACAACCCAGCACAGGGTTTACTATTCCTCTTCATCGCCGTGATGAGTTATCCTCCTATCCCCCACAAAAAACACGCTGTCCTACGTGACAACAATACTTGTGCACCATATCCGTCTTGTCAGGACACAAAATTGAATTCGCTTCTGTTCTTCACAACACAATTGCTGCCTGCTCACGCACTATCTAGTTCTATATAAATTTACTTCCCCAATAGTCAAGATGAACATGTTATCTCAATCAATACATCAATATCCTATTTCCCAATATTATAAACTTACAACACAACCTTATATTAATTTTTTGAACAGGTGAAATGTTCAATAAGGTGGAGTTCTATAAATATTTTTGCTTGAAAGCCAATTTTACTGGTATTATTAGAACTTCTATCGATAAAATCAATAATTGAGTTGCTATCATCGACGCCTTTAAATTATTGATCTTGTTGTAGTAGAGATTGATCAATGCAAATGAATTCCATTTTGATCTGATTGATCTTAATAATTTTCTAATAGGGACTTGAGTACATCTTCACTGTAACAAACTTCAGGATTGACCAACGAGAAACGCCGTGAGTCTAAAGTCAAAAATAAGCACTCGCTACGCTCATTCAATAAAATTGTGAGCAATGAGCAATCTCATACTGTGTTGGTGTTATCGGATGCTATGGTATTATTCGATAAAGCTTCTACTTCTCTTGGATTACAGGCTAAGACGGGATTTGTATTTCAAAGAACGCTTGAACTCACAAGAGAGATTCAACTTTAGTTGAATATTAGCTCGCTTGAGAATATTCCATATGTTTTTCCCCGCTGTCGAGCCGTGTGGGGACTCATCAGTCTATTTTTTAATTTATTATGTCTTTTTTGGCTTTTTATTTTGAGAAATCGCAAGTGATTGACTACTTTGTTTTGACTGGTATTCTGATTTCAAGTTAAAATGTTGTAAAACTCATGAAATTCATAAAAATGGGTGATTATTTCACAAGCTTATAAATACATTATACTAATGAAGCACTGATTTCTCCTCATATTGTGTTATTCAAGGATTCTTACTGTTATCCCCCTGCTTTGAAGCATATTAATGCTATGTAGGCTATATTTATTCGCTTGAAAATTCCACCTACATTGTGAGGTAACACGACATAAGATGGAAGGAATGAGCTGGCCTCCATTTCCTCAGTATTGAAAAGAACAAACAGGTGTAATGGATGGAAATATATAATATAGATTTTTTTATACCTTTGAGACCTGTGATAAATGTATTGGATGATTTTGATTGATGAGCAGCTTCAGCTGGATTCCGAATCACCGAGAAGTGATTTTACATCATAGAACAGAGACTGTTTTGCTAGCCAATCCAATCGGTCACCCTTACAAAAAGGGCCCATGAGTTTGTAGCTTATCTCTATTTGATTGAGCAGGTACCTGTTACGGTTCACGGCTATCATTTTCAGAATAATAACGTTGTGGCTACTTCATAACAAATTCCAATATATTCGTGTACATGTGATCACTATCCTAAAGTTTTCGATATATTTTCGGGCAATATAGCTATAAAAAATAAATTTAATATTGGTGCATTGTCAAATTAGAGGTTCATCCCATATTCCTGCTGGTTTACCAATAATTTGGCAGTGAGTGAAAAATTTAAGCATCTTGTAAAGCCGCGTCTCCACCAACCGAACATGCTCGGCGAACAGCGTTCGCTGGAATTATCTGATGTCGCCGAACATTGTTTGGTGTTGGTTTGGTGTGGACGCCTTCTCGAACATTATGATCGGTAGGGTGGGAACCTGTTGTTGGTCGTCACTGTTCGCTCACAGACCGAACATTTCAATTGAACTCACGAACATGTTCGGTGAACCATATGTTTAATGTTTTTCCTTTTTTTGTATTCGCCAACAATGTTCGGCAGACATGTTCGGTTGGTGGACACGCGGCTTAACACGTACTCATATGAACGAACGAACTGAGTGCTGATTTTAGGCTGGGATTGACTTTCAACTGTGACTGCATTTATTATTTTCCATCTCACTGCAAAACTATTTTGACAAATGCTAATCAAACTACATAACACTGATTTATGGAACAAATAGGGAAGTGAATAACTACTGTAACAATATGCTTGAGTTGGGCGTTTCGAATTTGATTGCAAATTCCATTTATTTGATCAATCGTGACATATTTGTTCATAGAAATGCATCACTGTAGAGTAAACGAGAAACGCATTGATTTCAGAAATTTTCAAAATAAAAAGTTTCAAATTGCTTTGCTCACTGCTGTGAGATCCAAGCTGCGAAAAAAGTGAACTATTTTCAGCGCAGCTTCAATTCTTCATTGAGAGCGTTGCAGCATTCAATTTCCGCCGGCCACTATTTTGTAACATTCAATGATTGCGGCAAAGTTGGGAAATTATGTAGGAAATTGATAGAGAGCATTCCTGTTGTTCCCACATTCACAGATTTGTAGACGAACAACAGTTTCAATAGTCCCATGACTGAATCATGTGTGGCAAGCTGGCGTTCACATCAGGCTAATTACGTTATTAAAAGCAAATATCTATGAAAATATTTATAGTGAATTGTTCTCCTAAACCTGATGAATTAAATTTCTCTTAGATTAGAAAAAGTGTTTGAAACTGATCTGATATGTGCTTTCAAGAGCGATGAGCTTTACAGGCCTTTCAGGAATCGTTTCAGCTAGATTGGAAACATTAAAAATGCACTTCAATCAAGTTTTTTTACCGATTTGTTTCCAAACTTTTGAATGTGATACATTGAAAAGTACTGTATCAACATAATACAATAATATATGGTGCTCAGAAATAATATCAACTTTTAAAAAATAATTTAGAAGAGACTGTGTGTGATCGAAAGTACTAGAAGTGTTCATTCAATCCCAATGAGTTCAACGGTGATTCCAGCTAGTAAGTTTGGGGGGAGGATGTGACCCAAATTGGTATTTGTTGACGTTTTTGCGAGATTTCCCTCTCACTCATCATTCCTACTCCCCTACGCCAGTAAAGTACAAGTCTGAGTGTTCATGCCCCCTCCCCGGGACTGTCCTTGAATGAGGCTTACTTGAAGTTAAATTTTGGTCTATTTTAGTAGGCTAGGTTATCTATTACAATGGGCGTTTTTCTTTACAGAATTTTGAGCAAGTATTTTGGGGCATCGAATCCTACTGACAGACGTTATGTAATAGTTCATTTGAGCCCCAGAAGCATAAAATAATCAACTTGATATATCAGCATTAACTCTCGATTAAAAATAAATTAGTAGATTATTCAAAAAAGATTTGGAGAACTGTGAATGAGTTACTAGGGAAAAAAGAAAAATGAGATTGCAAGAATTAATATTGGTGAGTCTTCATTATAACCATGGAGGAAAATGGACTTGAAATAGTCAATGCTCGTAATACTATTATTTTTCAGTTTGATAAAACTTGGCAGAAGATAGGCCTCAGTATCCAGAAGATGAAATGAGAAGTCCTGTTCGCCAACAACAATTCTGTCATTCAAAATTTATTACTAGTAATGATATAGATGCACTCATCATTAAACTTGGGAATAATGCTAGCTCAGGTGAGGATTATTTAAGTCAAAATTTTCCAAAGCAAATTAAAATATTTGTAACTAAACCAATCTCCCATATTATAAATCTTAGTTTAATAAAAGGATTTTTGCAATAAATTCAAAAGTTCTATCATTAAACAAAGGAGGCAGTAAATTAGAAATAGTGAGTAGCAGACCAATATCTATGGTCTCCAAGTTTTTATAAATGATTCTGGAGGAACACATCAAGAAGAAATAGTGTTTGATTGAAGGTGGAAGGCTTGCAACCATGCAGTATGGTTTCAGAAGTTATACGAGTGCTGAAGGATGGCTGATTAAACACAGACTTCTCACAATGAATTGGATGATGAGAAAAAAGAAATTGCTGTATTCTTAGATTTGGCAAAGGCATTTGATACAATTTCACATAGTAGATTGGAAAAAGAGAAAAAATAGGGATTGGATGTGTAGCTCTCAGCTGGCTTAGATCATATTTAGAGAGTAGAAAAGGTGAGAGTGAAAAACTTGATAAATGATGGTCAAGATGTCTTTTATGGAGTACCTCAAGGAACTGTTTTGAGATCATTACTATTTTTAATATACATATATAATGGTTTGTGCTGTTTCAATTTGGAAGAAGGTGTCAAACATCTGCAATGCTTTGTTGATTACACAATTTTATGTGTAACAGGATCAGTTTGGGAAGAAATCCATAGATTGGCTTGAGAAAAGCTGGAAAGTATAAAATGTTGGCTTTTAAAGGACAAACTGACTATTAATACCAATAAAACCCAATACATTAATATTCTTCTCTCAATAAAACAAGTCGACTCCCCTACTTGGTTTGCTATTTATTGAAGGATTGTAAAGCTGATAACTGCCATTATTGTGTTAAATTGAAAAGGGTTGAATACAGCAAGTATCTGGATGTTACAATAGACCAATATCTTAGATGGGACTCTCGTATAAACAATATTACCATGATTATGAGATATTTTATGATTGAAGTATCTGGAATTAGGAATTATTTTTATGTGGAGTGATGCGGCGGATGGCGGCAGATGGTTGGCAGCAGGAATGATAGAGGACCCTATGAGAACAACGACTATCGGCCAAAGACATTTCTATTTCTTGGCTCCAGGATTGTTCAATAAATTACCGCAGGATCTAAGAAATTAGGCTTACACAAAGGATTTCAAATTTAAACTCGAAAAATTCCTTTCTGAAAATGAAACCAACTGTGAAGTAAAGTCACTTTTGAATATATTTTATTAACTTCTTAATGTTTTTTATGACGCTTGTGCTTCCAGTGTAAAAAACGATTTTTTAATATTGATTTCATTGGAATAATATTGAGGAAGCAGCACAAACTATCAATGAGGAATCATTAAGAAATGCAGTGTCATCATTTTACACCTGACTATACACGCAGTGTATAGACAGTGACTAGCCTATACAGTACACTGTCAAACGACCAGAGGAGAACATTTTAAGCGTCTTTTAAATTGAAATTTATGCTTTAATAAAAAATGTACTAAATAAATAGAGTTTTTCCAATGTATTTTAAGTATCATTACTATACCAATTATTTCATTGAAAACCAAAATTTCAATCCGGTCGCCATTTTGGATACAAGTATCTTAGAAAAAATTCTTTATGTAATTTTTCTTGTTTTGAAGATACCTTTAAAATGATGTGTCACACAATGGATGTTTCCACTTGAAATATTTGAGTTACAACCCTTTGGCCTCCCCCTGAGAAGGGGTAGGAATTCAGTTGTACATGAAAAGGAAGAATAGCTGATCAATAACTTATCCTGGAAGTTACAGTATTCTAGCTGAAACAATTTTCAATTAATTTAGGGGTTCCCGTACATATGGACCACTCTGTATTATGATACATTACTCACTTCCGTAATAATAACTCATTTTCTCTCTCTTGGTGAGAGTGTTAGTTCATTCTTACCAAATATAATTATTCTCCACTCTATTCCACTTTTGACAGGAGTGCATGAGCCTCCAGTTATTCTATATCCTCTACTCTTAATGCTAATAAATAACTTTGTGTTTTTTCTCTAGCTATTTTTCTGTACGAGGTCAGAATGTCCTGAATCTTTGATTTTGGGTGTAATTCACAGACAGTCTTGTCTTTGGTTTCCAGTTTGCATTACTATTTTGTATGATATTATTTTTAGAGTCACCAGGATATCAAGATTATTCAACAATAAGAAAAGTTTTTCATTGCTTTATCTATAGAACTGTTCAATTTTGAAGTTGAAATATTATCAGCCAATCATCATAGGATTTATAGAATTCTATTCACCTTTCCACACTGGACTGTTTCACTTGCCATTCTCGACCGATCGGTGAAAAATAAAAATCCAGGCTTACTTGAATGATTCAGCGCCAGCGTCGGGTTGAAGTCTCAGATATGAAACGAAAAGGCGAAGAGGCCTTCATTATTCAGAGCATCATGCAAAATTCCTTGCGAAATGCCACGCTTCGCAGATCAAAGAAGCGCCCGTTCAATGCTGTCTGTTCGAGAAGCCAAGCTCAGATTGTGCGCCTTACCCATTGTTTCAGAATTTCATTTTAGACATTTTTGCTAGGGAAAAGTCGGTCTATTACAAATTACTGCACTCAGTTCTAAGTTGTTCAATAAGGCATCGGAGGCAATGAGAAAGATCATTCCCTCCGATTAATCAAAGCAAAAACGATTCCAAGCAATATTATTTATATCTAAAACTTCTGATAACAACTGCCATGAATGTCTATTGAGTCTCTCGTGAGGCTAATTGAAAAGTTTTAGCTCACAACAGCATCTGTGGACATGAAATTAATTAAATTATCTAATTTTTGCGATCGGAAAACGTTTAATGTGTTATGGAGTGGACATTGAATATCAATATACTTGGAGATAATGTGTGGGAGATAACTCAAATTGGTGTCAATATTTTATAGTTTAAATATAATACTGACACCAATAATATTATACTTTGATACTTTCGACACTCTACTGTAGTTTCAAATTTATTCAGATCATTATCTTTAATAATTATAGAGGTCTTCTTATTCTATATGTTTCCAGTTGATATAACAATAATCATTTGAATTGATATGAGTTAATGAATTAATTTTTAATATTTATATCAACAGTAACTTGCTTTCGATCAACCGATACAAATGTCACGTCAATACATTTCTCAGATTTATTCGTATAATTCAAGAAATGTATAGTGATCAAAAACTTCAATAAAAAATGTTATTAAATTTCCTCTTTATTCGCAATAGTTTAATATCTGTTTTATATAGATCGTTTTATCGGCTCAATCAATTTCTCACTCAATTTCCTAGTTTTACTGCAAATAGGATCATTTTTTAAAAATAAGATCAGTTGAAATATTATTATCTGATTTATCATTTGGCTACCCTCATGAATTCGTCAGAGTATGAATAAAATCACTAAATCATTCGATACAAATTTATAATCATTTTCATCATTCAATTATTGACAAAATCAAAAATATTATTCACATTCAGCCAATCTTCGTACCAAATTTCAAAGTTTTGTTATGCTGTGTTTCCTAAAAATGCATTCTACAAAAACTCTCTGGCGTGTCAATGAGGTCAACAGTGATTTTGTCGAATACTTGACATAATTGATAGAGGATATATATATTTGTTATATGCAATTGTTCCCGATAGGGAATGACAATGTCTACGATCATAGAATAATTTGCACGAATTAAAGGGCTTGGTATATTTAATTTGTTAAGTGCTGGTAACAATTGAAGCATTCGAGACTAATACAGCATTCCAGTCAATACAGATCATAGGCTTTCAGACTAAATTTGCATTTAAAAAGTCTGTAATACCGTTATACTCGGAAGTCGTCACTCACGATTCAGGTTTTCTCAAAATAATTGAAACACATCATGCACAATAATTATTATTTAATGGATCAGACAGAGGGTGGAATCATCATGGATGGATCCGTATAAAATATGCCTGCATCACTTATTCAGAGCTATTGATACTCTACTGGACTATTCACCTGTAAGATATTCATGAACCCATTCGGTAATAACAAATTGACTCCCCATAGAGTTCATTCCTATGAATGTATTCAAAACATAGCTTTGAATGCGATTGTGGTTATCAAGCTGGAAGCTCGTGTAGATTTTGAATAATTCGTGTTCTGAAATTTCGTCCCTTCTTGAATGCTGCTCTCTCAACAAAGGACTGCAAAGTGCCTGAATGGAACTTTGAGCCTGAGATAATATTTCTATTATGTTCAAATTAATCAATTATTCAAATTAATTCCTTAAATTTGTAGAATAAAGTTACTTATCAAATAAGTTTGAAGTTGATGAGATTTTTGTTCTCATCTTATATGTTTAACACTGTAACATAATTTTATTGTAAGGAATGAACGAACGATATAATGTACGATAAATGAATCCAAGTTCAAATACAAGGTTAGTACAGGTTGGGTTCTCTACTGGCCCTAGTTTAAGTAGACTTGGAACATCTGAAACTCCAAGAAAATTCAAAAATGGGGAAATTGAAGTTAAAGTGGCTAATTAGAAGTAGAAGTGAAGTAGTCATAGAGTAATAAGAAGCAGTAAAGATGAAGCAAATTTGGACAAATAAAAATCTTATAACAAAATTATTTTTTCCAATTCTTCATGGATGTTTTCGAATTATTTCATCTACCGTACCATATTGATTAATAAAGCTTTTAAGACACTTAGAGTAACTGTTACGGGACCAGAATATTTGGCATCATAATGATACCATAATCCACCAACTAATTCAAACTTTTGGACACTATTTCTATTGAGTACCTGTCATGATATCATGATACTTTACAGTATTCACTATATTTTTTAACTGATGTTCTTACTACCTACGAACACATCATCAGTGTTGGTCGGAAGAAGTGAACAGAGGAAATACACTCCCGAAATTACCATAAGACATAAAAAATAACAGTATTTCATCTGTCTCTAATGAGAGGTAAGAAACTATTTCACATGTTATCCTTTCGGTACCCCCAACACAAATCTATTTTATCTGGTATCCACATAATAATTTCTGAGTTTTTCCCATCGATGGCAAGTACAATATATCAGAGTATCAACATGTTCAGACTTGATCGGATTTTTTTTCTTTCTTTTTCGTGTTGTTTGACGAAGAACAGCGGCAAGAAGCGACGATTAGATTCCGCAGCTGGCGGACGAACGTAAATGAGCACTCGTCATGAAACGGTTGGTGCAAGCTGGTAGCTTTCTCTGAACACTTGTTGCAAGCTGGCTAGGTCTAGGTCGTGAGTTCAGCAGAAGAAGCTTCCGAAGAATATATATTATATTGTGCCCGTGGGGGACGATCCCTGTTCATTTCTTGATTTTGAGCCGAGGGATTTAGAAGGAGAGGGGGTTGAGAGTACACTGCCTCCTTCAGATCGCAGCAAACGATCATTCGTGTCTGCTAGAATTTATTGGCCGGCTGTCGCTACTCGCCCCTCCACCCCACCACCCACCGCTCAACCAAGGTCTTCATCATCTGATTAGGAATTATTCGCTTATACTTGGTCGAATTCCCCCGAGGTTTTCTGTCGAGTGCGTGTTCTACAGTCAACTTTTTGACTTCTGCTTTCCCAGAGGATGAACTTTTTGAATCTAGAAGCCTACGTGTTCAAAGTCCTAGTACTCTAGTAAATGAAATCTCAACACTTGTAAAGCGTAGTTGTTCATCCCAATAGTATTTTTATCTATAGGATAGGTGTTTCTTATATTTTTTTGATACATTTCAACTTGAAACCCGAATTTATTCCAAAAGTTAATACTCAAAGAATGCTTGTTTACAAACCTTTCTAAAAAGGATCCACTTTCTATAGCAATAGAGTTTGTACCAATGTGGGCTAAGCACTTCTTCCACGAATGTAATAGATGATGGCATCAATAGGAATGGTATTCTTCAAGGAGAAATGCATACAAATTAAGGAGACAGTTTCTGATATAGGTAATTTTTAAAGCTGGTTCAGTGTGAAACAAGCCTGTTATGTCCCGTTTTGACCAATCACGTGAACTTAATTTGAATCGATAATAAGAATAATATAATATTTCTGTTCATATGAAAATTGTAAATAATTTAGTTGATGTTATGGAATAGGATTATTGCATAGCAATATGACATTATGCATAGGAATAAGGTTATTTAGTTTCAATGATAAGTTGGAGTGAAAAATGTTTTTGAAATCGTTCATTTCAAAAAAATAATTGAACAATATTCTTCAAAGTTATTAATTTTTCGTCAAACTCGCCACGAGAATTTGGAAAAACAGCTGATCTCAGAAGTATTTTTAGTTTCACTGCTGTGATGAATTAATAGATTAATTAAATTATAGACTCGCCATTAGATGTTCGTTTGTACAATAGGGTATTTTGAGGTTATGTTTGATGATGCTTGTTGTACTAGCTCAAAGTTTATGTTTTTTATATTAAAAAAATATATATGACTAATATCACGAAAAATATCGAACGTAACTCGTCCGGGAAGATGTTTAACATACTCATATGATAATACCGCACTAGACTTCGTCTCCTGCATTAACTTACATACTTTCAGTAAACACCATTTTCCGCACTTGTAACGTAATATAGGCCTACTATTTCAGTGTAGGTATATTCGGAAAGGGACCACATCAAAATGAATCAAAAGCCATTTCACTTTTAAGAAGCCTTTCGCTATTATAATTTTCCTAAATACAATATTTCACATTAAATAAAGCGTTGTAGAATTATCCTTAGTTTATCTTTTCTTATAGGTGGATTTTTAGTAACTTAAGTTCCGATGTTATATGTTGATTATTGGCTTGCTAATTTGATAAGTATTTCATAATGTAGGCTTTATTTATTTATGTATACTGTATTGAATACAAAGTATTATTACAGGGTAGTGCAGATAGATATTAAATTTAAAAAATAACAGAAAAACAAGAAGTAAAAATGTCCAAATAAAAAATTATAGGAATGAAAGATTCTTTACTTTCAATAGTTCATATTCTCAGACTTGAAACAAAAAAAAAAATTCTCATAATAATGCTAATAAAGAAATAGTCTTTTTCACTTCTAATGATAACATATCTCATCAATAATCACAATAATTGCGTCATCGTACTACTGTCGTAAATTTTCAAAATTCACTAGTCAAACAATACAAAAGACCTCAGTCTTAGACTGTTAGACAGAAAAAAGTAAACGTCAGATAATTCTATTTCGTTTCTTAAATTTAGTATATCCGTGAAATCCTCAAATGAGTGATTCTCCAAGTATCTTTGCCTGAAGGACTGGTATAAATGACATTCAAAAAATAAATGCTGTAGAGTTTCATACACATCTTGTTCACCGCAGAATATGCAAAATTGCTCATGGTCAACCTCGTACCTTATATTTTTCAAATAGAAAACAGATTTATGCTGTAAGAAAGTCCGAAGTTGGCTGAACAACCTGATCTTGTAATGCGGCAAATCGAATTTCAAATATCTAGCTGAATCATATGAAGGCAGGTAAATTATACATGTTAGGATGCAGAGAGTTTCGAGCCTGTTCCATATCCAGATTGAACAGCCTTAGCTTAAAAGCATTCAAAATCACAGTTTTATATCGCCTTACAAGAGCAGCATCCTGTTCATGCCAAATGTGAGCATAACCCAAGGTTTCAATCTGCTCCCTCAACTGCGATGCCCAATTGTACTTCTTATTCACTTCATTGTTCAGGGACAGTAGTCTTCTGAAGCAAATCTTGGGTATTCTATTGTCACACATGTTGAGTATTTTTTTCCACCAATTGATTGCCAACTTGAATATGTGCAGCTTCAACTGAGGACGAGCTGTCTCCAGTCTGACAATGTAACCAGGAGTTCTTGAAGGCCAGAAAAACATGGATTTAATAAACTTTGACTGAATCATCTCAATTAAGTCCCAGTATCTCAAAGACCAAACCTCGCTGCTATATAACAATACCGACCTAACCATTGTATCAAATAATTTGATTCTTGAGTCCCAGGAGGCTGACGATCTTGCAGTTAGAATTAATCTCTGAAGGGATCCTGATGCAGTTGCAGCTCTACTAATCATATCCCTTGAGGCCAGGTGGAATAATCCAGAGTTTAAAAACACAACTCCCAAGTATCTTATTGAGCCAACTGTCTCCAAGGGTTCATTTCCATAGTGAAGCATCTCTCTAGATGACCGACCATGACTTTTTTTGAAAATTAAAACTTTTGTTTTGGAAACGTTCACCTCAAGATGGTTTTCAGAGCAGTATCTTTGCAAAGCGTTGAGCTTATGTTGTGCATTCACTGCAGTGTTGGAGACAAGTACAGAGTCATCAGCGTAGGAGAGCACATTCAAACCTATATGTTCATTTATGCTAACAGGACAACAGTCATTTTTTGAAAAATACTCCTCCAAATCATTTATAAAGATAGAAAACAACAATGGAGAAATTGTGTCTCCCTGCATAACTCCTTTTGTTATAGACACTTCTGCTGTATAATCGCTTGCAACGCCTATACAGACTGTAGCTTGTCTGTAGAAGTCTTGTAGTATAGTGATCCATTCCCAACTAATTCCATAATCATACAACTTATGCCACATCAAATTGTGATTTACGGAATCAAAAGCTTTCCGAAAATCAATAAATGTGGCATATACCTTCCTTTTTTGCCTCATAATTTGTAAATGAGCTAAAGCATGCAGAGTAAATATACTGTCTAAGCAGCCTCTGAAAGGACGGAAGCCATTTTGAGTCTGATTCAAAGGATTCCCATACTCCACCCTGTCAGACAACCTGTTGCTGAGCATCTGAGTGAACAGTTACAAATACAATTGAGCAGAGATATCCCTCTATAATTATCTGGGTTGCCTTTATCTCCTTTTTTGAATATCATAAACATGTGCATCTTGCACCAAGCTTCTGGTATAGCCTCATTATTAAGGATTTTATTAAACATATTAAGGAGGAAAAGTTTCCCCTGAAAAGGTAGATTCTTTAAAAATTCAATGGTCACCATATCTGGCCCTGCTGCCTTTCCTGATTTGGCTGGAGTTCATTTAGAGTAAATGGTACATCAAAAAAGGGGTGAAGTACATCAAAAACAAGCAAAGGGCTACTTGTTGTACCAGCTGGGTAGCTAGCATTAAGATATTCTTGCCAGACCTGTATGTCAATAGTGTTCACATGAACTTTGTCACCATTACTCAGCTTACGTATAGTTGACCAGAATTCCTTTGCATTTTGTGTGTTATTTATTCTGTCATTAAGTTCTCTGTAATATCCTTGCTTAGTAAATTTTATAACTCTCTTATACTGCTTTCTACTAGTAAGAAACCTTCTATAACATTCCAAGGCAAGACTATTTGACCTGTAGGCTTTATACAAGGTTTACATTGCATTCTTTGCCTGATAACATTCCTTATTGTACCATGGTTTATTCCGCAATGTACTGTGAGCATAACTCACCACAGCTCTTCCATTTTGCAGCATGCCAAGTGATTTTCCAATAGTTCTCACCTCATGTATTAGAAGGCTGTACATACAATCAGGAGTAAGTGGTGAATTTGGATCTAAAACATTCTCAATGTATTGCTGATACTGAATTACAGAATCCTTGCTCCAAACAAGTTTTGATTTTTTGTAAATCTTTAATGCTGGTAAGTTAGCAGGATTTGTTGGTCCACTACCAAAGTCATCAAAAATTGTGAGAGTGCATGGCAAGTGATCAGAAATAAGAATATTATCTGAAACTTTCATATCCGATGTCGAAAAAATACCATGTATGTTTGTCCAAACCAAGTCTATCACACTTCTTCCATTATTACCTAGAAATGTATAATTTCCGGTTCTATCGCTAATTGAACGACCATTTAAGACAAATAGACCATAATTTTCCATGAATTCGGTGAGAAGTTTCCCTCTGGTTGTAATATTCGTGTTCATTGTATTTCTTATATCTTGTAGTAGAGAGCCATTAAATATATCTGGGTCATTCATATTATTCAATAAGCCAATTCGACTGTTCTGATCACCACCAATGTAGATTTCGTAACCGCCAAAACTTTCAAACACCATTGAGGGCGTAGCTTCAAAAATTTCTAAGAGTGTCTTCAAATCGTCTGATGGTCTGAAATAGACGCATCCAACTACAAATTTTCTAGATTCAATAGTTATCAATAGAAAAAGCCAGAAAGGTGATTGGTCAATAATTTCATAATCAAATTTTTTATTTACAAAAGCAATCAATCCTGAACTTGGCCGGCCTACATCCCTATTTCTGATAGCCATCACAAAAATTGAGTGAAAGTTCTGTTCTATCATGTGATTGAGGAAAGAGCATTTCGAAGTGAGCCATGTTTCACTTAAAAAAATAATTTCATTCTTAAATAAAAAATTAGTTTGATCATTTTGCTCCTTCAAATGAAAGTTAGACCAACCACCAATGTTCCAAAACGTAATTTTTATTTCATTGGCTGATTTAATATCAGAAGTGTTAAGGGTTCTTCGCGGTCTATTTCCTTTGGGGACGAAAAAGTCACCTATTTTTCCAACTGGGGATTTTAATTGCCTCGACTTGACTTTTCTCTTTTTCGTGCCTTGACTGGAAGCACGCGATGACTGGGAAGCGTCAGTTGCCGGCTCCTCATATGCATCCTCGTCTACAGATTGCACCCTTTCATCGTTGCTTGTTGTAGCTTTATATATGTCTAAGTCGGCAAGCTTGATAACAGCTACTATCCTTGCATTTTGTGAGCACTTTTCCATTTTGAAACCGTACAAATTGTAAGTAACCGTTTTCCTGAAGTTTCTTTGCTTCTCGAAAGATGACACTATTAAAAGACGACATGTACTCTGAGATAAATATTTGTCTGTTCTCACCTGCAATATTTAAATTTGTTGTATAGATCTGTTTCTTGTTTTTAACTAATTTTAAGAACTCAATTTTCTGTCTGTGTCTAACAAATTTTGTGACTACCAGTGTATTTGATCCTCGCTTGCTTCGTTTCCTGTATATATGTAGTCTATCTCAGATTCCTCCCATTTATATCCAATATAATGCAGTATTGTGCATTACAGTTATTAGATCTTCCTCCCTATTGTGTGGAAGGTTTGCTATTTTTATTACGTTCAAATATCTATCTTGTTGTGTATAATTTACTACCTCGTGCAACAAGCCTATATCCTTCCTTAGTTTTTTATTCTCATTCTTAAGAGCGTTCAGTTCCACATTATACTTTACAAAATTATCCTTAGTATAAGAAGAAAGTGATTTGATCTCCTCACTACAGTTACGAATAGCCGAAGAAGTTTCTTTATTATCATTAAACAGCCTTTCGAAGCGATTCATAATTGCTGTGATAGTATCCGGAGCTTTGCCGATATCCAAGTCCCGCTTATCTGTTAGTACCGCCTGCCCCGCAACGTCCTGGCCTTCCTTATCTCCGGGTTCGACACTTCGTCTGTCATCGCTGCTCGACATTATTTAACACAAATTAATTTAAAAAAACACTTGATTACTAAACTTCCGGAATTAAAACTCACAATAAAATTATGGATTCGGAATTACTGAATCTTCTGTCACTTTGACACTAAGCTGAACTCAATACGTCTCCGAAAACCACCGAAATTGTGCGATTAATACGGAGCAAAAATAGTATGACCTTCCCGTTCAAAGTCACAATCTACACTCTAATGTAGGCTTCAAGAAATTTCTAATGTTTTCAAAGTTTGAAAATTCAACTAAAAAGCTTGAAATAAAACAAATTTTAAAACCAAAAAAGAAACCGACTTCAGTGAAATGATACACAAACATTAAATACTCACGTACTAGAAGTATTAAAAAAAAGTATTTAAGTTACTTTAAACTGAGAAATTTTTTAATTTCATACAAGTAATCTTTTGAAGTCGGCGCCAAATTTTCCATAAACTTCTAAAGTATAACAGAATTACTCTGTGATGTTTTCCATGTCGAAATAATTGAACAATTTAATATCAAAACTGACACTGTATTTCAGTAAAATTGAGTGTAAATCAGATATTCAATTGAAATACAGTGTTAGTTTTGATATTACCTAGAATTTCTTATCAATCACTGTATTTCAGTAAAGGTGAGTGTAAATCACATATTTAATTGGAATACAGTGTTAGTTTTGATATTAGATATAATTTCTTATCAATCACTTCCTGGTGGTTCGGAACCCATCTAAAACTTTAGGTCCAAATCATGAATTACCATCATCCAACTCATTACCCACGCACAGGTCTCAGACCTATGTGGGCTTCATCTTAAAAAAAAAAATCTTAAAATATTTGGCGCCGACTTCAAAAGATTACTTGTATGAAATTAAAAAATTTCTCAGTTTAAAGTAATTAAAATACTTTATTTTGAACTTTTTAGTACGTAAGTATTTAATGTTTGTGTATCACTTCACTGAAGTCGGTTTCTTTTTTGTTTTAAAATTTGTTTTATGTATATTAAAGTCGAGCTTCTTGTTACTTGTTTCATACGCTCAAGATGAGGCAAATATTCATCTCTGCCGGAGTCTGAAATAAACGATAATCGTACTTAATTATCTAAGAGCATGTTTATCTGTCAGATACTGTCAAGACATACTTGAGGTAATTGGGGATTGATTGTAGAGTATATAGGTAAGATGTGTCTGCTCGTTGGTGGAAGATTGGGAGGTTGGTGTAGTGGTGTGGCTTTAAGGGGTGGTGAAGGGTGTGAGACCAAACGAGGTCGCCCCATGCTCACAGGGCGAACCCAATATTGTCTTCGCTTGTCTCCGGGGCCTGGTGACTGACGTAAGTGCTTCTCTGCAGGTTTGACAAGAGGAGGCGGTGGGAAAAGGTTGAGATAAAGGTGCCGTGCCGCAGGGTGAGGGTGAGAAATGTTTTCTGACGAGATAAAAGAAAACTCTCCCTATCCAGGTCACCCGCCGCTCTACACGCCCAGGAAAACAACAGAATGACAATGAAAGCAACACTTTTTGAAGGAAATTACATTGATGCCTTTCACACGATACAAGACGGCTCTATCAGTTTACATTTGGATAATCAATAACTGTTTCTCTCGGGCCATGTTCCTGGGCTCCATATTTCCTTCTTGTTGTTCGATGGGATTTCCACTTGTAGAGGGCAATGATGTAGCAATAGGTTGTTTCCCTCGGCAGATGGAAGACGGTACCGCTACGAAAAGGATCACAGAAGAGCGTTTTATTAACCTTATTGCTTTCTCTTCGACTGCGTGGGTTCGAAGTAGAGATACTCCGTCTTGCATAAAATGGAATTTTCGTGGAAAAAGTCAATTCCACACAAACGCCGAACCGAACGGGGCAAAGCAATATTCCTCCTCATTCTGGCTTGGCTTCGCAGTGTTCCACACAGCATTTCAAACCTTTGACTCAACTATTCTACCCCCCTCTCACCACCCACTCACGTAATCCTTTGTTTTACGCGTTCACAACTCACACAAACACATACACACAGCAACCCCGTCTTGCCGCGAGGCTTCTGAGAACGGAACAGTCTGATTTGATGTAGCTGGAAGCCGACTTGGGCTTGAGCCTACCGCATCCAAAAAGGAAGCAACAATGATACGTGCTATTGCCAGAGAGGAAATGGTTGGCTTGGCCTCACAAGATGGGAAAGTTTCACAAATTAACTGTCGGCTAGAATTATACTCGATTTCCTAGCAGACCGAGAAAAGTTCGCAATGTGTGAGCCTTTAGCGAGAATTGTCGACGTTTATATGCTCTGCTAAGGAAATTGTTCTGTTACTGCAATGACCTATGGTCGATTTATGAAGAAATACATTCCAACTCGCATCAATCATCAAAACAAAATCAATACTCGTTCTATATTACTAGCTAATAACAGTAGTAGTCATTCTGATCACTTTTAAAATTTATTTGCCAAAGATTGAGGGAAACCCTCAGCTATCATGATCATTGGTGTAGTAACTATTCGTCCACATTCAACGTTACTATATGAAATTACTCCCACGTTTAAATAATGTAACGTAGCCTACGTTATGTTTTAATATAAATGGTATGGTACATATATATGTATATTTATATTTATAGAGAGAGAGACAGAGAGATAGAGATAAGATTTTTAGATCTTTATTCATTTACAAATTATGCATATGAATGGTTAAAATCAAAATCATCTAGATGTCATTATCAACATGACACAGGTACCACAATAGGAAACTACAATGGTAATGACAATCTAAGTGATGCAATCCTTGACACTGAACCATAGAGAGAGAGAAAAAGTGTGTGTGAGAGAAAGCGCGAGATTGATTGATTGATTTATTGTCTAGAGAGTGAGAGTCTATATAGAGAGAATGACGGAGAGAGAGCTTGGATCATAGATCTTGTTCATAAGTAGTTGTTGAGCATTATTGCACAATTTACACAATACTGTAAAAAAACAGCATTTAGCTCTCGTAATTCTGTTTCCCGTCCAACAACTACCAGCTAAAATTTTTTAACAATTTATATAGCGCAGTACCGGTACTACTATTCAACTTTTCTCGTTATTTTTCTCAGTTTGAAACAGAACAATTCTCCTAAAATTCCCTTAAAATCATGGTCTACGATGTAGATAAGTGGTATTTCTAGATTTGTAAGTCCATTTCAGCAATTATTGTAGCTTCCAAGCTATAATCACTTGAACAGCTTCGATAGTACCTATTTCACTGGGAGCATTCGAGATCGACTTGAAGTCGGCTGGTGGGATGATGGAATTTTTAGAAAAAAACGACAGCTTAGAATGACTCCGACACAGCGCCAATAGCGAAGCACTTCATGGATGAATTAAGAGTTGTTTCTGACGCTATTTGGCTGAAGTGTATTTATATATAATTTGTGGAGCAGAATAGTGAAAATACTGTGATAATACATTGACATTTCAAGCATATTATCTCCATGAACTGTAATATTGTTAAGCGACAGCCAACCTCTTATTATTTTATTTAATACCTCATACAGAGAGACCTTTGTTCATTATGAATGTTAAATAAAGCTTTATTATTATATAATATGAGAAAAGTATGAACGACAGAAAAGAGAATAAAGGCAATGAACTTGAAAAAAATTCTTTTACATTTTTTTTCTTCTTTGAGGCCTCCAAAAACTACAGGCCTGAGCAAAATAATCTACTATTCTTTTTTTGATTTATCGTGATTGATGAGACCATGATAAGATAGTATAAGGACCAGAAGAGAATCATTGAACTATAGCTCAGAATATTTCAGTAGGGGGAAATAAATGATTCCTTATAAGTTTAATTCCATCCCTTCATATTTTGAAAGTAATCTCGTTTTAACGGAATAATCTAATTTATTTTTAGTAAGGATAAAGTTTTATGATCTTTGATTTTGCAAATATAACATCACTCTTCACTATAGACGAACGTTGTTTAAACGGCCATATTTCGTGAAATTGAATCAGATTTCAATGAGAAGCAAGTCTTGATGAACATAATTTATCCCGTTTATTATGCTCTTTATCTTGTTCTGAATTCCTCTAAGCGAAATCCTGCTGGTGAGTTTGTGAGCACCATGTTATTTCAGTCGTAAAATGCTTTTAGTGGGGATCTTTTGCTTGATTCAGTCAAGTGAGACCGGCGGCTTTGCCTTCAGTAGCTTCAGTAGATTTATCGATCGCCGAAATTAGCGAAATAAGCTCTACCAAAGCCGAGCTCGTATAAGACGAGGTCGCTTTCAAAGCTTCTTCACTGGAGCTTCGAGCGGTATAAGCGAGCTTTTTTCATAGTTTTTCAAAGTTTTATCTAACAACACTGCATTCAATAATCTACCTCCATGAGACACAGACTTTAAATCTTTATTTCTATTCCTGCATCAACCTCTGTTTCCAACATTTTATAACCACAATTTACACAGTGTAGCCTTCAGTCTCACAAATTCATTACTGCTAATTTCAGGCTATTTGGGTTTTGATTCTGATTTTGGTGCTTAACATTATCTAATTCGAATTCGAATGGATTCATTCCAGTTTATTCAAAGATTTATAATTATGACATCGTATTACCTATATCATAACAAGCTTTGTATCTACTCTTATAGTGAAAAATTATTCAAAATCATAATGAAAATAATTAGTATGAATAGAGCCAAAATAATAAAAATTGATTTATTAATTTTATCTCCAGTGCTATTAAAATATCATCGATGATTTCCAGTACGTACATAGATTTGTTCTGTAGTTCTACATACGTCATTGCAGTTCGTATGGTGGCTACATTAGAGTTCGAATACGACATAATTATCAGCCTGCCTCTGATGCATAATTTATACAAATGGGGATTTAATTTTGCTGGAATCTTGTTTCTATCAACTATCTATTTGTATTAAATCAGAGAATAGTATTTTTTAAGTTACTTCAGTCATTAATAAATAACTCTTACTTCCACCTCGAGTAATTTCTTTCTTTGACCTCCTATTTAGAATTTTCATTTATTTTCCAATTATTATTTAATCTCCCAAATACCATGAAGTTTTTGTTTTATAATTATTTTTTATTCAATTTATATAGGCTATATGATTGCAGTTCTGCAAAGTAGTATGATATTCAAAACATGAGGGTCCATGATGAGGAGCGATGAGGAATTAGGAATGAAGATCGTTGGACTGATCAAGTTTATCAATTCGCAAGCATAAACAAAAATAAAAAACACTACCAAGACGTGAAGAAACATGTTCCAAACATCTTGGAATCGAAGTTTATGAATGGAGAAGACATTGCTGTCCAGATATTACAGAAGCAGTTTGTTGAGAATGATTTTGTTTATAGTATTCTTCTGACACGTTGACTGGACCAAAATGAGAAGTGAGTATAATCAGAGTATTCCGTCTCATCAAATTTTCAACCGAACAAAAATCTAGCGAGGTGGTGTGTAGTCTTCCAGATGAATTGAAGGTTTAAAACGCTTGCTAGTAGTGTCATGTGAAAGTGGAGCTTGTATACATCAATGTGCTTACTCATGTGTGTGAATTCAGCGAGAATAGTAGCAAAATGCAAAGAGCTTGTAGCACAAGAAGTTGCCGTTAACAGCGCAAGGCCACGCTGAACCTTAAACTCGAGCCTTGTGATAAATCGTTACCTAATTCCAACAACGAAAGCCCACTGACATCCTTATCGGCCCCCCGGGCTTATTCTCGCTTATTCTCACTCACTCACTCATCCACCTCACCAATGTTCACTCACTCACTGTTATAGTCACACTCACACGCACTCAATCACAACTTATTTTCTCCCTCACAACAACCCTCGTAAGATAAGGCAGAGTCGTTCTAACTCAACACTTTCTCCAATCTCTAATTACCATAAAGAAGGCATTGCTTACATCTGCCAAATAATCTCATATGTACTTGTTTTTCTAAACTTATCTTCAACTTTTCTTGTCTTTATTGGAGAAACGTTTCACTCGTCTATTGTAATATACTCGTATTGTAATATACTAATTTCACTCTTCTACTGTGGGTTCGGGGATTTATTTGTAATAAAAACGACTATTGAGACTAAGATTTATTGAGTAACACCAATATGTCACAAATAAACAAAATAAGACACTTACTATGGCACAAGCTTACAAATTAATAACTCTTCTTTAACACAACTAAATAAATTACCAGTTATTATAACAGCGCAATTGATCAACAAACTCAAATAATCTACAATGAAAACTTCTCTAATAATGTACTTGAAATTACAATAAATTCTATAACAATTACAGATCGTTCAAAACTACTAATCATCAAATCTCAACTTTCAACAGTACTCTTCTAGTTAACAGTGCTCTAACACAATTATAGATCTCTTAGTACTACTATTAATCAAATTTCGTCAGTTAAGGCAGTGCGAGTACTATTAATGTCGAATCTCTGCCACTAGATGTCGGGCACTGTATCGATGTTTGACAGACTGCATGTGTGTGAGTAGACTACCCCCCTCAACGTAACGTCACCAACCCCCCAATCAATCATTCTCTAGACTCTAGACCCCTCTCACCAACGTACTCTTCCGCACTCGCAAGTACACCAAATACAAATACAACTTCTTCCTGCGCTTCTACACAACTAGGAAATGATGACCACTGTTCATGAGCCTCACTTTTATATTATAACAAACTGTTGGTTTTGTACGGATTTTATTCTAACTTTCTTCAGGTCAAATAACACAATCTTTATTGGATCTTTATCACAGATCGTTCTCATCTTTTATTTATTTATTTATGGCTTAGCAATATTTTAGGAAGAATTTCTGTTTTATTTAATGAAAGTAATTAGTTTTATGAAATTTAATAGTTCGCCATTACATTTTTCAGCGAAAAATTACAAAATAACTGAATTTTGAGGCTAGATTTGATCAAATAATTTGATAAAACTAGGTTATCCCGGGTCGCACGAATGTGCGACTTTATTAAACTTTGTAAAATACTTTCCAAATGTAGATTTTCTACATACTTCTTCTTCTTTTCTTCTTCTTCTTTTTTTCTCCTTTTTCTTCTTCCTCTTCTTTTTCTTCTTCCTCTTCTTTTTCTCCTTCTTCTTCTTCTTCTACTTCTTCTTCTTCTTCTTCTTCCACTTCTTCTTCCTCTTCTTCTTTTTCTTCTGCTTCTTCCTTTTCTTTTTTATCTTCTTCTTCTTTTTCTCCTTCTCCTTCTTTTTCTTTTTCCTCTTCTATTTATTCTTATTCTTTTTCTTCCTCTTTTTCTTCTTCCTCTTCTTTTTCTGCTTTTTCTTCTTCCTCTTCTTTTTCTTCTTCTTCTTCTTCTTCTTCTTCTTCTACTTCTACTTCTTCTCCGACTTCTCCTTCTTCTTTTTCTCCTCTTTCTTCTTCTCCTTCGTCTTCTTCATCATCTCCTCTTCCTTCTTCCCCTTTTCTCTCTCTTTCTCTCTCTCTCTTCCTCTTTATCCTATCCTCCCACCCTCTCTCTGAACAATGAAAAATAAACTTATTGTTTCAAAACAGCTGATCATCAAATCATAAGTTGAAATGTGAAAATTTTCAGCTCACCGATCCCTATGTTAAAGCAATGGAAAAAATTGAAACTTTGATCGTTCATTGCTCATGTCCACGATGACTTTTTTCAAAATGTAAGACCTTATCAAACATCTACTCGATGAGATCTTTCAAATGAGACGTGAACGAACAAAATCGGTCGAGAAACCACGGAGGAGTTGTCATCACAAAAAAAAACTGATCTACCCTGAACTATCGTAATCCTTATTTTTTCAGTACTGTCCAGAGCCCCTCGCTATCCCTGAGCTATGACGTGTGCAGCTATATAAAAAATTATTAAAAATTAGGAGGGTAGTAATAATGCATTGTAATGTTAGATAAAGGAGGATTTTCAAGATTAACTTGTTCATTTTTAAATACGAACACAGCTGTGCTGTTCTCTTTCATCAAATTTATGATTTATATTTGAAAAATGTTCGAATTTCACCCCGATGCTGAGAAAACGTGGCAGTAAAAGTATGTTTTTTATACATTATGTATATATATTTTTTTTCTCAGACTAACAGATTTTTCTAAAATTTGCTGTACAAACAAGGGGATTTTTCTACTTTCAATGCAGAAACTGCACATCACTCCGATATGATAGCTGATCGTTATTGGTCTTCAATAATTCAGCAAATAAGGCTGAATTATGAGTACTAAGCACTTCATTTTGGGGTTCATTTTGATATTGTAACGATATGCAAAAACTCTCCTTATATAAAAACTGAAAATAGTTTCAACGTTACACTTATCAAAAAATTGTCATAAAAATACATAATCTCAAAAAATGTTTTAGATTTAGTTGAATAATTATTGTGCATGATGCGCACACTAAATATTTCCTTTTAATATGTGTTTGCTAGAAATAGTCACTATTATTTTGAACAAACATATTTTTTTTCAAAACAAGATCCTGATCGTGAAACCAATAAATTTCAACCAAAAAAGTTGATTTTCAGAAGCATCATTTTCTGATATTCAGCCACCACCATCCCCAAGAAGCCAATTGTTCAAAACTTTCTTCTACCAAATCTTATTCCACTTGAAATGCTCTATTGAATGTTGAAAAAAATTTAAAAAATCTTAATATTTAACATTTTAAATTTTTTGATCCCCTTCTAAATTGACCTCCTTCGAGATTTTTTTGATTTTGTTCTAGGGTGAAGTTAACATTAAAATCAAGTAAACTTTCATTTAAAATCATTCCGGTTCGATCAGGACACACCAATAATGAGGGATGAATTGGGGCCCCCATAAAAAATGGGGGTTAACAATGGAAAAACCCTGTACACACATTGCTCAATAAGTAACATGCATGCAAAAAATCATAACAATCAATCAAAGAGACCAAATGCCAAATGCTCGAGCTAAAACTGAGACCTCGGTTCGCTCGGTCAAACAATAGCGGTCAAATGTTCAAGCGGTCAAATGGAAATAGCATAATTCATAATGAGTCAACTAAATTAGCCGACTGGAAATGAGAATTCTGTAGAGTAAAAATCACGTCATCTTTCACTAGTGCACAAAAATATAAAAAAGCATACATTCACACTGAATGAAAGGAGTGAGAATAAAATATAGATTGGCATTCGTCAAAGATATATTGTTAGGTCTGATAAGAGAGAGAAAGAGCATGAGGGAGTGTGGAAAGATTCCACCTTTCTTGGGAAAAATAAATACTCTAATCTGCAATACGGAAGTAATCGCAATTATGGCCGTATTGTCAACATTAGTCAACATACGTCTACATTATTGATACTGTACTTGAAACACAGACACGCACACTCGTTCCTCCTGCTTTGGAAAAATAATATGATACGGTATGCAATCACAATAATTGACCGAACGAAGAGAGGTCTCTGTATCGAGTCGACCGTTTGGGTTTGTCTGTTTGTAACATATTTACGGCTGAACGCGTGAACCGATTTCCGATTTATTTGAAATTTGGCATGAATGCTACTCTTAGTAATGCACGTGTATGTGTATAACCATCAAAAAATTGAATATATATAAACATTCATTATACATAAAAAATAGTGTTGCATAAGAAGGATAAGAAAAAAAGAAAGGCAACCAAGCCTTCTTCTTTTGCAACATATCTAGATAAATAAAATTAGAGTTTTGTCTGTACATTTATCAGAATTATATATTTTTAATGTTTATAACATTAAATTATATATTAACTATAATAATTTTTTTCAAAAAGTAAATACAGTAGTTGCTTTAAAAAATTGGAACTATAATAATGTTCTATCGAATAAACATTTAATTCAAAAAAAGAGTTTAAAATGCATATAATTTTTTTTTATTAGTAGTTTTTATGTAATGTATGTTCCATTTGCCTCAAAAAAGCCACTTTTGAAGCCCATTCTGAACAATCAGATGTGAATTGGAGTTGTCAACAACTTTGAAAAATTGAATAATAACACAGATATTGTCAATTTCTACTAGTTTTTAATATGCAAAACCAGGTTTTTTAATATGCAAATGAGCATTGAAACCTGGTTTTGCATATTAAAAACTAGTAGAAATTGACAATATCTGTGTTATTATTATTCAATCATGAAACAGTTCTACAATATCTCTGAAAGCAGTGTTAAACTTTGAATTTTTTTTTTCATTTTCTTCTACTTTTAATTTATCCTCATTTTCACCCTTTTTAGACTTTTTTATTTTCATCTCTCCTACAAATTTCTATTGTCATCTCTTTTCCAATTCTCCACTGTTTTCTATCATTTCCATTCGTTCCTCTTCTCTTCTTTAGAAGAAATGCAGAACTTCTTCTTAATTCTTCTTTAGAAGAATTGTGAAGAAATATGGAGTAGTATTTGTCACCCTTGATATCTTATAATTCCTCAAAGGTTTCGTTGGAAAATTATGAAGAGGAATAGTCTACTGAACCAATGGATCCAATTTTCCAAATCAAATGCGAAGAATGTTTAGCAGCTGTCACCTCAAACTGTGATGACAGCCCTGTCAATCTTAGTGTTAATTTAGTATCGATAAAAACTCGTGGAGGTTTAGTACTGCCCTCATCAGATGTGAATCAGATTTGCAAAATTTGTGAAACAATTTTCAAAATATCTTTAAAGCCGAAACTACAAAGCAGCCTCAGATATTATAGTGACAAATTCCTCATTCATTGCGCGAGTATGAACGTTTTTGTGGAATCTCCTCATTTTTATATTGGTAGAGATTTAGAGATTTTATTTTGGGGATGGCTGAACGGAGGAAAATTTTGTGAAAGGACTTTCATATAATGAAGCAATCAAAACAGTGTGGTACCATAGTTGTTTTTTAAATTAAAAACGTTTTTTCAGGATGTTTTGTTTGTTAATTTCCTCATGCAATTTGATAAAAGGCACATTAAACTGTGAAAAGGATTTATTTTCAAGTATATCGTACATCTAATGAAACAAAGTAGTTCTACTGACGAGAGTGATAAATGCATAGTTTTGGGGACACAGAATTTTTGTTTGGAGACTTGGTCCAAGAGTCAACATTGTCATTGTCTTCATCGCTAGTCACTTTGCAACACAAAACACTTTTTGTGCTGATTAGTTTCAGGCAATGTGAATGTAACTAATAAGAAATGATACATTATTAAAACGTTAACAGATATCATAAAATTGAAGAATTGGTAGTGGAATTTGGTTTTTCTTGCTAATGAATATTTTAGGAGCTTCAAACTGATTATATTGGTAAACAATTTACAACTAAGCAATAACATTTTTGGAGGTTTTGGGGGCTTCAGCCTGAAAGATCCGCCACTGACAAAGTTCTTGTAGCTAGCTTACACATTACGCGAACAGAAACAAGGACACGGTGATACTTCTTAGTAAATGTTGGTCGTCATTTCAAGGCTATGAAGTATTAGTTATTATATATCGATTTGAAGATCTGAAAACGAACTAAAGGTTTTGTCTAAAACATTTTGTTGTGAAACGCTGGGAATAAAGGCTATAGAAGAAAATAAAAACGTATGCAATCGTAAATACCTTATTCTTTAGATTCGTTCAGGAATAACTTTCAAATTATGACAATTAAAAAAGGACATAGCATTAATTGTAGAGAATGATATGAGGAAGACATTGAAATTTATTTCATTCCAATATTTTTATTAGTAACTGAGATATGAACAATTTACGGAAGCGTTGCAATACGAAGAGCTTGACCGGCTGGGCAACATTTCCCCATCGAAGTCCATTCAGCTATAGACTACGAATTACGAAATACAATACAAGGCAGCTCTAGCGTTTCTTGAGATGGAGTTATGAGTCACAGGAAATGGTGGGGAAGGTCGAATGCTGAACGGGGAAGGTGGCTGCGATTAGCAGTGCGCTCCTGCCCTTCTTGCGAGTGCGGGCGCTGTATATCATCCGTTAGTGTGTGTAGCTAGCTCAGCAGGCGTAAAACCACGCTTGAAAGGTACACACACCAAACGGTTATTATTGCGATGATAAAAGTGATGAGCATTCAATGTATTCATCATGAACAGCGCTACAAGTTCGGATAGATTTGAAGCCTATCAAACAAACATTTAGTACAAAAAAAAGTGTTTAAAATGCATATAAATTTTTATTTTTTGAGATTCTTAATAAAAAAGTTGACATATTTTTTGCTATAGTAAAAAGGAGACTTGTGTATATATTTTTTTAACTTTTTGATCAGTAGTTTTTATGTGGTGTGTGTACCATTATCCTCAAAAAAGCCACTTTTGAAGTCCCATTCTGAACAAACGGGAGATGATAAATTTTTTTTAATCCTATACATTATGTTCTAAGAACCTGTCTAATGATTTGGAAGAAGAAAAAAAAATATTAAAAAAATTTTTTTTATCGATCGCTCAACCTTAACAGTTCTCTGATCAAAGTAGCCTCATAGAATGAATTATTACCTTTCACCATAGTGACTGTCCACCTGCAACACTACAGAGACAGAACTTCACTCAGCGATAATTGAGAGTCTTCAAATTACAATTCACTTATTACAAGTTCACAACGCACCGGAATAAACACTTACACAACTCCTTATTACAAAAAATACCACTGCTTCTATACCGAACAGACGACGTACATTCATGCAGGTCGCCCACAGTTCCATCATAAAAAACTGACTAACTCGTTCACACCACTCATTCTTCTGGAACGTTCAGCATTCTTCCATCACAATCCATGAACGAAAGGTAATCATAGTAGCCATTGTCCCCACCAAGCTTCGAGATGTGTCCTTATTTGTGTGTTGACAAGTCGTAACCAATAGCCTTTGTTTCCAATGGGCGAGGGAGACACGACCTGGGGTAGAAGGAGAGAGACTGAGCCGCTACACACACCCCACTACCATACACACCCATTTTCTCATTTTCTCTAGCGCCTTCTTGAAACTTCCTTTGGCTCCTTGTCACAATATTGTTCAGGATGTAAAATTACTTTGTATTGAACCTTCCTATCGTTCTACAGTGTATTGATACATTTATATTATGATTCTCCATGCAATATTACACTGCAGTGAATATTATTTCTTCCAGTCAGACTAAATTAAAATTTATTTCAATTATTGATAGATGAGACCGTTTAGAGAATATAAGTTTTAGATTTGGAGAATGCATTATACTGTGTATTACACAACTCATCCCAGAATATAATAGTAACTATCAATTCAAAGTTTAGTGCATTCTGTCTTGAGCTATCAAAAGTTTAATCTATTTGAATATTTTTGAGATTGCAATTTATTTTTAATCAAAAATTTGACAATTTATGCCCACTCATGCTGAAGGGCAAGAGTTAAAAAATTCTTCTGAATTTAGATTTCTCCAGAAATTCAAGATGTAATTGGTTTTCAAAATTTGCTTTTTAACATCATTTGTCTCACCTAATAAAACATCAAAATATCTCACCTTCTAATTAAAAAAAAAATCATCAGACTATGCAGTTGACAAGTGAAGATTTACAGGATATCCTAAGGAGTTGGTAAGAACAAACACAAAATGAGAAAAAAACGAGAAGAAAACGTTTTAAATATTTACCTTGGAAGAATAGTATCTTCAAACATAAGATTTTTCAGTCTGGAACCTTACAAATCCTGATGAACCGAACTGATGTGACCAAAAGTTATCAGCACACTCTAAACTGGTAGCAGTTAATTTTCCAATTGAAATCCTTTTAAAGAGTTTATTCCTCCGAAGAGGAAAGTAAAAGAAACAGAGAATGCAGAAAACAGAATAGATTACAATAGTATCATAGACATTTGTTAAATATATTTATTTTTTTCATATGAGAAAATATGAATTGGAATTTCACTATTTAATCAGAAATATAATCAAAAGTTGAGAAGAAGGTTGATTTTTGTAAGAGCGAAAACGTAGTTTATTTTTACCATTTAAAAAAATATAAATTGGAAATTTACAAATGAGAGCTGAGAAAAGGTTGATTTTTATGAGAGAAAAGCAGATGGTAGATTGGTAGATGAGAGAGAGAATAAGTATGTGTGTGTGTGTGTGTGTGTGTGTGTGTGTGTGTGTGTGTGTGTGTGTGTGTGTGTGTGTGTGTGTGTGTGTGTGTGTGTGTGTGTGTGTGTGTGTGTGTGTGTGTATAGATACGCGCGCGACTACATATAGAAGTCTAGAGCAGATCTAGTAGTTTGACCCTAGGAGGTAGAAGCTCAGTATTATTTTAGTTGAGTAGGGTTCTCGGGATAATGGCTTCTGAGCGCGGAATGGAAAGCGTTACAGTAACGATTGGTCGGTCACCTCAAGTCCTCTTTTCTTAAGAAGCTCTAAGCTCGCCCTGGGATATCAAGTGGTTGTGAGAGGGTGCTTCGAGGAGAGACAGATATGAGATGAAGGAGAAAGCATGGGATTGAAGTGTGCGCTGACGAGGAGTCATTTGAAGGGATGGGTCAAGTTGTGCCTCCCTTGTAACAGCTTCATCTCCTAGCCAGACCTAAAGACCCAATTAAATTGCGATTGATAGCTCGCGTAGAAAGGCTGAGCGTCTTGTCACTGCTTGTTGAAATATACGGATAGACTGTGAAGTGAGAGATGACTTGAATGAGTGAGAGTGCCTGTCAGAAAGTACTCAACCATTGATAGCCATTTAAGTACTTAACATTGTCTGACTTTCGAATAGTGCTTTCCCCAGTCAAATTAATTTGTTTCAAACTTGAATCTAAAATAATTGTAAACTCAGTCTACATAGAGCCTGACAAGAGTCCTGATATTATTGCTAATGTGTTGAGGAAAAATGTTTGGTCAAAACTACCATGAGCTGAATTTTAGACACTTTATTCAGTGAAGAAGCTGGTTCAATGTGAAAATTAATTATTGTGGAGATAAATTTTAAGAAGACAATTTGATTAATTTAATAAAGAATAACAATAAACAAATTTGAGAAACTTAGAGTTTGATGAATTTCTAGTTAATTTATCGGGATATTCTGAATAGAACAGTTTTTCACAAGTTATATATTCTGCACTGCATTCTAAAGGCACTGTATTCTAATTCTACTAACTACCAAAGTCTATTACCTATGGAGTATCATAAAAATAGAAGGATCGATGATTATTCTGTGAATATTATATAGAGAATTAGAATTCAGAAAATTGTAAGTTAATTGAAAGGAATATTTTGAATAATACAGCTTTCCACAATCCTTGATATTGTTATGGCTAATATCAGGTTGAGATTAATCCCTCATAAAAGTGCTAAAAAGAAATAAATAATGTTTCCATTAGCAATGCCCTGGACGTAGGCTTTTCGTCAAGCAGAGCTTGAAGATATCCACTGTAGCTTCCTGAAAATAGTTCAACACAAATTCACGTCTACTATCCCTTAAATTAATTATAATTTTATTGTAATAGATAAATGATACCATCAGGCGTTTTTGAGCTGTGTGCAATCGCCACATTCCCTTCTCTCCAGAATCTTCTACATTTAAAACTCTCGACATCCTTGTTTCCTCATCACAATATGACTTTTAAAATGAGCTTCTCCATCATATGCAATTGGAATCAGATTTATAGATACTACTCGGGCCTATCTGGTTGTGCATTATTCATAGTAGTAGTTCTGTGAACAGTAGACCTCACACCCAATAATAAGAAGGCTTTCGCAGAGGAACATACTTCATGTACTTGATGATAATCATCATCGAAAAATTTAACACAATCATCACATTCAGAAATTATTTCCAGATCTAACACAATTTATTAGACACCCTTGCTTGAAGCCAAAGACAATCAGATAGTATATATACTATATGATTGTCTTTGCTGAAACGAACCCTTCAGGAGTTTAGGAGGTTTACAACTTGAAAACAATTGTAAAGGAGAGGGGTAACCACCTGAGGAAAAGCTTTTCATCCCCATTAAAAGTGTTACGATAGAAATGGCTGAATTCAGCTGCTATTTCTAGTATTGCTTGGAAAATATTATTGAGCCTTTTACTTTCTGCAGCAGGTTTGGGGAGGGGCACAGATAACGTATATGAGATACACAATCGGCAAAAAAGAAATATTATTTTTCTATGTATATTTTGGCAATAGAAATTATGAATAAATATTCCTTTTTAGGTTGCAGAATATCACAGCTCAATGTAACCCACAATATAACATTGAATTGATATCGACTAAAATAGAATTCATTCTACAGACGGGATTAGTAATTAACTCATAAATCACCATCATCCAACTCATTACCCACGCACAGGTCTCAGACCTATGCTTCATCCTCCGTGGGCTTCATCCTCAAAAAAAAAAAAAAAAAAAAAATGTGATGCAGGATGCATTTTTGTGGAGCGCAGAGATAAATTTCTTTCACCTAACACTTGATTCAATTCGCGTAGTCTATTCCACATCTGTATTTCACAAAAAAATCATTCTGTATCGCATCACCAAGGCTGAGGATCTATTTTCATCCAGCCGTACTTATGTTATTCCAGACAGCCGATTCCTAAAATAAGTTTGGATTTGCATGTTTGATGAATGAATTTACAGATCAATACTAATTATATTTGTATATTTCTCATTCATGTAGTAATCACTTGTTATTATACTTTATAAAAATATTAGAATTGTTTTGTTTTCCTTAAACAAATATGTAATTCTTATGAATGATAACTCAATTCATATGAATAAGGTTCAACCAGATGAATCTGGAAGCCGTAGGGCTATCTATGAATCTAATTCCATTTGCATTATGACCTTACTGGATAACTTTTTATTTCAACATCTCTTGGATGTAACTCTTCCACTGTTCATAACTTGGCTTTGTCAGATCATTATACACAACACGTAATTGTAAAGCTTCATTCAGGACCAATGCAACCACAACTAGAGGATTTTGTTGTAAAGCGAGTGTATTCGCAGGGTAATAAGTTCAAATTTACTGAAATTCTCAACAAACTAGATTGGAATCATGTGCAAAGTGTTCCTTGTACAGTAAATGAAGAATTCTCCTTTTTCTTGCAGATGTGTTCCAAAGCATTTAACGAAATACTTCCTCTCAAGAAAATGAAAGTGAAAAGGAAGTTTGGAGATGTGAAATGGTCTAGCCTATATCTCAAGTATTTATGCTGTTGCAAGAGAGATCTTAAGTTGTTTGTGAAGGCGTTTCCTAACATTCCAGACTACAAGGAAAATTATAGATGCATATCCATTGAGTATTCAAACAGGATTATCAAATCAGCCAGTAATAAATCAAAAGCTATATGGGACATTATTAAGGAGACCAACATAGAGTCCAAACTAAACAGCTATCCTATAAAACTGAATGTTTCTTCTCTCAAGTCATCAACTGTAATTGAAAATCTATTCAATGACCAGTTTGCTAAAGATGGCTTTTCAGCAAGGGGGTATCAAAGATCGAATGACTATATGTCTTTGTTGATGAATGCCAAGCCAGAAATAAGGCTGATAGATGAGCTACTCTTGGTTTCCAACAACCATATTCATAATATAGTAAATTCATTGAGTAATGAAATGTCGAGAAGTATTGGTGGTATTCCATGTCAAATAATGAAGGACTTTTTCTCCTGTGTGAGAGACCTACTAACCTACTTGATAAACGAGTCTTTTCTTCAGGAATCTTCCCGGAACTTCCCAATGACAAGTGATTACTAAGTAAATAATATACGGATTTAATTATTATATAGTTTTATAAATTCATTCATCAGACATCTGAAATCTTTTTTGAGCAATCAGCTTTCTTGCAAATAGAAAACAAGCCTGTGGTACAGAGTGATCTTTTGTGAAAAACAGAAATGAAATTAAATATGCGAATTGAATTAAGGGCTAGGTCTGATGACTCTGTTTAATTTTGCGATGGTGATTATCATTGAGTACATCGAGTATGTTCCTCTGTGCAAGCACCTGTTCACAGAATTACTAAAAGGGGATTATCAGTTGTTATTTAAGCATATTTTTTATTTCGCCTATAAAAGATTTAATTTTCGTTCCAAGTGACGTCATCATTACCAGAACACAGATGGTTGAGCGCAATTATTTAAAATCCATCTAATCAATATTACAGTTCAGTTTCTTCTTTCAAACTATGTGGTTTGTTCAGCTCAAAACATTCCCCCATAATATATTTCACAGTCTGCACTGTATTACAAAGGTGAAGGCGATATTAGTACTGTAATACAATATTTATTTATTTATTCCTTACAAAAACATAATCGAGCAGAGATACAACATGTTATTTCACACAACTAATTTCTTTACAAATTACCAACACTATAAAGTCCAAACGTTAGTTTATGCTATGTTTGTACTAAAAATGATTGCATATAAAAAAAAGCAGTCGTTAAAAAAACGGCGAGGTGGAACTACCCGTAAGGGTCTCCCCACCACGAAAAGCCATACGAATTTACTTTACTTTACTAAAAATCTCACTGAAGTATGTAGTTTCTCACTGTAAAATCTTTTTAATATAGTAGTTTAAACTATACAATAGTTCAAAGAAAGTAAAAATATTTTTTTTTTTAGATTTTAGAGCAAAAATGTCATACTATATACATAACTGATTTCAGTTCCTTGGAATTTTATTTCTCAACATGAATAAGACTAATAAGAAATCCAATATATTAATATTTTCAATCCAATCCCTATTGAAAATTCACAATAACATGAATGCTCAAAGGATCATTTTTCTGTTTGAAGAACATAATATCAGATTTCTTCTTTGTAGCACCACTAACAGGGAAAATATGACGTGTAGAAATATTGTTCAAACAGTTCTTGTCATAGAAGCACAAAGAGATAGGTCATATGAGGGGTTAGCGGACGACAAGGCTTGTAAGGTACAGTGGAAAATCCTAAGATGGCTCTATATACTTACAAGTAGTATTAAAGGGAAAAGGTAAAGAAAAGTCTAAGACGGTGTGGAAGGATGAGACCATGGAATCTTGTATGAAATATGCTATTTCATCCTCCTAGTAAGAATAAGCTCTGCCAAGTCTGCTTGCCTCGAATCTGTTAGGATGACATTTGTGAAGGCCTCGAAGCCTCTACCTCCACCACCACCTCCACCTTGCTTGAGCCGGCATCTTTCTCGTTGTGGCGTGGCGAAGGATCTTCTAATTTGCATCTGGAAATTGAGTGTCAGCACACATCCTTGCTTTTCTACCGCCCACTTTTTATGGCGAGACGTTCTGAAATGAGAAAAGAGATGCAGTGAGAGAGTGCGCGTGGGAGACAGATTGAGAGAGAGGGAGTGGGGAGTGTGTGTGTGTGTGTGTGTTTTTGTGTGCGAGAGGTAGAAATTTATCTGTTGTAATATGTTCGGCTCTAATGAGTTTGGTCCTTGGAATTTCAGAAGGTATTCGTATTCATTTACCTTTCATGAGATACTTTGAATCAAGTGAATAACTAGGCCCATTTTGAATATTTTAGCCGATTATTATGTCAAGGGTGAATTTATGTAACTGTTGGACCACACAATTTCCATGTTACATGGATGAAATTATAGTTTCTGCCCAGCTTCAATGTGATAACAAGGCTCCAATAATTCTATTACAAGCATACGTCAAAATGAATTATGAAAAATTTAATATTTGAATAATTCAGAAAGAAATAAAATTTTATGAATTCTTCAGAGGACGCGGGAATAGCTGAGAGAATAGCATTAGGAATTCCATCTTTATTATGAATTCTACTGTTTATAGCATTTTTATTGTTTTTAATTTCAATTTTCTAAAGAAATTCATATGATACATCATTTTATAAACTGAAATAGATTAATATACATGGGCTCAGTTGTTTCTCACTACTTATAAAAATCTGTTTCGGTGATGCCACCTGCCTTTTGAAAAATAAGCTGGAAGTTGAAATGATCATGATATTCTATCATGCAAATGTGGAATCTTTACTACGCTTTAAATTTCATATAATCAATTTCATAGTAAGCCACATAGAATAATTAATTACCATTGGTGTACTACTCGCTTATGAATTGGATATTCATTTCAAGAAAGGTCACTTCCCACTCTTTTACTCACCGGGGCAGTGGGCACCTCTCCGTTTTTACTTGCTTCCTACTATTACTATACAACTTGATTGGTGAATGAAACAAAAATGATTATCCAACAATTTTAATGCTAAACCTATATTTCAATATTTTTTAAATCCACAAATAAACCAGAACTCTCGGACTACTCTGCAATATACGTAGTAGGAGTGAAAAGATATTACAGTGTGCTTGGTTATGTCAACAGACTAGGGCCAGGGATTCCCAACAAAATTTTTCCAAGGACCCCCTCATCCAGTCGCTATAATGACAAGGACCCCTACTAATTCTTAAACCTGAAATTATAAATTTTCTCATTCCCCCCACCATCGTAATTATAATGAACTTAGCCGCTTAGCTAATGTAATACAAATACATGGTTGGTGCCTTGCCATGGCACAGTACCAAGTACCTAAAAATTGCGAAATTAAGAGTTTTTATTTTAAATTATTTTAGTTTTAGGAATAAGGTTGACATTTTTTGTTCAGTTTTGTCTTCAAAACATGTGAAAAATATGTGTAAACAGTAATATCAGGTTATAAAAGTCATGATTTATTTGTGGAAATAAAGATTGCATCCATCAATGCACAGTTATAATTTCTGAAAATCTGTTTCTTTATCAATATATATTTTTATTCCAATTTCTAATTATATCTTGCGGACCCCCAGGGGTCCGCGGACCACCTGTTGGGAACCACTGGACTAGGGTAACGAATTATTTGCATGGTTAGCAATGAAATAAACAATCATTGAAAAATTAAAAAAAGCCAAGAGAAACATCCAACAAATAATAAATAAAATCAGTAGAAACGTTTTAACGAAGCTCTAAACCCAGTTAGAACAATAAAATTATCGATCATACATTTTGAAGCTTGATTAAGAAAGACTCAAAATCATTGGCGTGAACAAACTAGATCAATTATTCAGCTCGGTAAAATATATTCAATTATTTCCAAACAACAATTACTACGAAAATCATTATTTTCATGGAATAATAACCAATCATTTGCACTCTTCCCCACATAATAAAGCTTCAGTTCCACATTTCTATGCATGTATCTAAAGCCTGGGTAGTATAATTTCATCCGAGATGTGGCAGACAAGGGCTACTGTATTACTTGAGTCGGAAATCATTCTCATTAAATAAACCACAGTAATTTTAACTCATCTTCAAGAAGTGAAGTCGGAATTGTTCAGTTTCCACCTCTACATGCTGAATAATAAAGTCTGAATAACATCACTTTATTTAAGATGTAGCAGAAAGGGTACACTCGAGAACCAATAATCCCTACAACGGAAATCATTTTCATGACATAAGTCACAATCATGTGTGCACTCTTCTCCAAGAAATGTAGCAGGAATTGTTCAGTTCTTACATTTCAATGCGTGGTTCCAAAGTCTGGGTAACATATCACTTCATCTAAGATGTGGCAGACAGGAGCCACTGATATACACGGTATAGCTGGCGAGGCAGAGGCGTCCCCGACATCGGGCGTCAGGCGTCTCATTAATGAGATGATGCCAGCTAGGTTCGGCCGCGACGCCCAGACCGCATCCATTAGTGCGTCGCCGTAGTCAGTTGAGCTGTAAGCAGGTGAACAGCAGCACAAGCTCAAACATTTGTAATGTACAGTTGTCATTGCATCGTGTCTGTTAAGGATGTTATTCCTTTAATTGTATAAGGAAGGTCATGAAGAAGTAGTGAAGTAATGCTATTCCTCCAATAGATTGATATAGAGATTTATTATCATCATTTCAATTGAAATCTTGAGTACTTCCAGTATTGAAATTAAAATTTCATCAGCCTCTCATCTAATCACTTTTCAGAAGATGGTGATGAAGCAGCAGTAGAGTACTTTCCTCTAATATATGAGTATAGATGATATATAGATTGATAGTATAGATTCTAATATATAGATTGATCACCCCCATTTTGGAATCTTGAATAATCTTGAGATTCAAACCAAATCAACATCAGCTACTTGTCTATTCCAAAATCTGATACATTTTTATGTGAAGAAAGAAGTAAATATTGTATATTCTAGACTATATCCATTGCAGTAATAATTTGGACATAGTATACCTTACTACCTTACTATAGCAGAATGGTTTTCATAAAAGATTGGTAGGGCTTTGAACATTATTCAAACAAAAAGAGAATTACTTACTGTTTACAGTTATTGCAAGGAGAAATGGTCGTCTTAAACATTTTTCTACACATCTTACAAATTCTTATATGTGCACCATTAGTCGCTAGCCAAATTTTCATTCCGTACTCAAGTTCATTCAAAACAATATTTACATATCTTCGTTCCCGGTTGTCATTGGTTTATTATTCCTGTCATTAACGTTTTGACTATAAACAACCCTCACAAGAAGAAGTGGCAATTGCATTTTATTGCTCAATCCTGAGCTGTGTTTGAAATTTTAGTAATTCTGGTTTCTAGCTCGCCGGCAAGTTATCTTGAAACTGAACAAACGTACTGCACGGTCAAGAAAGCAAATTATAGAATTTTTTAATAAATCAATTCACGTTAGTGGTTTGCACGTTCACGTTTTCAAGTTCAAACTCACTTCATGGCTATCATTTATTTCATATGCCATTTCTAATCTCCAATATGATGCTTATTTATAAGAACGTAGAAAAATATCGGAAGAACATAAGACATAGAAAAAAACGTGATACATTTGGAACATAGGATGATAGAATAAATAACACAGTGTACAATCATCATAGCTCCACAGCTGAATTATAACGTATTTCTTCATTTTTGTTGCAGGTAAGGAGACAATCATGCAGATGACATCAACATGTTATCTCTCTTGAAGCCCACGTTGGTTTCCATACCCTCCAGGTAACGATTTTTCTTCGTGTTGAACTCAAAACTGACATACGAGATACAACATTGTCATGCTTTCTTGCTGTGCAACCTTTATATAAGGCATTAGCAATACATTTTTATAACAGTGAATTAATTTAGGAGAAGATGTCAGTGGAGTCAACGCTGCAAAAACGATTGAGATTAAATCAGTTGAAACTTTTTTGGTAACAAATAATAAATTATGACAATAACTCTATTCGACTGCAATTTTACACCTTGTGATGGAAAGGATATTATTATTCTTTTGTCATCTTGTATCAAGCTTCAATAATATTATCAATTTCAATGATCCAGAACTCAACGAGGTGAACTGAAATTCATTAACTATTCAAAATGATGATCAGCTTATCAGAAAGCATAATGCATCATGGTTCATTGCTTTTTATAGAATCAAAAATTAGCAATTGATTTCCAAGCTCATTATTAATCAACCTCCTCTCATTATTTCAATAATAATAATTGGAGAGCTAGATTGAAAAAGGGAAGACTTTGATTGCGTTATATTTTTCGAACTCAGAGCTTTGAGTGGATGGGATGATATTGTATAATAGGTGAATGCTCAGAGCATTTACTTGGTCAAAATTTCAAAAGTTAATACTAATTGCTCGAAATTGATTGCGAATATTGGTTGGGATATCGATTTGCTAAAGTGAAAATGCCAGAGAAATGAAAGCTCCATTCCTCCAGTGATAGAAAACAATGAGAACTAAACACATCAATCATGCTTTCACATTTCTCTAACCGAAAACTGAAATGCACGTTTACGAAAGAAAAATAAAACATTCTTTCTTACAAAAATACGCCTATCAATAATTTAAAAAAACAAAGCTGCAACTGTAAATTGAAAAAATATTGACTAGTTTTACTTACACAATTTTGTATTAGAGACCCATTGGACTAGATAACAAGATCCTGATCTTGAAATGTGGGAGCTGTTCATTCCAGATCCAACGTTGAGGCCTGTCCAAATAAATAGAGATAGATTAGATTAGAACACTTTATTTATGTAAATTTACAAAATTTCTTAAATGATTTTAAATTTAGCATTATTACCGTCGCATAGGTAGCAAATGTACAGCAAATGATATTAATTTTAACTGAAGAAAATCCCAGTGACGTATTTACATAAAATGGCGAAGTCTGGACAAAATTCGTCCATTCTTAACTTAACCTTAGGTAATATATCTCAATTCTAGCTTACGAATTTGGAATACATTTATAACTTATTTTATTCAAAATAAATTTATACAATTATTTAGATCATTAAAAAAAAAATATATATATATATATATATAGAAACCAACTAATAATAGTCTGTAGCTACTTTAAAACTGCTCGAATGAGAGAACAAACACACACACACACACACACACACACACACACACACACACACACACACACACACGCAAGCACAATATAAAATATTGAGTAATTAAAGAAAAACATTCTTAACTTAACCTTAGGCAATATAACTTAGTTCTAGCTTATGAGTTTGGAATACATTTATAACTTGAAATTTAAACTATTAAAAATATATATAAAAAATCAGCAAATAATGTTCTGTAGCTATTTCAAAACTGCTAAAATGAGAGAGAGAACACACACACACACACACACACACACACACACACACACACACAAGATATAAAATATTGATTAATTATATTAAAACTTTTTAAATTTATTTTTTTAAATATAAAACACACATCCATACAAACTACTTAACTAGGGGGTTTGCCAAAATTTTCATGAAATCAGCTCAGGGCCGAACAGTCGCAGACATCCGTTCCAGAAATTGCTTCTTCAGCAAAGAAGCAAAACGGGTCCGACTCTCCAAATTCTTCAAATCAGTAGGAAGCAAGTTCCAATACCGGCAACCGCTTACAACAAATGATTTATTAAAGATCTCCGTGCGATGTATTGGAGTTCGTAAGGTTCTGTTACCTCTTCTAGTAAATGTAACATTATCACCTCTACCTTCTGATACAAATTTAAAATCATTTTTGAAATATTTTGGACTACCATTTTTCAATATGTTGTTGACCAGTTTTGTGATTCTAATGATCCTCTGTTCTGGTAGTTTGAGAGTGGAGCTCTGTATAAAATAATCTGTTATATGTTCATGTCTTTGGAGAGAATATACAAACCGGAGACAGTAATTCAAACTTCGTTGTAGTTTGGCATTTAAAGTGACAGTCATATCATTGATAACTGAATTACAATATGAAAAATATGGGAAAATGAGGGATCTGATCAGTAGAAGTCTAAGATGTCTTGGAATATCATCCTGCATCTTTTTCAATGAATGCATTGCAGCAAATACCCTCTTACAAGTTCCAGTAACATGATCTGTCCAGTCAAGTGTATTAGTCATTGTTATACCTAGGTTTTTAACTGAGTCACAATAATGTACTGGTAGTCCATCAACCTCTATTTTAGGAATAGAATCAAAATTTATATTATTTATAAGACGTGAATATCCTACTATCATTGATTGAGTCTTAAGCCATTCTTTTTTGTCCATTCAGTTATTCTTGAAATATCTCTATTAACAATTGCTATTGTTTCATCTAATTGGTTTTTATGACAACTAAGGTAAATTTGGAGATCATCAGCATAAGTATGATACTTACAAGACTGAATTGAGGAAGGAAGGTCATTTGCATATAGGGTAAAGAGAAGTGGGCCTAGAATGGACCTTGTGGTACTCCCTGTATAACAGTTTTTGAATCTGACCTGATTTCTCCAACTATAACACATTGCTCTCTATTACTGAGGTATGAACAAAACCATGAAATTGCTTCTTCACAAAATCCTAAAAGACGTAACTTGGCAAATAGGATGTCATGATTTACTGTATCAAAAGCTTTAGAGAAATCAAAAAGACATAAAATAGTACATTTCTGCTTATCCATTGCTAGTCTTATATCATCTGTGACTCGTAATAAAGCTGTTTCTGTTGAATGGTGCTTACGAAAACCAGACTGGTAATCATGAAGCAGGCTGTTCATTTCTATGAAACTAGTAACCTGAGAATGAACTATTCTCTCAAGTACTTTTGAAAGGGCGGGTAGTATACTTATTGGTCTGTAGTCTTGAACTTTAGTGGGTGATGAAATTTTGTTTAGAGGACGAACTAGGGCATATTTCCACTTTTTAGGGAAGGTACCAGTGAGAATAGATGCATTGAAGATAGATGTTATTGCAGGCAAAACTGCAAAAAGGATTTTCTTAATCATTTGTATTGATATTTTGTCAGACCCTGTAGCATTAGTTTTTATATGTTGAATGGCTTTCAGGGTGTCAGCTTGAGAGATTTCATGAAAGGTAAATTTTTGATTTACTGGGCTAGGTGCATCAATTGCTTGATTATTCAGCATTTCTAAATGACATTTTACAACAGTTTCAACATTTGTTCTTGAATGGGAAACAAAGAATTCATTAATGTCATTCAATGGCAGGTCAACAGGCGTGTGGGCCTTCTGTTTACCTAAACCAAATTTTTTAACCCCTCGCCAGAGCTCAGTTGTATTTTTCCTATTATCTGTCAGTAAGGAATTCAAATACCTCATTATGGAATTTCTTAACTGCTGTTTCACCTTATTACGAAGATGACGGTAGTCATTGAGGCTATCCAAGTCATTTTGTCTCTTAGCTCGTCTGTGTGCGCGGTCTCTAAGGGCCATTAACTGTAAGATTTCTTGGGTAATCCAAGGGACCGGCTGTTTCATATTTACTCTTTTTGTCACAATCGGTGCATGTCTGTCATAAACGTCCAGTATCATAGTCTCCAGAGTTTCAACCATTTCGTCAACTGAAGTTAGAGTTTCAATTCGATTCCATGGGGTTTGTGCAACATCAGAAAAGAAGGCTGTATTGTTCATATTCTTGAAGTCTCTATAAGTTATATATTTTTGTTCAGGTTTTGGAGCTCTGTGCGATAGAACACAGTAAATTAAGTCATGCCCTGATATGGCCGGAACTGGAATTTGTCCTTTGTCTAAAACTTCATCTGGATCACTTACAATTAACAGATCTATAAACGTGTCAGATTCAGCAGTGTGATGAGTTGGGTTCAGAGGGAGTATAGTCATGTTGAGGCATTTAAATATAGTAGTTTATTGAGTGTAGTCAAAGTTGGAATTTGTCATATTCAAGTCAGTATTCATATCTCCCATTACCAAGACATTTCTATAATAAGGCATAAATGTAAGGAGCGCGGTTTCAAAATCAGTAAAATTACCTATTTTAGGAGGACGATAGCAAACACCTATCAATAATTTATCTGAACCTGAAAATGATAGTTCAACAAGAAGAAACTCAGGTCGTCCAGAATACTCTGGTTGAGAATGAGTTAAAATTTTTGCTTTTATATTTTCTTTTATGTAAATGGCAACACCCCCACCTCTTTTATTCAACCTATCATTCCGAAGTAGGGTATAACCTGGTAAATCTACTAGGGAGCTTGGTATTGTAGGTTTTAGAAACGTTTCACATATACCAATAATATCAAAATTATTGAATCTAAAGATTGCTCTAACATCGTCAATATGACAGCTGAGTGACTGAGCATTGATATGTGCTGCCTTAAAACATTTTTTATGCATTTGAACCTGACTGTTGAGATAAGCTCCTGCATCGGTGTAATTATAGGGACTATGAAGATTTGGGGCCGGACCAGTAGCATCACCAAGGGTGGACATCAGTTAGACCAGAAGCCGACGACCGCCCATCCCACAAACTGAATAAAGAAAATATTGGCAAAAAAACTATAAAATATTCATACCTAAACCTAATTAGTTTTAAAACATATTTGGAACTAGCCATTTTTGATAAGAATATCACTTCGGCTCCTGTGAAATAAATAACTATTGGTTTTGTGTAGTTCTATCTATGAATAGTTTTTGCATAGTCTATTTATGGAAGGCGGCGATCTTTTGAGGTTGTGGTCACAGCACAGAGTGTTCATGCATAGCAGATGTTTCCGTAGCTCTCTCCAATGTAGGCCTACTGTCTCCCAGGGTGCGCTGATGGGATCCACGACTGTCACAGGTAGGCCGCTTCCAGTATTGGCTGTAACAGAGAGCAAATAACGGCAGAAAACGGCAAACGAAATAAAGCTTTTCCAGAGTGACACTGATTGCATAAGTTCAGCTTCAATTTTAGCTAGACAAGCTTCAAGCAGAAAAAACCAACCCTCAGTTGCACAAACATCCTGCGATAATGATGGTTCATTATCCGTACACCAAGCTACTATCATACTTTTATACCATCGAACACCATTCGTTATAGAAGTGTTCTGCTATTCGAGCAATGATAGCTGGATTACAATATTGCCAACAGATCCAATTAGGTATGTCGAATTCTGAGATCAGCTGGGCATGAAATATAGTTTATAAAATTAGTTAAATAATTCATTATAAATTGTTTAATGTGAATAAATAATATTATTATATGATTTAGAGAGTAAATTAGTTTTTAGAATTGTAAAATGCATGCATTTTTGTGATTAGTATCTGCTATTAATGAAAGGCTTGTTTTAGGGTATGTTAAGTTGAGTTATAACAAGATGGCGTATGTGCGTGAATTATGGAACTACTTTTATGTATTTCATATGCTGGTATCTGTTAGACCATTCAAGATATATAGATCATACGAATGCTAGCATGTTTATAGTTATAATCATAAATGTTTTCACATAGCATCTTGGTATAAAAGTGGATTGGATTATGAACCATGATTATGATAGGAAGTTTGTGCAACCTGAGCTAAGAATAGGTTGGGATCTTCATTTCTTGTTTTATACTGCTCTGATCTACAGTTTTATGCTATGAGTATTTCTCCAGCTCCCGTCCACTCTCTGGGCCTGTATTCTTGGTCTCATTATCTGAAGATGTTATTGATGGAGATCATGAACTAATAAGTTAATGAATAAATAATAAAGATAGATAAAAGCCGAATAAAATGGAAAAGTGAATGGATGGATAGGAACGGAGATTATTCAAGTAATAGTCATTGAATGAGATTTTGCGGTTTAGATAGTTTCACAGCACATCATTATTGGAATAATTGTGGACATAACAATTCATAATAATTAATTGAATCCAACTACATAAAATTATATTCAGTCAATCAGAGACCAGATTATATTGTAGGGTATAGCCTAAGTTTGATTTCGGTTTCATTGCTGTTATTTACGGAAACAAAAAGAACGCCATATTTATTATCATTTTAATTATTTGGATAAATGAGAAATAAGAGTTATGAATTTTTAATATTAACTGTAGGAACATGATCATGCAGATTCAAACGATACAGCTCTTACTGCATTTTTTCCTACAAGTATGGATGAATTATTAATTTTTTTTTTTTTGAGGATGAAGCCCACGTAGGTCTGAGACCTGTGCGTGGGCAATGAGTTGGATGATGGTGATCTATGAGTTGGACCTACAGTTTTAATTGCTTTTGCTATTCACCTGTAATTTTCAAGTAAAAAGATTGATTGCGTTTGACAACTAAGATTTAAACTTTTTTCATTATTGGTTATACTTATCCTCCAAAACATGAGTGATTGTTACTGAGACCGTGTACTTCAATGCACGTAGAAAGATTACCGCGGGAATTTTAGCTTGTATATATTGACTCTGGCTAGCCTGCAGTGATCAGTAAGTCGTTAACTCGCCGGAGCCAGTTGGTTGAAATTTTGAAAGGCTTGGAGCTTTCAGCTGCTAGAGAAGGAAGGAAGGTATTTTAGAGCGGAAAAGAACGAAGGTTGCAACGATAACGGATCGGTTACTCCTCTGCTTTTTCGGCCTTGTTTTCTTCTCTTATTTTTTTCTCTCGTCCTCCTGTGTCGGACACACCCGTCAACACAACACCCCCTCCTAAGAGAGACCGCACCGCCAAAAAGATTTATGCCTGGCTCCGACCGCTATAAAACAAACATCGGACTCTTCTTCGTCTCGTTCTTTCTTCTTTCTATTAGCCTTTCGTTCTTCAGAATGTGGAAAGACAAAGAAGGTACGATCTCCTCAACATCATTACACAGCGAAGAACCCCTCAGGCTCCCATCTCATCTCATTACATATACTATTAGCCTGAGCGCATTCAATTACCTGACGCGCCGTTGTTTCATAGTAGGTTCCAGCTCTCCTTATAAAACACACACATTCCATTTTACTATCTCTGTCTGATCACTGTCTCACTCTCGCACATCTCATCACTATTCTCTCCCCGTTCACACTCCTTCCACACCCAACCGGTCATCCTAAATCAGCAGCGATCGTGGAGGAGTTGAAATAAAAAGAATGGAGAAAACGAATATTAGAACAGCCACGAATTGAATTTGTACCTTGTTCTTGTTCTCTCAGAGTTTTTAGTTTTATTTTGCAAGCGCCTATCGTAAATACAATCGTTACGCCCATGCCTTCACCTCACCCAAGACCATGCTTATTATAATACCAGCGCCTCTACGTGTTTGTTGTATATCGTGAACACCTGTCTTGTTCATTTTTCCTCTCTTGTCCATTCAATTCTTCTTTTTTCCTCTCACTCCCACTTTCTTAGTTGACTTCTTTCCTCGCTTTGGCCAAGCTTAAGAATTTTTCTCTCACAGACAGCAAAAGAAGGTGTTCAAGAAAGACTATGTATACAGATGTGAATTTCGCACCAGGGCGGTCGTCCTTTTTGTCATGTAATCTTGTGTAAACAACTGCTGTTTGAAGCTATTTGCATTCTTGTCGATTTATCGGTGATTTGAAAAACGTCTCTTTGGCTTAAACCTCCAGTTCACTAACCAGCTCCTCATTCTTTTCGTATTTTACTCGTATATCACACTCATAATTTAAAATTATTCAAGTTCGGCAACTCAATTAATAGACTTAGCCATTCATATTTGCTAATCTTATTGGAATGTATGTACTCATATTATATATGAGTAACTTTTATCAATCATAATACATTATGTGAAGCTATTTAAACCAGACAGCTTAATAAACAGTCTTGGAAATTGAACGTTGATAACCTTATTGAAATTTCCATATTTATATCAAAGCTTATTTCAATTTACATTCTATTAAAATGGTTTACGTCACCAAATTCGGCGGCTCTGGAACATTGCCGTGTTATTAGATATGGAGCATTGCCAGCAGCTGATAGAATCACCAACTGCAATGCACGAATTGAGACACTACATGTATCGTGTTGCATAGTCTACAAGTCTGGCGCTAGCAGTCATGCGGTTTATCAACGCAGTCAGTTGTTTTTTGCTACATCACAATTTCTTCGAGCCGACTAGTTTCATGGCGAGAAGTATAGGAGTAATTCCATACATAGCCTGTTAATCTATTTGGTTTTATTGTTGTTTGGGATGTTTCCGTAAAATAAATTCATTCATCAAATGCGAAATAAGAAGTACATTTATCATCCACTATTGAAAATAACAAATCGAAGTTAGCAGAATTTAGCAGTTAGTAATAGTGGCAGTTAGTTTTTATTTGTTAGCAGTAGTCTTTGAAATCTTTGCAATCAGTTAGGGCGTTATCTCCAATAGCACCCTGGCTGGCAGCTTCTTCTGCGGCCTCGAGTTCAAATCTCGTTCAACTTTAGATATTTTTACCTTGATATTATTCACCTCAATACCCACGCTTAAGTCTACGACTTATGTGGGCATCATCTGACTAGAAAACTGTAAAACTGGTGTGAACTGTGGTACGAAACAACTGTGATGCTGCTCATGCATCAAAAATTGGATTTTTTTCTGAGCTTAGATATATTATCATTCATTCAGAACTGAATATTTGCTCATGATCAAAATCAAGACAGCCATGTCACTCCTTTCTAAAACATGCCAAAAATAGATAAATAGCCGTATGTCGCGATTCACGCCTTCTTTCTCATCGCGTGTAACTGCAGAAACGAACCTAACGACTAGGAAGTGCAAGAAGCAACAGGAGGCGTAGTCCTTTCAAGACAGGCGCCCAAAAGCAGGTTCTCCTTTCTCCAACCCTCGTAGAAGTAAAGGCCATTATCCGGCGACCTTCTCCTTGCTGACTGCAGTAGTGAAAGCAATCATTGCATCCTCTCAACGCTCGCCGATTCTCCTTCTCGGCTCCTCCTCTAACACCTCAGGGGAGAGCTACAGTGCTAACAGCTTCCTCCTTCTTCATATTCACTCTTCCCTGTAGTTTGATTCTTCAGAGCCTTCTCGATACACTTTGTCAATGTTCACCTTGTGTCCTACCTTGATGCCTACGTTGCTTGTTAATGATCTCTTTTTACTCATTGGAATCCCTATACACGAGTAGGAACATTTGAGACTTTATATTTTTGAACTTGGAAAAGTCTGTGTTCAGTATCTGTTGCTTTTAGTACGATTAAAATCATAATCCAGACCTTTGTATAATGAGATTTTTGTATAATATTTTTTATTTATATTAGTTTTTATTATTTTATTTTTTATTACTTATTAGCTTTAATAAAGTTGGTGGTATTTCGAGAACATATCATATTTTCACATATAGCATTCTATTTAGGAGACAACTTCACAAGTTTCATGCATTTTAAAATATTTAGTCGAGCAGAAATGGAAATAACTTTGGTTATTTTGTTCCCTCTTTACCTATTTCGTTCAGCCTCAATCTATTTTAATTCATCAGTTCAGTTCAACGCATGATATAGGTTATCTCCTATTGTCCATTTTTTCTATTTCCTTTGAAAATAATCTCTTATCTATTATTAGGTACTCTGGTTAATTGAAGAAATGGCTTCGAAAGCCTCCGATTCATATAAGATATTCTTAAATAAGTGCACTGAGAATTGCAGTAGGTCAGAATATAGTTGAAATAGTAATAAATGAATTTAAGAGGATCGGAATGATGTTATAGCTCGATCTTTGTTTCACGAAAGGAGTCTGGGGATTGTGTAGTCGTGATGAGGATAAAGTGATGGAGGAGTGGGGTTTAGGACGTCTCCTGGTGGATCAGGCAAAAGAAAGAAATTAAGGAGGCCGGAGAAACTTTTCAGAGAATACGTGCCCGAAAAGAAGCCCCAAAGCATCGCTGCAAGAGAGCCTCGAACTTAAATTCTAAGTTTAGGGGCAAGAGAGTAAGTAGCGACCGACATTTGTTTTGGAAGGGCTGAACCATGTCCCTCCCATTCTCCTTATACAAACTGCGGCGCCCTATTATATGAAGGAAGGTTAGCAAAAGGCAAGTGGTAGACAGGAGAGCTAGAGACATTACCTGGAATAAATTGCTCGCCACCTACTCCATTACGACTTTAATGACGTCACCAAAGTATTTACGTTCTCCCTCCCCCCCACCATCAACCTGCACCTATTAACAAAATGCCCTGAAAAGTTCTTGCTGCCGAAAGCGTGAGCCCTGACAGCGATATGATGATGAGAAAACTCTTCCGCCCAGTCTCATGAAGAATTCGATAAAGTCAGACCGAGAGTGGCTCTACGGCAAGAATATGCAATTATTTAACACAGCTAACTTCCTAACAAAATATTCTCTAGACAAATAACCTTTTTAGCATGATGAGTTATGAGAAAAATAAATTAAATTTTACTTGTCATCCTTTTTCTCTAAAACATTATTTTCCACTAAGTCACTTGTAGAAATGCTATGAGCCATAAGAAAGGTTTTCAGTTGCTTTATATGTATATCAATATGCTAGGAAGAAAGGGAAAACAGTGGTGAAAATAGTTAACAAGTTAATGAGATTTTTTGGAAGGTTATTGAAAGGAAATGTCAATGAAAGATGGTTTGGAAAGAAAAAAGAAGAGCAATGATAATTATTTTCCATCAAAGCTTCTCTTTTGATAATTCAGAATAATGGTGTGCATGTAGGATCCACATAATCACTTATCTCTTCATATTACATTTCTCTTTACCATCTATTACTTTTACATATATTACATTTGTAATATACTTTACACTATAGATTTGTAATACTAATTCTCAATCTAAATTGAATTATGACACTTATGATTATCAACGAGCTTGGATTGTTGATTTTCGTCCATGACTTTAGTACTTACGACTTACGACGTGGTTTGAATGCATTTCAATAACAATCATTAAAATAACAATAATTCGTTTCTTTCACTGCGAACATATACAAAAATTTCACACATTATATAGCATAATAAAACATTAGTTTTATAACATACCATTAATATATAACATTATAAAAATATATACATTAATATAGCATTAACGTTAATTAATATAATTTATAATTATTCTTATTTAATTAATATAACATTAACGTTTAAATATAACATTAGTTATATAAAACAGTAATACAAAATGTATTTCCAGTGCATCCCTCTTTATAGGTTATACCTGTGTGGAGGGATGGCTCGCACTCTAAATAAGTCATCTTAAATTATAAAAGCACAATCACTGTGCTCGATTGAATATATATTATAATAATAATCATACTTATTCTATAGCAATATCAAAGTATTCCAAAATTAGTGAACCTAAATTATAAAGAACTGTCGTCGAGTAAGGATATAGATGCATATCTGCTATAATAATAATAATAATTTTACTGATTCTCCCATAGAAATCAATATATTCCAATTAGAAAAATCAGAAAAAAACAACAGAAATCAGAAAAATATCTAATATCTTTGCATTGATATAACTTTATTTTCAAATAGACCTAGGAATAAACTTATTACAGGCACCGAGGAAATAAAAATTCAATCAACATGAAAAGTTAAACATTGCATATCTTCCTTCAAATATTAATTTTGTGTTTGTTTGTGGAGGCGTTAGTTTCTTTTTAAAAAAATTGTAAGCAGGTGTCCCTGATGTACTTGATGGAAAAACATTTACAAAAGAGGTCCTTTGGAAAATGCATGTAAGGAAGCTGTCCTAGTTCTTGTGTTAGGCTCCCTCAATGTACTCATACCACAACCATGAGTGGGATATCTGTTTTCTTCCAAAAAAAAACTCAAAACATCAAACTTCATTAGATTTATTTCATATAAAGTGTTAACTTTGAAAACGCCAAATTCATTATATAACCATTCAGTCTAATGAAATTTTTCAAATATATTTTTATGGAGAAGTATAGAATTGTAATCCCACAACCTTCCCAAGAGACAATGCCATAGCGAATAATAGATTAGTTTTCTTGCTTAATTATTGCCTGTAACCAGCAAAATTGTTTCAATTAATTGTTTGTGATGTCAAAATAAAAAATTATTTGATTTGATTTGATTTTTTTAGATTGCACCAATGCAAAGAATATCATTCTTAATTGCTAGATTGGGAAGATATTCCTTATTTGAACAAATTTGTTAATTAATTTCCTCAATCTTGAACAAATTTATGAAGTGTGCGAACACATCTATTTCATGTCATGATATTATCAACTTACCTCTATAGCTATGTGGAAACATTATAGGTGTAGGTCTAAGTGTACTCTGCAGTTCATGGGAAATGTGTAACAAAAAATAATGATTCCAGATTAAAATCAAGTAGGCTACTGATTCTCTAAAAATAAGTCTAGAATACGCTTTCACTGATTTACTAAAATTCGTAAAATGTTCCGTCGTATCAAAGCTTATTTCTACAATCAAGAGGTTCGAATTAATTTAATTATAGTTGTAGACCAACCATCATTTCCTTATTCTATGGATGTAAAAACAACAAAATAATAATTTCAGTATGTGCTCAAGTTCAGGTATGAGATCTTTAAATACAGGTATGGATAGTCTAACGATTGTACTGTAGACTAAAATAATTTACAAATTTGCAGAATTTTCCAAGGTAGTAAACATAAAAGTTTTAAATTTTCCTTGCAATGTATTGAGGCTCCAATGTATCGTTTTAAAAAACGCAAGAAAAGAAAATATTTCTACGCTTCCCATTGGGTCAATAATACTACTATTGAATAGTTCTTCAATATCAATAGTACTTCCGTTTAAATTGATAACAGGCACTTTTGTTTATTCTCCTCCTCTTCTTGCAGCTTGCTTACTATCAAATGGTCATCTAGAATGTTATAGATAACATTATCTGTGTGAATAAAGACCTCTAGAAACCTATGGAGATTTCAAGAGTTTCTTGGAATGTTACAAAAACTAATAAAAGCGCATGTTCTTGTAAACAGCAGTTTAGTGTGATTCAAACGTTCCAATGTGATAAAGTAACAGTGGCAGACTTCCTTTACAGCTGTCTCTATGAATGGTGATTACGCATATCAAATGCAACAACATTGAACAGGTTATTGAATAGTTATTTATTAAATTACTGACAGTGAGCATTGATCAGGGATAGTAAGATGGTTGATGGTTCGTCTATGCAGTGAGTAACTATTTTTTGTGTACAGTGATCTAAAAAATTCATCATTAGCTTAACTTCATAGATCTTTTTGTTTCTTATTGGTTTTTCTTGTGTGATATAACTGATTAGTGCGCGATAATTGTGTAAATAAAGTTCAAGTGTCAATCTCAAGTGTTACCAGCATAATTTTAGTGATGGAACCCGTAACAATTTAAGTTTTCAATCGGAAATATCGTTCTGTACTGTCACAAGGATTTATTCATAGTAATCCCAACAACTTTATACTTTCTCATACATAAATTCTTGATTTTGATTTTCACTTTCAAAGTGAATTATTCTACTTAATGTGGTTTCCTGCAATTGTTGGCAACATACAGTTTCAATGTTTAAACCTTTGAACATAGGTAGAATGAATATCATTTGAAACAGGAATATAAGTATGAGATTCAAAATGAATGAGATATACAAATTGAGTCATGACACCTGAATAAACATCAAAAGGTGTTATAGCTCCATTGTATACTCAAGCAAAAGATAAATCAAACTGAACGTCTTAGGTGTCATCGGTATGCGGTGGCGACTGAAGAAGAAGAACGAAGAGGAGCGTTTGAATGATGGAGTGAGATATTTGCGGTGAGGGAGGGAGAGGAAGAAAAATGAAGTTGGAGCCTTGGCGTGGAAAAATGATTTAAGGCTTGTGTCGGCACTCGGCCGAGAAGTGTTAATTACGTAAATTCATTCCGATTTCGTGAGCTTGGAGAGCTCGGGGCTCCTTTGTTGCGAGAGCTCAATGAAGGGCGGAGAGCAGATTTATAATTTGTTTACGCTAGAGTCCTCAGCTAAAGACACAGCACGATGAATAGGACTATGCAGCGTAGGAAAAAAAGAAATAGCTAATTACACGAGAAGACAAAGCAGAGAATGGTGATGGGCAGACGAGGTGATGACTGAGAAGCCTCCTTCTCCTGAAGCCTATCCGAGGAGACGTGAAAGAGGGTGAGCCGGCACAAATCGTAGAAGGGAAGGGACGGGAAGGAATCGAGTGAGGACATTAAGTGGGGATTCAAGGTTGAACCCGATGCTTTGAAAGAATGCTTCAGCTCACTATTTGCTCAGCGTCAAAGCTGCTCCTTTAAAAGTCCATATATCTCAAGAGCCTGACGTATCTGATCCATCTCGTTTTTCTACTCTTGATTGTTAGAGCGAGAAACTTGATTCTTGAATCAATTACCGAATATCGAAACGGAGAGGCCGATAAACATCAGTTTAGATTTTTAATGGATTAGCTAGATAATCATCATTATTATTAGACTGCAATTGAAATTGAAAATGTTCAAAAACATGATGGCAATTATTCTGCAGTATTTTGTAAATAAGACTTATACATCAAGATATTTTAGTGAGATATCTAGATGTTTTTCTCGTAATCTCAAAGCTATCAGTTAGGCTAGATTATAATTTAAATAATATATAATTTCCCAACAATGTCCAATAGATTTATTATTATAATAGATTAGATAATATTATATTTATAAATATTATGATATAGACCGGCAATAATAATGTATTGACATCTCATGTATAACTACAGAAACATGTTCGATGGTTGATAATAACAATAATAGTTCATCAATAAGTTTATTAAGGGAATGATTGGCAAATTTATGAGCACGGTGTCAGAGAAATTGTGATGTTTAGTCTCGAGCACTCGGCACTGCGCTTGGAAGGGTGATTGGCAAAAAATAACTTGAAGTTATCATCTGCTTTACTATCACTTACCGGGAGGTTGGAACCCATCTAAAACTGTCGGTCCAACCCATCAATCACCATCATTCACGATCCATTCGTTACCCACGCACAGGTCTCAGACCTATGTGGGCTTCATACATTGAAAATAGTTCCTCTTGATATTAGGACATATTTATATTTTTATATGAAAAATAATGATTGTGGGAAGTGTTGTATCATTGTGATTACCTGTAACATACCAACTGACTGGTTCCATGCTCGATTGCCGTACGGCCTTACATACTTGTATAATTTTTTCTACCTTATTAGCATCACCCAATCACTAACTAAGCTTTTATTGGAGAGCTTACATGAAAAATCGGATAGATGTTTATTGTTGTTGCCAATATTTCAAAAATAAGAGTGTAATATAATTGTACTTTTTTGTTGTTATCACTACGTCTTTCATCTTAGAGAAAAGCGTCCGGCTTGTTAGTAGCAGAGAGGATCATTTCGCTTTTTGCTTCCTGCTGCGCTCGAATGAAAATAAAGATCAAAGGAGAATATATTATGTATATAGATATAATTTGAGATGTATTACTTCATAGTGAGTGAGACACTCTTATGGCAGATATGAAAAATTAAATGCCAGTTATTATTCCTTTTGCCAAGGCAAAGAGGCGTTAAAAAATCCCTGGCTTATTTCGAGAACATATTTCATCTCTATTCATGGAGCCCCTTAGCTATATGACGACATCAGCTAACCGCAGAAGCAAGGAGGGTTGGTAAGTGCGAGTGTGAAGGAAAGGGTGGGGGCGTTGTCACTCTATTTCTTTCACCACCATTCCTGAGGGAAGCTCTTTGTCCAGTCGACGTCCTTCCCTTATTTCCGCTTCGAATGAGATCGGGTCACAGTCATTTCAGCCGGGCACAGGAGCATGAATTCAAAAGTAAACAGCAGCTATATTATATTTTGTCCTGTATAAATGTGAATATGGTTTTGTACTGAAGACACCTGATGATGAATGATTCAGCACTGTTTCTGTTTTTGAACTGTATTACTGTGACTAATGATGTTTTCATATTGAGTCGTTGTAGGCAATCAATGCGAACCTCAAATAGCTTTAATTCTGGGATTCAATAACACTGAATCGGATATTATTTCTAAACAAAACCGTAAGACTATAATTTCAATAGAATCGCTACACCAAATTGCATAGAACCAATTACAGTACTATTTGATTTACCAAGTCTATCTAGTTCATCTCATGGCACATCCCTCAAAAAAAAAGAAGAAATTGATGGGACTTTCAAAACCATTGGTTCTCAATCCAAAATGAATTGAATTTTATTTATATGGTATTCATTATGAAAAATTTTCATAGCTCTCCATGGAGTCTTTAGTGATCAATAAGCATTTTATTATCTATCACTTATGAAATTGACGGTGATTATCATATTGCCAGTCTTCTTTTAATTGGCAAGAGAACGCAACAAACAAATCTTTCAGAACTTGGTTAGTTAGCAGATGGACGCTATTATTATTTGTACTACAATGTTGTTGCATTATCAACTCAGATTCAAGCATTATCTAATATAGCACTGACAACAATAATTGATTGGCTGGATGGAGTATCTATACTAATGCACACAAGCTGGAGAAGACACTTTCTTACCCCGTTGGAAAGTTGGAATTATTAACTAATTACTTTCTTTTTCAAGATAAAAATGAGGTGCAAGGCCATAAAATTACAAGTTATTCTAGTAACCTAACGTGGGGTGAATCAACTTTGTCGGGCAAAAACTGTATTTAGTTTGTTCACTAGACGTTTCAACTAGACGTTTACACAATTCATTAACCTCATATTTCCAACTGTGTCTATTATTCAATTAAAATTCTCTGTTTAGAATGGATACTATACTTTACTTACCACATATTTCCAAATGTAACTATTATTCAATAAAAATGCTCGATGTAGGATGAATATACTGTTACCCTTTTTCTTAAGCTAGTTAACACATTTACAACTGGTCTTTTACCAGGAGCAGAATCCTTCCGGAGGAGTTCACCACGTAGCCTACACGGTCCGTTTCTGTCAAGCTTCTTCCATAGGCAATACACTGTAAATAATTTATTCTTCACTAATAGAAGCATACAATATTCCTAACTGAACTGCTGAGTATCAGTTCTGAGTTTTGCAACAGTTCAACGTTGCACACGTCAAAGATTTTGTATTTCCCTGCTCTATCAGAATCATCATTAGAAGAAAAAAAGACTATGAAATTGGAGCTTAATATAAAGGACTTAGGAGAGAAAATAATTATTGCACTATGAATAATGACTGCAGTGAAACTGCATCGATCTCTTCATTCTTCATCACCTCCAGCCGGGCATTAATTGAGTTGGAACGTATGTGTGGTATTGGCCACGGTTCATGTAGTAATTGAAAGAGGGAAAGAGAATTATTGAGCTCATAAATCGCAGTTGCAATACAACGCATTCAGTTGAACATCTGCTGCGACTCTAGTTTTGTCCCACCCTCTTTTTTCGCGCTATTATCATGGACCACGATGATGTATTAAGAGTTTATTGTGCTTGATTCATGAGGTCACATGCACAGCTCACTATTAATTGAGAAATCTCTCGTTTATGTAAATGTATGTATCGGAGTTTCAAATAATTCTTTCTGCTGGGCAGCATTCAGTGCAGAGGGAACAGTATCGCACTTATAAAATAATATAAAACTAGAAACACAATCCCTTATAATGATTCGCATATTCAAATCAAATCAAATCATTTTATTGCCATCGACAAATAATACAGACAAAAAATTTAAAACCTCCAAAATAAAATAAATATTAAAACAACAAAAAAGCCAGTGAATGAAAAAATAACAATAGCAAAGTTGAAATAAATTTAAAAAAATACATATACAGGAGAATATAATTATTACAGGCGTTGCTAGCAAAAGCAAAAAGCTTGAGCGCTAGCAACGAGTCAATATAAATAGCAAACTTATTAATCGCTTTGAGTGGCTCGCGTGTGAAAAAGAGAAAATGCAAGTTACAAATTGTAACTTTAAGAATTTTTCTCAATAAAAGTAGGAAGATTGAGAATAGAAAAGTAAAGCAGAAGAGAAAAGAGAAGAAATGAATGTTATTAGTATGGAATAATATTAGAGTAAATAATTATGATTGAGAAGAAGGGAAAGTTATAATCAGTTTTATGATTTTAATTATTGATTATTATTATTTTTTAATACCAGAGAAGTGAAAAGAAAATGCATAGTAAATATAATAGAAAAAATTTAAGCCATGATCATGAAAAGAAGCAGAGAAATATTAAAGGAATAATAATATATCCTAAAAATATATAAGCTAATAAGTGAAATACTAAAATAATATATGAAGTATGTGGTATCACGGTTTACTATAATGTTTCACGAGAAAAAAAGTTCGACCATGAGGAGAAAACACTTTGCTACCAATAAAAATTTTATCTATAAAATAATTCTAATTGTAATATAATAATAATTATTATTGTAACAAACCGTGATTATTCTCAGTCACTTTACAGTCACTACAAACTATCGTCTCCCACATCACTCAGAAAGGCCCTTCCTAAGCGATGTAGGAGACAACAACAATAACTTATATAATGAATTAAATTCAGAACCAACTTATCCAAGAATGAAATTGACTATCTCATCATCATGTTCCACTATCCACTTATCCAATTCCTTCCTCAAACTCCGACTTGTACATAAATGTATTTATGAGGGAGTTTGTTGATCAACTTGGAACATATGTATGACATTTGCCTCCTACAGACATTCAAATCACTTCTTGTCATATGTTACTATAGTTGAACTGCAGAAACCGTATGAAGTGTATAAACGAGAGGGGAATAGATTTTTTTGTATTTTATTACATTTTTTAAATACAATTGTCTGAGAGTAAGCACGCCTAGCTCTTGGAACAGGAGCTTGCTTGGGTAAAGCCTAGCCTTTCCCAGCGCCGCCCTCAAAATATGCTTTTGGATTATGTAAATTTTGTTGTAGTGCACATCATGAGCACCACCCCAAGCTGCAATTCCATATTGGAATACGGACTGCGCATGAGCAGAATACACCAGTTTGATAATTTGCAAATTATTAAGCTTATTTATTTTGTGAAATTTGAAAACTAGGTATTTTAGCTTCTGACACATATTTTCTATATGGTGGTCCCATCTCAAATGTTGATCGATAATTATTCCCAAATACAGTATTTAGTTTTCGCGACATTTGTTAGCGTTGGGCATTGGCAATTTTCTAAATTTGAGTTGACACATTGAACACTGCGTATACTTAAATTTTTATGGAATCTGGGTTTACCCGTCTTATTTGTAGAGAACGTCATATAAACACTTTTTTTTAAGATTTAGAGTAAGAATGTGCCGGTCAAGCCAAGTCTTAATTTCAACAAGCCCCCGCTCCGCGGATACAAAAGCCCCATCCCAAGTTTCATGAGAAAAAATCAAGGTCGTGACGTCAGCGAAAGATATAAGTTTACAATTTTTTACATTTAATTCAAGCAAATCATTCAAATAAATAAGAAAAAGAACCGGAGAAAGTACTTTTCCTTGATGTAAACCAAAATCTGTGAGATCCTTAACACTAGTGTCAAGAATTTGTGAACGGCCTTTCAAATAATTATAAAACATTTTTAATGGGATTCCACGTATGCCTATTTTTTCAAGTTTATCTAGAAGTATTACGTGTGGGATAGTATCGAATGCCTTTGCCAGGTCGAGAAAAACAGCTATTGATTTAACTTTCTTATTTAAATTTCGGGTTATGATTTGAATAAATTTATTTATGGCATCCTGAGTACTTTTGCCAGCTTGAAATCCAAATTGATTTTGACTTATAAAATTTAATCTATCAAGATATCGGACAAGTCTCAATTTTATTATTTTTTCCATTACCTTGGCCAAATTGCTCAAAAGACTAATAGAACGATAGTTTTCAGGAAGGCTTGGATCTCCTGATTTGAAAATACATGTTAAGTTCGCTATCTTAAATTCACTTGGAAATAATCCCGTTTCAAAACAGGCATTTATTATCACAGAAAAAGGTTCAGATATAAACTGAGAAATTGACTTTAAAAGAATACTGCTGAATTTATCAATACCAGATGAAGAATTATTTTTAAGAGTCATGATTACATCAGAAACCTCATACATATTCGTTGGAAATAAAAAGAAAGAATTTTGGAAACCGTGATTAATATTTGTAAATTCAATAGACCATGATGTTACCTATTATTTTTTCCGCATGCTTTTTCCCAACCTGAGAGAAGTAATCATTCAGAACTTCTGAGTCGACTTTTGGCTGGCGGTTTGATTTTTTAATGTCCAATAATTCGTTAATAGTCAGCCAGATCTTCCTACTATCCTTCCCGTTATACGCGATTTTGTTTTTGTAATATTCTAATTTAGCAGCACTTATCAATTTGTTTAAACAATTCCAGTATTTTCTAAATTCATTTTTCAGTTGCACATTGAATGGTTGCCTAGATAGTTCCTTATGCATGCGATCACGCGTTCTTATGGAATTTATCAATCTGCAGCTAATCCAATTTTTTATAGGTCTTTTTTATGTGGTATAGATATTTTCGTTGTTGCTTGTTTAAGATGTATATTTAGTTTCGATATGAAAGCCTCTATTAGACAATCAGGCGAATCATTCTGCGAATGAAAGATATCCTCCCACTTTTCAGTACTTAAACTTGATTTCAATTTTTCATAACAAATTTTCTCTTTAAAAAATTTCGTTGGTGCCCTATTATCTATATTATCCACTGAAGTTACTTTCGATTTTGGTAATCGTATGTGCAAACGTGTAGAGAAATGGTCGGTAACTGTAATTCTAGTCACACAACCAAGCACATCATTCGCATTAAAACATTTGTTCTTGAAAAATATGTGGTCTAAAACACTAATGCTATTGTTATAAATTCTGGTCGGTTTATTAATATAGGACTTCAGTCCATGTCGTTGCAGAATACTCAGATATTCATTTACTGTATTTGTGTTTTTATTGATTTCAATATTCAAATCACCTAGAAGAAGAATATTTTCATTTAATTCCATGGATTGTAAATAAGTTTCTAAGCAATTTAAAAAATTATTAACCGGCAAAGAAGGAGATCTATACAGAGCAATCAATTTAGTATTTTCACCATTTATCTCCAAGTTCACTATGATTGAGTTTGCATCTATTATTATGTGGGATATAACTGAGAATTTAATATTAGTTTAAGTTTTTTATAATAAGTTTTAAGTTTTTTTATAATAATATTTTTGGTTCTTTGTTTTTTTAGTTTAAATTTTTTTATAATTGGAATATACTTTTCTTGAATTTAATACTTGCAGTTTTTCTTTAATTTTTTTGTTTGATTGATTAGTTTTTAAAAATACACAAATACCGTCACACTTATTCAATGTGCCCGGCTTGTGTATTACAGTATAACCGTTTAAATTATAATCAAATGATTCACCTGTATGCCACGTTTCCGTCAAAACAATCACATAAAAAATTATTGAATGATTTTACCTTGTGGGAGCTTGACCGATGATGACAATGAATGAGAATAATTTGAAAACTGGTGGTGATTGGTCATGCGGTGAGCGTGGTGTTCAAGTGGTCCTGATGTTCAGTCACGACCGCTCAAGACTGCGCTTGGATGGGTGACCGTGCTTCAATGACTTGATGTTACAAGCTTTATTATCACTTACCCGGTGGTTCGGAACCCACCTAAAATAGTAGGTCCACCATGTTCCCCGTAACATGGCACAAACGGCGAGGTGGAACTACCCATAAGGGTCTCCCCACCATTAAAAGCCATACGCTTATTATTATTATTTGAAAACAGGACAACATTTTAAAGGGTAATTGGAAGTTTTATTTCTCATAAAACTAAAAATTATTTCACGTACAAACCCACATAGTCATAAGAGTGATGATTATAGAATCAGTCTCATACTGAACTGATTATTGTGCTTTGGGGTATTTGCTATACACATGTATACTCTCCATGCCAGATCTTATTCATTACCTTCAGATGATTGGTTAATTATATATTCTCCTCATGAACGGTGAAGTAATGAAATTGTAAGTAATGCATCTACAAATGGCGAAATCTTTGGAAAACCAAAGATGAAGTAGTAAAGGATGACTTGATGAATTGTTAAAGTGTAAAATGACTTGGTGAAGGTAAAGATGTGGAGATAATCGAATAGATGAACTAATTTTTTTATAGAACTCAGAAGTAAAGATATGAATTATTTTTAAGATAGCCGCGATCCGTAGCAGGTCTATCTTCAGTCAGATAAGATAAGCTACGAACCCCTGAGCCCTCATTGTAAGGGTGGACGATTAGATTTGCCAGAAAGACTGTTCTCCACTGAAAATCATTTCATGATGGTTCGGGACCCATATAAAATTGTAGGTTAACTCATTACCCACACAAAGGTCACAGACCTATGTAGACTCCATCCTCCGAAAAAATTAAAGTAGTTTTGTGAACAGTAGACCTCGCTCACCCAACACTCCTCAATCGAAAGGGTTTCTCTTCGAAGAAATTTCAAGAGCACTCTTCACTCAATTTTCATTGTTTAATCTATCATATGGCAAGCCTAATAGAAACTTTAAATAATCAATATATTTATGAAAGTTTTTTATTACTCCTCACAAAGGGTCACTCATTTTCATCATCAGCCCGCTCTTAATATTCACCTTCAATCATTAAAAGTAAATATAATCTATTCACAAAAAAGTTAAAAATTTATTTACCTATCACCGTCCCCCCTCCTTTTTTACAGCAAAATTTGGTTTTCCGGCCCAACTTTAAAAGGATCTTCTTATTGAAAGTCTTCAGAGTTCACCGTCTGAAGAATTATCAAATTCTTAAATAATTCCCTAATCATCTTAATATTTGACTTTTTCAACATTTTTTCACCGCCCCTCCCCACTTCCAACCTTCCAATCAAGCATCTCTTTATAGATTTATAATCCATTTCATTGAAACAGCAATAAAGTATACACAAAATGTTTTTTATAATGTCAAATTTCATTCACCGAACAAATTTTCGATTCATCGAGAATTTAGTGTAAACTATTTAACTCAGCTCAAAACGTTCTATCAAAAAAGTTGATTTGAAAAAATCCTAATATTTATTTTAGAGCTCCCTAAATTGGAAAAAATGAACGGTTTATCGGATTTTTGACAGGGACTGAACCCTTACTCAAATTGTCTTAATGTTAATTTAAGAATACCAGCACTCAAATCGGACACTACAAGAATGTGAGGGTGAATTGGGCTCCATAATATAAATAGGGGGTACTTTTTGAAGAAGAAAAATCGTTACAACGTGTACATTGTTTGGCCTAGAAATAAGAAACATTCATGCAAAATTTCAATAAAATTGTGACACAGCCGTAATCGTGACACAGACAGGCGCATAGACAAAATGCCGAACGGTCAACTCATAACTAAGACTTCACTATTACACTCGGTCAAATGAAAACCAATTCTATTTTTTTAGTGCATTGGAAAGGGACAATACGCACGACCACTGCATAGATAATAAGATAAAGAGATCAAGCACTTTTCGAATTTTTCTGTGATGGTTGGTAAACTGTGTTTGTGTGGTGGCAGCGTTTGATAGTGATGTGAGGAGAGGGGTGCTGTTAGTGAAGGGAGGGCTTGTAATCGTATAAATCTGTGCTCAGACAATGTATGTCGGCCGACAGTGCGACATCTGCGGTGAAAGCTTGTATTCATTCACAACTTGCCATTCTAACCATGGTGCGGGGGTTGAAAAGACCGAGAGTTGCTGACAGACGAAAATATATTATTATAGATCTCGTCCGGAACATGCTGAGAGGGTGCCCATCTATTATTGTCGCTGGCAAAACAATCTTCTCTGCTTGTCTAATCCGAGCTGTGAAAAATTAATGTTTATGCTCTGATTATAAAAAATGTATGATGATGAAGTTCTATAAATAGTTTTGCTGTGTGTGCTATATGTCTGACAATGCTATGAAAATATTGAAACACTATTTTGCACTTTTCCTGAGGTGACGAAAATCGTGTACGAAGGGAGATTGAAAGGTAAACAGGGAGAACTGAAACTGGGTCTAATAAGGGTCACCTACACGGAAAATTTTGATATTAAGTGCAAACTTCAGCCTAGAAAGAAGACAAAGAAATACTGCAAATGAATTTTTAAAAAACCAGACATCTTTCAAGAAACCCCGATTACACTGAAAAAGGAGGAGTATAAAGGCTAAAAATCTAACATCGGAAATACTTTAGGAGTAGATGGGTGATAACCATGTACAAAGAAGCATCTTCCGTGACATATATCCTATACACGTGTTGATAAATCAACTGTTTTATTAAGGCGTGTGCTTGGAGTTCATTATCTATGTTGATAATGTTTCTATGTTTCTCCTAACGCGTTTCATAATGTATGATGAATGATCTCATAGAACTGTTGATTAAGTCCGCATAATTGTAATCTACATAATAAACACTTGTTATTAAACTTAATTGGAATATATTTGTTTTTCTCATAGTGACCTGCTTACGAGCAGCAAAACCAATCATCATCATCATCATAGCGAAATTACATCCTTTTGACATCGCAATTGACAATAATTATTTAATACTGATGTCACTGTTGTCAATAATTGTCTTCATAACAATTAATAGAACATAAATGAGAATTCTAAGATTATTAAGAATAATTATATTTTTCTCTTATACATAATCTTAATCATACATGACTCTTTTGAATTATAAATCAGCCTAGATGAAGGATAGACGAAATCCAGATGAATAAATGAAGGTGAACTATGTGACATTGTCCCCTGTTTTGAGGTGCTAAGTCGTTGCTCTACCAACTCAATTGCGGAAATTTAATTGAATTGATTCTTCCAATGATCAACCGTGATTTGATTCAGTGATCGAGGCGACAAGTCGGTTGCAGTGCTCAGAAAATAACTATCATTCGAGTTCAACTCTATCCTGGAAGGAAATAAAATCCGTACAACATTTTGTTCCTAGACCATTCTAAGAGAAAGTGTTGCCAAAGAATGACAAGATCAACTGGTAGATAAGACTGATGTATTGATTTTCTAAATAAGATCTTATTGAAGTTTAGTCAAAGAAATAATAGTCCAATAGCAGAATTAAACTTTTGTTTTTTAAAATGATGTTCAATTAGACGAATGATTTATCAATGAGTTGTCCAATTCTGTATTTTTACCAGAATAGCTGGTGTGTAGGTGTGCCTGTTGTTAAAGGAGCCCATATGAAATATTGTAGGTCCACCATGTTTCCACATTACATGGCTCAAACATAGAGGCTAGAAACTGCTTCCAAACAATAAGGGTCTCCCAACCATAAACTTCATACGCTTATCATAATCATTGTCTCATCGGAATATCATGATATCATCAGCCAGCTTTGAAACATGTATCATGTAGGCTGTAGGGTATCCTCAAAATGTAGCTTATAGTGAAGTTGTATCTCAAGTATTGTTCTCACTGTTTTCGACATGTCGAATCCGTAGGGTAATTGGATCGGAGGCCACACAGTCATCGTATGCTAACAAATCCCTAACGAGGGAGCAGACCTCGTTGAAATCTGTTGAACGTGGAAGCTGGAGCTGAGTCGAAGATGTCCCGGCGGCAAAAGAAGCGCGCTCAGTGTCCGCCCAATGTGAACCGCAAGGAAAACATAACCTTTACTATTCTAATGGAAAACAAAGAGCAAATCGTAGAGAACATCCTTAAAACAAATACTACCGCCAACGTCACGAGCACGATAAAATGTTTGCCCTTTCCTTCTCTTCACCACCATCCTCCAACCACCTCCATGCTTCCACATCACGAGATACCAGGCTCTGGCTCCGGCTTCATGCATTTCCCTTGAGATAAAGAATCAGATGCTGAGAAATCCAAGCATGCGTCTTCTTGGCAATTTTGTAAGCATATTACGCTATCCCGGATAATTCAAGGGAATTAAGAATTTTATTCAGCTACATCGATCCATTCAGGCCATGCATATAGTATTATTCTATCATATAGTAGCATATAGTATTAACCTAATTATCTTTTTCATTTAAAATAGGTCTATTTTATAGACTCCCTCCAGCGGTCCACAGGTTGCATCTTGTGTGCTGGATTGTATTTTCTCTCAAGTTTAATTTTTTTATTTTATATATATATTTTTTAATGAATTATATTTTTGGATTGAACATAGCTTTTCTGTAGATAAGAAAAAAAGCACTGTATATTGCTATTCTTCTTTTAAGAATAAAATCTATCTATCTATCTATCATTAGAATGGAAGCAAAATAGCTTTTTCGCATTTCAAAACTAAACAAGCATTAGTTCCTTGTTGTTAGTTATGCATACAAACTCATATTAAATTTCCAAGTCATTTTATTAATCCTCTGCAACAAAATAGTCATTTTAGTTAAGGTATATAGACGTTTACATAACACTCAGCTCTTTTTCAATTTTTTTACAAAAGAAATTTGCTTTCATTCTAATACCAATCACTTTTGTTTTGTTTTTAGAATGTTCAAATCAAATAAAAAAAACGTTATTTTGAAGTGTAGAATTTTGAACATTTTTAGAATGTTCAAATCAAATAAAAAAACGTTATTTTGAAGTGTAAGAATGACTTGTCTACTTGGAACATAATGGTGTGTAGGTTTTTGTTTTTTGATCTATTTTTCCAAATTATGATTCATGCTGCTCCTTTTTCTTCTTAGTATCTCTGCTAGCTGTTCACAAAGAGGTTGTTGCTGTTCTACTATGGTGCGTTGACGTGACAAGGGACGGAGCCAGCGACTAGAGCTTTTCGATTGGGAAAATTTGTTCCCATATATTTGAAATTATAAGTTATAATAATTGAGAATTATTATGATCATCTTAAAGCTAAAAGCCGAAACTACACTTAAGAGTGTGAATTATTCCTTCAAATTCATAAGAAAATTTGCACTGATGCTATTGAAAAATGAAATGATACAAGATGTGGCCAGTTCCCAGTGCTATCACAGATCCGTGGCCCTTTTGCCATCATTAATTGAACCATTTTTAAAATTAAATGCTCCATTCTCTTCATGAATGTTCATACTCTATACCTTATTTTTTTAAACATTTGTGAAATTGAAAGTCTGATTCTTTTTTATGTTCATGATTTTTCTAGCCCACACCGAAATCATCCCATATACATTCATGAACGTTCATAATAAATGTCTAAGCCGACAATGTATCACCTGAATCACTTTTATATACGACCAAATGTCGTACATTGATGGTTCTCGTTGATTGGTTCTATTCTTTCAGACATTCAATGGGAGAGATAGTAACGAAAAAACTAACGTTTCCACTTTTGTCGTACCTTGAAAAGAATGGGGAGAGAGTCAGTTTTTTATTGGTGGTAGAAGTTTTTTAGTTGAAGAAAAGAAGAGAGAAGAGTGTGTATATGTGTTTAAAATAGAGAGAAGTCAGAGAAAGATAGAGAGAGTGATTGAAATGGAGTGAGCGAGAGAACAGACGGAGAGAGAATGAGTGATAGATAGATTGAATTGAGAGAGAGTGAGTGTGAGCGATTGAGCGAGAATGGAAGAGAACGAGTGAGAAAATAAAAATAGAGAAAGCCAGAATGTGCGAGAGAGTAGGCAGGAGAGTGTGGGAGAGAGTAAAAAGAGGAAAAGAGTGTCTGGGTGAAAAAGAAAAGAGACTGAGTTAGTAAGTACAGTATATGAGTGACAGAGAGATAGTGAGAAGTTGCTGTTTGATACGTCGGTAAATCAGCGCGAGGTGGTAGAGGGGACGTTGATGGGAGGAGGGGCGTAATTGGGGTGGAGTACACCTCACGAGGAATTCTAATGTCGCACGGTAAATCTCTTCGGGAGCTGTTGGACAGCGGAACAAATCATGCGACACGGTGTGAGACGAATGAACAGACCATGAGTGCGAGATAGAAAGAGTATGAGTGAGTGTGAGCGAGAGCCGCTGAGAAAGAATAAACGGGCAAGTATTGTGTGGTACGCGCGGAGTGTGTGTTTGAAGAAGAAGTTGGAGCACAGGAGACGTGATGGGAAGAGAAACAAATGTCGGCTTCTCTTGGCTCACAATCACTTCATCTTTTATTTATCCAATGAAAGACAAAGAAGAAGAATAAGACAAGAAAGTGAAAATGAGCGAGACGGTGGAAACGGATTGCAAGTTTGCTGGCCTCGTTTTTCCTCACTGTTGTGCGCCACTGGGAGTTAATAATTTCGGTGAGAACTCTCGGTCGTTTTCGCCTCACAAGGGACAAACTGCGTCTTAGAAACTTCTTCGTATGGAAATTTCACGAGGATACGCCCCGGAATTGCGTACGCTCCATACCCGCCCGCAGTCGAGCCAATAAATATGTACCACTAATCTCTGTTTAACTAGTTCAACCCTAAGTATCTTCTACGAGAAATGTCAATAGTTTTATGCTCAATTCGATGCTTCTGCTTTCGTCAATCGCTGAATTATGAATTGACTTCTTTCATTAATTCCCTTGAAATGGCTTATTGCTATCTTTTTATCTCACCTTTCAATTGACATATGAAAGGGAATGTCCAGAACATTTAATACGAGAATGAAACCATTTTTTTAATTTTTACAAAAATTGTAATTCTATCTCAATTTTCACAGGATAGGCCTTCATATTGAGAAGAATGTCCGATTTCCACTGATTTACTGCTATAAAAATATTATATTATTGATTATATTTAAAAATTATCTATTCTATTTATATTTTTGAATAGTTTATAGGTGTTACTATTGTATAATTTTGGATTTCAGTTATTGTATGTATTTTTCTATTTATCATTTTCTGCATGACTTGTATATGTGTGTTTTGTTTCATAAATGAATAAATAAATACATGAATAGATTAATAAATAATAAATAAATACATGAATAGATTAATAAATAATAAATAAATACATAAATAGATAAATTAATAAATAAATAGATAAATAAATAAAAAAAATTCCTGTGTATTTTTGCTTGTTTGTATTTTCGGAAATAAAGATTATTATTATTATTATAAATAAATTAATAAAATAAATGAATAAATATCCTTTCTTTCCTAAATATTTCTTTCCTTGAAAATAGTTATAAAAGGACAAAATCAATGATGCACTAGGTTCATTCTGATTGAATCCAAATTAAAAATAAGTGTTCAATCAATTATCTCATTCATCGTTTTAATTTTATTGCAAAGGAATTCACTTGATCATAATAGAAGAATGAATTTTCTTTAAGAATATATCAAAATAAAATAATGCTTATAATCGCCATATACCATATATAACCATCTATAATAAAGATATAGGTATAGATCAACCACCAATGTGATATAGCTCAACTAGATGTGAGTTTGTAAAATACATGAGAACTGGAAATAAACAATTAACAAAGTTGAGATGGGGGTTAATTAAATAATCAAATTGAGCTCAAACTTTTCGAAATACATCAATGACTTCTCAAATGTTCTCATAATGAGATAGTCCAAGATTAAACATTTATTAACAATAATTATGTGGACTACTGAATTGGTTTGTCTGATCCACAATTCCTGGTTAATAAAGAACAATGTTTTAATTAAATTGTTGAATGAGATAGAATTCGAGTCAAAAAGCTTTCACTTTAATTTCAAGCATTGTTTAATTGAGATTTGATTCATTGATTGATTTGATTCCCTGAGCAGGTTATTGAACTGTTCAATGGACAAGTGCACACAAGACAAAAAAGTTAATGAGAGTTTTGTCTCCTGTGGACTGGAGATACATAGCGTGCTCAGAGCCACTCTAGCTTTAAAAAACTTGTACACATTTCATTAACTCCCCACATCTGCTCGCAATGACCAATGTATCGGTTTTGCTTCTCTTTTAATTGGTTTATTGGAGCTGGGTGATCCTTTTATTGATTAGACTGTTACGTAGCAATCATAACATTATAATACGCTTGTATGTACTTTGCTTTCGAGGTACGGTATTTTATTGGTCCAATACATCAAAAACAATGTGAATCAATGTTTTAAATACATTTTGAAAAAGTTTTAATTGTTATACCACGTTTCTGATCGATTATCAAGGGAAATCTGTGTTAGAGAATTCTTATTCATTTATTATAGTAGTTTTCCCACATGACAACCATCAAACATTGAGATACTTTGACAGATACACACATGCAGCCAAGATATTTAGGGAACGTTTTTTATTGGGATAAATTAGGGAAAGATATTGTGAGGCTTTTCGATCTCATTTATCTTCATAAATTGAAATGATGTGAATAATATTCATGGATATTAGTACTTTTTTGAAAATCAATATCAGAGTATAACATAAATATCACTATTATTTCATTATTTTTGTCATAATACTGGTCTAGATCTTTGAAAAATTGGAAGAATTATAACAATTTACTTTGTACCAGCTTTGAAACGATCTATCATCACTAGCATCTTATCCACTCTTTTCGTCTCAGATTAGTGATCCCGCTATTGATCAATGCTACTCTGAGCAAGTCACAGTTTATTTAGCCGAATTATGTTTGTAAGTAACATAATTTATCACAATGTGATTCGCATGATAAAATATTATGTTATTTGATATTTCAGTGGAGAACAGACTACTTGTTATACAGAGGCTGTTTATTTAGCTGTACCGTATATTCAAGAAGTCATTTAGTAACAATATTAATGATAGTGACATTATAATAAACGCCGCCATATGATTTTATTTAAATATTAAATTCCAATTAATTTCAACATAGAAAACTTGATTAAGATCACATTATTGATTTAAAATATTCAATATGTCATATTACTTCAAGCTCCAATAATATATATAGCTTGAAACTTATGGAAAGACTGCTCTGATTCAAGCTGGGATGAAAGAAACCTTTTCAATTAGTAACCTACTCTTCCAGGAGGGATCCATGTGAGAGGAATCTCACTCATAACAGAGTTCATTTGCTTGTCCAACATTAAATCTTGTGATTCAATTAACTCTAATAAGAGCTGTCTAGTGCACATAACAAGATCAATCACTAAATTTAAACTTGTATTATATTTACATCAGCAAAAAAATAGTCAATCAAATTACGGAAGTCACTAAACAAAGCATTCTAACCCAATTATGGTACCGTCATCTTCATTTGATAACCAAGTCGATCCTTATCGATACGGATGATAGATAAGTTATCTAGTATATACTTTTTTAATTTACAGGCTACTTTATACTATACTCTCGTCTGAGAGAAATGCAAAAAAGATTATTATTATCCAAAAAAAAGCAATCAAATGTATGTTGAAACTGAAAAGATATCAGTCATGTCGAGAATATTTGAAGGCATATGGTATTCTTACGTTCCCATCTTTGTATACCAGACTATTCTCAATACTACTGATAATAACCTTTTGCCCACTAATAACAATATTCATAACCATAGAACCAGATTAGCCCGTAACTACCATTTACCTAGTGTCAACTTGGCCATAGCCAAGAAAAATCCCTCCTACCAAGGCATTACCATTTTTAATAAGCTCCCAGACAGAATAAAATCTATAAAGACAAGCAAGTGGAAATTAAAAAATATTTATTAATTCATAGCTTTTACTCAGTGAAGTAGTATATCGAATACACGTAGTCACGTAAAGCTTAAATTCAAAGTTGATGATTATTTATTCAATTGAAGACTATTATGTAAAGCCTAATTTATTGTAATATGGCTGTTTTAATGTAAGTTAGAATTACAAACACACATTAGGAATTTGTAATGATATTTTAATTTTTGACAACATATTTTTTACTGTATGTATTACGTTAAGTTATTTGTTGAATTTTGTTAGTTTTAGCTATTTTCATTTTGATGATTGCCATTATTTTAATGTACAATTTCAATGCAAAAATAAAGCAATATCAATACTTTAAACTTTTATACTTTTTTCGAGATATTCTTTTACGCTTTTCTTTTTTATTTATTTTGGCATACTATTTAGTTTCAATATTGATAAGAAAATTTGTTCTATTCACACTAATTAAGAAACTTGAGCTTAATCAGACAAAATCCATATTATGATTTCTTACTGCTTCCAAAAGCTTATTTATGTTCTGAATAAATTGAATACTCAATTTCAGTAATAACTGGACATGTTTGAATTGTGTTGAGGAGTGGAGATTGAGACGAAATCAAAGCTCTACAGCCAAGGTCTTGTCAATTTCAAAAGACAAGATTAGGTTTGTATATTGATAATTATGTCATATATTGAAAGGGTTGTCATTGATCAATGTACTAGCCTCCAAGTAAGGTTAGCATAGCCCCACAACTTCCAATAGTTATTGTCGATTGCTCGCAGGATCTCTGTTCAGACGAACTTAAACGAATTTAAAGCTATGTGTATGGTTTTTTGGCCATAATTCAATTTCGAAGTTTCTTGTAATGTATGCTATTATGACTTCGAAATTTTATCCGTTGCCTTGAGATTTTTTTTCATAATATATTTTGTGAAATATAGGGGTACAAAGTTCAAATTGTTTGGGTTTTGGGAGCAATTGATCCCCCTACGAGTTATTCTAAACTCTTAATGATTTTTTATTACTGATAGACACATGAAGGAATAGAATGACACCGTTTTTATTTCGATCTAAAAACTACGAAGTTTTTTTTAATAATTTTTAAAATTCTGAATTTTTTCAAGGTTTTCAATTTCAAAAATTTATTTGAAATAATTAATTTTTGGATTGAAATAAAAACTGTGTCATTCTATTAACTTACTCAAGGTGTCTCTTAGTCATAAAAATTCATCAAAAGTTTTAAATGACTCTTAGGAGAGATCAGTTGCCCCCAAAAACAAAAATTAAACTTTGAACCACCCCTATTTCACGAAATAATTGATGAAAAGAATTTCTCATGGCAATAGATAGCATTTCAATACCTTAATTATATCCAATACAAGAACCTTCGAAACAAAATTATGCTCAAAAACCCGGAGCACAGCCTTTTAAACGAATCAACGCGGCTCAATGTCATGAGTGTGCCCAGGAAGTCTACAGATCTGAATAAATCGTTAGTGAGTTTCAAAAAACTGGCTTACTCCAAGTTTTCAACGTATGCTCCGAGCTCTTGAGCTTCTTTAGCTCCAGCCACTGCCAACTCTAGCTCTGTTAGAAGCTGAAAATACATAGAAATGGTCGAGCCTACATAATACATTTTGAACAGCTGCAGTATTTTAACTATAAAAAGGTCACAAAATACTTTTAAATTGAACTTTAAACTTTAATTCTTGTAACTCATTGAAACTTGAATGTATTAGAGTTTTCACTATATAAGGTTATTGTTTACTCTTTCACGTGCCAGGGAAGAATATTCATGAAAATAATAATCATCATATTTTACGACGTCGACGAAAAGGGACTGGAGATATTTAGAATATGAAATCAAAGCAAGCCAATGTAGTCTGTGCTGGAGCGAGCTTTTATAAACATTATAGCGTGACGTTCTCAGCAGGTGCAGACAACTTACATTTGCCATCTGGCCACATTAGCATCCAGCATCCACTATCATGAACCGATGACTGCTCTCGTATATGATGATGATGATTTCGACCGGCTTTGATAGTTACAGTGAACGCCAAGTGTCTCGCAACGTCAAAGATGGGAGCACTAGTAAATGTTGAGTGGTGAGGCTGGAAACCTGAGGTTGGCCACCTGCTAATAGCGCGGTCAGTGGATTGAGGGGTCCTTGGGGTAGTGATGGGGAAGAGGTACAAGAGTGGCGCCGCTCATGCAAATTTATGCTAAGTCGTGTTATTTACATATTTCGACCGTTTCTGTTAATTTCCGCGCGAGCTGTGCGCGCACAAAACGTAACGCGCACACATGTGTACTTTGCGCGCGAAACCGAAACGAATTTCCTCTGACGACAAATGAGCGAGGAACGCCGACCAGACGCTTTGTTTCCGGCGTCCAGTTACAGTGACAGTAATCCGATTATCCACTGAACGAAGAGTCCAGCACGATTCTCGTTTTCATCAGCAGAAACAGGTGGAGGTCGTGATTTATTGCCAGAATTATTCTTTGCTCGCCACGTCGTCAGCTTTTCACGTTGTACTGTAGTTACGAGGAAACTTCTATGGCATTCAAGTTTAATCAGCTTGAACAGAGAGTTTCACTAATGTTGAGTTCAGTTTCGTTGTTTCAAATTCATCTCCATTATCTGTACTTATTTACAAATAAATGGTTTCATTTGTTAATCAATTTTACTTTAAAATAATGATTGTTAAGGTAACTGAGAAACTACTAGCCGACAATAAATTTCAGTGAATAATATTCAATTATTGGCCCATCTGAATAGAATTTTTATTTTCTAATAATGGATCATGAACTAAGTTTTTACAATATTATTGAAACCATGTTTTGTGCACAATGTGTTTTTTGGTTTGAATTCCTGTTTGAATTGCGCGGGTCTATTTTGCCGGTTGAACAACTCTGATGGGTTTGCTGAGTGATTTTGATTCGACTATCTGGGTTTTAACTTGAAAATATATAATAACGTAGTAATGTAAAAAAATAAAATTAATTATTCCGTGCTCAACTATGTATTTTTTCAATTGAACTTTTGATACCATTTTGAAACCATTATTTATTTAACAAAGATTAATCATAAAGAACCTCATGAAGTATCCTATAGACTACCTAAGTACCATATTGTTTTTAAATGCTGATATGTTAAATGTGAGACAATTATTCATTTTAATAGCCCTGAAAAACCATGTGTTTAGATTGAAAATTCTCCAAATATCCATAGAGGTTCTGTTGTTACCAGGCAACTGACCCAAAACCTCAGTCCTACAGAAAGGGTGGATAGCACTTCATCTCGAGTGAGCATATCATATTGTTACGGGTTCTATCTCTAAAATAATTCTGGCAACACTAACACTCACACTTTATTAACAAAAATTGCCGATTACTCGCACTCATCAGTTGTATCACACAAAAGAAATCAATCAGGAGCAGATAAATCGATAATCTTCAGCTAATGAAGAATTTGCAATATTACTGTACAAAAATCAATCACTAACTGTTAAAAGGCCAATTTAATATTAAATAATAACTGTTCAATGCAGTGTTCAATAATTCAGGAAGAAGCGTTCAAAACATAACAGTTGAAACACTACAAGCACTTACAAGTGACTGTATAAACTGTTAAAGAAGCCTGAATAATAATCTGTCACAATATACTGCGATTATCACTTTAACAACAAACGTTCGTATAACACAATTTGTATAAGCGCTCCCTTGTATCAGCGCTCACGCGTACAGTTTGTATGAGTGGAAACGGGAACTGTTACTTTATCAAAGGAACATTCGTATCACAACTGACTGAATTTATGAGAGCCTCTGCCTTTTATTCATTTTTCATCATTCCAGAGAGGACTAGATGGCCCTCCATTTTTCTTTCAATTTCTAAAGTAAACACATAAGGATTCTCCCATTTCCCATAAAGTTCTAAATAAACATTCTAGAGGTCTCTAGATGGACCGCAAGTCGAGGTGAGAACAGGAGAAGAGTAATTATTCGCTTCTGGAAATCAATATTGACACAGGCAGATAACGCTGAAAATCACTGTTTATTCTTACTTTTCGTGTCCATAATAATATATAAGAAACAGTTTGTACAATAGAATACCTAGGGATTGGATAGTTAAAAAGCCTAAAATAAAGGAGTTACATATGTGGATAAAAGACAAATTTTCCCATTCAATTAATGATCTAGTATAATTTTGTTATGTTTGAAGCTAGTCCTATATTCTATGATAATAATAGAGAATAAATTGTCATTTTTTATCATATTTTCTTTAATAAAAGTTATTCGTACATTGCTATTTATTAGTCTCCTTCAATTCAATTCTATTTATAAGAGACAATCATTTTATCACTCAACTACTAATTTGCAAGTAAATAAGTTCTGTTGATAAGACTCCACGTTTTTACTTTTGTCGGCGTGTAGGCCAAATCTAGAAAAATACTGTATCTCTTTTTGTATGTCGAATTGTATATTTTTTGTATTCGGGTTTTGTACAATAAACGATTTGATTCGTCATGGTCTTATTTTTCTAACACCTTGTAATAGCTAGGGTTTTATGCATGTCGAGAATTTATTGGTTTCGTAAGTTATGAAAAGATGTGATTTTTGGTTGGCGTCTTTTGAGCCTTTTGTCTTATTCATCGGCAGTGATCACAGTTAATCCTTCAAAAAAGTATTTTTTCAATGTGAGATCAAAATTGTGAAATCCGCCTTATTGGGTATGCACTATTTATTCATTTGTAAACTTAGTCTTGATTGAGTACTTTATAACACACAATGCCTTACAATTAAAGAATGGCATGTTTATTCTAATTTATACTTAGCTGATTCAGAACAGAATAAGCATAAATTGATAAAGAACCCAACGAACTAGGGGATTGCAGACTAGTGAACTAGTAAAGTTTAATATGACCTTATCAGCCTGCTGACTCGTTTTCAATATTTAATTACGTTGTTCAGTTATCATTTCAAGTAGGCTACAATATTCAAGGCAATAATCAAGGGTATTCAATAGGCGTATTCATTTATTTTAGGGTTTATAACTCCTGGAACCCTCATTGGTGATGACTCCAGCATTAGATAAGATTCACTAAGACCCATATCATGTGTTAAAATAGAATGTCAAGAATCGCTTCAAATTATCTATTGAAGGGATCACTTTTCAAAACTTTTCTTTGACGGATCCTCGGATCCCATTTTATAACAAATGCAATTGACCTGACTTAGTTATTCATTAAAAAAATTATCAACAAATCCAATTTATAGTTTATTGATTAATTGATCTTCTGAAGCTATGTCACATACAGTGGGGAGGGGGGGAGTTAGCCAGATTCTAAAAGTGGTAGGGGGTAAGTTGCACAAATTTTGGGAGGCGAAAAGCGTAGTCATAGAGCTCAGACGGAATGGACATCCCTGTTTGAAACTAAGTGTTATCAAAATTGAATTTAATAACTGCAATATTACTGTGAGCAAACAACAATTTGTTCAGCGTCTTGCTTGGAGATGTGAATTTCATTCAGTTTCAGTTTTCAATGGAATGCAGTTTCCTACACGTCCAATCATTGGAATTATTCCTCTCATTCCCCTAGCCTACACAAAGTCACATGGCACTGACTGAATACGTATACGAAAACCAACACATAGTAATGATTGTTGTTACAATTGTAGTGATTGTTCAAAACAATACACTGTTTGCCAACAATAAGTGTCTGTCTGTATAGAGTTGCAAGAGGCTGTGAAATTTCAATTGAAACCAATTAGTTTATTGTAATAGAATACCTTATTCATATTTTTGTTCGTTTTAATTATGCTAGCTCAATTCTGCCGCAATTTATCGGTTTCGTTGATTGGTGCATAACTGAGTAGCCTACTATTTCAAACAAAATTAGATGAGAATACATTAGAATATAATATGTATAATATCATTTTTGATATTCGTTGCTCATTGTCATTTCCTGTATGCTGTAGATATATTCTCGATTGTTTCTAAGTTTCAACTCAGAACAGGATTTAAAAAAAAACGAATGAAACTGAGCACTGATGATTTTTTCTGCTTCCTCCAGAGACTGAAGTTTGAATGATTAAGACTGGAGTGAATGAATAATAATACAGATTGTAAATGGAGTATTCCTCACAGTTGCATGCCTTCCCTTCAGATGTATTTCCATCGGTTATTTCTAGAGCAATAACTGTAGAAATATTATGTGTGATCTGTGATGATTCTCTGAAGCAGAATATGTTTTCATCATTTTTGAAAAAATTTTGTTCCTCAGGAATTAACAAATATGGAGGACATAAAGATCTGCTTTTTTGGGTTTTGAGTAAAATAAAATTATCTCATAGAGCAAGCGTTGTGGTGCCAAAACTCAGACTCAAAATAAATTAGTGACTTGTAAAACAAATGAATCTGGCCAGAAAAAGATCACTGTAATATGTTTTGCCCTCATCAAAGTACTTGGTCGGGTCTATTAATTTTATGAAATTGCAGTGTATTAGCAACTGTATTATGGAGTTAGAGTAAGTGTCATAACCCATTAAAAATATTAACTGGTAAGCAAATTTTGAATTATACTGCATACTATCAGTCAACCCGCATTTCCACACCAAAATGCGATCACGGGGTGGAGGTGGGCCCACTTGGTCCTCAACGTCGGACCCCCCTCAACCTTTGAACGGTCAATCGTGAGCTGGAAAATACCTCAAAAGCAACTTGCGGTAATGCAGTGTGGGATTGTCTCATAACGAGAAGCGCGCAAAAATCCTCACCTCGACGATAGCTGGCATTTAGTTTAGTTTATTCATTTAGTCCTATACAGCGGCAGCTAGAGAGCATTGCTCTAGGTACATATAACTCATTAAAGTTCCAAAAAACACATCGTTAACACACCAAGAACAAAACTGGTACTCAAAAAACATTGCAGTAGAAAATCAGCAAATTTGTATGGGCACAGGTTACTCAAAAAGTCTTCTTTTAATGATGCTTAAACTGACAAGCGGGTTTAGAGAGTTTATCCTCAATCTAAACAGCTTTCGCAATACTTCAGAGGGTCTAAAGCAGTGGTTCCCAAAGTGGTCCACGTAGACCCCTTGGGGTCCACGAGGATCTTCCAGGGGTCCATTGAAAAATAAGATTGGGGGTCCATTATGCTAATGAGAGTCCACGACAGCGAATGTCTTTGGATCGGGTGATCGGGTATATGTGATACATGGTATACTAGCACAATACTATTTTATAAATGCGTACGTACTGTATACCCTTTTATAAATAATTATAACATGAAGGCATTTTCAAAAGATCACGGAGATTTAATACTTGGTTTTAAAGGAGACAATGTTGCTTAATAAAATACTTAAACATTTACTTCTTGAGTTCCATTAATTTATTTTGCTATTAATAATAACAATATATCATACTATTTGGTTAGTTACAATTCAAATTCGATTACATAATAAAAATGTATCAAGTTTATACATACGTGTCTTTGAATGTTTCCTGCACTAAAATGCATAATTTGAATCTATTTCTGTCAGTAGTAGTAGTAGGCCTACTCTACCAGCTATCAAAAGCACATTTCAGCTAATGAATTAAGAAAAAAATGATAACATTTATATGCAGGGGGTCTTCCTAAAACCGATAATTAAGGGGTCCATGAGGCAAACAAGTTTTCGAACCACTGGTCTAAAGACTCCATACCTCAACTTTAATACGCCCTTGATTACCTTCTATCATTTCCAACGAAATAGACGGGCTTTGATGAATGTATGTCAGTAAGCAGAAAGTGCAGTGCTGCCCTGTTGAGCAGTAGCTACAGTTCCTTTGTTATTTAATTAAAAGATGCAGAAGCGGCAGCAGTGTGACGCGTCGCAACGCCCTTGGTGCTAGTGAGCCGCCCTTGGTGCCTTCGGCTGCCCTTCAGCCCTTTGACGTTGATTTGTGACCGAGCCCTGAATAGATTTACGACCGCGGTCCCGAATTTTAATTAGCACGGCCTGCCGCTATACTGCACGCTATACTCATGCGCTGCCTACCGACACTCACACGCTGCAAACTCAGATGATGCTCTCTTATTCCCAGAAGCACTTTAGTCTCTCACACACACGCACACTCACATCGTGTCTAGAATCTCTCACAATGGTCTAAATAATCAAACGGATCACTGTCTCCATCTACATCTCTCCATAAAGTCATCAGTCATTGAACTACCTAGCACACCACACAATTTCAACAGTTCATATTTTAAGATTTTATTCACAATGGGAATGATTGAACGGGAATAGGACAGGCAAAATATTTTATGGAAAAGTGATTGAAATATTAACAAAAGAATAAGTTTTCCTATTTTTTAGAACTGCTGTGGAATAAAGAAAAAATCATTATGAGATACGAGAATTCAGACAGAGAGAATCATGTGTTCCATAATTTATTCCGTTCTTGACATTCCAAAAAACAGCCGAAGAGTATATGTTTGTTATATATGAGTTTATGTTTGTTTAATAATGTTTTAATTCAATCAACTTCTATAGAAGAAACTGCAGTAATCTCTGTCATTCTTGTCAATCATTCGATATTCATGTTTTAGACATCTAGAGATTTTCTCTCACAGGAATTTATTCATTTGTATTTCAAACTTATTCTTCTCAGATCCTCTGTGCAATTGAAGATGCTCAATCCATTGGTCCATCCTGTTTCGTGACATTAATTTTTTTACTAAAAAATATGCATCAATACAGCAGTATTAGAAATATTTTATAACAATGTACAGAAATAAGAATAATGCTTATAGGAAAAGCTATTTGAAATGTGTGGCTGGATATTGTGGATCTTCGTTTGGGGAGGAGGGGGAGCGTCTTTGAAATTCTTGAATTTAATTTAATTTGTCGGGAAGCCGCAGTCGGTAGCAACGCTACACATCGCGTGGACGCTCCACTCCCACTCAAAGTCCCTCAAGAATACACAAGAATCTGCACAAATGACAAGATTCTGTCTTTGCCGGGCTGAACTGTGGGTCTTGAGTGGGACAGCCACTAATACCGGCCACACAATCCAGTCCACCAAAGAAAGATTTAAAAAAAAATTGAGAACAAGGGAAATTATTCTCAAAGAAACCGATCCACTCGAGAGCAAGACTTGGGCGCGGATCATGTAACTCTTGCTTGTTACACTCTCCCCACAAATCCCACTATCGAGATGAATGGAACTAGAATTTTCTAGAACGTAATGTCTTCAAAATAATATTCTGTAAAAATAATTCCCTTTGATGATGCAAACCTCTGATCATCTGAAATAGATTACTCTCATAATTTCCAATCAGAGCTGAGGGAAATATGAAATTAGAACAACTGGTAACGACTGTACTGAATTTAATTGAATCTCGTATTTGAGATTTTTTCAATGTTATCATTAAATGAATAAATTGACAAAAAATATTTGTTTAGAATTTTTGATTAATCAATTGAAATGTCCTTTAGTTTATTCAATACATTTCGGCGAGTGTTTAAGGCTTCGCCTAAGGGTGTTATAGTAATATGTGAGAGTTGTTGAAGGCAATTTACAATTGACACACCAGTAATAGACGTCAAAGCTCATAAATAAAATAAATAACACATACCACTCGACTGGGCCCAATCTCACGCGCACAAGATTTCTTTTTTCACTTCTTTGGCTGCAGGAAGGAGTCATGAGGCGGATAAATTAATGTCGGCTTGACATTTAACGTAAAAACATTAGTACAAAAAAAAATTAAGAGGAAGGTTTTTGCAACGGATCCTCTCCTCTGGGTTGCCAAAAGTCTTCTCTTTCCTCCTCAGTCGGAAGGACACATTACCGAGGAGAAAGTCTACGTCATGAAGTGATCCTCCTATTAGACGTGAAAAATATTTTTTTTCCCCAATAGAAAATGGACACTTGTCTATAGAGTCAGTGTGCCAAATGCCGAGACAAATTTTAACGGTGGAAAAGAAAAAATAATAGAAATAATAAATGACATAATTAATAGGGTATGACATAAGCAGATTTTTCTAAGTTGACCACAAGACAGAAAAGACAAAGATAATTCGACAATAAATTCGAAAGTGAAAACAGTGAACGAATAAACAGCTGACTGATAAGCCGGCAGTATCAAGCATTTTCGGCAGCTAACCGTTTTCTTATTCGTTTATTTCAGCTTATTCGTTTTGTGAATAATTCTCGCACTTCATTGTATTCAAGTACATTTAATGAACATTTAAACAGGCAAATACTATGAAAATTATCTTCTTATTAACAAATAAATATTGAACAATAAATACATGTAAGTTCAGGAATTCTGTATGATTTCGTTCCTCATCTCATATTTTCATGAATTATTGAGTGATTGGGCCTGGTGTATTTTGCACCGTGACAATATTTAAAAAGTTTATCTCATACTTATCGTGATTGCGATTAATTATTGTTAGGTATGGCAGTCTTCTAACCAACTGTATACGAATTAAATCTATTCAAGTTTTAATTGCATCTCTATTTGGATTTTCTCTAATCCATTCTCCTTTCTCCCATTCAACCAGTCTTCTTTCTGAAAGTGATGGAGAGACATCATTTATAATATTTTCAAAAACTAGGCAAAATTATATGAGGTGAGACTATCTGAAATTCTGTTTGGGAAGAATCATAGACGTTATTAGAGCTGATAAAGTGGTCATTAAACAGTATTAGTGATAACTGAATCAGTTTTATCTTCCAAAAACTTAAACACACTAGAAGCTTATTTTTTTTTTTGTTTAACATAAAAAAATATCGAATTATACGAAAGCAATAAATGCTGATTGAAGGACTTGTGATGACAATGCCAGGAGAAATGAGTTAAATTTTAGTAATTTCTTTTGATTTTCCACTTTCCGATTTAAATTATAGTTTCAAATTATTTGTCAGTAAAACGTGATATGATCATTCATACACTGTCTATTAATTTTTCATATTTATTCGAACAATTCATTCAATAATGACTTGCTAATTTTCTTTGAACTTTTTTGAGCTTAATCTGAAAAGTTGATATAAATTTTAATTTTTCACATAGTTGAATTTTGTTTGTTGCAGGTAATGGTGATATTGATTGTACGCTACTGAACCTATCTATTACAATTCTTCACAGTAAAGGAACCGTCACAAAGAGCGAAACAAATAAATCAAGAGTTGAGTGGTGGGTTCACTCACAGGCTAAGTACGTGCCAGTTAGATTGGTTAGTAGTCTAGAGGTAGCACTCCTGTCAACTCAGCTACATTGCACTACTATTTATTTAAAGTTTAAATTTATGCAATTTGTGTGTTTCTAGATATCAGCGTTTGGAGAGACCTTTAGAAAATATTATTAATTTTGACATGAAATTAGCCCATAATGCTCATAGGTATTATAATGTCGAATAACTTTAATAGTAAAGCAAATATAAATAAGACAAGGTACTTCTGATGAGCAAACAGTTGCTGTAATTTCACAGATGATTTTGCGCTCAGATTAATCGTTCAACTATAAACAGTATTGTGTCAAAATTCTGGAACTGGAGAATGAGAGGGAGAAAGGGAGGAAGTGATACAGAATTTCCAATTAAAAATGTGTAAGGCACTTCATGCAACTGTGTGAGGGACGTGTAAAGAAGCCTACTTCGTTTTTAAATCTTACTTAACTTCACTTTAACGATCTTAATGATCTCATTATGAAGTATTAGATTAAGAAGGATCTATTTCAATTATGGTACATGCATTAGATCTATGCTGCTATGTGGGAAGTGTTTTTTTAGATCAATGTAAGACCGTACAAGGGCGAATAGATGAGCACAAATCTTGTCATCCACAACGATTGTTCTATATTAATTGTTTATCTAAAACCTTTCAATATTGCTTCCTTTCTGAGTACCTCTGCAACGTTAGTCTGGAAATTTATGTATCGTGAAACATAATGAGGCCGAAACATGTGAATTTCCCAAAAAGTACCGTGGTCTTTCAACCGATCGTTGCGCTCTAAAATTTTGCTCAAGAATGCTGTACAAAGAACATATTTTCAAACTCTTGTCTTGTGCTCTCTCTCTCTCTTTCTTTATGGGTAGAAACGTTCAGCAGCTCCATAATCAGTTCTCGACGGTGCTCCCTCGAAATTTAAGAGAGATGTCTGACAAGACGCCGATAAAAGCTATTAAAGAGATTGAGTCGTTTCCTATCTTGACGATAGGTGGTAAGAGGAAGAGTGGATGAATTCTCTCTATTGTTGCAGAAACAGAAAAAAGAATATCTCTTTTGCCAGCATCTCCAGCTGGATCACCCCTCTTACTCTCTCACTACACCGGTCCCACAATCATCGGGTGATTAGAGAGCAATTAATCAACAGCTGTCTTCATTTTTCCAAAAACGTTCGTTGTCTTGCCAACTTTCATCTGCAATACTTCAAGATTTTCCGATTCCTCTCAGATCTAAGGCTTGTTTTATCCAGATATGCTGTTTGAAGATGGAATATTGTTCTATCACCCATAGCAAACAGAATGAATTGGATTGAATGATAAATATCTATCAATATAAAATAATTTATTGCAGTAATAATTTGAATAAAACTTACAATAATTATAATGTTTATTGTGATTACAATGAACTATTTCAATAATTGATCAAACAACCATTTTATGCGTGTAAGTAAAATATGCACCAAACGTGTAAGTCAAATTTCAAGTCGCAATGTGAGGGTAACCTTGAACGGGGTTTTGTGGAGCACAGGAATGAATCAAACATGGAAACCGGCCTTCAGGAACTTGGTACTGTTCCGGCATGTGTAATTTGGCCATTCAATTGTGGTAATTGGGTTGAGTACTAAAGAATGAATTTAAAAAGATACTCAAAAAGTTATAATACTCAAATTTTTAGATATCAAAATTCAATTTACAAGTTTTATAATCTTAAAGTAATGACTACTGACACAAGAACTGATATTCTTCAATGTCCATCAAGAAAGGACACTAACAACCAGCAATGATAAAGGCTGTTCAATGCGAAGCTCTAAGGAGTCTGAACATGAGAACGAATGCGTCAGTGATCAAAGGCGACTTCGTGACCAGCCTCCTTCCAAGTGATTGTACCTCACGGTAATCACCCTCACATCTTTATAGTACAGATGACTCCATTACAGCAAAGTGAGTTCATTCTGAATACGCATGCAAGTGGATGAAGTGATGGTCAACAGATTTGGTCATATATGAAAATTGGAGGGTGCCTTCAATGGTCAGAGCTCTGAGCTGGCAGGCTATTGAATAAAACTTGACCAACCAGGATGATTCCGTCTCATCTGTTTTCATGAAGTTCTTGATCTTTCTTAGTTGCCACGGAACATCTATCATCTCCTTAGTACTTACTGACCCAGATCAGTGAAAAGAAGATTTACTATTTGCTATCAGAAAAAGTGATACTTTTGCAGGATGCAAATATTTCCTATTTAATAATCAGAAAATATATACTATTGTAGTAGTGAAATTACTACTATCTTTGTCTGTACAATAGCAGTAACCTGTTACCACGTTACCTGGCTTGGGATTGTTCAATTAATTATATTATTTTTACATGTGATAATATAAAAGAATATTTTACAGCGTGATAACATTGTCTCAGAAATAACTAATTTGAATGGGAAAACAACTATTATTGATGTTTGATTACAAATCAAGCAAATAATAGTAGTTTTGAAACATATGTAGCACACTATATTAAATTACTATGTAAAACCTATCCATAACCATCTATTTACACATTGCAAAGGAGCCCATAAATTCCAGTGGTGAATTTGAATAAAGGATCATGCACGCTGAGAATTATTGATAGCTCATGAATCTGTAGAAATTAAGCTTTAGATGATATTACAACATTCAGTTCCATACAAAATGCTACGAAATATACGGTTACTCTGCTCTGTATTCCATACAAAAATGGAAATGGTAGGCTTCCATTATTTATAGTTCGCTAAGCGAAATATTCGTAATTTGTTACGCTTTTAGTTATTGACAATTTAACTTTGGTGATCTAACTACTGATAGATTAGGAATATATCGGCATGTCATGCATCGTAAGAGCTCATGAAAATAACACGGTTTCACATGACGAAATAATAATAATAATAATAAGTAGGTACCACAATTGTAGTATTATAACATATCAAAAACCTTGAGATTTTGAAATATAATCTATTTCCTTGGTGCAAAATTAACAGATCACTAAACACATCAGTTTCTTCACCTTTTGAAAGTACAACAGTCTTTACAAAAGTATAAAAGGACAACGCTTGTAATCTGGAATTATTCGAACAGGGGTAAATGCTCCGAATGCAAGTAAAAGCTTAGCCAACCTATGATGTAAGGAAATGCAATCTACTCACGCGAGCCTACAAATGAAAAAAAAATTTACACAATTGAAAGAAAAAACTCATTATCGTTTCAAGTACATTAGAGAAGGTGCAACAGCCCAATCAGATTGCGAGTTGTGTAAGCTATTGTTCCATAACTGAGCGTAATCTATCCAGTATTCTACCATTTTGCGGAACTTCAAACTGTGACACTTTAAAGCTACACCTTTTCTGTCGTGCTTCTATCGATAAGAACCTTGTGACACGCAAAATCCACTTTAGAAAAGTAAAATTCGCCTCGTTTTGCTGCTATCTCGCGATCTACCATTCCGAATGAATCATTTTTCCAAAGCAGCCGGTCAAGTAAAGCCTTCAACCTTTTAATTGTTATTCAGGAAACGTCCATGCAAATTCAAATCGTGATAGGGGTAACGCCGGTCGAGGAAAAATTGTTTTCCCTAATCTAATTCATCCAATTCTTCTCTCTCTACGTGTCAAAAAAACCTGCTGCTGCGTCCTTGCAATTTTGTGATAATTCGTTCCCCTATAAAAATTCTATTAAAGTCAAAATCTCGAACATATTTTTTATGAAAGCTTAAATTCTCTATTACGGGAACTGTATATAGGTTGATGTACTTTTAGATGAATAGTTTTAATACTGGAAAAGTGAATTCATGCTATTGAGGAATGATACGATTTAACCTTTAACCTTATTAGATGCAAACTGTTAATTCAATGAGGCAATGGGTGAAATGAATAAAGTTGAATGGGTACTTATGAGTTCATTAAGTGGACTCTTTTGAGTGACTAGTCGACTGTTGATCTATTGAGTCAACTGGAGTCTGATCGGAAGGCGTGAGAACAGCTATGATTAAATCAAGAATATTCTTATTCTTAGATTCACACCAAATAATAAAAATCCAAAGTGCTGAGTCAGAAATATGATTTACCCAACACACTCAACTTTATTCTGACCACCCTCTATTTTTTTAATTTTTCTATTCCAGTTACATCGAATTGAACCAAATGACTAGCTATTCTATTATGTTTTGCTTTGCACATAGCTTCAGCCCATTTTACATATCCGCGTTTAAGTATTTGTATGATGGATCTTGTTATCCACTTCAACTTCATCCACTTTATAACTGATAATAATTAGTTTGATAATAATGACGAGTTACTGCGATTGTGCAATACAGGCAAGAAATTGTTAACATTGAATAAAGCCTACAGGCTTGAATAGACTATTAGGCACTATTCACATACTTTCCGTACAGACATAACCATTTTGAGAAGCTAACTCCGTATTCTATCACTGTCATAACCATATTATCAAGATTAGATTTGGCGAAGAAAACCATTTCAGAAATGGAAGAAATGAATTCTATATTTATACATGAAGCAGCTGGTACATACAAGAGCTCTATCACAAATAATGAACAGCTGAATAGAAGCGGCTATAGGACTCCTGGACTGGCAAATTCCTGTTGAATATTGTTGGCGACTCACTCTCTCACACGCCCTTACACACTTTGTCTCTCTCTTGTGCACCGCTGGGCCACTGACGTTCATAATTAATTCAGAAATTCATATTCCAAAGCTAGTCGCTCAATAAAAACTTGGAATCTGATGCCAAGTGAAACTAAATTCAACCAACTGCAGTTGCAACTCGTCAATATTAAACCATCATGATGAGAGCTGAAGATGAGAATTGTCGAGGTTTGTTCCATTTTCTCCAAGATTTAAAACTTCTATTTATAACGACTATTTATAGAACGGGATATAACTGTAGAAATATTGCTGTAGATATTGCTGTAAAAAACTCTTTCTATTCTAGATCATTTTCAAGTTTTTGTGATTCATGCGTTCAAAAATAGTTGAAAGCCCAAACAATATACCGATCACATAATTGTTTTATTAGACACATTGGACTCTTTGATTCTTAAGATAAATCGTCTTGATTATTAAAGAATAGATTTTTCTGTGAATTCATTTCTTTTTTTCTAGAATAAGTGAACCAGAAAGTAAATTGACTGATTCACGAACATTACAGGACATCTACGAATGAATATTAGACCCGTAGGGGTTCTCGGGGGCGAGAACTTATTACGGGCCCCTCTCTATGAATTATTATTATTATTAATTATTATTATTATAAGAATAAAAAAAATAAAAAAATAATAATAATAATTCATACAGAGGGGCCCGTAGTAAGTTCTCGCCCCCGAGAACCCCTACGGGTCTAATTATTAATATTATTATTATTGTTGTTGTTGTTGTTGTTATTGTAATAATGGATCATATAGCAGTGGATTTCTTGTCATTTCAATTAGTATATGAAATATGGCAACGTTGCTCGATTCGTGGACCTAGTAGTCTACAACCATGATCTTGGTTGTTATAATGTGTATTCTGCTTCATGGTTGAATTTTATCATCGTATCAAGCAGTTCAATTGCAGCTACTGTCCTATCTTTCGATCCTTGGAAACTCCACCTGCAGACAATTCAATTTTAGTTGCATCTTTTATGTAGCGTGGTTACTAAGCTAAGCTATCGGTTCATGTGATTGTGCCTCGGGGATTACTTTGAGAAACGTTTCGAAGATGTTTTCAGTGCTGATGAATAATGGAAAAATATGTTTCTGTACCCTGCTTTTACAGAATGGAAATCTAAGTTAGCAGAGTTGGTAATGACGTTGGATAAACGCTCAACAATATGAAACTTCAAAGTAGAAAAACAAAGCCATCATGTAATAAAGAAGTACCGAGAACTGGAGTGGAAAGGAGAATCTCCATTGGGCGAATTTTTGTAAGGTATGAGGTGAGGTGAAACAACTTCACCAGGCAAACTCAGAGTAAACTTTGCTATGGTTTTCCTTTTTGGACGAAACTACAAACTGTTTAATTCCCGTTGTGTATCGAGGCCTCTCATAAACAGCATTTATATGACGTCTAACTTTTAAAAAGTTCAATTTAAGGGCTGGCGGCAAAATTTACGGTGTGAATAACATCTATTATACCTCAAACCCAGTTCAGGTCTGCTTTTTTGTGTAAAGTTGTTTTGATCATGCCACCTTTCCCACAGAAAAGTGTCATAACTCGGATGAGTTAGAACACTAATACACAACCACCTTTGACCAAGTTCTTTCTAACTAACTTATCATCAAACTCACTGATAGTGATGTTACTTCCACAGGGAACAATTGAAATTTTTTCCGTATTCCGGTCGTGGACCGAAGATGAAAATATCATAAATTACCAAGCACGTGATTTTGTACTGTGATCTTTTCGAATTCGTTGAAACACAGCCAAGAAAACTCCAGATATTGCGCGGTTATGTGTTCCCTAAGGGTACCGCGCAATAGGGGACCGATTCGACCTGGTTTTACGGGTCGTGAGATTATCCAGTAGAAATGAACTACAACTGGGTGGAAAACTAGGTTGAATTTTGTAGCTTCAGTTTTCCAATTAATATGGTATTGTTTGATGATTGTGCCAGTTAACTGAATGGCATAGTATCGATAGGTTATATTTTTATTGACTTGAAGTTATATTGAATTCAAAAAGTACAGATCATAGATTAAACACCTTTATCAATTCAGTCACTCACAACTTAGTTACAGAAACTAAAGTGTATAAGGTAACTCAGTTATTAACGTGGCCATGGAAAATTGATTATTATTATAAAAATGAGGACAATTTTTCAAATTTGTTGATTATTTATCCGCTCTTTATGAAATTCATGAGCCATTGATTTTAAACCTTTTTCTCGATTTTTTTATCCACTATCCTGTATTATTCAACATCTAGACGTAATTTATCAATATTCGATAATTCTCAAATTCTCATTTAATGTAATAAACGTAGCCTACTGATAACTTCGTAAAGGAAGTACCGGTAGTACGGAAGTCCTTAATATAGAAGATGCCAGTACGTTAGATAGAATCCGAAAATTACAATTAACTCCTGCATCTGTATGAGTAACTCTCAATTGCAGCATAGAATGAATGTGATTCCCTACATTAATTTATCACTAAACATTTTTTAAATTCTTCTCCTGCAGTCTCCACATTTACACAACTAATTTTATCACCTTTCCGTTTTAAAGCATGTCTCCTTCCACTTCTATCTCTAGTACTCTGCACGCTCTTTCTTCATCTCATTCTGCTTCTCACGACTCTCATTCTCAGTTCACATGCATTTGGATAGGACGAGTAGTCCCTGAGGGAGGAGAATAGTGCCATTTCCATGGGATGCGTTACGGCGCTACATACAATCAATCACTCCCTTGAGCTCGAGTCAATCCGTGCATTGTGTACTTAGGCCACCGACCATCAATTGGAGAGCACAGCTTCAATAGTCTAGTAGTTTGCCAATGGAGTGTACCTCCATCGAACATTTCCTGTCACAAAACGGTTTATCGAACTATCCAGTAACTGTCAACTAAGCCAAACAACTCTGTATAGTAATATGCTTGCATCTAGAAATCAGTAATCATGAAAAATGCATTCTGTTGTTGGAGAATATTGTTCCTGTCAAATTTCAAGCTGAAACCTCCAATATACATGCATTCATAACAAACTTTAAAACGACGACTCTGTCTATCTGCAAACCACTCAGTCAGTTTTTACATTTTTTTACAAAATTGAAAATAGTTTGTTGCTTTTTATTATTTGCAAAAATACAACATAAGAGACTGTATCAATAACAATAATGTTAGCTGAAAATGAAAATACGAATCTTTTTATTCCAAAATTATCCTTTTAAAGTGGTTCGAGTAGGAACTTTCTGACATTTCTGATTATTTAGTAAGAGATATAGTTTAGTTTTTTCAGTTATTATTTTTTCATTCATGGAATTAAAATAATTAAAAACGGACTGCATATTAAAGAACTGAACGTTCTTATGGTAGCCATAAGATAAAAATGATCTAGAAAGCTAATTTATAAAAAAATAGAAAATACATTTCCTATTATTGCGATGTTGAAAACTATAGACGTTCAAAACTTTAAAAACTTATAAACATACTTTGAAACTTATAAAACATATAAGATGCCAGAAGTTTGCTTGATTGAGGCATGTATAACATCATGAAGCCGAGGAGATTATCACTTGGTGAGTCACAATAGTAGCTTATTCAAACAAAAACCTAGTTATATTAGTAGGAAACTCTATAACAGGCTACCGCAGTTTTTAAAAGTCTTGAAAATATAGAAGTATTTAAGAAACGATTGAAAAAATATTTAGTTGATAAAGCTAAAGAGTGTACAAGAGTTCCTTTCACATCAAAATTAAGCCTCACCCCAACTGATTAGTAATTATGGTAACTAGTTTATAAGAGTATAAAAAATATTTAGTAATTGTGTAATTGTTGATCTGACTTGTCTTATACACCTTAACTGGAGTCTCCAAGACATAATCTACAAAAAAAAGAATAATAGATTTTCTTTGGAGCAAGAGACACACGAATCACATCAAAATCGATAGCTAAGTGGAACGAACTGCATAAAAATTGAAAGCTAAAAAGCCGTGTAGGACCAGTGATAGTTCAGCTAGACGAATTGCAAGAGCAGCACTCTGTTGCGTCTCATCTATCTTGAGTGAATCAACACTGGTCCACACTTATGAGTTCTGAATTCATAAAATTCGTGTCACATCCTTGTTCTCATCGTATGAATCACCCAAAAGTTTACGTATTTTGCTACATTGAAGCCTACTCATACATTGGAAACATGACTATACAAAAGTTTTACTGTTTACTTGAGCTTAGAAGTCCAACACGAAGATTATCAAAAGATAAAGATTGCAACAAGGAACTTGAATTATTCTAAAGTGGTGTTGGACCATTGAGAATTTTTAAGATTACTTTCTTATTTTGAGGAATAGTTAAGTGTTATTCGGTTTCCATCCCAACCGATTAAGTTTTCAAAGTTCACTGTAGAAATCAAGAGATCAAAGGAATAAATAATCAAATGCAATTTCACGGATAGCAAGTTTACGAGCTCCATGCTTGATAATTCTTTTTTATTTCAAGAAACAAGTTCATGCAAAGTAATCAACAATTGTGGCTGCATTTGCAAGCTGATTGCAATGAGACAAGGAAAGGTGTTGTTTGAAGAGCGAACCTACGCCACAACATGCTCAATGGTGGTGCACCGAGCTCCCGGTCATTACTGCAACTTTGGCCATTATGGTTACAGCCGCTGTGCTGTGTCGCCGGCTGCTAGCAACTTATAATTATTTCCTCATACATTTCAACCTCTATTCATCTCTTTCATCTATGTAGTTTCAATGAATGGAGGTCGGGCCTGGTGAATGCGAATGTACAGTTGGAAATGGCATAAGTTGGAATAATTACGTCTCTGAAAGTTTATGTTACTGTTCTTGTCCTTCATTAAAAATATTCTGTCGATTCAGAGAACAACCGCAGCGATTCTGTCCGTTTCATCTTTCTTGTAAACTGGATTCATTTGTTCATTTGCTTTCTGCTGAACTATCTTTCACCTTCAACTTCACCACAATTTCATAGCTATGTGATTTTCAAAGATTAGTAAAACGATAAAAAATTATATAAAACATATTTTTCTCCATTCAGTAACTGATTTTCCCCCTTATTTTCTTTTTCTTTTCATTGTCATTACTTCCTACCTTCTTCCTACTTCAAAGCTGTGCACCTCTTACAGATTAGTAGCCTTCACTAAAAATACAAAATATATTTTGCTCCATTCAATAATACTGATCTTTCTCTTTATTTTACTCTCCCTATTTCTCCTCTATTGCAAGATTGCATGGTTTCAAAGTTACAGTATAGTTATCTATAAGTAATATAAATAAATAGCATATATAAAAATCACTTGTGCATTGGAGAAATGTCATGTTTGAGAGCCTTCGGAGGACTGTGATGATATTACATACACAGTATTTGTTGATCCATGTCGAACTTCTAGTAGAATAGTAGATATCATCACCTATTTGACATGCAGAACTAATTGAAATAAATAAGAAATATTTGTATTTCTTAATCATTTTGAATAGTTCTGCATATCGTCGAAATATCTTAAATAATCAAATAAACGTATCAGGTGCTATTCAGTAAATTCAGTCATAGAAAATTATGAACATATTTATTATATAATTAATTACTTATTTACTTATTATATAATTAATTAACATAATTATGAACTATTTATTTATCCTATTGAACAGACGTTAAATAAAGATGTGAGATTGAAGTAGAAAAGAAGGTAGTAGATGAAAAAACCGACAAAGATAATGAAAGCAAATTTTTTTTGAAGCTTCTGTTTAGCTTTATATTATTGGCTTTTTTGATCGTTGTTTGCATCTTAATTTATAAGTATTTGGTGGCCATAATGACAAGTGTGTTCTAGATGAGCTCACTCATCAACCAATCAATAGTTCGTTTCAGGATAACTCTCGACATTGTTCCTCTTCTTGAACATGTAATTGTCCATAGCAAATGTAGGCTCATATATTTGTCCCTCTCAAAAATAATCTCGAAAGGGGAGAGCTCCCAACTAACTGATGGGTCAACTCGACAACACTGTTAATCAACCTTTTTCGATAAATCTCGTTTGGGATGAACGTGAGGATATCATTAAAACTGATCGACCATTCGTCATTACATCCCTCAGCGGAAGCTGTTCATTATCCTTACTGAAGTTGTATAAATCGATGTCAGAAGGGCAAGAGCGATCCATTTAGCTGCCACTCATATGAACAGCGATTTTATTCTGTTGATGTTCTTTTAAGAGTTTGATGAATTAGTATTAGCCTATCACAATAATTTTTATTGTTAGCGACTGATGATGAGAAAAGAACTCGATGAGGAATGAGAACTTGTGGAATTTAGAAGCCTATTATTAAAAGTGTATTATGATTCCCAAGAAAAATCTATAAAGATCTACTATTCTTTCGTGACAATTATCATAATTGATAAATATACTCGTACATCGAATGAGATCACATAAAAATAATTCATGTAGTTTTGTATCTTATTTTCCTTATATTTTTAAAGCTGGATAAAAGTGGTTCTTTCCATAATCCCTACCATCATACATGGGCGTAGTCAGGGGGCAGGAAGGAGCGCCCCCCAATTCAGACAAACTTTAATTTTTTAAAATTAGACTAGTAGAGTTTTTGGAAGGTATAAAAAGTATGAGTTAAAGTAAAGTACCTACAAGTGAAAGCTATACAATACGAATATTTTAGGTTACTTTTCGTCGAAATTCTCAAGTACCATACTAACTGTTTCCTAAATAAGTGCTCCAGTTGCATTATTCTCCTGTTGCGAAACTTAGGGGGAGTGCCCCATCACTTTCATGGATAATAAACTAAAATACCAATTTTTTTATCCACTTTTTCATTTGATTTTTAATTTCCCCCCCTTGCCAACTTCTATCAAACATGCCAACATTGCCATTTTTGACAGTCAATCGCCATCATTGTTATTGCCAAACTTTCAATTTCAAAATTGCATAGAACATTTTCTATCAAAAGCAAAGGGATTGGGAACTCAGGTCTTTAATACTTTTTTTAGGTGATTCAAAAATAGCACAGATTCTAACAAATTATATTAAAATCTGAAGAGTTCTTCTCATAAAAGACTCACTATTTTTGTTTTTAGACAACCATTAATGTTTGACTCCATTGACCCTTGGGGATTTAGCGCCCTCTCAATGTTACAGCCAATGAGGGAAGAACCATTGGCTCAAAAGCCATTCAAAGCGAAAAGTCTGTTTCTGATCGCTCATTGATTTGATTCTGTTCCGATTTTTTAAAAATAATTCTCCATATATTATATATTCTTTGAAAAAATGTGGAAAATTTCAAGTTACAGATGGTAAAAAGTTGTTAATAAGAGATAGTAGTCGGATAAGTAAAAATGCATTCTTATCTACAGTATAATTATTATCCCTTATCCTTCATTTTTCGCAAGGAGTGGCTTTGTTTAAAAGATGATTTAAGATTAGTTCTGATATGTTGGGGTGAATCACATAGGGAAGTTCTGTCTGAAGAGAGCATAAAAACCTAATTTCAACCCTTGACATTTGAAATTTTTCTCGGGGGAAACCTCCTGGAACAAACTTTATACTTCTCATTATTATTTCAAACTATGATGATATTGGAAATAAAAAATGTTTTGTCACTTGCACTTTTGAAAAAATTGAATTTTATATAAAGTGAATCAACATTTTAAGTGATAATAAAATCAATTTTGTCTTTGTTTAAAATTGTATGCACCTGCATCGGTCCTGGAATGTTGGAATGCATTCTCAATCATGAATATTCAAATAATATAATTTTAACTATAAAACACACTACAGTTTTTACATAAATTTTCTCATTACCAACAATCAGTCCAAATACCCACTTTTTGTGTCTAGAATTAAATAATGCCCATACAATAGATAATATAAAATTTTATTCTCCCAAAATTGATGAATACCAATTACAACACTCTAGAAAGTGAAAATATTACCGGTATTTCAAATAGCTCTAATTTTCTCATTTATTATTGCCGTATAGGCAATGAATATGAAGAATATGATTGTAGAATTCTTCTTAAAAAAGGTCACCTTATTTTTGCCTCTTGACCTAACCTCTTTCCACTGCGAAAGACCATGGAGGTAAACCTGGCTACACCATCATCATCGTCATGCATCATGAAAAATAGATTTAATACAGAAACTATATAATCAACATTATGACATTTATCATCCATCAAGAAAGAAAATAAATTCAGAAAACATCTTCAAACACGATAGTTTCTCCATTACTGATAAACAGATAATACAATATCAAACATTTAATATGCTCATAATGAAGAATCATAATAAGAATCTCTTATTGGAACAGAAAATGTTGTAGAGTTCAGTAAATACGTGATTACGTAAATAAATAGTAATTACATATGCCTCAAGTATTTTCGAATTTATGGCTCCATATTGAATTACTGACTCACTCGCTTAACCATACTTATAAAAATTTTGCACGCATTCCATATTGCATTCGATTTGCATCAAATTCCATCCATTACCCAGGTGAAGATGTGTTTTTTTTCTCTTTTATTTTAATATTGCAGTAACGGTAAATCACCTAGCACATTCAAACTCATACTGACCACATCCAGAAGTAAGTAATAAATTGAAGTTGAAATGTAACTTTATGATAAGTTCATTACTATTCAGTTGATGAGAAGCTCATTCACGGAGTTATTCTGCTGTGAACAGAAAGGAATCAACAAAACAGAATTAGAGTTCACGCTTCTGTCACCTCTCTGTGATAAGTTACCTCAGACTCTGGCAATTTCTGGCTGGACTTTGAGAAGGAAAAGACGAAACACACGTGCTGCGTGCTGTTCATTTAGCGATAATTGTGACAGGTCTCTATTGTTCCTACGGCTACTGACGTCTTAACGAAGTAGCTACAACAACGGTGCTCCCTCACTCAACATTTCTCTCTCAAAATTTCTTACTTTTTCTTTCTTTCTTTCTCTCTTCCTATTCTCTCTCTATCAATACACAACTTCTCGACTTATTTTTCTCGTAACGATCAAGAGCGATTACTGTTCTTGAGCTCCCAAATGACAAGCCAATATTCTAATGAAGGCCATATTCTATGGGATGAGCTATGAGCCAGCAATATTTCCTCAATTGTAATTTTTAACAATACTTCCTCAACTGATGAGAAAAGTCAGCGATTGAAACACATGAACCTCGTAATGGTAAATAATTCAATTGTATCCACCATATAAGATATGGGGCAACATCAAATGGAATTTACTGAATTCAAATATCTCAATTGCAGGCAATTAAAGTGGACAAGGCATTATGCTGTAGCCCTGTTATATAAGACGGTGATATAATATCCCAGTGATTTTTTTGCCTGTGTGATGGATGCAGAGTAGATGCAACGATATATTTCCCAGAATCAGCATTTGAGAGGTTGATCAATGATGTTAACAGGAAGAATAACTGGGAAGTTAATGTGAATGAACATTCTCTTCTCGGAAAAGCCGCAGTGGAGAATCGTGTGACTGGGTTGCGCCCGTGTGTTTTGTCGTTTCAGTCGTGCTAACGATAATCATGGTGCTCCTTTGAACTTAGGTGGGTTGCAAGTAATCAGTAATAGAGATAAATGTAATTCTATTGTTTGAATATATTTTTTCAAATCTTATTCGATCGAGGAATGTACTTTATTCACTCTTGGCTGTAGATTTAAACATTAATTTGATGAAGGATGAATGTCCAATGCTTATCCCTTTTTCCACGAATTTCGGTCCTTGTCTCTAATGGATAATGTAATGAAAGGTATAATAATAAACCATATCGTGTGTCCTGGCTAACTCAGGTCTGATGTCAAGAGTTATCAGATCACACCTGATCAAACTGTATAGCCTCTGACGTGACTTAACGACTGTTAAGGTATATAACCCATACAATAAGGTGATATCATGATATCATGTACGATACAATGAGTCAAATAAGGTGAGTTTATAGTTTATACGAAGTAGAAAATTACTGTACCATCTCTTTCAAACGAATTGTTCGAATTTAAAAATAATATGATTAAATTTTGAAATCAAACAACTGATGATAGAATAGTATAGAAAAATGAGGCAAAAGAGTATCGTCTGAAAAAGTGAAACCAACATATCTCTAGAAAAGGAAGGTTTCACAGGTTTCATTGAAGAAAATAAATATCAATTGACACAAGAAGAATAGAATCTCGAAGGAAATCATCGCGGTCACACGAACGAATCGCGTAGAAACAGCAACGAGTTATTATGTGATTGATTCGAATCCCGCTGAGAAAGGATGCTAGAAGAGAAACACTTATCCGACCCCTTACCTCACCCACGTGGAGTCCGACGCCTGTCGGATATGAAAAAGTCCTCAATAAAACGCGCTTTAGATTGTCAATGGAATTTCTCATCTGGATTCTATCGATTTCCTTCTGTAGATGGGATGTAGGTGTACGTATGCTGCTATTGCTGCTTGCTTGCTGCTTGGGTGATTGAGAGAAGCCGGGATTTCTCCGGACAGCAGCCGTGACTTTTGATTCCAGACGGAAAAGCTGCCTTCTTCCAACATCTTTCTCTCTTGCCTTTGACCAGCGCTTCTTCACTGACACACAGACTCACACATGCCCTACGCACACAATTGCATTACGTTCTCCAAAAGTCTTTCCATCTCACATACGTCTCCCGATACAGTCGATCGTCCTGCAATATTTTCCTCTTATTCACCAAAAATATTGTTAAAACCAAGGAAACTGAAGTATGAACCATTTAAAGTAAGATGATGACAGTCATATATTATTCCGATAGAAAATATTCACAGCAATATTAATCAATTAATCTATTTGATTAAAATAAACTATTTTATATAGCTATGCTATCACATTACAGCTTAGTATGAAAGTAGTGCGGATAATGAACCATCATTAAAGTAGTACGTTTATGCAACTGGGGATTAAACTATTATTCAACAAATGAGTGACTATCATCTAAGCCAGGGGCTCTTAAACTGTGTACACGCACTGCCACTATTGGGATGCGCGAAAATTTTTAGGGGGTACGCTGGGGCAGGTTAATGAAAAATTAGGTCAAACCATTTTCATTTCTTTCCGTTTGGTAATCGCGCAAGATTATAATTTAATAATGGAATCTGAATGAATACTTGTGTGGTCGATTTACTTGGAACCAACAGATGCAATAGGTTTGTCTCACTATTGTATTTCGTAGAACAAAACTTGAGCTGAACATTGACGAACTATGTAAAATGAAGCAAGCTCATCCTTCTCATCAACGTTTTGTCATGCGTTTCAAATATATTTCCAACTATTTTGTGTTTTTGGTGTGAAATGTGTTTTCAATTTAATACGAAAACTATAAGTGGGTAAGCAAAATTTTAATTTCTCATTAAGGGGTACGGTCTTGAGAACCCCTGATCTAGGCTATTCACGTATCAAGAAAAGAAATATGTTTGGTAAGTATTTCGCTTGATAATGTGACTGATAATACAAGAAAATAAATTTATATTTATTGACTGATTATTATTAGTCAATTACGGTATTTTTCTATTTGCAATTGTCCTATTATTTGTAAAAGTCCTGAAATGAAATTGACATCCAGTACTACAACTATTAAAAAGACCGCGTCTAACGAAATTCACAAAAAAGTTTAAAATAAATGAAAATATGATCTGAAATCCAGTTAAATAAAGTATTGACGGCAAGTGATTTCTTAACAGGGGGTAGATCTGCAACCAGTGAAGCAGACATGTAACGCTTGATGCGGCTTGCTGCCGGCAGTGACGATCGTGTGATAATGGTCCCGACTGGGGATCTGACTGTGTGCTAAGCTCAGTTGCGTCCACTTCTCAACATTATTCGCGAACCTTTATTTCATTTCCGGGCCATAAACGTACCTTCCTTTCAGCTGCCGGTTTTATTCCTTGTATCGCTACCCGCCGGTTTTTAGTGGTTTTATACAGAAAAGGGGACCAGGAATGACGAAGAGGGGTCGCTTGCTGGAGATAGATACTGTATATCGAAGCTATAAAGTAACAGAGCCAGCTTAGTGCTGGTCCTCTTGCCGGGAATTACTTAGACGCACCACCCTATTCCTCTGTGTTACTTCCACCCAAACATCACACTCTCTCACTTCCTTCTCCTCCTTTAGCAATTTCTACCTACTCATCCCTCTTCATCTACCTCATCATCACTCCATCCTCCTCTATTTCGGATCCCAATGAACCAACAAATCCCATTGTTCTCTTGCTCCCTCTTATCAACAATCATTTTCACGTCCACAATTCTTTTGGTCCCCCAGGAGCACAACTCCAGAAAGAGGCGAGATTTATTCGGATTCGCTTTAGTTTTGAAAGCGTTTTCATTTGCAGCAATTCACATTTCCCTCTTTTTTCGCTTTCATAGAGAGCGAATCTTCTTTCCCCCATAATATAATCGGAATAAACGGTTCAGACTATTTCTATCGTCGAAGGCCGAAATGTTTTGTTTTCGTTGCAGAAACTGGCAATGGCAAAATTTAGACTACATCGTTGCCCTCCAAGGAGTTAATTCAACTCTCAATACCACTATAATGTAGGGCTGCAGTTGTAACATTGTAAAATATATATATAATTTTCCATAAATATAATTCTACTCTTTGCTCTATGGAATACCAGAATATTGATACCTCTTTTTATTGTTGAGCTTCCATTTATATAAATGTTGCTTCTAACATTTTCCTCTCAGTGACAAACAGACACGCCTAATTGAATAAAGCTCGCCACAGTATTCAGTGAGGCCTACATTTGGTAACCCAAATTTAAGCTTTGAACTCGTCCAATGTTCAAAGTTGAAAATTCTTGAGTTTGAATAATTACAGTGCCTTGGTTTCGATAGTGATTGGGTTTTTCCAAATATGTAAAAATTTATTTTACATGCAGACACTTGCCCAAGTAATAACTTGACAAATATTTATACCGAGCAGCAGTTGACTTCTCACAGAAATCGTTCAATTTAAAAAATCTCATCTTTCCAGAAAAGAGGGCAAAACTGCCCTCAAAGGATGCCCTCAAACATGCCCTGCAGTCATGCTCATCAGTGATAAGCTCTGTTTTTGTTGGAGGTACTCCTGTTGGAGGGGATCAATTTAAGAGTAGGATACCAATCTTTGGTTCAGTTTCAGCTGATGATTCATGTAAGGTTTGGCTGTGGAGTCACAGTCATGCTAGGGGCCTAAGAGAGCTGATTTCAGTGCGTTCTCCATCCGGGTTTAGGTATGAGTCATTTGTAGCTTCTGGTGCGCCATTGGAATACATTCTAGATGGTATTATTTCTTCATCTAATCTGTGTGAACTCAAATCTTCTGATGCCATTGTCCTTATTGGAGGAACAAATGGCTTTCATGAGGACTTTGGAGAGTTGGATCTCTGCAATGTGTCATTGAAACTTCGGAAAGTGGTTGGAGTTTTGAATGACAGGGTAAGGCTGATTCTATCCACAGTTCCTTACAGATATGACCTTGCAGCTGAGTCACTCATAAATAAATGTATAAAATCCTTTAATGGTGTTGTTCGTTCCATTTTTAAAGAGTTTTCATTGGAGGTGCTGGACATGTGGAGTTATGAGGCTAGATTTCATACTAAACATGGACTTCATCTCAATACAAGAGGGAAAAAGAGACTTGTGGGTGAGTTATTGGATATATTATTGTTGGAGACTGATGGATGACAAGAGGTAAGAGATAGCAATTTGCTTGGCACTACAGCTGCCTTATTAAATGATAATATTCTTCCTTCTTCTGTTAATGGTGGTGAGTGTGTAGGTGATGATGTTGGGTCTTCTGATGGAGTTTCTAGTTGCACTATTAGTGAAATTGATCAAACTCAGGAAGAGTGCTCAGCCATGCCTATACCAGTCCTCACAATTGAGAGATCTTTTTTAGGAAATACCCAGCATATCGAAATTCATGTTTAGCTTATATTGACTTGGAGTACAGAAATATACCCAGAACTCCACCATCATTAAAAAATGATTTTTTAATTTTCCATTGGAATGTGCAGAGCTTAAGAAACAAATTGGATTTGGTTGAGTATTATCTTGATCAACTGAGTGTCGATGTTGCCTGTGTTGTGGAGACTTGGTTGGAGATGGAGGAGGTTGATTCCTATGGCATAGATGGCTATGTTGTAGGAAATGCTTATTGTAGGGCCAGCAGAAAGCATGGGGGTTGTCTTATTTATGTAAAAAGTGGTCTCACATTTGAAAAACAATAGGATGTCAATTGAGATGGTCCTGGAAGCTACAGCTATCCATTTAGTTGAAATTAATACAATAATATTAGCACTTTATAGACCAAATACTGAAAATAATAAATTTTACATATTAGCATATTTGAATATATTGATAAATATAATGGCAGAGTGTTTTTGTGTGCTGATTTTAACTATGATTTCATTGGCAATAATAATAATTATGTTAAGGAGTTGAAGGATCTTTTACTTTCCTTTGGTCTCAATATAGGATGTAATGATGTCACTAGGCCCAACACTAATGGTGGAAGCTGTATTGATAATATTGTCACTTCAATAAATAATAAGGTATACACATGTGAGGTAGTAAAGACGTCATTTTTCGATCACTGGGCTCTTTTAATGAAAAGCAGACTGCCTTCCAACGGATCAAAAGACTACAGTATTGAATCAAAATCTATTTGTCTCTTCAATTATAATAGTATTAGTGTATTTCAGATTTTATTAAATGAGGTCAATTGGCTTAGTCTATATAGAAGTGTGACTTTGGAATCAAAAACTTTTCTTTTCCTAAGCACTCTAAGTAGTATTGTAGATACAGCATTCCCATTAAAAACAGTCAAGATGAAGTCAACTAGACCCAAAGGCAACAAGGTATACAGCCAGGAGCTACTCAATCTTAAGAATTTATGTGACTTGCTCTATGATGCCTACATGAGCACTGGTAATGAAAATATTAGAATACTTTATGATAATGCCAAAAAACAGTTTAGAAATATATTGAAGACAACTCGGATGAATAAGAATGACAAGCTAATCTCAGAATCAAAAAATAAAGGTAAGACAATGTGGAATTTAATTAAGAAACAATAAGTTGTGGGAACATCTTTGCTAAATAAAAGCTTATTAGATTCAGGCCGATTGAATAGATTTTTCATAGATAACATAGATAAAATTGTAGCAGATGTTAAAAGCAGGAACTCCAGGAAAGGACCTATGGACTTTCTCAACTCTGGTTATCCTAGACCCTCCTCTCAATTTGAATTCAAACTATTGGATGTTAATGATATTTCTAGGATACTCAAGAAAATGAAAGGCAGTAATAGTATGGATGTATACAACTTAAGCCCTAAAATTCTAAAGTTGGGTCTGGAGTATGTTATTGAACCCCTTACAAATCTTGTAAATAGCAGCATAAAAGAGTGTATTTTTCCAGGATATTTGAAACTGAATAAGGTCATTCCAGTTCATAAAAAAGGAAGTAGGTCTGATTGTAATAACTTTAGGCCTATTTCTATAACAACTACTGTTTCCAAGGTTATTGAGAGTGGCTTGAACAATCAAATCATGGATTACTTTGAGAGCAACGATTTATTAAGCAACTCCCAATTTGGATACAGAGTGGGTAGGAGTACAGTTGGAGCTGCAATTAATCTTTTTAGAGATTGTTTGGATTCTCTTGAGAGAAGAAATTCCACTGGGGCCAGATTGTTTGACATGTCCAAGGCATTTGATACTGTATCTCCCAAGTTGCTAAAAAGTTGGAAAAGCTTGAATTCTATGGTTTTCAGAGCACAGCAAAAAAATTAATTCAGTCATATCTTAGTGGTAGATTCCAAAAGGTGGCATTCAATGGAACAGAGTCTAAGTACTTGCCAGTGTCTCATGGTGTTCCTCAGGATTTTGGGTCCTACCTTATTTATCATCTATATAAATGATTTGCCCACAATAGTCAATCCTCCAACCAAATGTTATCTATTTGCGGATGATATTTGTGTATTCCTAGGCTCACCATCTGATGATTCCCTGAGACTAGCTAATAGAAGACTGGTTACTTCTATAGACAAGAGAGTGGCCAAGTTTCTGGGGTTTACTTTTGATGGTGGTCTGAATTGGTCAGAACATATTGATGTCACTGCAAGAAAGCTTAATAAAGGAATCTTCATGATCAGAAAATTGAGAACCTGTGTTAGTACTTGTATTTTGAGGGTAGTGTATTTTGCCCATATTTAATCGCACCTGTCATATGGTACAATTCTTTGGGGGTCAAGAGCATATTCTTCAAGACTGTTTGGCATCCAGAGAAAAGCTGTAAGACTGATATGTGGTCTCCCAAAACGTGCTGACTGCAGGGAGAGTTTTATTCTGCTTCAAATTTTGACCCTACCTTCCCTCTTTGTTTTACAATGTTTGATTTATCTGAAAGATAATTTGGAAAACTTCAATATACAGGAGGGGATACATACTCACAACACACGTGCAAGAAATAACTTGATTACTCACTGTTACAATTATTCAAACACACAAAATACTTTTCTTTTTATAGGTGGAAAACTGTTTAATGCCATTCCAGAGAGCTTCAAAAATCTGCCATATCCAATTTTTAAGCTTAGACTGAAATTGTTTTTGATGAATAACCCATTATATAGGTTTGAGGATTTTTATGAAAGAGCCAAGACATTGTAGTTAATTTGGAGACAGCTTTAAATGCAATAGACACTGCAATAGATAGGTAGGCTAGTTTTAAATGTGATTTTGATTTTTTATCTGTTTAACCTTCAAGCAATGTTGTATGAGAAAAATTATTTTGATGTGACTATGACAATTTGTAATGACCTCAGGAGTTGCTGCAATAAAGATTTATTTATTTATTTATATCCCAACAGTATGCATTGACTCTGAAACCTTCATCTAATAAAAATACAGTTTTCATGTGACGAAAATATCAGACACGTATGGAACATAAATATTGGACAATATAATAAGGGGAAAAAATTCAACCAATCATTTATTTATTTACAAGTTCCAAATAAAGGCCCCGATAAACCCTGTGGATTTCTTAGCAGGTGCCAACATAATATTAATATTACAAGATTAAAAAATGGAAATCAATTAAATAATACAAATTACAAATTTTAAGAATGTAGGGTACAATTATATTGCACAAGTAAATCACACACAAGTTAAAACCACCCCAGTACTCATCGTTCAAAGAAAATAATTTTATTGGTGACGTAGAAGGAAGTTTAACCTTGGATCAAATGAAATCTTCGAGAATTAATCAGAAGTTCATCTAGATACCTTCAAGTTATCTCGAATAGCATTTCTCCATGTCAGAGAAAGCCAAAATTATTTGTTATGCAGTTCTTCCACTGTACATTACAAATCAGGCATTACAATTAAACGCTAAAGCTCCATATTTTTCATTTTGAATTCACATGTGTTGTTAGACTATCATTTCATTCTTTGATACAAAATTGATTTATAAAATTTATTTCCAGATTGTAAAATTGATATAACTAACTCGAATTTATGCTTTATCTTCATGGTATCAGTGATGGTGATACTGTCGTGGATATCCATTGTTAAAGATTGGAAACTATTGAAGTGAAGAAAGTGTATTGTTTAAAAGTGATGTGTCGAGTTTTTAAGAGTGTCAACTAGCCAGTGGTCCCTCACCTGGCCTACCTTCAGGGCATTACCAATACAATCACTCACTCACTCACTCTCTCTCTCTCAGAAAGAATTAAGTTTGAGTGGACGAATTTTTGTCCAGACTTCGCCCTTATTACGTAAATGCTTCACATAAAATTTTATTGTTAATATCCAAACTTTTTCTCATTTTCTTATCTATTGTGTTGTTAATAATATTCTTTTTAATCAGTCACAATTATATTTTGTAAATTCACGTAAATAAAGTAATTTTATCTTTATCTTTATCTCTCTTTCTCTCTCTTCTATAAATTTTCTTAGTTAAAGTATGACTGAATGAGTCGTTAGATAGCAGCACCTTAATAAATATTCTTTCCCGTGGCTGTGAAATTTTCAGCTCACGGGCAGTCGTGTGATAACCTCTAGTGAGGCAAAATTGGTTTTGGCGAAGGACGGGCTCCTGCCGATATGCTCATAGTGCATCTCATAGTGAATTTTTATAGTGTTTGGCTTAATTGTGCTAATTAAATATTAATTCATTCTCATTAATAATTTCAATTCTTTTGTTATTGCTGAAAAGTTTAAGATTTGATCTGAAGGGTTAAGCCCAAAAGCAACTGTTTTCTTTAAATTTTGATAATATAATTTCATTGGTTTATTGTTTGCTGGTATATGTGTTAATAAGTTCCGGTGAGTCTTTTATTTTCTAATAAAAAATTATATTTCTGAAAGTAGAATTAGAGAGGACCTAATTAATTTAAAACATTTTGTTAGTCCTGTTATCAGTTTATGAGAATAAGGAGAGAATTAATATTTATATTTAAAGAGAGAAAGAGAGTTCCAACATTTTGGATACTTATTTGATAAAATTATAAACTTATTTTTTATTTAAATTGATAAATTAAATTTTAGTCGATCCAAGTTGAAGCTTTTATATAAATTTTTAATGGAAGATTTTAAATTTTGATAATATTAAAATTTTAATAATTTTAATTAATTTTCAGATCTGAAAGCAGTGTGCAAATTTGAAGGTGCTAAGTGTCATGTTTATTGATTAGCATTGGATTTAAATCAATTATTTCGAAGACCGATGTTTGAGAATTATTAGACAGACTTAAACCTACATTTTGGATCACTCGAGTTCAAAAATCTAAGCCAGTTTTATTGTTTAATGTTAAGCTCTTAATGAATTAATATGAGTCTATTTTTGATAATGTTTACGTCTTGACAAAACTCACCAGTAGACTGGCAAATACTTTGCCCCTGGAAGGAACTTGGGAACTTGTTCTTCTAGGAATAGTACTTTTAGGATTAAAGCGTCAGTATTTACTGGTTAATTTTTAGGATGTACTCTTGATAATCTAATTCAGTGGGTTAAACCCGTGGTTAGGTGTGATTTTGATCAATTAATTTCAATCCATTTTGTTGTTGATCACTTTGAATTCTGAGAAGTTGATATAGTTGTTGTTTAGTTTAATTTTATTAATTTGTTATTCCTCTCGATTTCATCCAATTTAAATTGTGATAATCTAATCAGGAGGATTGAACACGATAGTGTTTGGCTTAATTGTGCTAATTAAATATTAATCCATTTTTATCAATAATTTTAATTCTCTTGTTAATGGTCAGCTTGAGAGTTCATGATTTGATCTGAAGGGTTAAGCCCAATAATTACTGTTTTGTTTAAATTTTGATCATTCAATTTTGATAACTTAACTTATGGTAATTCCGATTAATTCTTTTTTTTTTAATTTCTGTTATTGGCCAGTTAATTTTGATAAGTAGATTGAGGAAGCGAGTCCGATAATATTGGTTAGTTGGATTATGATAATTCAACTCAAATTAAATTCCATTAATTGTATCTGTCTTGCTAATGGTCAGTTTCAATTTTTATCATCGAATTCGTGGTTTTAAGATTAATTTGAAAATTTTTATCTTACATTCGTAACTTCCTGATTCAATATTTATTTGATAATTTCAATACTTTAAATCCAAGTTCAGAATTCACTTTTATTGATTATATTATATTCCTTTTTTTCTTCTTTTTGGAGTAATGATCTACAATTGTTGTTGTTGTTGCTGTTGCTGTTGTGTATTGTATAAGTAACTGGAATTGGTATTAGGATAAGAATTTTTGATTGTTACTTGGGAGACGCAATATATGTGTTAAAATTCAGTCGGCCATCATTTGTCGTTCACCCTATCCTAGTCTAAGTTGCCTACCCCAGTATTGGTAACTCGGAAGGTGTCCGGTTACACCATAATAAATAAAACTGTCCAAACACGAGGGATTTGTATACTATCTCGTGTTGATGATTCAACACGAGATAGTATACAAATCCCTCGTGTTAATAATTATTGAAGTAGTTTGAACAACATCCTTCTTTTCATTATTTATGTTTTAAATTGAATATAATTGATAAGTTGTGGCTCTCCATCTCTACCTTCTACTAGGGATTTCAGTCATAATGATTAGAGATACCAAAAAAGAATGTGAAGAAGGTGAGTTAACAAGTTGTCAAGTTAGTAATTTTTGCCAGGGCTCGTACGGTGATCGTATGCGTAGGGGAATGAGAAGGGGTTTCGCGTTAGCTTCTTTCATTGCTCCCAGGGGACATTCGCCGTCCAGAAATAGCCAAACAGTAAAAATGAAGAGAGTCAAAAGCCTCCCCCTAGCCGCTTCAGCAACCTCTACCTGTTCCTCACTGTTTGAATTGTCTGGCGTCGTTGAATTATAGTGATCGGTTATAGGTGTAATGTCGGCCGCGAACAAAAACCCAATTTCGGTACGTCGCCTTCAAAATGATTAACGACGTGAATGCAATCGATTTCGACGACGACGACCTCCTATCAACAGAAACGATCCAATTCCTCTGTCGCCGGTGGTCGTTCTGTCTGTATTCATTCAGCTACGCTTCTATTTACGAAAACCAATGCGCTCAAACGTCAATCCACAGTGAACTTGAAGTGTTATCCGACCATCATTCTCTACAAATCAATGATAAATCGGATGTGTTGTCTTTGCTCGGGAACAAATAGTGTCAGAGTACAATAGAAATGCGTGAGGCTCTTGACATCGGAAGAAAGAGAGTAGTATCAATCAATTTATTGTGATAGCTGGAATGATGATGATGATGATTCATATTGATCAAGTCCACGATGAACAAAAGTTGTGTTTTGAGGCCTGGCAATAAGTTTGGGGATATATCAGAAAGTTTCAGATGGATATCACTTCTCAGCAAGTCAACAACCTTGTCTTAGAGGTTGCAAAGAATATCATTCACCCACTCAATAATAATCATGATGTTCATAGTTTTTTGTGAATACCATAAATAATAGAGCCAGTGGCTTTCGAAACCTATTTAGGTTCTATATTGCAACAATTAGTATTTTTTATCTGTTCAAATAGTTTTTCAGGAGTGGTGATGTGATGATGATCGATAATAAGTATGACTTTATAACGCATTCATATTCCATATATATACTCATACAGTATTAACAGTATTTTATTGTATTTTATTGACTTGACTCGACTTAAGTCGACTTTGTACAATACAATACTGTCAAATTCATACCCTTTAAACATTGATAGTGGATCATTTTCTTGCAACTTTAATTCTAGGAAAGGGGTCAAGAATATTAACTGTTTCTTTGGGAAATGAAACTGCTAGAACCGTAGTTCAATCAATAATTATGTATTGAACTTGTAATAGCTTACTTTGGTTCCTTGACATAACATTCATCACTTTCCATTGCCATACCATTGAAAAAATGGTACCAAATAAAGAATACTTTAATTTCATTATCTATATTTTTTCAATCACAATAAGGAAAAAATATCATAGGAACAATAATCGATCCAACTATTTAACATGTACTTATTATGGCTGAACCTCTTTGGGGATTATTTCTCTAATAATAATAATAATAATAATAATAATAATAATAATAATAATAATAATAATAATAATAATAATAATAATAATAATAATAATAATAATAATAATAATAATAATAATAATAATAATAATAATAATAATAATAATAATAATAATAACAACAACAACAACAACAACAACAACAACAACAACAACAACAACAATAATAATAATAATAATAATAATAATAGTGATAATAATAATAGTAATAACAACAACAACAACAACAATAATAATAATAATGATAAAAATAAAAATAATAATAACAATAATAATAATACATGAAATAGGACAAAATACATAATTAAATGACTTAACTTTCGGTTTGCCCTCTACATAGCATATTTCCATGACTAATGAACGACATTCCACTTAAATTTGTAGAATCCCTAAGCAAGTGCGAACTGTAGTCCTCTCCCCGTAATTTTCAAACGCTAACAGTCCTATGTAATCACCTCCAATTCTAAGACTAAGTATAGTAGAAAAGGCCTTTTCAAGGTAGTATTCTCAAACATATTTTCTTATTTAATGAAAATATCTGGCCTCACCCCGGAAAAAATTCTAGGTTCGTCCCTGTCTCTTAGACTATTCTAACATGATAACAATGTAATTTCGAGTGGATGAAAGCCACAAACGTCGAACTACAACTTACTCAATTGAAAAGGTACTTACTCGCAGTCTACTAACCTAATCAATTGATGCAAAGGCTTGGAACGGTGTACAAGTATTTTGCGTCGTTTAAAACGCTGCCTCATGTCAGAGGCATTTCAGTAACGGAAACCAGCAACGGGCGACTATCGAGCCGCAAATTAAAATTTTCAAACGAAGCCACTCTACCGCTGGAATCTGTAGGATACCATTGCACCAGTGCTATCACTAGTGCAGCGCAGGCGACCCTTGTCGCTTTTAGCAGCCGATCGAATACCTCACGTCGTCTCTTAATTGCTACGCCTTCCCGTTCCGACGAGGAAAACACTTGTGATCACGCATCATGTTTCCCCCACTTTGCTGTGGTGGTTCACTAGTCACTGACGTCTCAAGTGCGCTTTTGAATTCTAAATTCGTGCAGACGCCGAGCTGTTTCCGATGTTGAAGTAATGATGTGTTGCTCTGAAACATAGTCTGATAAATATTTCTTTGATGTATTTGATACACGATTCATTTTTCAACATATATTCATGAACTATTACTATAGATGTGGAGTGATAAGAACCGTAATTTGCGATTTAACAGGTGCTGGAATTTTCAAGATAATAGTATCAATGGAGAAATATGATAACATTAAATATGCTATATGAACCATCTCTCAAGCACTTCTATTCCTGTTATTTTCTTCAAGATAACCTTTTTAAAAATGCAAGATAACCTCTCCAAAAATGCTCCATTCGACCTCCTTCCGTATTTTAAAATTTCCTGAGCCAGATGGAGACGGCACTGACTTTTCCAGCAACTTTTCCATTGGTCTCCAAAAGTGAAAATGTATGTTTTTATTGAGGGACTCATATTCAAATAGATATAGCCTTTCTACCGCCTGAATCTCCAATACAAATTATTTCATAGAGTGGAACAACATACAAAACGTTTCACATTTTTAAATTACTATGGAAAATTCTTAACAAAAATGGTAATGTTGAAATTTTGTAGATAAGGGACAAAGATGCATATTAGACCACACAATATTTGTAGAAGTAATCAGCTCGAAGTGATTATATGAAATTCCCAGAGGAATTTAGTAGATTTTATGAGTATTCATATGTAAGTTATATTCAGCACACTAAAGACTTCGAATTATTGAAATTAAATTAACATGTTTCATCTTCATAAGAATAAGATTTCCATCTTGTAAAAAACAAAGAGATGAGGCAAATGAGAAAACTCACGGATATCCATACTTCTGGTCCACTAGTCATTGCAGTAATGTTTATCAATTGAGAAATTATCATAGAAATTCAAGCCCGTAGAAGATTGAAAACTGCATGAATGTTCCAACAACTGTCTATTCCGCTCAAATTCATTATCATGAGTGGGGCACACTCAAGTAGCTAAGCTCGCATTTTCTCGGAACAGCTTCCAACGTCATACGAATTTATTAGAATCTCGTTGAAATTCACCTTGTTGAAGCTCAATAATACCGTTTTATCCGATACAAACAAGCCTCTGTTCCAATAAGACGGAGCCTGAAAACCCTTTGCAATGCCAATGAGAACAAATCGTATTAATAATGCATACGTTCGAATATGGCTCCTTCTTATGAGCTGTCTCAAAAACAGACTGTATTCATAAAGACTCGAGAACGTCTGGAACAGGAAGAAGTATGGTAAGCTTTGATACAGTGGTAGGAAGAAGAGAATAACGCTGATGAAGAGCAGGTAGAACAGGACAAATAGAAGGAGAATGAATAGATGGGGAACAGGCTCAAAGACTAGGTAATTTGAATCCCAGATTGGAAGAATGCAAAGTATGAGATTGGCGAGTCTCTTACTAGTCTTCTCGAATAGGGTACTGCAAATGAAGCTCTTCTGCTCAGATAAAATATAATATATTTCTTATAATATTTATGAATACATTCAAAGGATACATTGGAGGTTATACAGTGAAGTCTATGAGGTCATCCAACACTGGAACATGGTCTACTTCGTGTTAAAACTCTTGCATTATCAGTCAGTTCACCGGTGCAGAGAGCCTATTACCAAATGATTTTGTATGTGCAATAAACCAACTGCCGATTTTTGATTTTTCCCTTGATAATTGAATCATTATACTCTTAATTGATTCTCTCTAGTTATCATAATGTCAATGAAAAACGCCCCACTATTGCTATTGCTGATGGGTTTTATGTGCTAATAATGTGAAAATACAAGTCCCTAAGTTCTTCCACATTAAAAGTGGAAAACTTGTAGATACACCACTTTATATAATTATAATTTATTACAATTTCAATTTTAATTCGAATCTTTTTTGAACAATTGCTCCAAGGAATTTATTAAAATAAAAATTGAAATAAAAATTTTAAATACAAATTGTGTATCAACCAGGAATTTTTTTTTATGATCATGAACTTTTCCTTATAAGACATAAAAATCCCATTACTTCACAATACCTTATGAGGGATCACTGTTCTGGTTTGTAAGGAAGTAAGGAGTCATTCTGAAGTAAAAAATAATCATTTTCTAATCTGGCAATGAAAGTGAAAAATGAAGTTGGCATTTTATTTCATTATCATGTTAATGTTGGTTTGTGGGACTGTAAAATTGAAAAATGCTTTCTCATTAAACATCCCCTTTCATTAGGTGGTAAAGTTACGGTCGTGAGCTTGAAACTCATACCACCTCTTCATTAATAAGCTGAATGTTGGAATAGTTGGTGTAAGTAAGTATTTTCAACTAGGAGCAGGTGTCGGAGAAGGAGAATCAGAGTATGACGACGACTACGGAGTCACCTTTCCTTATCAAGACATGCGGTTGGCCGCTGTGGTTGCTGCTCCTCCATACCTCACAGTTTGCGGTTCTCTCCAACAAACTTGGCCTCACTCCGTAGAAGGCTGAAAGTCTGCCCAGCAGCAAGACTAGCAGAGCGGCAATGAATGCTTTGCTCACCCCTCAACCCGAACTTCTCTGAGTATGGATGTACTGGTTCAAACCAAAGTCTGCAAAATCTTGTGTAGAAATCAAAAATTATTTTTCATCCCTTACTTTAACATGAATTTATAAAATGATACTTCCCTTATCTGGTGAGGAAAGTGTAAAATAAAAATGGCATATTTCATTCTCAAATTATTGAACCATGAAACAAGTGGGGCTATTTTCTGTAATAAATTGATATGAGCTTGATTAAACATGAAATTCCTATTTTCCACATAATCTATTTGAGGCCCCAATGCATCCAGGTGTGAGTTTTCGTTCAGGTATCGAAATGTAGATAATTTATGTAGTTTAATGAAGTTTTGAACACATCCTCAGCTATGATTAATAGTTTTCAAGATAATTTGGAGACCCCGGATTAGAGTACCAAGATAGCGACTAAAAAACTATTTTTTATCAATGGCACAAGTATGTACTTTCAGTATGTTGAGAAGATGTGTATTAGCTATTATTTGCACTGTTCTACCTCGAACCTAATTTCTACTATACTGGCTCTATTCTTGATCAGTCTCTACTAGCTCAATTTTAATTTCTTTTTCGCATTATACTTCTGTCCTAAATTGCTGAATTGGATTTATAGGCAGAAATCAAGGTGATTGGATAATAGTTACTTGTCTAGTTACCATGAGAGAAAAATATTTGTCAATTAATTTTCCTATCAAACTATTTGAGATGTAATTTGACTATTGAAAATTTTCACATGACGATGGTAGCTTGTGACGAACAACAAGTGAATGTTGAAACAAATATTCCTCTTCCACCCTGCGCACAAGCCGGAATAACAATCGTGTTATTGCTATAGTTTGTGAACGATATGCTGTCAGTCATCAACACGTAAATCATCCCATCTTTTCTGCTTAGCTAGTCATAAACAATGACTAGTTGAAACAATAGACAATACATCATGATTAATTCCTCCTAACAATACCTAATGGGTGTTGAATGTCATTTTTATGTGCTGTGTTTCAGAGTTAAAAAAAATATATAATTAAACGGAAGAGATCTTGAGTTGAATTTTGAACAGTCGTAGATGTCATGCCATGCTGAACTATTCTCTCACTCACTATTCTCTGCTCTTGAAGCGAAGAAAAGCGACAAATTTTAAGAGTTGTGAGTAAATATTATGCAGAGTTGAGTGGCTTCAATATAAGCAATGAAAAATATATATATGTCCCTCCAATAAAAAAATAAATATAGTTTATTCTTTCACATTTGCACTTAACTTCTTCAAATGAATTCCTTCCTTTGAAAACCTTTTTTTTTGTTCAATTTTACTGACGACTAATAAAACTAAATGGATCTATTTTAATTGCTTTTCATCAGTAATTTTCCCTTACACTTATTATAACTATTTTAGGGGTAGAAATTCATCAATTATTGTTGAATCTAGCATGAGTTAAAACCTTTAAAAAAGTGAAAAAAGTTCAACTTCGAAAAGTTTTGAATAGAGAAAGACAAAATAATTTCTTGTTGGTCGCTATGAGCTTACCGAGATCCAGTAATGGAATAGAAATAGCCAAATCGAGACTGTTTGGAAGTTGCATACCCTATATGCCCTTGAATGATGCAATAGAGCGATAATATTAATTGAGTAACAAGGGCTGCAAATATAATGCAATGTAACATAGGAAATTCCTCCATCACTTGGGAGTGCTTTTCCTAGCAGAGTGGGAGAAATTGGATGAAATAATCAGAGCCAGACACTAAGAACACGTTTCATTACTTTGAACAGCTATCTCGTTGAGAATGCCGCATTCCGTTGAGAGAATCCTGTGTAATAAATGAGTTAGTGAAAGAGAAAAGAGGCAAATAGGGAGTGGAAATGAAGATATGGAGCTTTTCGGGTGATGGAGACAGATGGATGAAAGGAGTAGAAAACAAGGAAGAATATTATGTCACGAATTGTTTATAAAGCGCTCATCTTTCAACCCGTTCAGCAATGCTCCCTTTAGAAAAAAATATTTCCTCCTTTTTCCACTAGCGAAACCTCGTGGATGTTAGAATTTTGAGTACGGTAAAGGGCGATGGAGTTGTTATGTAGACGAGAACAGGCGGCTGACTATTCAGATGACACAATGAAATAATTGGCAGCGTTCCCTTTTCTTCTGCGTTTTTGGCCTCGCTTTTTTCTCAGTGCTCTGTTACGGTCTCGTTGCGCCTCATTTGAATTCTGTGAATTTTCCAAAACGATTCCACAGAATCTGAATGAGGAAACAAGCTGAAGGCGGAACTGAATTCAGAAACAGACAGCCGGTCTTCATGGACAGATTGCTTCATGAAAGAGACCGCTCAAGAAGAGCAGTGACTGTGTTGTTGTATTGCAAACTTTAAGCTACTACAAGCTGAGAGGAATGAAACGAAATCTGGTGACTCATTCGGCCAGGTGGCACAGTCGATAAAAAAATATTTCCCGATAAAATTTATTCCATTTTTCTATCACTTTGGCTACCATGTGTACAATATCTGGACACAACACAACACAGTTTCATGACAGCCCATGTGTGGAAGCTTGGACACACTCGTTTATACACCCAGCCCATGTGTCCAGCGTTTGTACACGTTGTAGAATGCAGAACGCTTGTCTATGTCCATATTCGGTACACAGTTCCATGCTGATTCAATGACTTGTTACATAGTTCTGGGCCTGGGGAATTGAAATATTTATGCAACAACTGGTTTCGGTTGGTATCACTGCCAATGATTATAATCTCAATAATTTGAAATCACTTGTTTCTATGCTTCTAGTATAGTACTGTACTTTGTACTGAAGAAGTTAAGTGCTTTTTAGAATCTAGTGATTAATTATTTATTGCTTTTTTAGTATTCACAATGTTACAAAAAAGTGATACACCTTGAAATGAAACGGAACAATTATTATTTTATACAGTAGATTGTTGCATTCTAATACTTTATATACTTTTACTTTGTTTTAATCTCTAATTTCACATTTTTTAGAATTTATATACCTCTAGTTGTAATTATGATTCACCCAAAATAGTCATTTCTACTGATTTTTTAATGATTATGTACTTGCAGTCACCACTCCAGAGAATTCAAGCTCTGTCCGCAAGTGGTGCACATGTGCTTGTGGGATTCTTTTTATACGCCAAGCCCATGTGCACAAAATATGGATACAGGCTTAAACTTGTGAATAAATAGATGTATTTACAAAATTCCAATGAATTATCATCAAAAAATATCAAATTAAACATAAAAAGCAAAAAAATATATCTGGGCCGGTAAGAAGTTCTTACAGGCCTAGTAGTGAGGTGAATTACTATCTCAGCGCTCTGGCCGGTAAGAAGTTCTTACAGGCCTAGTAGTGAGGTGAATTACTATCTCAGCGCTCTGGTAGCCATGGAATCTCCACTCGAAAAAAATGTTATCAGTTAGGAAATGTCGATTATTGAAACTTTTAAAATGGCATATTGTATCTGTACTCCCATTTCTATTTATATTATTTATCTTGAAATAAGATAATGGTGAGACCTTTGATCACATTGAGATTATTTACTTGCTACTAGTCAGCGAATTCATTGTGTGCTTGTTGACTCCTTTAATCGTGTCCACTACTCGAATACACTGAGCACGTTTTGCAATCAGATATTAAATACGCTGGCCATTAGAAAGTAAACTCCCTCAAAGAAGACTATTTTGCTGGAAGTAAAGGTAGAATCAAATTTACATTATTTTGAAGGGCATAAATTGGTTAATGAGAGCTGATTACTATTCAATCTTCTACTTTGATGCACACTGCTGAATAAAAAAAATGAATAATACATTTGTTTCATGCATTTGTTCATTCAAAGAGTTTTAAAATTTCAAATAATTGATATAGATAACATACATAACACTTGAACCACAAAATACAACTATAAATTTCCCATACCATTAATAGCAAATGAATAATTTGTAGCATAATACATAATGGCATGCCCCAACAGTAGTTAAAAATGATATGCAATAATCATAAATAATGATAATAGCAATATAGAAACAAATAACTTAGACAGTTCGATTCTATTCATCCACCAAATTGATAACTTAATGCGTCAGATATTAACAGATATTGTAAGAGATATTTTGAATGAGTGTAGTCCATTTCCTACTAGAATTTTACCCAGTAGCCAGTTGGAGTTTTTATTTTCTGGTATATAACCTATGGTAGTGGTCACGAAATTAGAAGGGTAAGTGAAATACAATACAGTGTTTATAACATACAGTTTATCTTTTTGAAATGAGAAGATCACAAATAAACGGTCTTGATTTTCTTGACGGTCTTTTAGTGGTTTTTTATTTTTCAACTACCTCTTAAGCAACTTTGCAGCTTTACCCACCTGCATAGTTTTGGGTTTAGTTCTATAGATTAATGTATTACAGGAAAAGCTCAACACACAATAAGTATAGTAAGCTCGCATGACGCTAGGTAATTAGCAGCTGCAATATTGATACTGAACTAGTCTGTTGCTTTGGATTAAGACATATCAACGTATCATCTTTATTATCACCATAGTGACTTATCATGTTATCAATAATGTTCTATGAGCTTCCTGCATCTAAACACATTTTTAAACAGTAATAATACTCATGAGTGAAATTTCAACATTAATTTTGAAAATTCTGAAAGGGAAATCAAAATTGTGCTGAATTTAATGTACCGTTTTTGTAAAACCCGTAAAACAGACACACACACTCACCCCTACTCTCTCTCTCATTATATTGATAACTCAATTGGGTGTGTGTGATTTGTATCTCTCACATAAATATTAAGTTGCGGACTTAAGCAGTCAGAGTTTTTCTCAGAGCTCCAACCGATTACACCGTCGTGTCTACCCCGGCGACAAATCATAAGAGAGGTCTGGCTGCAGTGGAATTTTGAGAGTATGGAAGGTTTATATTTATTGTCCATACCCTATCACTGTCTAAGGAATTGAAACCGTATAGTTGAATCTACTAGAATTTATTACGCTAGATACTAACAAGCGATAAAATTTGTTCCATTCTCTATCATTGTTGTATTGTTTCAGTAGGCCTATACGAAGAATTATGTTGTACGACAATAAATGTACTCGAAATGTGATATTGTGTACAAACTATGTCAACCAAGAATGCCTACAGGTAAAGGGTAGGCCTAATATTAAATGTACATAAATCCTTTACTTTGCTTTACGGGGAACAAACCAACTCATAACTTGTGTCGTACAGCTAACCGCTTTCTTGTCTCTACTTCACACCTTCAAGGGTGGCACATCTGAAACGCCTCATACTTCAAGTACCAATATTCTGCTCCGATCGATTCTGTCTGCAGTGCAAAAGTTATTTATGCTGCGACTCACATGCGTCCGCCAATGTTTGCGGTTTGTGTTAATAGAATGCTGGAAATTAATTTGTATTCAGAGTGAGTCGCTCTGAACCCGACAAGGAAATTTGATTAACCCTTTCAGCAATTCACTGCGACATAGGTTCGAGAATTTCAGCGACCGTCCGATCTATTGAAGGCAACACTTCCGTTGACTTATTTGCCGGGCCTCTGTCAGCGAACGCTTTGCGGAATTTCAATGGAATTCAATTGACTCCTCACCCGTAACGGTCGAACAACACCTGTTTGTACAGGGAGACTTTTGCTTGAGGGGACCCAGTTTTTCTATCTAAGAAATGTGCTTGTTATCAATGAATAATGTTCTTATTCTGTACAAGCCCAATCAGATTCTAGTCTCAAATCTCTTCCATGAGGAATCATTTTTCCTCGATCTTTTGTCTTACTTTGAAAATTCCGGAAGACCTTGTACGAAATAAGAATTACTTTGTTTTACTTTGAAAATTTCGAGAAACATAATATATTTATGTTATGTTATACATTGACGTTAAACTAGCGAGCAATTCGTATTTTATAGAAAATTTATTCAACTCTCTTTTTACCAGAAGTTTCATTTTCCAATCTTCTATCATCACTCTAGATTGAAATTTCTGACGGTTTCTGATAGTTGGAGAAAAATCAATTAGCCAAATAATTCTGGTCTCAGTGTTTTTGAGAAGTTCAATTTACTCAATTCTTCTATCAGAAAACAGTAAGGTTTAACAGTAACATAAATGTTTCTGCCATTAAAAACATTCTATTGTACCAACTATTAAGATTCAAGTTTTAATATCGGAAGTCTAATCCACAAAATGTGGAAACGCAAATTGCAAATTGGGTTTAATACATTTATTACAATTAATACAATTATTTTATGCAGACACCATTTTCATCTCTTTAAACGGTCATTCTTGTTCATACGCAATTACTTTGTTTTACTTTGAAAATTTCGAGAAACATAATATATTTATGTTATATTATGTTATACATCGACGTTAAACTAGCGAGCAATTCTTATTCTCTAGAAAATTTAGAAAGCATCATATCATACATAATAATAATTTAATAATTCATCATGCCCATTTATAAGAGTAACTTAATCATAGAACTAGTATGTAAATATTTGTTTAATAAGAAATCGAATTGGATAATTCTATCAGAATAAATCTCAATAAACTAAAGCTGTCATGAAACTGTCAAGTGTGTGAAGTGAGTATACCATGTGGATAGATAATACATTGCTTTTCAGTATCGTTCTTATTTTATTCTAATATACCAGTGTTGTTCAATATCAAAAAAATTTCCACACCCTGTGTCTTGCTTCATAATAAAGCTATCAATATTATTACCATAAACAATAAATGATGAGCTATTCTATTCTCAATTATTGATGCGTAGAATATTTATTAATTATTTAAAGGAAATCGATAGCGAATAAGTGCATCCCAATTCTTGAATACAGCAAGAATGCGTATGGTAGCCGATTGAACGAGGAAAACTGATTGGGTGTACTGAACTCCCCAAGTACCAAACCCTAAGTTAGAGCCGGTCAATTTGAGGCTTCGAGTGTGCCCCCTTTTCCTATTTGCTTCCCTAAACGATAAGTGGGGTCCTTTTGTCCTTCTCTCGAATCTACCGTCTCCCTTCACCCTTCTCACCATTTTCCCATCTCTGTTGAGTGGCGCCTAGCATGGAGTGTTGCGATATGAATACGAAAGCCTTGTCTCTGACCCTGTTCAGGATGCGCCTAACTCTCCCACCCCCCCACACTTCAACCACCCTTATGCGCTCAAGTGGAGCGAATTGCGAAATATAAACGAGAGATCGGCTGATCTCCGATCGGATAAACCCGTTTCGCTTCCTTGACTACAATTCAATGGCTCTGAATGGATCAGACAAACAGAAATTCCCGAAATACCCCGGGAAATTGTGACAAGCAGCAAAGCTGATCCAATTGAATTATATTGTTCTGGAATCACTTAGCCAGCGAAATCTATTGATCTATTACTGTCTCACTACTTTTCAGAAATCGCTTGCTCCAATTTTTTTATGAGTGTTTCATTGTATTAAAAAAAATACTTTATTGCCAATCATCATTAATTACAAAAGAAAAATAAATATTTGAACCTAAATCATACAAACTTTTTATGATAAGTCTAACGACTTGCACTCAATTTTAATTGAGAATAAATAAATATCTACTCACGTAGGCTGAAACGTTTTTGAATCGTGACTATTCATTTTCAATAGCAGCCTGGATCATCAGTGTTTTCTTCGTTGTCGGTTTTGGCTAGAAGAATTGTTGTGGTTTTTGTAAAATGTGATCGAAAATATTTAGTGATTTAAAATTTAATTGTTCATTGAGGATGTTTTGTTTAATGTGTGGTGAGTTTGTATATTTCTAATTGCTCCAAGGTGTTGAGTTCATGTCCTTTAGGCTCTATGTGTAGGTTGGTAGCGATGTCAGTAAAAGTGTGACCAGTTTGAAAAATGTTGTTCGCGAAGGTAAACTCGGTTTTTATATGTAATGCCTGTAAATGCTCTTTGTGTCGTTTGAATGCGCGGCCTGTTTGTCCTATGTAGAATTTGTTACAGTCAGAGCACTTTAGTTTGTATAGATCCCTGGGAAATCGTATTATTTGTTTGTGTTCAGTGTGGTTTTGGATGCAAGTGCATTATTTATTTATTTTTATTTTTTTATATGAATTTTTTATATGATTCGGTTTGGCCGGCTTTTTTGAAGAGTTTTGCTAGTCTGTTTGATTGTGGATTAATGTATGTCATTGTGATTTATTTTTTGTCAGTGGTTAAATACAAAAACCGAATCGACCTTCGCGAACCAAATCATTCAAACTGGACAAACTTTTACTGACATCACTACCAACCTACACATTCTACATATTAAACCTAACGGACGTGAACTCAACCTTGGAGCTGTTTGAAATATGCAAATACACCTCACACAATACAAAACATCCTCAATGAACAATTACATTTTAAATCACCCAAACTTTTCGATCACATTCTACAAAACCACAATAATTATACCGACAACACTGATGATCCAGGTTGCTGTTGAAATTGAATCGTCAGGATTCGAAAACGTTTCAGTCTACGTGAGTAAATATTTATTTATTCTCTATTGAAGTTAAGTCGTTAAATTTATCATAAAAAGCTAATAATTAACAACGCAGATCTCTAGTATGGATCGAGAAATTCAAGAACTGAATTATACATTGGCGAGGCCAGAATAAGGAAGCCTTGTGCTCCAGCCATGAGTTGTAAAAATAAAGACAAATTGAAATGAGTTACAAATGATGATCATTATTTATTTTACAATTATAAGGTATATTGCAGGCCTACACTGAGTTTATCTCCACGTTTAGTCACTCTAATTAAACTCCCATTCTCGAAAGTAGATGAAAAATTCATGATAGATTACTGGATACAGTATAAATCAGTACAGATAAATAATTAATTCTTAAAATTTATTAATCATTAATATAAACAGTTGATGTTACATATGCAATAGTAAAAAATGTCATGTGAAATGATTGCTCAAGAGTTGACATACAGAGATCTTGATGGTGATGGTAATTCGCATACACTACCCCTATTCCAGAATTATTGCTTTATCCGAGTATGAAGTTCAGTGTGAAGTGCTCATGATTAGAATTGAAGTGATATTGAGTATTGTATTGCATTATTGTGAAAAACATAGCCATATAATAGCCTATTCATATATCTTGAGTCTTCACGATACCTGTAGGGGCTAATAGCAACTTGCTGGTGTGTGCGACCCTCCGGACCCTGAGCTGGTCAGTACAATCCTCTTCTCTCGTTCACCCCTGCACTGACTATCCCCACCCAGGTTTTTATCTATTTATCAATGTTTTAAATGTATCCATCAATTGTCTTCTCTCTCTTCGCTCCCTAAATCCTTCCTCCTTTGCCTTCCATGGAGTCTTGCAACCCACTCAATCCTTCAACCACTGGAGTAGATATACAAACACTGAGCCTTCAAAACGGCTTTTTTCAAGGCCAGCTATTTTAATAACCACGTGCAATATAGAGGGGTTAATTAGAAACAAGGAAATACTATTAGCTGAGTTATGGGATAGAAATTATTGTGATATCCTAGTCCTACAAGAGGCACATAGGGGTCCTGCTTGTTACAGACCAAAGGTAGAAGGTATGAAACTAGTCTTGGAAAGGCCTCATGATAAATATGGGAAGTTCAGTATTTGTGAAGCCAAGAATAGATGTATGCTTTGCTGATCTGACATGTGATGGAAATGTTAAAATTCTCACAGTAGAGTTGCAGTCATGCACAGTGACCTCGGTATGTAATGTAAGCCACCAGGGGCTGTTTTAAACTTAATGGAACCACTGAACTACCACAATACAGGTTCCCAGATTCTATTCGGAGACTTCATCTGTCACAACACAGACAAAAAAAAATGAGGATGGCGAAAGATTAGAGCTTTGTGCTGAACGTTTTGATCTCATACATGACCCAAAGCTGCCTGCATCCTTCAATAGTGGCCGATAGAGATGATGATACAACCCTATAACATTTTCACCAGTGAACAAATAGTGAAACAAGTCACAAAGGTTATTGAATATCCAGTTCCAAGAACACAACATAGACCTATCACCATAACAGCCATATAACAGCCATAGTCAAACCTAGCTTTACTCCATTCAAACGATGATTCAATTTTAAGAGGGCACAATGGACTACAATCTCCTACTAAGGAGCTTGATGAAGATATCAACAGAGTCAACTCTAATGCTGATTCTTATGAGGAATTTGTGAACCTGGAACAAAAAACTCAAGAAAACACATACCAAGAGGATGATGCACAGATTACATTGCAGGACTTAATCAGAAATCCAAAGAGATTCTTTTGGAATATGAGAAGTTCTGTAATGAAGATCTATTTTCCAGAGATACCATACAATTGGATGAGAACTTTCTAGCAGCCTTCTCAGAAGAAAGAAGAGAAAAATGGTGTAACCTAGCTGATAACTTGGACATGAAACACAGTAGCAGGAAAGCTTTGAAACTGCTTAGGGATCTAAGCAATGACTCAACTATACAAAGTCATCACATAGTAAGGTTACACCTAGAAAAGTAGCCTATCAATCGTTATTGAATGCTAAAGTTAACAAAAAATCCAAAAACATACAAAAATCACTTAAAACCAAGTAAAGAGAACCATTTCTTGGCAAATCCCTTTAAACTGCAAGAGTTGGTGAGTGCAATAGTAGACATGAAAGAGAATACGGCACCAGGAATGGATGAAATAAGAGCTGAACAGATCAAGCACTTTTTGCCAAAAATACTTGAATGGATTCTAAAGCTGGTGAACAGCTGTATTGATGGCCCACAAATCCCAAAATACTGGAGAAAAGCTCAAGTGGTTGCTCCACTTAACCAGGCAAAGATCCAAATGGGACAGAGTTACTGACCTACAAAGATTCTCTGATTTGACAAAGATTCCACAAAGCTTTGATCAAAGAACAAGCAGGATTCAGACCAGGACGATCATGTTGTGGACATGTCTTCAATTTAATACAGTATAAAGAGAATGGGTATGAGAGAGGACAGATTTCTGGGGTGGCTTTCCTTGATCTCAGTGCAGCTTAAAATACTGTGACATCAGGTGTTGTTTCAGGATGTATAAACCAATAAGAGATCATAAACTTGTTCAATTTATAAGATCCATGATGAAAAACAGGCGATTTTTTGTTGTGCTTCAGGATAATAAAAGTTCGTGGAGACCATTGGAAGCACAGGGAAGCATACTGGCTCCTCTCCTGTTCAACATGTACACCAAATCAAATCAAATCAAAATCAAAAAGTAACTGTATTTCTCCTTTATATTTTACAAAAATACACACATAAAATTAAGAAAGAGAAAGAAATATTCCTCACATGGGCCGATAGCCTGTGTGTGAGGAAGAGTCTGGATTGTAATTGCTAGGAATTCGAGGGAGAAAAGAAAAAAAAATGAGAAGAAATAGTGTATGTTTCCTAACTATAAAATGAAAAGGATAATGAAATAAACTACTGTAGAACAGAAGGATCCTCCTCCTGTCCACAGCTGAACAAACGTCTCATAAAAAATAATTAAAAAATAGAAAAAGAAGTTATTTTGATATATATAATATATCAGATCGTATTGTACAAAAATAATAAATAAAATATGGACATAGTTACATGCATACATATTTATATGTTACACGCACACACGTACATGAACTTAGTCAGAAAAAATGAGTATAAATACAGTTCCAGTAGGTTTGAACGAGGTGGAGCAACCGCCAACGGGGTCGGAGCCAATGCAGAAAGTCGAAAAAAAAGAGAGATTCGCACATTTTTAGAGCAAAGCATTGCAGTACCAGTAAAGTAGAAGTGAGTGGAGAGTTTGAGAAATGTGTCAATTTATTCCTATGGTAGAGTTACCAATAAAAAGTTGAGTCGATCGATCGTCAAGCGGTAATAATTCGTGTATATGATGTGTCATAAAAAAAAAACCGAAGGAAAGTGGAAAGAGAGAAAAGAAAAAATAGATTATGAGAAAGTTGAATAGAAAAAAAAGAAGATAATATTCAATGTGGTTCTCTTAAGATGTTCGACTATATAGTACAATATAAACGTCAAATATATATGGTACCAAAAAAAAAAATATATATATAATAATAAATAAAATAATCCAACATTTTAATTGCCTCATAACAATAGTCTTCTAGTTCCTAAATTACCACCATCAACACAGTCACCATCCAATCATGGATAGTGATAATACGGAAGTTGGGAGTAAATGGAAGAGAAGAAAGTAATTAACAATAATACATACATTAAGCAATTTAAAATAGCACATTTTAAAAAAATAAGTAGGAATGATAAGTCAAATCATTCAACACACATGACAAGAACTAATTCAATAAAAACGCTGCCTACACTCAAGTATAGAGACATTGATTAAAAGAATAAAGAGCAGTGGTATAGTCGAAAAAAACCAATTATCAGCCAATTAAGATGTATACCAAGAAGTTTATCTATGCAGATGATACTGCGGTTGGTGCACAAGAAAAAACGTTTGAAGAGGTGGAAGATAAACTTAATCATGCATTGAGCGAGTTAGCAGTGTACTATGAAAAGAATGAACTCAAGCCATACCCTGGAAAATTACAAGTTTGTGCCTTCCATCTTAAGAACCATCAAGAACCATCAGACTTGCAAGAGACTAAAGATTACGTTGAAAAGAGTAGAATTGGAGCACTGTGACTCGCCAAAGTATCTTGGCATCGAGCTGGATAGAGCTCTCTCCTTCAAACAGCAGTGCAATGATACAAAGCAGAAAGTATATGCAAGGAAATCATCATAAAAAAGCTCACATGATCATCGTGGGGAGCACATAAACTATGCACTTCAGGATTCAGTTTCTCAGCTGCCAAATATGCTGCACCAGTATGGAGGAACTCAGCATAATATGCTAGGCAAGTGGACATTGCACTTAATGAGACAGCGCGATTGATATCCGGCTGTCTGAAGCCAACTCCTATAAAGAAAATACTCCCCATAATTGGTGTTTCACCACCTGCAATCCATAGGGAAGTGGCTGCTCAAATTGAAAGGAAAAAAACTTTCTCAAGGGACCCACTGTATGACCACCAAGAACAGTCATGGATACTTAAATCTCGCCATAGCTTCATAAAAGCAACTTGTGAGCTGACAGTGACACCAGCAGCTCAGCGAGTGTCACTATGGAGAAGAAAAGCCCCAGATCCATTTATAGAGCTTAGAGAAGAAGGGTCTTCAGTTACCATACGCCATATGGATAAAAGAAAGCGGTTAGGTGTGTGGAAAGAGTAAATATATAAGATTCATGTAGGCCGTTGTTCAAGAGACTTGGTCTCCCAACTGTACCCTGCTTATATTATGTATATGAAGCTACTTTATATGTAAAATATAATCAAATATATATATTAACCAAAATTTTGACGTACATGATTATAATACAAGAAGGAGATTATCACTTGGTGAGTCACAATAGTAGCTTATTCAATCAAAAACCTAGCTACATTGGTAGGAAACTGTACAAGCTACCACAGTTTCTAAAGAGTCTTGAAAATTTAGAAATATTTGAAAACAAAATTTAGTTGATAAACCTTTTTATAGTGTACAAGAGTTCCTTTCATATGAAAATTAAGCCTCACCTCAACTAATTGATATAGTAATTATGGTAACTAAATAAATAAATAAATAAATAAATACTTTATTTCCAATCAATAATTAATTAAAACTATAAAACAATATAATATATATTAGCAAATTAAATGGGAATCTAATAACTATAGAACTGCAATTTTTGATAAATAATTTTTGGAAATTACCCTACTCAACTATGGTTTACCCATGTTCTAGAGTAGGGGGGGGGGGGGGGGGGTTAGTGCGGAATTATTAGGTAAGTGAGCTCACATGTTGTTTGAGATAATTATTTCCAAGTTTTGCCTTCCTGTATTTAATATCCATTTGTGGACTGCAGATTTGAATCTTGTTTCAGATGCTGTGCTCTTGATGTTTTCAGGAAGCAGGTTGTACAATTTGGGAGCTAAATGGTTGAAGTGTCTCTGGTATAAGGCTTTCCTTGCTACATTCGCAATAAGAAGGTGCCTGTTTCTTGTATTGTGGCTATGGTTTCTGTTTTCAAAGTTTGCTGTGTTCCTGTGTATTCTCTGGATTATTTCTTTAGAGTAGAGTTGTCTTGGATCCATCACACCAAACTCGTAGAATAGTTGGTCTGATGGGTAACGTGGCGGATTTCTTCTTATAACTTTTATGATGAGTTTCTGAACTTTTATGAGGGGGTCAATGTGGGTGTAGCTCGTTCCACCCCAACCCACGATTCCATAGGTTAGTAGAGATTGAACTATAGAAAAATAGACCATCCTCAGACACTTCGGATTGACTAGTGATCTCAGCATTTTGAATTTGTAAATTGTTCTCCTTAATTTTTTGCATAGCTCATCTATGTGTTTATCCCAGCGTAGAAAAGAATCCACTGTCACTCCAAGGTATTTCTGAAACTGTTTCCTGCAAACTGCGTATGAAGAATTATTCAAGCTGTTATTTATTATTAAATTATTCTCAGTTGGTTGTCCATGCTGTGTAGCGGAGAAGGTCAAAAAGTATGTCTTTCCATAGTTAAGTGTAAGAAGATTTTCATCAAGCCAGTGAGACACTTTTTTTAGACCGGTTTCAGCCTTCTTCCAAGTCACATCCCAAGACGCTCCAGAAAACAGAAGAACCGTGTCATCTGCAAAACTGGTTACTTCTCCATCAATTTGCATATCGCATAATGGGTTTATGTACAATAGGAATAAGACTGGTCCCAGAACCGTTCCTTGTGGGACGCCACATTCCACTATCAGCTTGCTGCTTGTGTGCCCGTTTACCCTAACAGACTGTGTTCGATCTGTCAAATAGCTCCTAAATAAGTTCCATGGAAGTCCTCTAATACCATAGTTATAAAGTCTGGATAGTAGCATTTTATGCGAAACAGTATCAAAAGCAAACTAGTGTATAAGATAGTATAATTGTTGATCAGACTTGTCTCATACTCCTTAAATGGAGTCTCCAAGACGTAATATACAAAACAAAAACAAAAAATGGAAGTCCTTGAACCGGTTTAGGACAGTGGTAACCCGATGTAAGTCAGACCTCGTGCGATGGGCCTGTAGTGATGACACAGTGTGTGAATGCGGAATGGTTCAAAACTATACACACCTCACCAAAAACTATATCACCTCATGACCTGTCCCAATATGGGAACAAGCAGCACAATGGAGTTCATTCTTTTTGTAAATGACAAAGCAGTTTCCGTGGCTAAATATTGGAAGAATATTTGAGAAGAAGTCTTTACCATAACCTAATGTGACACGGTTCGAGCATGCATACCCGATTGCTCATCCTGCGCATGGTTAGACTGCCAAAACGAATTTTTAGCGTTCTTACTGACGTATGTAGTAACATTCCTGATTATATTATCATATGAATAATTATAATACTAAAATTTCATCCAAAATGATTCGAATAAAATATTTTTATTCAATATCAATTCTTTCTAAAAGTATTGTTATATTTTTACTTCTGTTGTTTTATTATCAATTTTGGTGACTCTATGGTCGATCATTTCTGTTACTCTACGATCCATCATTTCTGTTACTCAAATTTGATTAATTATTCTCATTTAAGACCAGAATCTATATTATTCATTGTATTTTCTGTTGGAAACAAATAAATTTGCTGTACGGGATTGGTATAATACATTATGGTGTTGAATCAGATTATGAGCATTCAATGTAATATAGACTCATACAATACTTCTACTGCGAACTAGCCTACATATTTGAATCTTTTGATTACTCAGAATAGCAAACCAATTTTTTCCCCGAATTAGTTTCAACTGTGAAGCATTCCCAGGTAACTGATTTTTCAATAGGAACTCAGCAACGTAAAATCAATGCAATATTACTACCGTGCATTGTTCATGTGCGAATCGCCGCAGACTGTAGAGGATATCAGCTTAGTATAATGTGGTATTAATATTAACTACCCTTACTTGCAATACTGCGGGTCACCCATATCAATCATCTATTTATTAACATTGCATTGATTGTTGGCATATATTCATGATTACTGTATTGCATTACAAGCAAAGGATTAATGGGTCTTGAATCACTTATCAGTTAGCTAATTCAATGGTACGTCGCTTGATATCAGTGTGATGATTCAAGCAAACAAATGAACAAAAACTGTGGGTTTATGGATCAGTACAAAATATTGTTCATCTAATATCAGATGACAATAAGTCTTAATCTTCACGCCTGTCTAGTCCCCGATAAATAAAAATGGATGGCAATTGTTGTTAATTGATATTAAATATAGTTTTCATTAACTTTGACTTATATGCTTCATTACCACATGCCCGGAGGTGTAAATTTGTTGGATAACCATGTTCCCCATGACTTGAATGGTTAGGTGAAGCAATAGATATATTGAAATAACATTTTTAATAATAATAAACATATCCTAGCAGTGAGGATACAAACATGGGCTACAGTGAACAGTGAACAAAACTAGATGCAGTAGCACATGCAGAGCCCAAGTTACCAGTGGTAGACAATATTTGTTAATAAGTCATCTCCACATACAGTACAGTACTAATATTTGAAATTGGTTTATGGATTTTATTTTTAATTATTTTTCTATTGATTTCAGTTATTGGATTTCAATATTTTTCATTTTTTTCGCATGTCTCGTATATCTGTGTTTCGTTTTTATGAACAAATGAAATGAATTGAGTATCAACCAACATTTACCCTGAAATAAGTGATTTTTCAAAAGTGTAATTGATATTCTTTAGTCTATTTTATATTTAAACTCACATCATGCAATTATTCTATTGAAATGTACTGCATCGTTAGTGTTAGACCCACGTTTATTCGCTAGATAACAGTCATACCCTGAGTAGCTCAACTACTATGCAACTTTGTTTTTTCCCTCATGGCCCTGAAGGACTAGAGTAGGAACTTGTTGGCAGCAAACAAGATTCAAATTAGAACCAATGTGCGAGAGTGCATAGCAATGTAGGAAAGCCTCACTGTTTTCTGACACGGAGACTATTAAGTGCCGAAACTTCTCCGCTGAGTTGAGGAAGGCCCTTTTCTTATCACTTTTTCACTAAACTGCTTCGTTCGCCCTAGCTCTCTTCTTCCCACTCTTCATCAATTCACTCACTCCTTCCTTTCTTTCTCCAAGTATATATAGTTGTACATCTTTCTCTCTCACTACAAAGAAAGAGCAAAGTACTCACACAGCTCTAAGGATGCTGGAGCTCACTCAATAGCTTCATTCTGCCACTGATCCCTTTCTTCTATTCTCTTTCATTCTTTTTCTTATTCAGGTTTCTGTCATTCTCTCAAAAAAGAGTGAGTGAATCAGCTGTGCCACAAAGTGGCCGAAGAACAACGGACAAAGACATAGCATGTGAGCGGTAGGATAATATCCTCTGTCCGCCCCCAAGTACAAGTTTTATGAGCTGGCCGTAAGGAACTTTCAAACAAAAGAGTTGCCCTTCCACAGGGTACTACTTCATTTCAAACAACAGAAACTTGAGAAAACTTTTACGGGATAAATAACATCTAGTAAACTGCCATAATGAATAACGATGTCAAATCTTAGGTTATATTGGAATGTTCCAGATTACACTTCATTGCTAGATTCAGAACTCTCCTTGCTGCCGCTTAAATTTTTCTATATACAATGACTTAGATGGCATTATCCAGGAATATCTAGATAAAATCGATAGATGGAATAGACAAGATATATAAATTTGAGCAAGCTCTCACTTATATAATATCAGAAATTTTGCCTTCCTATGGAGTTGAAGGAGAATAAGGTTGCGGAGTCATTGTTTAAAATCAAACTCAAAATTTTAGTATAGAGAAAACATGTCTTGAATGAAAACCATTGGCCTATGCATTCAATAATGTCATGCATGCCTTCAAATTCAGAGACTGCTATAGAATGTAATCACTTATCAAATATCAACTGATGTAAGTGTAAGCTTCTTCACAACCTTACCTAGAATTACACAAACTAACGCTACAATATACTATCACAACAAATATGGTTCACAAACCTACTTTTTTGGTGATATGAAGAGTAAAACCTTCAAATTGGATAGCTCATGAACCTTATAATAATATTATTATCACCCACAGCGCTCTTGCATTACAATTTACAAACGAAAACTCCCATAAGATTTTTCAGTAGCCACAAATTCAAGTATCAATAAAATTATATTGTGAATTTTGTCAAGCAGCAGGTTTCTGGTGTTGTAGCTTTCGGTCTCACCTGAATAAGTGCAAGAGCTCCGATGTGACTTAGCGACTGTTTGTCAACAGCGTAACGAGTCCTCCGTAAAACGTCTTATTGAATATGAAATTAATATTATCAAAAAAAGTGTTAGTGACAATGATTGTTGTTACCCACGTTTCCTCTTTCGTTTGTTTAAAAAGAAAATGGAATTCAACAACGTCCCTCCCGACTTGCCTTGCATGTTTGCCTATCACCTGCAAATAATAATTCTTGATCTATGATCTTGGTAGGAGCTGGCAGGTAAACTAGTCGTAAGAGTAAAATTGTACAACCTAATGCGCGATGCGCAATCGTGTCAAGTCTGTGTCTTGTCTGTGTCGTGTCTGTGAACAGGCGGTTTGCAAAAAGACATCACGGCAACTAGAAGTAGACGACTACTGAATTCAAATCGCCTTCCGACTCACCACTTCTCAGCTGAAGTTGCCGCCGCCACTTCCTCTCCAGTTTGCGCGTCTGCTCCTTATTCGGCAATGAAATTTGTTCACGTTCACAGCAAGACAAAGAAGCGTGCAATTGGCGGTAAAAGCCGACCTTCAAAGAGCCGATCTTGTCGCAAGATACTTCTCCCAATCCACAAGTCTACACACACAAGCACACAAACACAAATTTGTACTTTCTCTCTCACCACATGATTCTGGTTCCCAAGCACTATTTATAAAGAGTGCATAGTGTATAAATAAGAAGAAAATTTTCTATTGATTTAATTGAAACCTCATTAATATAATGCTCTGTTTAGAATTAATCAAATATAGAGAAGAGAAAGGATCAAAACAATTCAGTACTTTCTTCTAAGTGCATTCAAATTGATGGTATTTAATTGAAAAAAGTTATATTTTCAAGTGGAATTATCCAGTGGTATAATGACCCAACCGAAGAAGATTTGTATTCTTTATTTAAAGTTTTGTGTGAGGAACATTTTTAGAAGAATATATGTAACTTTAAATTGACTGTATTTTAATCTATATGAATAAAGTAGAAATCTAATTTAATGAATGTGGAAGTGCAATAGCTAGAGTTCTTCATTTTTGAAAAAGCGAAAGCATTCAATTTCATTATAAATTTGTGAATGAGTGAAAGACGATGTTTTTCTGCTCTGGTGGATAATCGTATCATTATTAGAAATGGTGGAAATGGTTCCGTTTCAGAGAGGGCAAAGGGGTTGAAGCCTGAACTTTTCAAGGTTGTTTCTTGTTGAAATCAAGTTGTTGGTTTATTTCAGACTAGGTGTTTGAAAATAGTATATTACGTTACTAGGCTGGAAAATAACGTTTTGCCGGTCGAGCATATACGAGAATATGCGAGAACCGGCAAAAGTTTACAGCCGTGTAATGTACGATATTTTTTGTTCCACTTGATAGAGAGGCATGCTCCAATCAGCTGGATAATATGCGAGACATTCAAAAGCATTCAAGACAAGTGAATCGGCTGCTTTATTTAGATTCAGAATTTGATGGGCGAATTCCCAGATATAAACCAAAATAATGACAGCCTAGTGCAATCAGCTGGTTAATATTCGATACAGGTAGGCCTATTGAGTTATAGATAATGTTTGATAATGAAATGAGTTGACTATATCTATACATATAATATATATATGTGAGTCAACGGAAAAATCTTTGCCGCACTCCATATGTTTTTTCCTATCTTGTACGGCTATAAGGCCCTATTTGTCAGCTGATTTTTCCGATCTAGTACGAAAAAGAAGCTCTTTCCATACGTGACAAATCTATGGAAAGTAGCTACTTTCTATCAAGTGTAACAAAAATTGCTTTTTCCTCCACCTACTATCAAAAGTCGCATTTTACTCCCTGGAATCGAATACTAAAGTACTACTTTTTCTCCCTAGGGACTAAAAGTGATTCTAGCGGGACTAAAAGTAATCACTTTTACTCCCTAGGGAGTAAAAGTGATTCCATAAGAATAACCTGGGAAGAAGTCCGACAACGCCGCGATTGAAGAGAAAGGAATGTGGCAACACTGTCGTGGTCGGTAGAGGAAAATTCAAGAGAGCTGTATTTCGATCTTTGGAATATTTAGATCTAGGAAATAAGTAGCTGTATTTCGATTGTGAGGTTATGTTCAACCGTTGGAGGATATGAAAAAGTACTCACCTCTAACGTCATCGGCAGGTTATAGGTATTGGTGTAGGTGGAGGAAAAATGTTGTGTGCATCACGGGACTAAACTACTTTATCTCCCTCAGGGAAATTGTCGCCCTCGGCTACGCCATCGGGCGACAACAGTTTCCCTCAGGGAGAAAAAGTTGCACTTTAGTCCCTAGATGCACAAATAACTATTAAGAAATGTTGGCTTTTCTAAGAAGCATGAATTATCAAGCAATGTACGTTATTCTTCTTCGACATGAACTATCTAGCCATGTTTCACTCGACGTGAACTATGAGATATGTTCATATCATGAAACATAGAAATCAATTTATTCTTGAGTTATAGAGTGGTTGTTGATAATATTAACGAAAATTTATATTAAGGTAAACTGTTTCAAAATTCATAAAATGTTTCGAATAAATAATTTTTCAAAATTGAAATATGAATCTCCTATGATCAATAAAAATCACTTATTAAAAATATATAAATCTGAGTTATTGACTGCATCTTATCCGGAAAACATGAAATGTCATTGGAAAATATTATTCTATCGGCTGACAACATAAATATGTAGATTATTGCGAGTTGAGAAATACTTATCGGCATCAGCTGTCACTACGAGGTGTTTGAATGAAGTTTCAATAAAAAGCTATACGAAGGGAAGAACATACATGTTGACATATTCACGGCGTGTTAAACATGAAAAAACATCCAATCAGGCCATGGCTCTTTGTAACTTAACTTCTAGACTTGGTTCGATTTGATTTTCCAGTCACGTACAAGTTGGAAGCGAGGGTGTCAGTGTAGGCGTAAGTTGTCGGCAAAACTCACCTGTCTTTGTTTTATGTTTCCGTTCATAAAAAACAAAAACAAGATTGAGAAAAAAGATAAACGATAACATGAAAAAGCGAAACGATCGAATATGACATCTTGTGAATGCGTTGGCAGGACTGCAAAAAAAACGTTTATAACTTTGCGACATTGTTCCTCTTCTGTTGATTCAACATATAGCTACTCAAAACAAGTAACAAAAGTACTCAACTGGTTTAGCGAGTTGTTGTACACACATTTGAACAGATGAAGGAATTTCAGAGGCGTGACATAGAATACCTACTGAGTCTTGCAAGTACAGTAGTATTTGAGTTACAATGTGGACCTAATTATTTTTACTGGTTGTGTACCTCTCTGACAGCTATCAAGGAACATTGCAGAAGTTTGTTTCATCAACTTTATAGTTCCCTTGCAATAGATTAGTTTGTCATTTGAAGAACTGCATCTTTTCACAACTGAAGAACGAAAATAGAATTATGTAGTACTGTAGGATTAATCTACTATATCTGTATGGTATTTTGCTTTTAAGGCAACAATTTCTATAAGCAAGAACTGCACCTAGTTATTGCTATACATAATCATTTTAGAATGTCCGCATCTCCAAGTACAAGTTAGATGGCTCTAGCTTGAGGATGAGATTGAAAATGCCTTAGCGTGTTAGTCTCTCATCGATAATCCAATCTGAAATGAATGGAGAAAAGCTGGTTATGAAACTTGTAATTCTTGATTCACTCTCTAGTAGACTAAAGTATACTTCAGCTCAATACTATGAGGCACACAAGTGATTTCTGACATTTCATTTGGTCAAAAAACTTGGCATCTCTTGCTTTTTTCTGCTAATAATTCTATCTGTTCAAGAGACAGCAATGTTCTATTGAAGTATGTTATGCCTCTTTAATTCTATAATAGGAGTACGTTCTATATGTAACCCAGAAGAAACATAATGATTGTGCAATACACACTAGCTATTTCACCTTCTTTCATCAGATTTATATGAGAGAAGTCATAGCACTGACTGCATAATGAGTGTTAATTAAATCCATTTGAAGAACCACGGTTGAGGCTTCCGATTCAACTCAAGACAACTTTTGATTGTTTCTTCTCAATGGTATATCCTAATCCCTCATTCCTTCAGCTCATTCATTCAGCTGTTGGGGTTGAGTGGTGGAGAGGGCCAGTCGCACCTCAACTTCGCCTTCTCAGGAAAAAAATTAGGGTGGCCACTCTCTTATTCAATCCCCTCTTCTCTTTGCACTAATTTATTTTATTAATCGAATAGGAGTAGGAGAAGTAATGGAAGGTGTTAGGAATGACAGGAGTTCAACTTGTTTTCCAATAACTTACTCAATCCTAAAGAGAGATTGGTCCTGCGATCGGAATTCTCATATTTATACAAACATGTATAGTAGTAGAGAATTACAATTTCTATTTGGACAGACGTAAGTCTTATAAATTGCAAATTCCTCTATTTTGTTTGATCTATGGAAGATAGAAACGTATACATGAAACGCAATCAAAATCGTACTAGATTGGTTGAAAGCTGACGATGTGGCAGCTTCAATCAAGATACCATTCCCATTCGATAAACAAGCGTTTTTTCAGACACGCTTTTTAAAACTCAATGTTCGTACAAATCTGCACTTCCGATTGAGAAACGCGTGGCTGCATTTCCTTCGTAGCTCGTGCAGAGCTTCAGCTAGCTGGTCGATTCATCTTTTAATAACCATCTGTTAATTGAAAGCTTCACTTTGCAGCGGCGGCGGTAGGCAATTAGATAATCAAATATTGACAAAGCCTTGTGGCCAAAAGGGTTGACTGATAAAGCTGCTTCATGGCGTAGTTTTATTTTCGTCGGAAATCGCGTCAGAAATTTTGCCGGAAGGCGTCTCTTGCAAGCTCCAAATGAAAACGCAGAGTGCGATCGCTGCGGCAAATCTGGATTAGAACTGCGCGTGAGTGTGTGTGCATGGGGGCTTGAAAGGTGAAGTAAGGTGAAGGGGGGGATGAAATGCGGTGGTCGAGCAATTTATATTTGGCATAAAGGGTAGAGACAGTGTGTGAGTGTGTATGTGTCTACAATCAGATCCGGACAGTTTGCTGGCGTTAGTTATTAGTGTTGTAGCTCAGGCATAACAACGCAGGCCTCAACACTCACCATTGTGAAAGGCGAACTGTGAAAAAAGCGGGCGCATTGCCAGGCAATCGGTGGTCATCGAAAAAAACATATTTTCTGTTTACATTGTGGTAGTAAATCAATTTTTAAAACGTTTTGTTGACAAGTGAATCGGCTTTTAGAGAGTCCTACCTTGTATTGTATGAATCCCGTGAGAAGGGTAACGGGAAAAGGGATGTTGTTATGCCCACTCACCTAAATTCATGTGGGGGAAACTTTCTGTAATTCTAAAGCTACTGAGATCGGTTAGGCTATTGGAAAGGGAAGCTTTGTCTCCATAGCTAGCTGCATTGGAAAGACAGGATGATTTCAACACTTTAGGATTTATTTATTCATTGACAATGTATTGTAAACTGTATGTATTGTAACTAAATGTATTGTAATAATTGTAAACTGAAATCTTGACTTGGTTCAGTCCAACTTCCGAATACCCGACAAATTGTACCACCCGACATAACCTACCACTGGGAAGGGTATGGCAATAACTTCAAAATATTTTGGATGCGACAAAAAATTCCAATTGAAAAATTGGAAAAGTTTCCCGTTACATATTCTAAATACCCGATGTTAATTACTCTGTATGGTTAGTCGCTTTAGTCTGATAATTTATTCTAGTTAACATACATAATAAAGTTATGTTTCCGATTACACTTTATCCATGCTTTGCGTGTGTCTGTGTCTGATCACATCCAACTGAGCATTGTTCGGTGGTCTATACACATGATTGGCTTACGGTCGAGTGACAACCTCATCTCCTCTTGATACCTACATACACTTAACTTTTTGCTTTGTTGTCTCTGACGAATCAAAGTTATAGTATCGTCCTTACCCAGCCGCTCCTTTCTATAACCGTACCCCTCGAAATGCAAACATAACCCACCCTTATTCATTGTACTCAACTCCATACCCGCACAGTGAGAATACCACGTTGGAAATGAATACCTCGACAATGTGATTATTGGAATAGCATGGATAAAGTAATAAAAATTAAATATTTAAAATATGTACCGGGAAAACCTAGCTCTTCCTATCATGATGAACGTTTTTTCGCTTTGAAGTTAGCGTCAGACCCTTCTAATGTAAATTCCGACCCAAGATGTACGTTTTTTTGTGAAAAATCAAGTGATACAGCACATTTTGTCGCTGATACGTTATGTTGTGACACCCCAACTTCCATACGATAGCATTATCTTATAAAACAAAAAAGAAACCGACTTCAATGAAATGATATTCAAACATTAAATACTCACGTACCTACTAAAAGTTTAAAATAAATTATTTACTTTAAACTGAGACATTTTTTAATTTCATAAACGTAATCTTTTGAAGTCGGAGCCAAATATGTTATGAAATTGATAAGAAATTCTATCTAATATCAGAACTAACACTGTATTTCAATTAAATATATGATTTTCACTAATTTCTACTGGAATACATTGTCAGTTTTGATATTAGATTGATCATCAAGTATTTCGTCATGGAAAACATCACAGAGAAATTCTTTATTATATTTTAGAAGTTTATGGGAAATTAGGCGCTGACTTTAAAAGATTACTTGTATGAAATTTAAAATTTTCTCAGTTTTAAAAAACCAGGTCGACACAACTAACCTCAAATTTGGTTGTCCTTATTCTCAAAGCCAAACTTTTGGGTTACTCTAGTAGCGACAGTTTGTTTTAGGACCAGGACGATGTCAACAGTAAGTGACAGCGGGGTTACCGCTTACCACTTGGCATTACTCTTAATTCATAGAAAAATAATTGTTATCAACATAATGACTTTAATAATACATCTATCATGCAATTCGCAGAATATGAAATGTAGCAGGCTGATTCATATTTATGTACTTTGATTCATGGTTGGCGTGTTTTCTCACACATGTACAAAGCAACATGTAGTAAATCCTGTATATATTTTTCAATCATGGTTAGAGGCCGTGATTTTACATAATGACAGGATTGGGGAAAAAACAAAAAAAAAAAAAATACATTCAGTAGCATATAATGTAGGCCTATATTGACAGCCGAATCTTTCTGCACATTTCTAACAGTGGTTGATGTAGTTATTGAATCCTATGTGTGGAGTTAAGGAGAATTCTTTGAACTGGTGGTTGAGATAAAAGGCATGATTCGATGAAACAGCAAACGGACAGAGCAACGTCAAAAGTGGAGATAGAGTGGAATCTGGCAGAATCCTTTGGCTCTTTTCACACTCGACCTGCAGCCACCTCATCCTTTTGTACTTGAAGCAGTTTCTGGCCAGGGCAAAACACAAACACTCTAGTGAGCCCTTTCCAACGCTCTTCACCGCTCCATTCGGCATTCATTGCTATGCCTGCCAGAGGGTATCAGCAATGCCACCAGCAAGGACAAGAGCACCGGGATAAAGGGTCAAAAACGCAGTGGTCTCCGAATGACCTCTTTCCTGGCACAGTCACAAAAGCTCTTATCCAATTACTCATTCGGCATTTCCTTTCTGAAATTAACAAGGCCACTGTGCCGCTGCAAATCTAATAGGGACTTTTAGAATAACTACAACAAAGAGATGTCTTAACTCAACTTGTAACCATGACAACGCGAGTTGAGTCTTGTTGAAATAGGAACCTTATGAAATTACTGAGATATAACATTCTCCGAATAAAGAAATATCACAAAATGAAGTCATAATTGATAAAAAATTCAAAAGATGAAGAAAAAGAAGATTAAGAAGTAGAAAAAGAAGATGAAGAATAAAAAGAAGAAAAAGAAGAGGAAGAAGAAAAAGAAGAAAAAGAAGAAAAAGAAGAGGAAGAAGAAAAAGGAGAAGAAAAAGAAAAAGGAGAAAAAGAAGAAGTGAAAGAAGAGGAAGAAAAAGAAGAGGAAGAAAAAGAAGAGGAAGAAGAAGAGGAAGAAAAAGAAGAAGAAATACTACATTTGGAAGGGAGTATCTCACATCGTCTAGATTTCAGATCGTCTAGGTGCTATTTTAAAACGAATCTGGAGTATGTGAGACGGCTGGAAGTTTCATGCGCTGATCGTCTCAGATCGTCTAGTATTCACATCGACTAGCGTCTCACTTCCTCTATATTTCATATCGACTAGGTTCCATAGCAGCCAGGCCGGTACAGTCAGCTACCGACTAAAATAGAGCCCGCCAGCTGTAATCACACGTTCTAATTATTCCATATTGTTTCACAATGCCATTTCACTATCTGAATTCCAACGAAAAAAAATAATTTTGGTACACTTGACAAATGGTATTAAGTGATCCCAACAATGCAAAAAAACATCAATTTGAAGCAGTCGTTCAGCTTTTAAAATGTTTCAAAAATTTTGAAATGTGAACTGAAAAAAAACTAATAGAGAATTTTTCCCATTTTCATGGAAAGTTTTAAAAGTGGGAAAGTTGTAGATAGAGATCTTATCTTGAGTTTATATTTCAAACTTTTATCTCTATAAGGTGAACCTTCTTCTCTTTGAATTAGGAGCAGAGTTTACAAGTTGGATAAATAAAACTAAGCACTTAGTTCCTTTCAAGTTGTTTAACGATTTAGTTTTTCTTCTACAGTTATTCACTGTTATTCTTTCAATGTTATTAATTGCTATATTTACAAAGTTTCATTTTGATGTACAGTATACAACGTTTTCAATATAGGCCTACAGCAATATTTAGCTTAATTTATAACAGAAATATACAATGCCGTGGATAATTACTATCCTATAGCCTACACTGGATAAATATACTGCAAATACTTTCAATAACTTACAATAAGAATAACTATTTATGTTCTAATAACTTACAATTAAGGGAAAGGCTCCGTTGAGCCTGCCTTTGGTTAGAGTCAGTTAGAGACATTATATTCTATATCATATGTCAGAATTGAATTACGTTGATTTCAGCTCTAACTGAAAATCATAAATTCAAATCGATTTTTCAAATACAAGTAGCTTTGGATAAACTCTACATAAAGAAATATTTATTATTGATTTCATAATTCCTAATTCATGCTCTTTATTTTTTATTAATCTATCCATATTGCAGGAATATTTGTCTATCAAGTCTCATTTTTAATTATTTTTGAACATGCAGGGTTTTCTTCTCAAAAGATTTCACGAATTATGGAAGCTGTACGTACATAAATCATTTGATTTCAAAATCAATAGACATTGGAAATTATGTTTTCACTATCATTGCCATAATGAATATCTATGAATATCTATATCATGTCTTAACAGGAAAATGTCGCAAATTTTGTCCAGTTATTTTTATGGACATGTACTCCATTTTTGTGAAATTCAAATTCGAGTTATGGAGTTCGCTGTATCCACTGCAATCAATAGGAGAGGGATTGGGGGGGAAAGTTTTGGGAAATGAACTCTCAAAAACTGATTTTTAGCAGTTTTTTGCGGAGGATAGTATCCACAAAAGTTTAAAGCTTGTGCGTGTGTAATGTGATTGATGTTGATGAAAGATGAGAGAACCTACAGTCTCAGCTACAAAGGTAAATGGCTGTAAACAATATCAGAGCAGCTGGAAAAGTTGAAAACAGTCAAACGGTCACCGTTTTTACCGCTGTCACGAGTATTACGTGACTTATCTTCTATTGCTAGGAAGACCCAACGATTTCTATACATAAATATTTATGTAGCCCCATAGAAATCGTTGAGTAGAACACGTTAGCAATCATAGAACCATCCACTACTCAAAAATTAGTTCTTGATATGAGTCGGTAGTGTTTTCAAGTGAATTTATTTCATTTACCATTCAAGGAATTTTGAGTGGACCGGACCCCCGGAATGGAGAAGTCTCGGTACACAGGCTAGACAAGTAGGACAAGGATTCATGATGAATCATTCTGTACAAGCAAGCACAAGTTCCCTATCTTCTTTGTCTAAATCCAAAAACTATTGTAGGCTACATGTTTTTCTGGATTGTACAGCGATGTGCAATGATGAAAAATTATTATAGAAGCACAATAGCCTATAATTAGCTCATAATTATTATGTCTGAATTTAAGCCAGTATGATTTTTTAACAAGAGTTTTGGTGAATTTTTTAATAAATAAAATGTTTGTAGAATCCTGTTTCTGCTAGATTGTGTTCATGAAGGAAGACTCGAAATGAAAACCCTCAAATCGAATTCAACATATTGAGTAGGTATTTGAATAAAGTATGTATTTAATGAAAAATCGTAACTTTTTATTTCTCCTGTGTTATTGATGAATTGGTAGCCCTTCTACAGTTGCACTCTGATACAGCGTCAATAATATTGACAATAAATGATGTTATAACTAAGTCATACTGTATTTGTTTTACGGAATCACAGTGAGCTCTATATAACTTTCATTGAACTGAATATTGAGACCATGGAAAATTGACAGTTGATAAGGCCCCCACCGACCCCGTTGCGCAAAGGTAACGAACAAGTAAAAAGGAACAAACTGTTTTGATAACTTTTTTATGAGTTTGTGATACAGTGGATCTCAGTGGATTTCAGTGGATCTCAATGATAGAAAAAATGAAGGATGTAGTTTTATTCAAGTGAATCAAAAACCTAGGTAGCAAGAGTAAAATCCTATTACATTAAGTGAGCAATTTCTGTATCTATATACCGTATTTCTATCCAAAATTTAAGATTAGCACAACATTTGTGAGTCAGAAATGATTTCAAATGCAAAATGAAATTGGTTTTGTCCAATGTTTTTCTATGAAACACTTGAAACACAGCCTCCCTGAGCGGAGCTCGGTTCATTTCTTCCATTTAATAATGATGTTATTCTATGGTGGAAATTTTCCATATATAATGTGATTAAGTTATAATATTACAGTACTAGAAATATTTTTCTGCCACTCTAGAATGTCTTTTTTATTGGGTGAAAGGTTGAAACACATACATTTCACAGCTAATAAAGAGAACTTCCTCAATTTCGAGTATTTTAGATAAATGGGCTAGTGTGTGGCCACGAATCTGGAATCTGAATTTCTTCCTTTTTTGCGCGATTTAGGTTCGGGTGGAAAGGATGAGTCATACATAAAGTTTGTAGAATTATTTATATAAAAATGGCTAGTCTCGATACGGCAATATTTGTTTAGTGTCGCCGGGCTGTCGCGCCGGTAATTGCTTATTTCCCGTCTAGTTCATCCCCTCTCTATTTCTCAAATACTGTTTTTCAATCTCATACCAAAATTTAGCATCAGTTACTGCTGCTAGTACAGCAATAAGGCTGTGCAGGCAATTGTGAGTCTGGAACTTTCGCAAGTTGTGAGTGTATATATACCAAGATGGAAGGCGTCATTGAGATAACGGGAGATAACGGTTTTTGTGAATGAATAAATAAATGAATAAAATTAAAAGTACCCTGCTATCAGATAGAATTTTAATAAAACAAGATTAACCATGACAGTGATAGGCTAAACAAGATATTACAATGAGTTCAATCAGGATCCTGAATTAAAATGATAGGTTTCACATAAAACATGATTACTGGAACAGTGTATGCAATTTGTGGACCTACATTTCAATTTGAAACTTAAAGACATTGCATTACAAGAAGATTGAGTAAATATAATAAAATAACTAAGATGATCACCTATCTCTAAACATGACTGCATAATATCCTACTGAATCCGGATTCTATCTAATATTCAACAAATAAAATGGTAGCAGCACTGGAATCCAAGCAGGCTAATCAAATCATCGACTTTTCATTTCATATTATTCCTATCTATTATGATTTTATTGTCCAAATAGCCTACATTGAAATAAATGATCAGATAGACAATAATAAGTATTTATTAATTATGATGTTTGAAATTTAGCAGTTTGAAAAATTGCAGGTTAATTCAAAGAAAATCAGCTTGAATCAACAAATTATTGGTCTAACTAATGATGCGAGAGTTGATTCTCTCAATTAGTATTGAATCAAAGTGTAAGCCCCAATTCAATCAAATTTGGAATTGATTCAAAACAAGTGGTCTAGATTAGCATCTACACCACTAAATTTAAAAAAATCCAATCCTGGCTACGCAACAAAAATAAATTTTCAAAAATGAAAATGAAAAACAAAACAAAAATGCTTGCTTATCGCTTCCGGAAGTTATTATTGACACAGCGCAGAAAATAGCCTACTTCTTTCTTCCTAGCAAAATTGGAATTGTTTCTATATAAACATGTGTTTATGTAGGCCTATATTTAGGATTAGGATACCGGTATATAATTAATTGTTCTGGAAATATTGAAGCCAATAATTATTGTATTTATGTCTTTTTGTAAGTTTTCGGCTGTGCGTTTACAATAAATAATACGTTTAATAGTAATATTAATATAATAGTTGAGTATTCAATGGTTTTATATCAAATAAGCCCTGAATCCACATCTTTTTTTCTGTTGATGATAAGTCTATGACTTTTGCTTGGGTAATGAGGTGAAGGATGATACAATAAATGCTAGATGGAATGGGAATCGAACCCATGACCGGAGCAGCGATAGCAGACTGAAGTTGCGACGCTCCAGTCCACTAGGCTACGCCGGCTCGCCATCTTCCATCTAGCCAACACTTCTATCATCATTTCTTTGCGAGTAAGACAGGTTGATTACTGAATCTCGTTAAAATGTATAACAGAAAGTAAGTTACTGAGATTGGCAAGTTTACAGAGCATGCTTTGCTAGCACTTACTTCAGTGGCGTACAGATAATGGAGCGAGTGGAGCAGTCGCTCCAGGGCGCAAGGCTCTGAGGGGCGCACCGTTCTTGAGAGAAAATTGCCTTTTACTTACAAAAAATGTATTACTATAATGAAGGCCAAAAGGGTAGAATTGAAAAAAACGTATGTATACATCGCTGCGCATTACTAAAAGGAACATTCATGTCAAATTTAAAAGAAATCGGTTCACGCGTTCAGCCGTAAATGCGTTAAAAACAGACAGAGTGCAAAACGGTCGAGTCAAAAGTAGAAAATAGACGAAAAGGAGCAAGAAAAGATAGTGAAGCCAAAACAATTTAAATTGGGTGACATAAGATATAGCAATTTCAAGTAATTCAATGAAGACTGAATTTATTCTGGAAAAATAAATCCACAACAAGTTCAATGGTTTTTATATTACAAGAATAGGAGTGAAATACTTTACTTTTGAATCCTATTTCCAAAATATAAGAAAATGTCTATAGGAATAACTTGCAAAATGCTAGAAAAATAACTGTAAATAAATTTATAGAAAAGTGAAAAAATCCAAAACAAGCTGTTTGGAAATTGATAAAAGCAGAATCTGGCCTGGCGAAAAATCATTCATCGGAGATTCGCATCTATTTGTGTGATTCGTGTACTTTTTTGCAGATTACGTCTTGGAGACTCCAATCAACAAAAAAAAAAATCAACTGGAATAAATAAAATCACTTTCCTGCCTAGTTTAATTTTTATAATAGTAAGTATGCTCATAGTTTATTATGAACGATTTTGAAATCGAATTCGAATAGGAAATTGAATCGAAATCGAATAGGAAATTGCAAAATTCCCATACATGTACAGCTTACACTACCAAGATAACTTGAGACTTGGAGTACCTTCTATTATTAAAATCCATTCCAAACAGACTAATCTAATAGCCTCCTATTCAACTGTCTAGAGTTTTACTGTGTGCAGTCAGGAGGTTGAAGTCACTTCAATTTTCTGAGCTGAGACTCAGTTTTTCCAGGAAGTAAAGTCTATCATCACAGTGACTTGAATTGTGTCGTGATACACATTTTATGAAGTTATGAGTACTTCTGAATCTTCTCACTTCAGTTTCAAATTAGTATATTACGTCACTAGGCTGGAAAGTAACGTTTTGCCGGTCGAGCATATGAAAGTTTATGCACGAGGCGCAGCCGAGAACCGGCAAAAGTTTACAGCCGTGTAATGTACGATAGTTTTTGTTACACTTGATAGAAAGGCATGATACAATCAGCTGGATAATAATTATGCGAGACATTCAAAAGTATTCAAGACAATTATCGAATCAGCTGCTTTATTTAGATTCAGAATTTGATGGGCGAATTCCCATATATGAACCATAATACTGATAGCCTAGTGCAATCAGCTGGATAATATTCGATGTACTGTAAATTATTGACAAAAATATTTTCCCCACCAATCCAAGAAATGTCGAAATGGGCTATTGTAATTTATTTTGAATCTTTATGTAAGTATAAGAATGTTTCATATCAATTCAAGGGTAGCCCTAACCAATTTGAGCAAGAAAGGTCCCAGGATGGGGGGGGGGATAAAATTGCGTTTATCTACTGGAAGAGACATAAGGGCGAAGCTGGTCTCCCCAGATCCCGATCCCTTTCCCCTTGGCGATGGACAGTTTCCAAGTTATCAAATCGAGTTTAAAACCGATTAAAACCAGTTGAAATTTATTTCAAATTGGTTATCGATTTAAAAAAATCAACACTTCCCTGCTCACGACTGTTTTCCCTGATGATTGGAAATTCTCAATTGTTATCCCCTTGAACGAAGTTCCTAATCCTATTTCTCTTTCTGATTATAGGTCTATTAGTATCTCCTAGTGCTTACCAAATTTTTAGAAATTCTTGTTCATGACCAGATGAGTAAGTTCATTGCTAGATAAGGTTTGATCAGTGACTTTCAGTCTGGTTTTAGAGAGGGACTAAGTACCCTTCTGAGAGTCACTGATGATATTCGTAGGGCATTGGATGGGTAAGAGTTGAATCTGATCGTTCTAGTTGACCTCAGTAAAGCCTATGACTACATTTTTCACCCCATTCTATTTTATAGATTAGTAAATATGAGCGTCTCTCATTTCACTATCCCTCCACGGTCCCGATCCCTACCCCCTTGGCGATGACTCAAGCACAGTTTTCACAGTTATCAAGCACTATTAACTTTAACCCGTGAAATGAGTTAAAATAGGAGGATTTTAAGTCTAGAAACGATCAAAATGTGGCTATAGATAGGTTACTTTTTCGGAGGGAGGGCCCCTGGACCCCTTTTTGAGCATGAGAGCCACATATTTTTCATCATAATTGTGAAAAGACAGCTTTGAGATATGGGCCTACTGTGAAGGTAGACTATAGAGTTTGTCTGTCACAATTAAGGGCAGGCTTATCGGAACCTTTCACCAAGTTATAGTATTGTGTTCGAATTCACTTCTTTTATCTTTTGTGACATACATTCATATGATAATTTATTACTTTGATAAAAGCATTGTAATTCAACAAGAAACATATTTTTAGAATGAATTTAAGTGGCGAGTCTTGGAATGAAGTCAAAGATAATATCTGATTGAGGTAGTACATTATCATTGTTGTTAGTGAGGGGGGAGGGCTAGTTTGTACCCCCCTCACTAGAAATTTCTGGTCACGCTTACGGGCGGTGGGAAAGAGAGGGTGGAGGGGAATTTTCGCAAAAAAGGTCAGCAAAAACTCATTCATGACCCCCCCCCCCCCTCAAATTTAGAGCTGGGACCACCCTTGTATAAGATAAGAAGTCACTCATCTCAAGTGTTGAGGTAGTGTAGTGATAGCTGCTTCCAGTTCTTTGTCACTTTCAAAATATATCCTGCCAAAAAGTCCTTCAGTTTATATGTGAAGCATGTTTGTCAAAAAGACTTGGTTTTTTCAAATTTAAAAACGGGTATTACTTTCCGGATGCCTAAGTATATTGAACAGCATTTAAAGAAATTTGAAGGACTCTATAAAGCAATTTGACAATACGTTTTAACTCTTTCATTTGATGGAAATAAGATCGTAGAAGCTTTAACACTGATAAACCTATTCATATTTAATTACTGTTTTAGTCATATTGATCATTTAATTTAACCTTTTTCATTGTTTCAAGCTCGATTTATGTTATGAACTTTTAAAAATTCCAAATAAGTAGGTTTTAACTCATGATTTGTGATTTAGGCTACATTGAAATGATGATGATGATGTGAATTGGATTGATTAGGAATAAACAGAAGAAACAATTCAGTATACTTGTGATTTATTGAAACAAAGTTAAAAGGAATAGCAGATATTGAAATAACTACACAGTAGTTATTTTCAAACAGTTTGTTTCTCATAATTTTTACAAAAATAATCTATTTTGTTCAGTTTGATCAATTGAGCAATTTATTGATATGCTGTAGTTATATTTTTAAAAGAACTGCCATGAGTATTCCGTCAGAAGGATGGTCTTGGAATAAAATTTTGTGTATTACTAGGCTAATTTATACAAGAAATTTCAAGTACGGTACTTCAATAGAGAATTCTTGTTATTGGACCCTATCATCAGAGTTGTTAACAATTCATTAAGAAATCAATCTTCTACCTTGTATTAATTAATTGAGATTGGGGTACTTATTATATTGGACCTTATCATTAGAGTTGTAATCAAATCATTGACAAATAATTATTTTGTACTATGACATTTGTAATGTTTCTGTTTTTTTATGTGGCAATAAATTCAATTCAATTCAATTCAAATCAATATATCAGCTTGTTTTATGCTAATTGAGACAGAATGTAACCCCTAATGTATTTAAACACTAGTTGTTAACTATTTGGAAGGTGTGAACCCTCAGAGGAAGGTAGATCAATGAAACATCGGTACTATAGGAACACTCAGAAAATTCGAAAATTAGAGCCAAAAAATAATATAATCTGAGATTAACAAATTTATAAAATATGAAATGGAAAACAGAAAAAAAGTCAGAAAATAGTACAAATTCATGGATTGATGAAGGCAGTCGAACAGTAGAGTTGAACGAAATGTTAGTTATTGAATTCGAAGATATTAAGACGTAGGCTCGTAGTATGTACGGAGAAGATTTTGATGAATTATTAAATTTCTTTACTCACGTAGTAATCGAAGAGTCCATTCATAGATATATATCGAATTGTTACCATTATGTAGTGATGACAGATTCATTCTTATTTGTCCTTTGATTAATATACTGCTGGGCTATTTCATTGCTATTTGTCCATAAATAATTATTTAAGCTGCTTCCATTTCATTTAACCAAAATATAAAACCTGTTGAGAACCGATATGATTAGTACAAAATATAATATTTAATTTATTGAGCAGAGGGCTCTTATGACAAGTTTCATTATGCAATAGCAGGTTGAGTTCTGAAGACAGAAAGATATAATATTATTAATAATAAGTTAAATTACAATTTTATAAATAACAGACTTCATTGATACAAGAGACAAAATCAAAGAAAGGAATAAGAGTGAGATTTTTTATAGAAGATCATTAACAATTCAAACTATATCAACCCTTTAAAAAAAATAATGTCTCAATAAGTCATTCACAGATTAAAGAAAGAGAAAGGTTAGAAATACATTTGAAAAACTTACCCAACTGGGTTATAAAGGATATGGCTCTAAATATATGACATTAAAAAGTGAGTCTCCTCTCACATATTTGAAGAATTATTAAATTTGGTGCTTAGACCATATTTGATATAAAAATCATTGCATCGTAAATTTTGTCTAGTAACTTCTACAAAAGGCTGGATGCAATAGAAAGATCGAGTGGTTCCTCTTTTTTTTTGTTAGCTATAAGACAGGAGCGCCAACGCAACAAAAAGGAAACACTCAATTGAAATCATCCGTTGCCAACGTAAGAATTAATTTATTTATTGGAACCGCGAGTTATGAAAACACTAGAACTGATAAATACAGGACGTTTAGTAAATAAAGAAGTAATAGTCAATTATGGATATTAATTCTGGTACAGAACTCCTTGCCTGGGGAGGCTTAATTTGGAACATACAATAAAATATGTACCAGAATTAAGACTAATTAAAATTTAAGGTGTACATTCAGCTGGCCAGGCGAAATGACACAGGGATAAAAATTTAGAATAAGAAGAAACTATTTCAGGGATAGATGTCAAGTGTACAGCTTGACACCACTTCCTTTTTTTTTATATCAGTGCCTTCACAAATCGCAAGTCCAATAAAATACAATATGCATAAATAATTACAAGGAATGCACCAAGTAAATAAAATAAGAAGACTAAAAAGAAAGTTACTCAAGATAAGAAAACAGACCAAGTTTCGGAAAATAGACAACGAACTTGTTGCAATAAATTCACAGGAAACAGAGTAAGTGAAGAGTACAAGCAATCTAAGCATAACAATAATAAAATGTATAGCAAGATTGATTAATGACTTACGTACAAATATATTCATACAAAATCAATTATATTTAAGATAACTTAAGAATAAGCTTAGATATAAAAATAAGAAAAATATCAAGCTAAACTCTAAGTAATTCTAATGACTTAAGATTAATTTAATATCAATACTTAGTTAATTCAAGTATGATTTAAAATTGAGACTAATCCAGGTAATAAGTTTATTATTCTGAGTTGCAACTCATTAAGTACCTATTTACAAGTAGCATATAAATGCATACAAGTAGCATATGGATGCGTCCACCACATATGTTACTAAGGACAAATCAAGAGTAAAAGTCAAAATGATGAAGTAACTATTTAGAAATAGTACCACTCTTTAATTGACTAACATGAGCTCTGCGCACAAAATCTTTACCGTCAATGGTGAAAAGTTTAACGCTAACAGGTGTAATCCATTCCTTGATTAAATATGGACCTGAATATCTCGGCAACAATTTTGCAGTAATTTTATCTACAGCTTTACTTATCGGGTTTGTTTTAAGATAAACTGTGTCTCCAGTTTTGAATGGAATTGGGTTACGGTACATATCATACCTTTTCTTACTTGAATTATGAGACTTCATCAAATTCTCATAGGCTGATTTCCAAATTTTATTAGTGTCAACTACAAACTTAGTAGGAAGGATCTGGTCGATTTTCCAAATATTATTTAGGGGATTATTCAATTTATGCCTAAACATTAGTTCATGAGGGGTATATTTACTACTTTCGTGGAACGCACTATTGAAAGATAAAGGAAGCCACTGCAACGTAAAATCCCACCTGTTCTGCTTATCAGAATTGAATGCGATAAGACAAGACTTCAAGTTGCGGTGAATCCTTTCAACTTGGTTAGGTTTAGGATAATATTCGGTAGTCGTAACATGAGCTATACCTTTCTGGAAACAGAAGTTCTTGAACAAGTGTGACTTAAATTGAGGACCGTTATCTGAGACTATGGTTTTTGGAAACCCAAAATTCACAAATATTTTCTCAAGCTCCTTGCATAAAATTATAGAAGTTGCTTTCCTGATCGGTATCAACCAACAATATTTACTGAATGCATCTACACAAGAAAATATCATGGTGTTACCACTTACAGTGCGAGGGAGAACACCAACAAAATCAATAAATAATTTCTCCATAGGTTGGGTTGCTACAGAAGAGGCAAGGTATCCGAAATTGGTTTTTTGTGCAGGCTTGCTCATAGAACAAATTTTGCAATTCTTAATGAATAAACTAATATCTTTAGATATTCCTTTCCAGAAAAATTTTTCCTTTATTTTATTTAATGTTTTCAAATATCCTGCGTGTGCTCCAAAGATAGTTTCATGATAGTATTTGAATATCATAGGTTTTAGAATGTGAGGGATAACAACCTTAGTTTGATTGTCATGGCGACAATTATAGAGTAACATTCCCTTAGAAATTGAATAAGGAAAGATATCCTCACCACGGGATTTCTTATTAACAATATCAGAAATAAATTCATCCTGTTTCTGATATTGTAATATGTCTTCAAAACATAAGGGAAAATCACAGAGTGTGATATTACATGAAGGAACATCATTTTTATCCTCTTCATAATTGTTATCTTCAAACATTCTGCTTAGGGCATCAGCAATAATATTTTGAGTACCAGGAATATGTTCTACATCAAAGGAAAATGAATTTATTCTAAGGATCCAGCGTCCAATACGACCAAGAGGTTTAGGATTTTTTAGTACCCACTGTAAAGCAGCGTTATCAGTATGCAGAGTGAATCTCGTATGTTCAATGAAAAATTTGAACTTTTCGATTCCAAAAAGTACCGCTAATGCTTCTTTCTCATATGCCGAATATTTTCGTTCTAAAGGTGTTAAGGTGCGTGAGGCAAAGGCAATAGGAGCGAGTGTATCTCCATAATATTGACCTAATACACAACCTAAAGCTACAGAGGAGGCGTCAGTCTGAAGGACGAATCGGCGGGAAAAATCGGCAATTTTTAACACAGGAGGTTGCGTTATAATAGTCTTCAACTTATCGAATGCTTTCTGACATTCTGGGGTCCAGATAAATTTTACATCCTTCTTCCTAAGAGCATTAAGTGGGGCAGCCAACTCACTCAGATTAGGAATAAATCTATGATAGAAATTCAAAACTCCAATAAAACGTTGTATATCTTTAACTTTCTTAGGTACTGGAAAATCAGTGATGGCCTTAGTCCTATCAGGGTCAATGCTAATAGAATTGTGCGAAACAATATGACCGAGAAAAGAAATACTTGGGACGCAAAAGGTAACCTTGTCAGGGTTGACAGTGAGATTAGCCTCTCTTAAACGTTGGAAAACCTCATGAAGCACTTCAAGATGAGTTTCAAATGACTCAGTGTAAATAATGAGATCGTCCAAGTAGAAGAAAACTGTTTTAAATCTCATATCACCAAATATTTTTTCCATTAAAGTTGATAATACTTGGGCACCAGAAGAAATACCGTTAGGAATACGTTTGTATTGATATAGATTAAATGGAGTTGAGAAGGCAGTAAGTCTCTTTGATGATTCAGTTAGCGGGATTTGACCGTAGGCATTATTAAGATCCAAGGTGGTAAAATATCTAGCCTTTGAAAAATGATGGAAGGAGCTTTGTATGTCACCTATAGGTCCAGCTTGGAGTTCTACAATAGAATTAAGACGACGATAATCGACTACCAATCTCCATTTATCTTCTCCTTTGGGAACTAAGAAACAAGGACTACTGTAGGGTGAACTGGAAGTTTCAATAATATCATCCTTCAATAGTTTCTGTAAAATTTCTTTCATTGCCTTAGTTTTTATAGGATTCAAAGGATATGGCTGTGATCTAATAATCTTATTAGATGTTAATTTAATATCATATTGTACAAGATCGGTACCACCTACTCTAGGAGTCAATACATCCGGGAATTCATCAATAATACAGTTCACTTTAGCTAATTCGGATTTAGTGAGATGCGATTTATCACCAGGAACAATCTTTTTTAATACATTATTAACAGAAAGTTTCTTACCTACATTGTTCATTCCAATATCAGAATTCAAAGAGAATTTTAGACCGTAATCAAAACAAAAATAATATTTCTGAGTAAATAAGTTTACTATCATTTGATTATGAGAGAGAAAGTCAGAACCTAGTATGACCTTAACAGGTAGTTTATCGGCTACAAGGAATTCGAATTTCCAAGACAAATGTTCTATCTTTATCTTCAAAATGCAAGATTTCTTTATTTTTAATTTCGAAGAATTAGCTGTAGAACAGGAGACATTTATCTCATTAACTTTGATATTAGATTTAGGATCACGAGATAATTCCTCAAATACCTCATTTGATAGAAAGCTATAGGTGGAGCCAGTATCAATAAGTGCCGGATAATTTACCTCCTTCTTATTGAATTCTACATAAACAAAGGGAAGATTGTTATTAGAATTAATCACTCCACAAAGATTCCTTTTTGTTCTACCAATACGATTATTTTTATTATTATATTTTTTTATTTTATTCTGACTTCTATGACCTGAGACTAATCTTTGTTTCAAATTTTTCCTTTTTATTATTTTATTCAATGTCAAGACTTGTCCTTTTGAATTGGGCGCTTCTCGTTTTTTGAGTAACACTGATTTGCATAATGACCTCGCTTTCCGCATGCATGACAAGTAACATTAGACTTACCATGATTACGAGTCCTATTAATTCCACTATTATTATTATCGCTGAGAGCAGAATTACTAACTTTATCGGTATGCCAATCATGCACTGAATTAAATATACGATTCCTTTCAAAGTCTGTGAAAGCAATATTCTGTGAGTGGATGCAAAGATTATTTAAATCCTGAAATGTTGTTGGTCTTTGCATAAGGGAAAGTCTAGATCTCTCATCTGGGTTAATTCCACTGAGTATTGTGTTTACAATTTCGCCCTCACTTTCCTTTAATAGGAGTAATTCAGAAGCATTCTTAATACTGGTCACAAAAGATGATAAAGGCTCATGCGGTGATTGCAAGCGATAGTATTTGTCAGCTTTGATACTTACAAGTAAGCGTTCAGGAATAAAATTTCGCAAAATATTCTTGTGAAATTCCTCAAAGTTTGAATTCATACTCAATGACAATGAAATATTATCGGCCAATGGTCCGGAAGTATATGGTGAAAGTATCTGTAATAAGTTGTGATCAGAGATAGGTGTCAATTTCCTAATTCTAATAGCTGCATGCAAAAATTCCAGTAACTTTGCGATATCAAGTCCATCACATATCTGAATATCACTTAGTATGGATTCGAGAGGATTTCTTAGTTTATTGTAAAAACTCTCAGTTGCTACAGGCGGGTTGGGAATCACATGGGCTCCAGCATTCATATTGTTATAGTTAGGTTGGCTACTATTAACAACAGAAGCTTGAGTATAAGCAGAATTTCTGTCATGAACTCTAGTGTCCAACACCTTTTTATTAGAATTAAAATCAAATGATTTAGAAATAGCACCTAAGGCAACATTACTACATGCTCCAGTTTGATTATTGACTGATTGTTGGAGAGAAAAATTAGGTAATTGCAAGAGATTAGTACTAGGTTGTACTTCAGGGTTTGGAGAACAAGGTCTGCTAGAAATTACAGTATGAAGCAACAAAATATTATGGTAATGCTCCAACATTTTATTGGCCATGATCGATAAATCATCCAAATAATTATCTACTTGGGTTCTTGTAACCAAAAAAGGAATCATCATACGAATTCGGTTATGTAAGTGAATAAATCTAGATTCAATTTTATTTAAAGTTTTCCTGATCTTATCCCTTTCTTCACATGGAATTTCTTTGAATTCAACAATAGATTTGGATAGGGAGGGTAGTCCTTCATTAATTGCATCAGCCGATTTTGAATAAGTTGAAATATCAACAATCATTTGAACTTCATTATTACTGTGATTATTTATCACAGAACGGTACTTTGTACGTAAGGCATTTACATCAAGGTCATCAATAACTTCACCGAGAGATAATAACTCAAAAACAAGATTATCTTTAGATAAGTGGTCTGGATTAATCCTGTGAGCGACAAACTTTTTCAAGTCAATATCCTGATATACGATTTGCGTAATCAAGTCCATATTGACAAAATAAAATTAAATTACAACAATAACTCTAAAATCAAGAAATAAATTTCATGAAAGTAAATTGAGTTAAGCAGGCTACAATACAAAGCTAGCCTTTGCAATACCTCAGCAAAGTACAGTTAGGTTAGGCTAATGGGTACAATTAGCCCAAAATTGAATACTTACATATTTCAAAGAATTCCTACAGCACCGATTATTAATTTTAAAGATCTAATTCCAAATAAAACCACGTTCTGCTACCAATTGTAACCCCTAATGTATTTAAACACTAGTTGTTAACTATTTGGAAGGTGTGAACCCTCAGAGGAAGGTAGATCAATGAAACATCGGTACTATAGGAACACTCAGAAAATTCGAAAATTAGAGCCAAAAAATAATATAATCTGAGATTAACAAATTTATAAAATATGAAATGGAAAACAGAAAAAAAGTCAGAAAATAGTACAAATTCATGGATTGATGGAGGCAGTCGAACAGTAGAGTTGAACGAAATGTTAGTTATTGAATTCGAAGATATTAAGACGTAGGCTCGTAGTATGTACGGAGAAGATTTTGATGAATTATTAAATTTCTTTACTCACGTAGTAATCGAAGAGTCCATTCATAGATATATATCGAATTGTTACCATTATGTAGTGATGACAGATTCATTCTTATTTGTCCTTTGATTAATATACTGCTGGGCTATTTCATTGCTATTTGTCCATAAATAATTATTTAAGCTGCTTCCATTTCATTTAACCAAAATATAAAACCTGTTGAGAACCGATATGATTAGTACAAAATATAATATTTAATTTATTGAGCAGAGGGCTCTTATGACAAGTTTCATTATGCAATAGCAGGTTGAGTTCTGAAGACAGAAAGATATAATATTATTAATAATAAGTTAAATTACAATTTTATAAATAACAGACTTCATTGATACAAGAGACAAAATCAAAGAAAGGAATAAGAGTGAGATTTTTTATAGAAGATCATTAACAATTCAAACTATATCAACCCTTTAAAAAAAATAATGTCTCAATAAGTCATTCACAGATTAAAGAAAGAGAAAGGTTAGAAATACATTTGAAAAACTTACCCAACTGGGTTATAAAGGATATGGCTCTAAATATATGACATTAAAAAGTGAGTCTCCTCTCACATATTTGAAGAATTATTAAATTTGGTGCTTAGACCATATTTGATATAAAAATCATTGCATCGTAAATTTTGTCTAGTAACTTCTACAAAAGGCTGGATGCAATAGAAAGATCGAGTGGTTCCTCTTTTTTTTTGTTAGCTATAAGACAGGAGCGCCAACGCAACAAAAAGGAAACACTCAATTGAAATCATCCGTTGCCAACGTAAGAATTAATTTATTTATTGGAACCGCGAGTTATGAAAACACTAGAACTGATAAATACAGGACGTTTAGTAAATAAAGAAGTAATAGTCAATTATGGATATTAATTCTGGTACAAGAAGTGATGGGAAATACTGAATCATATCTTATGGCGAAATTGAACGCCACTGTGCTGGGCGTAGCAAGAGGAGTCCACTTTAATTGGAACCGAGCATACTAGACGAAGTGAGAACTGGACGGTTTGAAAACTAGACGCTCTGCGACAGCGTAACGCAAGAAACTAGAGGGTCTGCAATCTAGACCACCTGACACAGAGAACTAGATGGTTTGAAAACTGGACGCTGTGACATACTAGACGCTCTGCGACACTAGACGGTCCGAAATACACCCATTTGGAATGTTCTTTACAAAGTTTAATAAAGTAGCACATTCGTGCGACTCGGGATAACCTATTTTTCAATCTGAGCCAGGTATACTAGGCTCATAGTACTTCACCGTAGAGAAGCTTGGAAGATCATATAGATTAAAGGGGATAAAATAAAAGTTTTAATGATGTTCGTACCTATAATTTTATTTATCTATGGCTACGTTATAAGAGGTTAAAAATGTATATCAATATAGCTCACTTTAACATACAGCTTATCAAACTAGTCGCATAATGAAGCTATTCTAACACTACTGTCTTTTTTCAGACCAACCAGAGCTCAGAATTTCTTCAAAACAGTGTTGAAATGAATACTATGCAATAATTACATCAGGTGATATAAACTTGTATCAGCTGATGAAGCAACTCCTTAGAGCTTTAGAACACTCGCTTGGCTCGTGTTCTAACTCACAACTCACTCGTTGCTTAATGGCAGTCATAATACAATCATTGCATGAATTTCAATTTCAGTTCAAGAAAGAGAACTCTAAGTGAAATCGTGAATAATTATCTCAAAAAATCTGTAGGCTACTATATGAGGATTACAGTATCGTTGTCAGCAAAGATGCTCAGAGATGGCAAGATTTAATTGAATGTATTCATTTATTTTAACTTCCAATAGATAAATCAAAATCCTTTTATCATGAGAAAGGAGGTGCATCCCGAGAAAACAAAAATTTCATTCACGAGAAATTTTTCAAACGGTATCACTATCTAACAACTTTCTTCTATACAAAATATAATCTACAATTAAAAACATTTTTTCTTTGTTAAAATAATTCTACTATTGCAACTAAGTTTAGTAATGGTTCTGTAATGTTCATGTCTTCGCTCTACGGTTACAGTATTACTGATCCCACATGAAAATATTATTTTCCAAACCATAGTTGTCAACACAAAAAACACCGAGAACTTATATCAAATTAATATTTCATGTTGAGTGCCTGACATGTAGTTACCTAATGTAATATAGCTGACGCGTAATAAACAATCAATAAGTTATTCTCCTTCTGCATCAATGAGGCTAAGTTACAAAGTAATTCCATCTCTATTGTCATTGACAAAAACTCTGTTCAACTGATTCCCAGTCGACTAAGTTTGCCTACTGCTCCAATCTCTTGTTATTCTCGTTGGTTTACGACTAGCTGGTCAACGGCCCTCTGCAAGGCAAATTCACTTTCAAAGTTCCACGCGTTTATTGGGAAACTATTCCGTTCCGCAATCTTTGCAAGCAATTTGACTCTCACCATCGGTATTTAGGTGGTGCTTGAAATTTTCCAGCTTTTTAACTGCACTCTTTTCTATGCAAATGGCCCAACCTCAAAACCGGCTTTCAAATTAGTCAGGAAAGCGAGTCACCTTTTATTGGTGCAGATGCAACATAACAATTATAAGAATAAGACTGATAAGACTAAGACTAATAATGGCCCAACCTCAAAACCGGCTTTCAAATTAGTCAGGAAAGCGAGTCACCTTTTATTGGTGCAGATGCAACATAACAATTATAAGAATAAGACTGATAAGAATAAGACTAATAATTATAAGAATATAGACTGATTGGAATACTCCTCTAAGAGAATATAATATATTCATATTACTTCCTACGGATTACCTATTAGGTAATATATATTTGATCAGCTTTGAATTATTTCATGAAAATAGCAAATTGTAGATAAAAAACCGAATGATCTAGATCTAGGACATTTCTAAGACCTACCATATTTCTCACTCGTCCACATTCTTACTTTATACAGTCACAGGCTTGTTTATTTCTCTTTAAACACCTAAAGCAGCTTAATAACAGTTGAGTTACTTTTACAATATTTGGGAACGGTATTATAACTATTTTTGTTCATGATAAAGTATTTATTTCTCATCTGAATTGGCTTGGTTGAAAATAATCTGCACAAAAACTAATTATAACATACTCAATCATAGAAACTGGTAGTGTAAAAACTGTCATGATGTTTGGAAAATTTTCAGTTTAAGTAATATTCCTGTTATTATCTTATAAATTCCCACAAAATTGGCAATTGAAAACGTTAATGACACAGAATAGATCTTACCTGTCTGTGGATAATCAGGTCTATGATGTTTCTAAGGTCAACAATTATCATTTCATAAAATAAGTTTCCACAAACAATATGGAAGTTAATACCAAGTTAAGTGCACATTGAAAAGCCAGCCTAGCGTCTATGAGATGAACTGGATGAGAAAGTTATTCCACGTGTGACCAAAGTGCTGCTATCTCACACTCTCATTCCACATGGATTCAAGCACGCGCGCACTCAAACACTTTTCCCGCTTGATGTAAAACAAAAAAAAAACAAAAAAAAAAAACCAACGTAAAACGTGAAACACTCGTGCTTTTCAGTACTTATTGTCGCTTGGGAAATTCACAATTAGGGGCAGCCATATCGCCACATCAACTTTTTATAACTTTTAGGACTGAATGAGAGAGATGGTAAATTTTGATTGAATAGTTTGAATGGCATTCCTGCCCGTTGTTTGAATTGGGAGAAGATTCAGATTCAGACAGCTTTATTTGAGTAGAAGTACAATTTATATGTCTAATAGTAAATTCGTATGGCTTTTCGTGGTGGGGAGACCCTTACGGGTAGTTCCACCTCGCCGTTTTTTTTAACGATTGCTTTTTTTTATATGTAACCGGGACCGACGGCTAACGTGTCCTCCGAAACACGGGAGTGGCTCGAGAAAAATATCTTGTACTCAACTGGGATCGAACCCAGGACCTTTGGCTTATCAGACCAGCGATAAGCCAACTCGGCTACGCCGACTCCATATGTCTAATGACTATAACCTTACAATGAATGACATCACCTTAATTGATCGAAAAGATACTAGATTTAGTTTATATGGAAATAAAGAATAAATTTTGCTAAAATGTTTCACAGAAAAGCAAAGTAAGTTGTGCATTGATACAATACAATGAAATGAGTAAGTTGATAGTTGGAATCAATAATAATATTATTGATTTACAATGAGGGGACTCTTGATATGATTGAGAGATTTTTTCCAAGTATTTGGAAGAAAATCCAAAATTAAAAAGAAAATTTGAATTCAATGCTAAAACTAAACAAGCAACTAAAACATGAATAATTAAGAAGTACGAATGAATAGATTCAACAAGCTTAGAATCAATTAAAACTAATTAAGAATAAGAATTAAACACATTTATGGTGTTCTGAATTACCTATGGAAGTATAACTATAATTATGTTGAGAAAGTAATTGTAAGAAGAAAATAATAAAATAAAAAATATGAATAAATAAAAAATAAAGTTCTAGTTTAAGTGATAACACTAAGGAATATTGATCATTGATCGCTTATTAGCTAAAATGCAGTCATTCTCTCCATGAAATGTCTTCTCAATGACGATGTAAAGCCCGGGTAAAATGAAAGAGATAGGCACTATATTCGTTTATTAATTTGTAGGAAGCAATAGTTCTGGCTGGCTGGAAATACGTGAACTTGTATTATCATTATAATTTTATAATTTCTATGCATACATTTCTCATATTTGTTTGCTTACTGTAGATAACTGATCGGGGAATAAATCCATTTTCAATATTATTCAATATTTCCAGGATCAATTAATGAGAGTATGGCAATCCAACATCATGGGAGGATTGAGCTTGCATATTGTGCAACGGAGTCAAGCTCATTAAATAGTCTGAGCTTAACAGAGATCCTCAACGTTATCAACTCCCAGTGATTACACAGATCAATTGATTCTCAGATCATTGTTTCTATTGCTTGTGGAGGAGATAAGGTTTTAATTGGGATAACACTGATTGAGATTGATTACACTAACGCACATTATAGGAGTTCACTATGTTGCATGCGCTCCATGTAAGTATGTATGCATATATCCATCTCTCAACTTTCAAGTTCATAAAACCGAGAATAATAAGGTATAAGTTGAAAGGAATGAATCACTTTGATTTAAATCGTTCATTTCTGAAAACACATAGAAATTACTTTGAAAATATCCATATTTTCCAGGTGGAGATAAAAAGGTGGTGCCAAAATTCCTATCCCACGGACAAACCTTTAGAGCGGTCATAGGGGACACGCTTGTGCTACCATGCGAAGTTCAAGACCTAGGTGAGTTTTACTCCTATACATTTTTTATTACTCATCTTTTTTGTGATAGGAAAATGTGCTTAATTATTCAACATGCAAGATATTATTCCGCCTCTGCATGGATGTAGGGGGATAAACACCGTGTGGAGGTGGATCAAATCACGCATTTAAGATAATTTTAAGTGAAGCTTTAACCCTTCGTGAAATAGAACTCTCCTTTGACTGGCAGGTGAGGGACCAGATGTTTTATACTTAAGCTGAGTAATTAGTTTCCAAAATTGATATCATTTTTGTTACATTTGGTACTTGAATTTTGATTTGTCAACTTATATTATAATCGATAATGCATCAGTATCTCTTCTTTCAAAGACTTAAATATTGAGTTTTCATAAACCTCCCTGTCTTTATTTTTATATTTGACTCTTTTCTCGAGTCTTTGGCATCCATCTAGAAAAATGTGCTGATTCAATGAAAATTTCTGATTGGTTTTAATTTTAGATAAATTATATCATTTTGCTAAATCCAATCCTGTAAATCTGTATAAATTCTTCTCTGCTAGAATTCTTTTGAATATTGGCTCTTTCACTTCGCAATTTGCCATGCGAGGAAGAGAACAAGAAGATGCTGTCTATAATATTTGGCAGCAAAGCGCGCATACAGATGAACACGTTAGGAGAAGTGCAGGAGGAAGAGTAATAGCGGCTGAAAAAACGGGGTTTCCATCGTAGAAGTCAGAAAGAAAGACAGTGTGAGGGAGTGACGGAGTGAACATTTGATGAAGGATAAGTGGAATGAGAAAAGATTGAACGTGCCTTGCCCCTAGCAGGAAATCCGCAGTTCCGATAGTCTTGTGAAGAGGCAGCTACAATCAGTTTCTTGATTCGAGGCACTGTTGGTGTTAGCGACGTGGGAAGTTGTATACTCTAAAGGAAATTCTGTCCAAAAATCTTCTTGAAAAAACGTACCTTGAAAAGAAAAAGTTCCACCACAGGTGTGAGTAGAAGATGAACATATAATTGAGAATGAATGAGCTCCATTTTTATTGCAACATTGCTTATGCTTATGCTTTGAAAGATGCCTGTTCTACTTTGACGTGTTACATGTCGCTGGATCTTTGCAACCTAGATACAGCTATATGTGGCGAATAACTGAACTATTTCTCACATTTTATCAATAATATATGCTGATACATGTATCATAGCATGTATTGAACGTTGATAGATTATAAAAATTTGTTCTATGTCAACAAATTAATGCTTATAATTGATCTATATCAATTTATTCGAATTATGAATTTATTCACTCAGCTTCACAATTTACTACAGAATCCTCATATACAGTTCTTGTTCATTATTTTGATATGTATTTTTCAGTGTCTAGAAGCGTCTTGCACTTTGTACAGTTCACTTAGTATTGACACTGAAACTTCATATTTTCTTCAATAGTGATTCACTGTAGAATGATTAATGAGATGACACACATATCGCAGTCTTTCAGGTAGGCCTTCTAAGGCTGACAGTGTGCCAACTATCGACAGGTTGCAGAACAAAACGTGTTGTTCTTCGGAAAGTTGTTGCTGTTATTTGGAAAGTCTCTGCTGGGATCCACCGACAGTTATAAATTAGCAGGTAACGCGCGCTCTCTCGAATAATCCATCACTAATTAGGCGGGCTTTCGGCAAACGAAGAGACAAATTAATGGAACTGAGCAGAGAGCAGGGTGCTGATAAACAAGAGAACGAACCGAAGCGGGTTATCTTTTTGCTGCACGTAAAACTCAATGCTTCTTTAATAGATCTATCAGTTTCTGCACACACAATCGATCAAACTTGTGCTTTAGCTCCTATATCAACATAATATTATGATTATATCACCAGCTTGAAAATTATAGATAATAGATGAAGTTTTTCACATAATGGTATTTTCTCCACTCATGTTTTCATAATTCACAAGTAGAAGAACAGATAAAATCCTATATTCAAGACAGACGTCAAGAAGTGTTGGCCATATTAACGGAGATGGCAATTTTAAAGGCCAAACAAATAGCTGCGATGTTTCATAAAGAGGCATGGCGTATCCATCAGAAGACGAACGTCCATTTGCCAGAATTTGCCTTCTCGTCATTTTTGTTCCAAATAATAATGCCTGTTTTATATTTTAATTTCTAGAAGTATGTTTTATGATTCAGTAAATGTCATTTTTTGAGTAATCAAAAGGTGTTCTAATATGACCTGAACATAGAATAATTTATTTCCCATAAGAACTTACTCTAGTTTTTGAAGTACGCGTCTTACGCGGGGGCGTACGGTATTTCAATGTTTGCAAAACTCCAGATTCCTTGATTTTACCTCTATTCCAAAGGTTTATTGCTGTATGACGATAACAATATTGTCAAAGTCAATCACTACTCATGTAGTTATAGTAAGTCACTGTAAAGCTCATCACTTTACAGAAAACATCAGTAAACATGGCAAGTATTTCGAGGATAGATTAAATAATTGCATTCTAAACGAAGTAGTAAACGAAGATAATGCCCAAGATCTCGCTGATATAAGAGAGTCTCCTGATATACGACTCCTATATTCCTCTCTAATGATCGATTTCAAATTGTAGGCGTGGGAGATGAAGTTTTGTTCTGAAATAGTATATTATGGCCGTTGTGATTGATGATTATGGGTAGAATAAACCATAGTATTATGCATCAGTTTTCTCGACAGGTGGAATTGCATCTATCAAATCTCCAAATCCCAGGAGAACTTCTGAAATTGTATAGTGGGAACCCTTCGGTGAATTCCAGTGGTTAGAGGAGTACAGTCAAAGTAGGGTTGTTAACAGAATTTACCGTCCAACTGAGAATGTTTTGCCACAACCAAGAACACTATTCATATCCGTTTCGCAAAGCATCTGTTACGACTCTCCACACAAACCTGCCATCTCGATCTTTAGAACCTATAAAGCGACTGCTACAATAACTTTACGAAAATTAATCCTAGCAAACTGTTGCTTTGTTACCGGGAAACACACGTTCAAGTTGCTCCCTTTATTATGCTAAAGTCTTGTTCTGATCATGTAATGTATGAACCCTGGTTGTGTGGAATTGAGATAACAATTTCACTGTCTCTTGCCACTGGATGTATCAAGGGAGTAGACAAGCTGCTCACTCCTCAAACGATGAATCATATTGACTTAATATCCTCGTAAAAGCTTTTATCTAGTTTTCGCCTTCATGTTTCATGTTGAGTTATTGTTCATTGGAAAATGTACCATCTCCAGCAGTCAATTGGCATATTTCTGTCGGTTAGTGATGAAACGAAATTTGCATTTACATTTTCCACCCCAATGGTCACTTGCACGGAGTATAAAGTATATCATACTTGACCGTTGAAATAAATAGATTATTCCGCTGTAATAATAATTCTGGATACGATCATAATACGTAAGATAAGTAAGCCAGGAACAGAAAGTAAATATAGTTTCGAGGAGTGAGACTGTTATCATTAACCTCATGTTTAATGGATAGGGCGGGGGTTTCCTTGCAACTGAAACAGATCAACTGCAGGAATGCAGTTTATGTAAAAAGAGGGATTCTGTAGTATATTATAGAAAAGAGGAAGTATCCCACACAAATATCGCTAGTCAAAAAATTTAATGTTGATTTAATCTATTATTATTTTAATATTTTTATTTTCAATTTCATTAAAAATGTTGATTGGAGACTCAGCTCAATTATTAAGACTCATCTGTCAATACTAATTTCCTGTGACTCATTTTTAAAAATTAAATGTAATATTATATTCTTGCGTAACTTTGCGCACATTCAATATTGGCAGCTCACTACTTTCCTGGAATCTCAGAAACGAATTCGTTTGAATTCACCTAGAAAAGTTAGTAGAAAGACTGGGTAACACTTGTCATCCAACAGAGCACATTGAAGGATTACATTCTGTTTCCAGTAGTTCTCTCAATCCTCTTCCATGCTTCACTATTCTCTACTTCAACTACACTCTGTATAAGAGTCATATTTGCTATAAGAATGTATCTACTATATCAGTAAAACCTTCTAATTTCAATGTATTCATTCCATTTTATATTCATATTTTAACAACAGTTTTAAATCGTCAGAACATTTTTCGTGAGAAATTCATAATTCAATTGGTTTATTAACTGATCTCAATTAATCATTGTAGATAAAATAAAATTTGAATTCCAATTCTCCACATGCAATGTTTTTGGTTTTGTTTCTCTACATTCCACCTACACTATCTCTTCACTTCCAATTATATATTTTCTAGATTCCATAAAACGCATTTATATCAATGCCTAGTAATATGATTATGATCAGTATTCGTACTCATACAGAGAAATTTCTAATTTCACATGAAAAAAGCATAGAATTTCAACTCTAACATGATGATTATAACTCATAATCTATTTCGATAATACAATATTTCTCATCCCAAGAATCTCATTGGAGCGAATAAAGTTCAAGAATAAGTGTTGAGAAAAGGTTAGGAATTGATGGTTAACAATTAATAAAATGATACGGAATTGCAATAAAAAATACATATTACTTTTCATTTTCAAATTGCTATGAGAGTTATTTCATAAAGTACTTCGGAACTGATAGTTTTGAATGAGTAACAAACAACCTTCAGGATGAATTTAGGTTCGAGCTGATTAAGCGACGTAAGGAGATATTTTCTATTAGTATACTTGATTAATATAACGGGTCAATTGTCTCTTAGAATATTCAGTACTTATGAAGTTTATTTTTGAATAAAAATTGATTATGGACATTCCACTACTGGGAAAAGAAAACTACTCCGAAACAGAGATTCAGAACAGAAATATCTACAGGCGCTCTCTCAAATCTGAATGACCTGCTTAACCTTAAGACTCTCTTCAATAGAAAATGATTTAAAATTAAAAAAATATATGGATGTCTTCCCTATCCAGCATGATTGAGTCCATATATTTGAATACATCTCTTTAACAGAAGATGAATATTGAATATGAATATTAATCACAGTCTCAGGGTCTGTTCCTCAGTGATAGTAAATTTCATTTTGTTTTAGGGTAGGGCGAGCTATGAAAGGAAGGAAATGTTGGAAGGTTGGCTGCTCATTTGCCGTCTGCAAATTAAGTAACAGAACTGAACTTATGATGTGAGGGCAAGCGCTTGTATCGAGGCGAGATCGGTCTACACCACGGTGTTTTACGTTGTGCGGTAGCGAAATAATATATTTTCATCCCCTAGCAGCTTCTGTCAGGCGCTACAGTGGATGTGTCTGGAGCAGCTACTTATCTCCCGGCAATTCATATTCAGTTTACATTGTAATGCTAATGAAACAATGAAACTGTCGACTCGTGTGCAGTTGTAGGTCGGTGACGGTGGATTTTCGGTGGTTGATGACTGGATGGGTAGAGTGCGAGAGAGAGCGCTGCAATGTTAGTGAGAGAAAGATCGAGTGAGAACGGACCACACCGGATCTGGTGCTACTTGCATTGTGCTCCAAACGTCTTACATGATGAAGGTCTTCGCGTTTCATTTTGTATTCCTCATAAGTTATCATTCTCACAAGCACTGAAACGTTCACGATTGTATACACAAAAGCAGAGAATATTGTAAAATGTGAGAAGTATGCTTAGCAGAATCAAATAATTGAGCTCTCGAAAATGTCTTGAAATTATTTCGTTGCTGAACACGCTTTTTGAAGATAGTAAACATAGAAACTGTTTCACAAAGTGGAATGTAATATTAGAAGTCTGAAAGAAGAGAGAGAGGATGGAAAGAGAACCTAGAAGAGCTTTAGAAATTCATTCGTAGGTGTAGAGGATTGTATCGAATAAAATAGAGGTTTTGTGTTCAACAGTACCTTAGAGCCTGTTCTTAGCATTCCCAGCAGTGTAACAAGGAGCTGTTTGATACTACTGTATTTATTTGATAGACTGAACAACTCTGTCACTCTTTATAAGTTTAATAATATTCATGAACGGCTTGGAGAAGCAGAAATGGTATCTCAGGAATGGACTTATGAGGAAAGTCGTGGTATTGCTTTTTCGCCAAGCTGTGTATTCCTCTGAAACGCTAATTGGGATCAGAGAATTGCCGTAACAAATGCTTCTAATCAACAATTTTATAGAATGAAAACAGCAACTACACCTCAATTCGTTTTCTTAACTGGAATCACTCATATATTAATAATTGTTTGTAGAAACATGAGAGTTAAGAAAAGAAATGACTTTTCTGAAAATGTGATGAAATTGTCATTATGGATACTACTTGACTGTCATGAGACGTAATAAATTCCCAGAAATGTTTAAACTGGACTGACAAAAATGATGATGTTGGTAGTGATGATTGAAAGACATCCGATTGTGGTGTAATACTTTGGCTTGATTCGAAATAAAAACCAAAACATTGACCGCGTTTTCTCATTTAATTGATATTTTCCATTTATCAATGCACGTTCTGACCACTTATTTGCCTGTCTCGCATGAAAAATGTACCCATTGAACAATCTTAATCAGTTATAACAAACAATCATGTTTTAGAATAAAGGCAATACCAATTATTCATACAAAAAAACTACAAGGAAGTCTTTTTTGTTGAAGCTAGTGACAGATAGTTTTCTTCTGAGAATGCTGCAAATAAAATGCGGTATAATTAATCAGATTATTTGGAAGTAAAGTTCTTGATAAATGTTGACAGTAAGCTCCTCCCAGTTTTGGAGTACTCCAGTAATATATAACTGTTATAAATAGGCGTATGGGTTGCGGAAGTGTATTTTTTTTGCTTTGGAGATAATAAAAAGTAGAATGAATGATGACAAACGAGGGTCTGGATGATCTGGTAGGGAATGGCATGGCAAAAGAAAAAGAAAGAAATCGCCATGTGTAGTTCTCATATTATATGCTGAGAGCTGAAAAATACTTCTAATATCGTATCTTGTGCTGAATAATAATGGTAGTTTTCGCTCATTGGAAATTTCTCATCTATACTGAACAAGATCGAGTAATCAAAAACGTTTAATTTCTTGTAGAAATCTCTTATGTATGAGTAGAGTTCAAATCAATGGAGAATTCAATTATGTATTGTGAATAATATCAATCACTAGTTTTATTTCAATACAGTTTAGCAGAAATTTGATGAAACTTTCGAACGTATTTCGTCTTAAAACAAGATGAAAAATTGAATAGATATCACAAAATTTTTAAATTTTTCCTTAATTTTAAGGTACGTGGTCAATTCTGAATTAGAGCATCATTGTTCATTCACAATTTTACTATAAAGGACAGAAATAGTTAAAATGTAGCCTACGTTAATTTTCAAATTTCGACCAACTTCTCTCTCTAACTTAGAGAAGGGTTCAGAATATTTTGTTTTAAAACCGATAAGCTTGTTCTGTGGGATTAACCAGGAAAGTGGAATAATAATTCAATGGATAATGATAATTAACAGAAAACATTTCACATCAACTCTTTAAACATATCTCTCAGATTTGTTTGCATATTATAATTATTTTATAGATTGCGGAGAAAGAATTCATCAGATCTAGTGTTTACCTCCAGTAGTGCTCAAATTGATAGTATAATAGACTGTATGTGGACATCGAGAGTATTGCTAATCTAAATATTAAGTTCAAACAAGTAGAAACTAGAGTGATTTTTTAAGTAAGATAGCTTAAATTATCAACAGAGGCTAGAATAAAACTGATTGGTTTACGATAGAACTAGGTCAGTTATCATAAAATAAGAAAAATCTTTTAATAAAACATTTCCATGGATATTACGGAACATCTCATTCTTATCTTTAAATCAGAAAACGTGAATATGAAATAAGAATTGACGGGAAAGTTTAATATTGGCGGAAAAAGACTTTCAATAAGCTTGAAATGTACCATGATTCTTTTTCAAGCTGTAAAATCCAAGCACGCTCCAGTGAATGGAAAGGTGAGAGTCAGCTAAGACAACAGTTTACTGTTATAGCTTAAAAGTCCTGAGAGAAGGAATGGGCATTGCTGTGGTGTATTGGTGAGGAGGTGGCGGGGGACGGGCATTTGGACAGTTGCCCGCGTAGCTGCAAACAAAACTCTCATACCCTCCGTTCTATAAACAGTTTGGCAATGCGTGGAAGTTCCCGGTGCAATCCTCACTTTCTGAGATCGGAATAACTACCAAGTTTTCCAGTTACGATCTTAGAGCAGCTCCTGTGAGACTTGACTACTTTTCAGAAAACAAAAGGATTCGGGCAAAATGAAAATACTGTACAGTTGAAACGCAAAGTTTTGTGTCAAGAATAACTCCCACTTCAACGATCAACAATCAACTCTGTCAGAACTCCAACAAGGAAGTATACTGTTATAACCGAACAAGATTCTCTTGATTATAGAGCTGAAGAGAAAGAATCTCTGAACAGTTTTCAAATCCAAAACGTGCAAGTTAATTATTGACAACAAACTGTTTTAAATCATTGATTGCCTTTTGAATCCTCCTATCCTTATTCGAGGTGCACATGTCATTGCAATGTCGATGTTGCAAATAATTAAGAACTTGAGCCTATTCCAACCGAATTTTGAATAGATCCAGCTGACAGCTTAAAAACGAAAGTCTAAGCATTATTTTAAAGGCAGTAAAAATGTCACTTATACAAGCGATAATAATTCAGTCATTCATGATCACCTGTCATAGATTAATCATTGTAAACAATAATCAATTTCAAGTCATTAACAAAGTTGATAGTGGCACAAATGAAAACTTGAACAAATGGAAACTTCAAAACATCTGGACAAACTATTACAAAAAATCTGTGATGTATTCCATGACGAAATACTTGATGAACAATCTAATATCAAAACTGACACTGTATTTCCATTCAATACATCACTTTCACTCAATTTTACTGGAGATACTGGAGGGATGCATTTCACTTCTAAAGAGAAGCTTCATTAGCGTCAGGTCATCAGCCTGAGAATGATGAAGCTACTCTTTAGAAGTAACATGCTTCCCTCCAGTATCTCCAGTATGAGTGAGCGAAAATCATAATATTAAATAGAAATAAGGTTCAGTTTTGAAATTAGATTATTACAGAAACTTAAAGCTTTAATAATTTCTTTTTTTGTCGGTATAAAAATGGATTTCTTCCAAAGCTTTATGTTCAGGTGTAGGTAGATCAGCAACTGAAACCCCATAACCATAGACGAACCATTCAAGACGAGCCATTAAGTCAAATGGTTGGTATAATTATGTCTATGACATAACCAACCAACGTTAGTTGAAGTAAATCCATTGCAAATGCAATGGATTGCTCTAATCTATAGCTTCTGTTTGCTCTCGTTGTTATTGACTGAGATGTCGCATAGGAACTCTTTGAGTTCCCAGTTTCTTGTTAGAATCTGAGCCACTGTTATAGTGGAAATCAAATTTCAAGTGTTCAATATGTTCTGAATCTCTCATTTGAAATATAATATACATTAATATAACTAATGTAATTGATTACATTTGATTTGTCGGTTTGAGAGCATATTTTGAGTGTTTATTGTCATCTAAACCATTAAAAAATGGAATATACCATTTCCCCTATAAAAAAACTATCAATATCTTGTATTATAATAATTTTGGGTTCACAACATTTATATGCACATTTGCATCAAGTTATGACATTGATCGCATCAATATTCTCCAGTAAGTCATACAATACGTTGATAATTTGAAACATTATACATCAGATTTAATGTGCCACACTCATTGTTCCAGCAACAATCAACGATTTCGTCTGTGATGCTCCATTCTATTATACAAAGTCACTCAGTACAGATAGCAGCAGCCGTTCACTCCAGTCCAGTAACAGAATACTGTGTCTTCCCTGAGGCATCAGTGTGCTCAGGTTCACTTCTCCATCATTGTGCCTTAATTAGATTGCTTATCAGTAATTGAGCCAGTCACTTCAATAAGCTCACTGCATATTATATCAATTCATCCAGTAGTCTTAGATTAATTAGTTATAGTTCATCAACTAATGTAATTGATTACATTTGATTTGTCGGTTTGAGAGCATATTTTGAGTGTTTATTGTCATCTAAACCATTAAAAAATGGAATATACCACCCGAATTGTCAGTTACATTGTAATTATAGTTATCAACGGTGGTCATTTGAAATCATATTTCGTGGGTTTATTATCATGTCAATAATATTTTGAAAACGTATAATTTTAGTGAAAAATACGTCCTGTAATTATTGTCCATTCAATTGAAATTCTAATTAATATATATGGTGTATATTAGCAACAAAATTCTGCTTGATCACTTACTCAGCTCGAATCTCCCGATAATAGTTTCTGCAATATTTCTCTCCCATCAAACTGTTTAACTTCTAGAAGTGATTTTTTCAGAGATATGGCCTCCTGTGCTTAAAAACATAGGTTGAACTTGTGTATCCTTAATTGAATTTCAAACTACTTGAACCAGATCATCAATTTAATTGATCAGAAATTGCCAAATTAGACTTTAAAATTATTGGAGAGATTGGGTGAAACGACATTAATGATAAAGCTGATAATAACCTGAACACTACGGACCTAAGTGCTCTGCATTCAAGGTGCTATAGAGCAGGAATATGCATAGAGTGTTCAGGCTGGCATTGGCGTTATCATGAACGAAGTTCTGCCTAGAGCATTTACTGCCCATAAGGGATCAGAATGCGTTTACTAATATGGAAAATAATGATCTACACTAAAAATTATATCTTTTCACTTACAGGTAATTAGCGTGCGTTTAGCACATCGATTAGCACATACAATTAATGAGTGAATATAATGTAGAAAGTCAATGATTTGAATTTGAATCGATAGCACAATAAAGTTGATGAATTCACTCCACAATCAACAAAATTAATTTCATCCTTTTAATTTAAGTCACTACAATTCGGAACGGACAGAACTCGCCAAGCGGTTACTTCATAAAATGTTTACTGTTTTAGTCGCAGCTCTTATTACTGGTATGGTTGTCTTTACTTACATACAATATGTTCCAGTGAGTTCTTTGCCGTTGTGGAATGATGAAGGAGTAAAATCCCCGATCCCCTGATCCTAGATCCCCGGACCCCTGTAGCGTGTGAGGTGGTGCGGAGTCATTAAAGACCAAATGAAGCGAGTATTTCCAGGAGTCCGGGTGAACTATTTTATTGCGCTGCTGTAAAGACGTCTCCCTCTGCAGTTATGCCACCTTGCTCCCATACAAACAAGACTCCTGACTTCCTTCTGGACTGCTCAATTGCTTTCGTCTGAAATGAACAGTAGCCCTCAATAGGATGTAGTCCTCTAATGAAACTAAATTTCATTTAACCAGGTACCTCTGGGTCTTAACGAAACCTTTATTTATGATTACAGCTGTAGGAAGAGTACTTTTTAAAGGTCAGTATTAAGGTGAAATCAGTTGAGAGATGTGGAAATAAATAAATATAATTCTGTTATTCAACAGCTGTAAAAAATCGCCTGTAACACAATGAGCTCTATGTTCATTTTTGAAGATTCGATAAATATATTATTTGTGATAGGAATACACTTTCAACCACATTAATCAATAGTCATAATTATAATAGGCCTGAAACCGTCAGTGATGAGTTGTGATTTGTGAAATGGAATAAAGAATTTCACTTTCTGCTCCAAAAAATTAAAATTATTTTTTTCTTTTACAAGTATTTTCTATTTTTACGAAATTTTGAAACGATGTGATTGTAAATGATTCAGTCAATAAGCAAATAGGCGTATTTTCCAAGGAGAGGGTAAGATTAGATAAAACTTATTCAGGAAGGCTGAATTGACACAAGAGTCGTTATCATGAGTCATAAACAAACCTTTTTCAATATTATCAAGCCTCCGCAAGGTAACTCACATGCTATTTGAGGTTTAACGAAAAAAGTTGGGAATTGCTATTATATTCTAGCTACGCAAAAAATACATTTTGTCCTATATGAATGTAACTGTGGGGTTTATCAGAGACCATTCTTTATAATCTATAGATCGTGGGCCACGGCTCTGGCAATAGGAGCTCATCTTGCCCATATTAACGGGCGTTATAGAACAAAACAATTAGGGATTGATACCAAGACAAAACTTCATGTTTCTACAACAAAACATCAATAAAGATCAATTTTTTTCTGGAGAGACTAGATCATACTCGATCTTTTTCCCCCAGGTCAGTGTTATTGTGGAAATGAAACTCAATACATACTCCAGCAGTATGCCAGAGTCCCTGAGGACTATGAAACCAGCATCCTTCCTGGTCCTTCCAGTAGTAGCCTATCTCATCTATCGCATTGATCCAACAAAACCTTGATCATTTTCAAACTTCAAGAGGGGTCGCTCACCGTACTCACCCTAGCAACCCAATCGCGTCGATATCACCAACATAGCAATTACTTTACTGAAATATCAGCGTTTCCCTTATACCACTCTCCTCTCTACATCATAATTCCACTTCTCTTCTCATCCTACTCATAGTACTCCTCCCAACCAACCTCCTGACCCATGAAGACAACGGAGCCAGCGTCAATGTCCTTACGCGTAGGCCCTTCCCTCTGAATCTGATTACAAATCCCTCCCAACCCTTCAGTCGGTAAACAGTTTTTGCTGTTTATTAGCTATCCTAATATTCATAGAGCTCACCATAGTACCCTTGCTTAGCAGTATCTCAATTACTATCTGAAAGGGGATGAGAGGAAGTTGCTCTCCGAGGCTAGATGGTTTTGCCGCCTCTTTACTCCACCACTCACTTATTAGGAAGTTGAATTATTTATTTATCACTGGTTCCCAACAAGGATTGAACTCTGCCCAAGTTACCAGCTGATCAAAGAATAAAGTTTTCTGGTCACTTTTCCCATTATAAGTTGATATCAAACTTCATTTTCTGCTTTCTGGATTACGTGTTTTAAATTATCAAGAAATGAACGAATTCTATTTCGTAGAATATAAAACCATATTTCTTACAACCAGTTAGTTTCGTATCTCAGCAGTGGAACTGGCGAAGGACTGCTCGAATAAATATTTTCAATTAATTTGTCTCATGCATTAGTGAATTTGGAAATATTTGAGTACTAAAGTAATATTATGAAAGTATAAATAATTCTGCCATACAGAATAAAGGAATGAACGCATGAAAAATTAATCAGTAGTCAGTGAGCTTCATCAAATTTCACCGCTACCTCCTCCAGAGCCAGGGGTTAATTTCAGTGGGAACGCAAGTGAAAACGTTCCCTTACCTCCCAAGAGTGTCGGAACGCAAGGAACGCACAGTTTGCACCAATCTGATTCCGAAAGTATCTCATCTCCCTATTTATTCAGATAATCATGCAAAATATTGCGAATAATAATAAAGTACTGTGGCTTAGCGCAAAGCGAGATCTGTGCGCATGCATATAGGGCTTGCCGCTCGCGGATGAAACCCAAGAAACGGGGATGTACTTTACTGTTGCGATTGTAAGCTGGGATGAGTCATGCTCGGTTTCAGAGAGGGAGGTCAGTCATCCTCGTCCACGCTACACAATAACAAAACAATACTTCTTCCCCCACCATTCCTTCACCAAAAATTTTCACTATTTTTCTAAATTTACAGTTAGTTTTTTATTGTTGTTTTGTAGTTTCCACTTTTAAAAATTAAAGCCGCGTCTCCACCAACCGAACATGTCTGCCGAACATTGTTGGCGAATACAAAAAACGGACAAACATTAAACATATGGGTCACCGAACATGTTCGTGAGTTTAATTGTAATGTTCGGTCTGTGAGCGAACAGTGACGACCAACAACAGGTTCTCGCCATTATCATAATGTTCGAGAAGGCGTCCACACCAAACCAACTCCAAAAAATGTTCGGCGACATCAGCTGATTCCAGCGAACACTGTTCGCCGAGCATGTTTGGTTGGTGGAGACGCGGCTTAACAAACAACTAATTTACCAACAGGCTAAGCATTGCATAAGAATATTAGATTACAAAACCGTACACCTACTTAATAATCAGCAAATGTAAAGACCTTGAACTTTTTAAAATTTCATTAAATTTTAAAAATAACAGTGTTACTACTACTAGCAACAATTCAATTGTTTAATTTAATATTTAGGCTATTGAACCTTTTCATTTTTCTGCTTGTTTTCATTGGACATTTCCTTTCTTTTTCAAGAAGTGGGTTTATTTAGAAGGTATTGACATTGCTCTGCACTTTTTAACCCTTCAAGTGATGGGTGTGTGCATAGAGTGCACAGGCGAATTTCTTTTTGCTGCCTAGACACACTATTGCTATATTAGACCCCCTCCCCACCAATTACTCTCCTTCCATACCCTCCTGAAGGACACTCAATGGGTGGGAGAACTCCAGTTGACCGTTTGCTCTCGGCAGAAGTAGATTGTTTTTGTCATGTCCTGTTTTGTGCATTCAGTGCACAGCCCATCACAACATGTCACAAAATAATCCACTGAGAGAAATCGTCGATCCCATCAATTATGGGCAAGTTTTGAATGAATTATCAGATGTGGAAGAGAAAAATTAAGAGTGACTGGACAAAAAACAATCTGACTGTGAAGAAGTTATTTATTCTAAACACAACATCCAATCTCACCACCTCTTTTATGAAACCCCATCTACAAAGAAGGAGCTTGACCTCAATCCCCCTTCAAGCTGAACATATCATCAAGGGACTATTACCTCTACTATTACCATACTACCTATTACCAAACCAAGATGATAACGAACCACAGACGAAGAGGCCCAGAGGACATTGTCGCTGCCACATGTGTGAAGGAGCTAAAAGATGCAATACAGCAATAACTTGTGATCAGTGTATGAAAATCACATGCTAGAATCATATTGCTATGCAAATATGCATCAAGTGCTCTTCTAGGAATGAAGATGTTGAAGAAGATGGATGCTACTCCAACAAATAATAATTTCACAATAATTTTCAAAATGATTTCCAATTATATTATTAGGCCTACTACTTTTAGATGATTCTGTTGGTATTTAATTTATTTTCAAATTTTCCGATTTATATCAATTTTTTGTGATGGCATCTAATCAATTCTCAAATAGCTTCTTGACAATGTTCTAATCAATCCTAATTGAAATATCAGAAAACAGAAAATAGAAGATAGAAAAAACCCGTTGTGCACTGTATGCACGGGCCATCACTTGTCGAGATAAGGAACCACCCATCACTTGAAGGGTTAAGATAGGCGAAATGTTTTTGAAAAATATAAAAAATTATAGTTCAAGCTGTGACATTAAAAATATAAGCACTCAAGACTTACAAGTGTTTTAGAAAATATTCAAAAACATTTGTTTAAGTATTATAATTATCATCACTACTATACTGTATTCAAATAAAAATGTGAAGAAGGCTTTATTATTTTTATTTTACCATTTATTAAAAAAGTGTAGGCTATTGGTTTTGGTTATTGCAAAATATTGCGAATAATAATGAAGTACTGTAGCGCGAAGCGAGATCTGTGCTCGTATCAAACCCGATAATAAGAAATTATGTAACCAATAATTTAGAAATTAAACAGTCAAAAACCCCTTGCTGAAAATTATGATTTAATTGATTAATGGTGTATAATCTTCATACAAAATAGTTGGTGCAAATTGAAGCAGGTTTATAGGAAATTTAGAGTAGGCACCGAGATGATAATGCAGTGTGGGAGGGTGAGGTAATGTATATTAGAAAATAGAGGTTTATAAGAATAAATGAGCGTTCCCAAAAATAAAATTTTAGAAATTAAGCACTGTCCAGAGCATATGCTACTTCCAATTGACCACTTCTATGAAATCGTTGTCTTTAATCATCCTCTCTTCTTTTATAAAACCATGGCAATTCTCATACAAACAAAAGTAGAGTATAGTATTCTAGAGCATACTGCCATTGCAAATTTGTATTTATTCGATAAAAAAGAACTCAATGAACTGCGTTAATGCTGCAAGACTCACATACACATGAGGTTGTAATGAAAACGTCAAATTGATCATAAAATTTGGGTGTGATCCTTGATACTGGAATGATTCATTGTTTCAATCAGTTTGATACTTATTTTGAAAAATTCAGAATTTTCCATACTGCACTCTACAATCTTCGTATGTGGTGCAATTATTGGGAAGGAAAACCTTTCGTGGCAGGTCGTAGTGCAACGATCACCAGAAATAAGCAGACTTTAGCTGTGGCGTGACGGCTATTCGCTCATTGTGCTCTTTAGATCTGGAACGCGTTGGAGCAGAAACTTCTGTACAGCTCACTTGTGACAGTGTTTTGCTTTCAGTGTGACGCAATTTCGACCACGTTACTGGGTGTGCTCCCAACTTCATTGCAAATCCTCCCCACTCTTCGAATGATCTGTTATTCCAGTTACTTAGCTGTCTAAATCCAGCAGACACGAGTTCACATTCCTTCCACCTCATCCGACGGGTGATGAATAATCAACAGCAGCCCGATTCAAATACAAGAGTTTCAACAGGAAGTCTTCCTGAGAATTTTCTATGGTTGGTCACGATCTCGACAGTGGGTCAGGGAAGGAAGTTTCCATGATCATCAATTCAAGTAGAGTTCAAAAAGTTTATTGCATGATTATATACACCCATGCACACATGCTCAGCACATAGGATCTGATTGGAACTGACAGTTAACTAACTCGGACTATCTGACTACACTTCAAAGTTTAAACTTAAAGTAATCGAATATACGCAATCGTACAATTTGTTAATTGGAAAAAAAAATTTCAAAATTATATTCTCCCAATTGAACAGAAATATTTCAAGCTTGCCCGGTACTGAAGAAATTTTGAATATCGTCATAATATTGGTGAATTCGATTTGATTCATTTCGAACAGATTGGATTTTTGGATTTTCTAGTCTAAATCTACATTTTCTTTGGGTGCTTGCACAGTAGGGCGTCCAATGCTCGATGATAGCCACGATCACAAACCTAACATGCTGTGGAATGGTGTATGACAAATTAGGGCATCGTGGATATAGCATAAACATCAATCACCATTCCACAGCATGTGTTTGATTATGCAATGGTGATTATAATTGAATATCAGATTCTGTGCAAGCACCCTAAGACTTAGCTAACCTAACCTGACTTCCATTATGAGGAATTGAAAAGACTCTCATGAAATAAGGAAATAGAATTGTATTATTAGGCTAGTGATGCAACAATAATAGGATGACTGTTTTTGAATGATGCTCAATATAGCCTCCATGCCATTATGCGAGACTTCCCACCCACCAAGCATCAAAAGCCTCAATGTTGGAATATCAAACCAATAATAGAGGGTAAAAATTATAAACTGAAAGTATCACGAATCATACATTTATTAATCTTCAAAATATCGCATTTCAAAACTCATCTCAATATCATTAATTCTAATGAGCAAAAAAAGAAAGTGTTTTTTCATGTAAAACATTTTTCATGAAATTCAAGTTTTTCATTAGAAGACATCCCAAGCAATGGGACTGAGTTACCTCTGAGTTAGTGAGAGGATTACGTAATCAATAGGAAGTAAACTTCATCTTTCAATTTAGTCAATTAATTTTTAAAATAATTAACTTTTTAGGGGAAGTGGAATAGATTTTTCATAAAATTAATTTTAGTAACAGTACAATTAATTAGTTCTGCAGCGAAGTAACAAAAATTGTGGATAACTCTAATCAACTAAGTGGAAACTCTGCTTCAAGTGAGAATACTTTCTCCCATTTCAAGAAAGGACTTGGTGTGCAATTCAAGGCAGTGTTTCCAAATATCTTAACAATATTTGAACAAGTGTCTTACCATGAATATTCAGGAAATGTGGAGGAGGATGCCATTATACAAGTGTGAGCGTGGTGTTGGACATGGTCAGAGTCCACAGTCAGCGATGTCCAATCTCAGTTTTCCATAATGAGGAAATGAACTGCTGATGTCTGATAATTTGGCCTCTGCTTCAGCGATAACAGCGCCACGGCTTGATGGAACTTGGGCCAATAACCATGATGGCCGAGTGCTGGGCATCCGGATTCAATCAAAACCTTTTCTCGCACACATTCTCACTCGTACTCTCTCACTCTCTCTCTCTCTTTTTCGACCGGATCTTGCATCAACCCCTTGACGCCGAAAAATCAATCTCTCCACTTCTATCAGAACACATTTGGCCCGCCGGCCATGCTTCATCGCCATTTCACCCCCGATATTACCGATGGCTTCAGAATCTAGTTTGGGAAAGGATTTAGTCAAGAGGACTTCCCCTCTCAACCTGAAACTCGTGAATATCGATTGCCTCAACACCTCAAGTAGATTGAGGATCGATAAGTTTGCAAAGAATTCTTTGTTCAGGCTGCTAGATTTCTTGAGAGATACGAGAAACACAACACAAGGTGTGAGACTGATATTTATTTTGACACAGACAATAATAATTTCATAATTTCTATAAAGAGAATATACAAAAGGATTTCAATGTATCAGTGATATTGGAATGTTCAGGAATATATAAATTCAGTTAGCAGCTTCAGCCATTTCAGTGTTTCAGCAGCAAGAAAGAGAAGTGAGAGGATTTCCAAACTAGGTGTGAGGAGTGCAAGTTCATACACATTATTACCGCAGCCCTTAATCATATGAACGTAAACTACGGTTAGTGATCTACAATAGGTTAGTGGTGTTATGTATGTCTATGATGTGAAGATTATACACTTCCTTGAATATCATTAGAGTTCAACTCATACTTGAGAAATCTCGTCAAAAATTACATGATCACTTTTGCAAGTGATTCCTACAAGTAACAATAGAGAAATTATTGTTAAAAATAGCAATGCCTTTGAGCTTAGAGTTGAAAAAACATATTGAATTCGTTAAACAAATTGAAAATTTTAATCATGAAAATGTGAATCGGCTCCAGTAAAAAATATCGATTTCTGTTTGTGGACTAAACCTTATTTATCTATGTTGGTCACATGCATCATCCTCTTCTTCCATTGGATGACCAAATTAATTGAAATGAGTCGGCTGCTGAACTTCCAAGATTATTTACAAAAAATATGGATGAACAGGGATTTGCATGGAGCCGTAGGTGAGTGGCTGGACGGCAAGCATTATATTAGGTTTCTCAATTAGGCGAGATGAAAGCAACAGGATGAGGACGCCGAAGGGAGGTCGGATCAAGAGCGATGAAGCAGGGCTCGTAATCATATGCAAATGTGTCGGTGGAGATTTTTTTCGCAGCCCCAGCTAGGCTGGCCCTAAACCGAAACTAAGAGGCCTAATCGAGGGTGGAGTAGAGATTTCCCAGATTTCTCGGAATGGGTGGGTGCGCGGCAGCCAAGGCTGGAAGCAAGGCAGCTTAAACTCTTAAATTCAACCCCCGCACCACTAGTACTCTCACTTTACCCTCCAACTAGACAAGGCTAACCCGTCGTCAGTTCGGGGACCCGGCCAAAGCAAATCTTGCTCGCAGGGCCGGCTGCTTCAACAAGGGTGATCTTTATTAAGCTTTCAATTAGAGCCTGCTACTTTCTCATTCTCGTATAGAGTTATTAAGCTCAAATATTTCTAATATTCGAACATCAATATTGTTGTAACAGCGTGCTTGCTGTCGAATATTTACCTTTGTGCCCTAGGAACAATAATTTATTACTCCTCTTCTTCTAAAAAAACACTCTGGATATTCTCATAAAATATGTTATTTTCAATTTTGAAAGATAATTAGGTCAAGTAGCCGTTTTTGAAAAACTAATAAAGCTGCTGATCTGATATTTTCTTATTTGATTGAGTGTTATTTTGTTTACGTAGAACATAGTAGGACTATCTGATGAATAGATATGTGGATGAAATTTAGAAATGGATTTTAGGTATTCTCGTTTATTCATTGTTCTTATTCATTGTATGTAATTTAAAACATTCTTCTTGTATTCCTTAATCTTGAGGAAAGCCACTAGCTAGATGTAATTAAAAGAAATTGGTTTCTATCTGTATAAATGGTAGTAATACTCTCTACCATTATCTCTCCCTCTACCTTGTCCCATCAATTTGTTTTAATTTAGAATAAATTTAGAACGACGGAAACAACCAAAAATTTAGAAGGCGAAACGTGGAAAAAGGAAAACATTTCCTTTCTACACGCTTGTACACCAAAACACCGTCATATACCCATGCATACAAAACCAAGAGGAACTAGGTTACCAAGCCAAATGAAGCGCATGTTTAGGAAACAACCACTCGAAAATATATTCACACCTCATTAACCTCAAAATAACGAAATCAAAAATATACATTTCACTCAACATTACAGCCTAAACTTATCATTATTTCAAGTCTTTAAAATTATTGCGCATTTCGAAGATTACTTTAATTAACAAAATTATATCGTCGTTTTCATTATCCCATTGAATTAATAGTTCCCCACAATTCGTTGCACTCACTTTGATCGGAGAAAGAAATATAATAAATTTGTTACCTCGTTCGAATAATCCTTACTACTTCCAAGGTATTGAGTTCATGTCTGTTGATCTACTACAGCCTTGGTCAGGAATTACCAATCAGGAAATTCTCGTACTCTCCAATGCTGGAATACTCAAGGCCTCGAAGTTTCGAAGTCTTGACTATTCAGGAAGACTCCAATTCAGGAATGCTGCGATTCGGCAACACTCTGCGATTCGGCAACACTCTGTGATTCGGCAACACTCTACGATTCGGGACTGCCCCAATTCGGCGAATGCTCCTATCCGGGAATACTCGTATCCAGGAACTCCCCAATTCGGGAACCACTGAAATTTCAAATTTTGTAATTTCCTATTTTGATAACGAAATAAACCCTTAACTTGAAATGAAGACTACTATGTCCAATTTACTTTCACGGCCACAAATCCTAAACATTTATGTCGCTTAATTACACATTTACATTCCTAAAGTTTAAACAATTGAGCAATCCTAACCTTTACTTCATAAGTATCATAGCATCGCAGAATTCAAAATAGTACACATTAATCTATAGCAAAAAGGAATTTGAGTTTCTTAGTTACATCATCAAATTCATAATCTTTTTTATCACACTAATATCGCCTTGAAAACGGTATGCTAACTTTTACTACTGATTTAAATTGAATATTTAATATCTACCTTTTTCATACTAAACTTCTCTAAGTCTTATTCCTAGCCTATGAATTCTGACAAACAATTGCTTACATCAATTACGTACATGAGAACAATTGAGCTAGAAATATAAATTCACAAAGTATTTCATATTAAAAAAAATATTGTTGTTACCTTATAAAGCAGCGAAGTACATCACAAATTATCTCCAAATCAAACAAAATAATTCAAACTAAACATGAGGTGAGTGGCGGTTTCCTAATATTAACTTTTCAAATCACATACTTAAAATAAATTTGACATTCTAAAGATTGCCCAGCACAAGGGCTTAAAATCAAAACAATCACGTCACCATAACCTCAAAAATATGACTACAAGCTCGTCTTAACCAGCGTGGAGTTTGCTCCATGCAATTTCGTCGAGTAGTGAGCCTGTTGCTTGCCTACAATCCCAGTTTGCTCTTGGTGGGAATCGATGTTCGGAAATTATACGGGGACTACAAAACTATGTAACTTTCACCGAATCAAAACTCTAGATTTGCCTGCAGGCCTGCGCAGAACGTCTGTTCTGTAATTGAAAAATGAACAGGTAAAGAGAGTGTAGGAGAGAGCAAAAGAATGAGAAACTAGCTCTATCTTCTTTTACTAGACTAGCGTGGGACTCAATCCTGCTCGATATTGAATCTCAAAACAATGCTACATTGTAATACCAATCCCAACATGAAAACCCAATCGATTCAATTACTTCTATTGAAAATGAATAATAAAAATCTAAACTCTCAAATAACTAGCTCAAAACGTCCTAATTCAGAAAACTTTACATAAAAAATATCTTTAAAATTTAATAAAGTTTAAAATGATACTAAACAAGACGATGATCCAAGGTAATTTAACAAAAAAAATTTGGGCTACTCCCAAATTCATAACAACCTCTATGTCTAAATAGATGGTAATTGATCATCTCAAACTTACTACGAGACTAAAACTATACTCGTAGATGTCAAGTCATCTTATCATCTACACTTCAGTATTCTAACTTAAAAGAGGCATTAGGACATTTGTATTATCTTAGGGTGCATTTGTTAAAATTCTATAGATTTATTCAGTCATTGTATGCGAAGCTTATGTCAACTGTGTATGTGTCTCATCAACTCAATCTCATTTGTATGGTTTTCCGTGTACAAATAAAATGATTTATTATTATTATTATTATTATTATTATTTCAGGGTGCACGGAAGATGAAAAGGCGAAAACAAGAGTTTTTATCACATTGTTTTAGATTATTTCTTTAGACATAATGTTTATATGAGTGTCTCCCGATAAACATAGAAATCATTAATTATCTTATCGTGCAGAAATACCAAATTGATTCTTCTATATTTTTAAATGTAGATTCTCCAACTGAAACGGAGTATTGATCAATAAACTTGAAAATGGTTAGGGGAATAATTTTAAACACAGAGGTGGTAACGTAAGATCATTTGTGCTGCTCATTGGAGGAATTTGATGACAGATGCAGATACAAGAAATTGAGCTTATAGTGTAGCAATAGAAATGGGGAGAGTAGTTTGCTCTGTCACAAAAGTCACTATGTTAGAAATAAAAACGAACCAATCTTAATGGTGTAATTTCCGGGCAATGTTTATCCACAAAAACCTCTCCTCCATAGTGACCTTTCGGCGATCAAGAACTCAATCAAGATCTATCGCTCTCGGCGATAGGAGTCTGCTCAACGGAAGTAGTCATTTTCAGGCTATTTGTTGCTTTGTAGCTGATCTGTTGAATAGGTGAAGGGACGTTGGCCGCTCTATAGCACCACTTCTAAGACGATTTGCGCCTTCACGTCTCTATTCGACCGCTCCACTATTCTTGAGCGTCTCCTACGAGCAAAGCTTCTCCATGCACAAAAATTGTATTTGTTATTCCCATGATCGATTCTATATCTTGACACTTTGTTCAAATAAAACTCATTCCACTCTATCAACAATATTATTGCTGAATACCAAAATATTATTTTTATTCATATAGAGCAATGGTAGGAATTCTCTGGTTTCTCTATGAGGTAAAGATCTAATTCTTTAGAAACCCCCTGAAAATAAGGAATCTATACTCTTCTTCCATTGGATTTGCATTTCTCATTTTTTTTTTTTGAGCTAGAACTGGGTCTTCTCTCTTCCTACGCTCACAAAATAATACACGGCAAATTCACCATGACGAGTTACAGTACGTCGACATAGAAATCCAGTACAATAGATTCCAATTGATATTTGATTGAAGCTGAATTTTAGTTTGTTCAACTTGTGTAAGGAGAGCTTGCCGGTAGACACTCCAATGATATAGCCACCGACCTTTATATCAAACAGAGCTTCAGACAAAACAGGATGAGATTTCTTCATTTGAATTCCAGTTGCGTTGCTTATTCATTATGAACCTTATTATTACTGTTCCAAAGTAACTGAAAATAACTTTTCTATGAACAACAGACAATAATTTCGATCAATGAGTAGAAAAAGAGTTCAAGTCAAGATATAGTTAGTGCTCTCATCCGCCAACTCGACAAATTGAATAAGATTTTTTATAGCATTGAACTTGTTGGAGGATAAGTAGAATATTGAGGAAACGAGAAAGGGGTGAAGTTTCATTGTTTACCGTCTGCGTCAAACTTTGTCCCGGTCTGAAGAAGGCACAGTAACAACTTGAACAAACTTTGAAATTTCTAGAGTACCTGTATAACATACAGGATTTTACTCACGAGATCATCCTCCTACTAACTACTTGAGAGAAGTCGATTTCTCAAGATTTGTTCTACTATTGAATTGCTGTAATCGTTCCATTTAATACATCTCTCAATTTCTGTATCTTGGAATAACAAAACGAGTTACAATTGCACCGTGACATGATATGAGCTAAGCTTCAGCTTCATAAAACTTACTATTCTATCGAAATCGCATTAAACCCCGTATTTTATTTAGTTGCAGCTTATTTGAACAAGCAATAGTAGAGCTCTTTCTTGGTAGTGCGCAGAAACACAATACTTTGTTTTTCTCTACGCAGCTTTTTTGTTTCAAATTAAAAAACAAAAGTATTCATTTTAGTAACAAAAGTTGAATTTGTCAGGAGTTAATTCAGCAATCGTCGAGTTTATGACTTCCCCTAAATGAGATCACATGTCGCCCCAAGCAACTTTCCTAAATTAAATTTGTTCAGAGCCCTGTAAAAGTTTGCACTGACAAAAAGTTCTACTTTCCTAGCTTGCTGGGTCGACCAAGCCATTATCATGCTATAGTAATTAGGAGCCTTCCAGTTCTTTAATGCATCATTCCTGGGTCAGTTTATACTGTGTATCTTAGAAAATTGCTTTTTCAAGGCAATTGGTGGAGGAAATAAAAATGAAGCAGATGCTTCGTTCACTTTCTGTCAATGTTTACTATATTAGTCAGCAATGGCAAGGCGCTTGATAAGTAGCTCCACTGATTATTTTCATATTTGATGAGATCATTGGACCAGGAATAATAATTCGAATAACCTTATCATGTAGCATTTGGAGTGGCCGTAGCCGAGTGGGTTAAGTGCTGGTTTGCTAGCCCAAAGGTCCCGGGTTCGATCCCAGTTCTGACCGAAAGATTTTACCTCGGGCCACTGCAGTGTTTCGGAGGACACGTTAAGCTGTCGGTCGCGGCTGCCTAAAAACAGTCGTTAAGTCACGTCAGAGGCCCTGAACTTATTCAGGTGCAACCTGATAACTCTGACACCAGACCTGAGCCAGCCAGGTCACACGATATTATTATTATTATTATGTAGCATTTGATATGAGAACAGTAGAAAAGTTATTTTTGTATCAAAATCGAAGAATATACAATATAGGTGGATCGCCATGGGAATGGCATTGGACCTCGTAACAATACATGTTAGCTGATGCCATTCTCGTGACGATCAATCGATAGTTTCCTTTTGTGAGTCTGTTTGACGGTGAAATTTGTAACGCGTCTTCAATGGTCTACAATTTATTGGTTTATACAATATAATAGTTTACACTAACACAGTGATTTCAAGATAATATTGCTCATAATACTTTTGTGTAATGCATATTGTTATTGTAATGCTTTGCTGAGGGAAATATCTGTAGATTCTCAATTAAAACACGTAAAGCAAAAACAAACTTACATTTTTGTCACATCACCTAATTTGATGAGATGGTTTAATTGCTGTAACTTATGTATTTGTTTGAGTAACCTACGAGTGAATTTTCTAAAAACGGTTTGGCACACTTTTTAATATATATATTTGTCTCAATGACGAAAGATCAATCAAATAGATCAGTATCTCTAAATCAAATAATAGCATTAATTATAACAACATTATGTTCTAAGACAGAAAAATCATGTCCATAAATAAACAATGGCTACTACCATAATTTTCTCAAACCACTACAATGGTAGTTCTCCTACCATAGAACTCATCCAAACTAGATGCTTTCAGAGGGACACTCTTGAACAATCGACACATTTCACAGATTATCCAACAATAGGGTGAAGCTGTGCGGGGAAACTTCGCAACTGCAAATCCTCGACTGTTCTGTTTGCAACGAATCAACCCTTTTCGTTGTGGAAAGGGAGTGAGACTGAGTTGTTTTTCATACAGGGTGGAGCAGTTTGAGCGATATCACAGCAGGCCTGATAGGAAATGGAACAAAGTTAGTGCCATTCATGTTGGGGCCTTGCCATTGGTCACTGGTCAGTTGCAACTGACTGACGCTGTGCTAATTGCAGTTGGTTGTGACTCGTGCGACCTCAGCAAAGACCATACGCATAAATTTATATTCCGACGATTGTTTGTTTGACTAACGGCTCCGTAGTTATTTCTACGTTTAGCTCATGAACATTACACAAAGATAAAACATTCATAATGCAATTGAATCATGCTATACGTCACTTTTGATAAAGAGAAAAATTATGAAGGCTACAGATAAGTTTATGAAATACAATGACTTCAACAAACTAAATTCAGATTCCAAATTGATGACCAAATTTACAGTGTTGCTTATACCAATATGTTCTGGTTACAGAATCTTTTTTTGAGCACATCAAAGACCAGTTTCAAATTCTAATATTTTACTCAACTCACGGACCACGGAATTTCTTTTTGAATTTGAACCTAGCAACCGAATATAAAATTGATTACTGAAATAATAAGCCAATGCAGTGCTAAATTGTATATAAATATGAGAAAAAATATATAGACATAAAGAATGAAGAAAATGTCAACTGAAGACCAATTTCACCTCTGGGGATTCTCTAAGAGAAATCGAGCTCCAGCTCCAGAGAAAAAATTTAATATCCCACTCAATGAACCTTCAAGTTGAGTTGGCATCTTATAAGGAGAACAGTGAATCGCAAATAAATCTGATGCAATTGCGAATAAATGAACTTGAGAATGAAATGAGGTGTAGGATGGAACTAGAGCAGGAAAATAAGATTCTTTCCACAAATATATCGGAATTGAAAATCACGATCGAGGTCTTAGAATCTGATAACAATTTCCTTAGAAGTAAACATAAAGCATTAGAGTTGGAAGTAGATGATCTTAGGAATTTTTATTCGCCAGGCGACACACACATTCATACTCTAGGTAATATAAATACATTTGAAAGGAAATATTTTTTTGATGTCTTGACCGAACCTGAAGTTTCTAATGATCACACGAATAGGAATATTGTCGACTTAAGTAATAAAAATTATTCTAAAGTAAAAAAATTAAGAAGGAAGGCTAAAAAAACGGAGATTATTGGTTTTGTCTGACAGTCATGGGAGAAATATTGGATGGGATCTGAACCGTGAGATGAGTGAGGATGGATTTGAGGTAACTGTGATCACTCGACCGGGTTGCTCTTTTAATACTGTGACTAATGATATAGCTGATTTCACTCGTGACTTTAATAGCCAAGACCAAGTTATCATCATAGCTGGAGCAAACAATGTTGTTGAACAACTTAATCAACCTACTGCTATTTCCCTGGACCCTATCATAGAAACGGCAACTCATACAAATGAAGCTATCTCTTCTATTCCTTTCAGGTATCTCCAAGATTTAGAGAATATACTGTATATATTTTAACTGATAAACAAATTATTTACCTTACTTTAGATTCATGTGAAGATATACAAGAGTACATTTAGAAAACTAATAGTAATAGCAAAGCGACTGGCTGCCGATGAGTTCATCAACAAATCCGCTAATCGAGCCCAGGCTGTATGGAAGTTAGTTAGATTTGAGTCAGGTAAGGAGATGGGCTCACAACCAAATATACGTATTATTGATGAGGATGGCTCTATTAAGGAGGGAAAGGAAGCTGCTAATGCACTCAATCACTACTATGTGAATATTCCATCCAATGTTCTAAGAAACAGTTTGCAGAGATGTTCAACACCAAACTCACATATTGACTTCATGATGAATTCTAGAATAACAAATCTAAATGCAAACTGTTCAAAAATGGAAAAATTGAAGACAGATACCAGCAAGTAGAAATCAAAACTGATCAGCATGTATTTAATTCACAATGGTTGAAAGTAAGGTTTGGAGTGCCTCAGGGTTCTGTCCTGGGTTCAATCCTCTTTCTGCTATACATAAATGATCGGCCTTCTTATTTGAGTCCAACACATAGTGTTATGTATGCAGATGATGTGAGTCTTCTACTAAAAAGGTGTACCCAATCTTGTTTGGAGCTAAAGTGTACGGAATCTCTTGAGAAATTGGAAAAATGGCTACAAGCAAATATGTTGATTCTAAACACAAATAAAACAAAGAATCCGCCTTTTAGAGCAACGGATGGCTTTGGTGTCAAAATGCAAGATCACTCGATTGAATGTGTACATCAGATTAAAGTGCTTGGTATCAATTTGGATGATAAGCTATCCTGGAAGCCTCACCTTCAGTGTTTAAAAAATAAATCAAGTTCTGTGGTGTTTGTTCTGAGGTCATTGAAACGTTTTCTTGATTTAGGTTCTCTCAGGGATGTTTATTTTGTCTTTTCCACTCCCTGTTGTCTTATGGAATAGTTTTCTGGGGGAGTTCTTGTGACTTTCTTGAAGTCTTTAGAGTTCAAAAATGGGTAATTAGAGTGATGATGGGAGAGTCCATCAGGAATAGTTGCCGACCTCATTTTAGGAGTTTGAAAATTTTGCCTCTCCCAAGTTTATATGTGCTTGAGACACTATGTTTTGTAAAGAAAAATGAGTCAATTTTTAAGCGTGGTGATGACATACATTTGTATAATACCAGGAATAGGCATTTACTGAGGGATGAGGTTCATCGCTCTACATTCTATAAGCGAGGTGTCAGGAGTTCGGGAGTCCGTTTATATAATGTTTTACCTGATTCCATCAAAAAATTAAATGAAAGGGAGTTTAGAGCCAAGTTGAAAAAGGATTCTATAAGTATGGTATTTTATTCCATAGAAGAGTACAGAGATTACTATTCAAACGTTTTAATTTAGTAAAACCCTGGTTTTGGGTAGACAATTTTGGCTTGAAGAGAATCTGATGTTTGGTTTTATTTGTCTTGATCTTGAGCACTCTATTTTACTGTGCATTTTAAACTTTTTTGACAAGCTCCACATCCCCCTGTATAGGAGGGCAATGGACGCTATTAAATCTATCTATCTATCTATCTATCTATCTATCTATCTATCTAATGTCATCTGCTCACACACTAAACGGCTTTTTAGGCATTAATAATTCCTTTTCTACCCGAATATCAAGCTATTTCGAGTGAGGATATTAAACGAGCATAAAACATAGTTTAGTATTATAGTCTACATAATTATTATCAGCCGGATAAATCTGTATTTAGCAGAACACTAATATTCGATTCAATCCAGTCTCAATACAGTCAGTTATAACTATCGTCTGCTTTGAATAACATAGGAAATTTGAAAACTCCCCCTCTGATGTGGTTATGCTTTCAAATTAGGATTGCATTGATAGGTTGTGTGCTATATTGTCACCTTGCAAAGAAGTATTTTCTCTATGAAAATAGTTTTCTTATTTTGAAACGATTAATTAAAACGATACTATTGAAAATATTTTTATTTAGGATATCTGCAAAGTGTTGTAACAGATGCATTTCAGAAGAAAGTGTTTTTATAATAATTTCTATGATTAGGGGATGGTCTGTCTCTGCTTGATGTAAATGGTAGAAATTGATCCCATTATGCACTATTTTTTCCGGGACGATTGATGGAAACTATTGGGACATTTTTTTGAATAATTGAAAAGAGTCACCACATGTACAAGTATCAAAGAGAGTTCGACTGTTTTCCAATTCACAATTAAAGGCATGAGGGCAGATCAAAATGATGATATCAGAAATTCAAAGTCCTAATAATGTGCGGTATAAGTTGATAGAAGTTAATGCTCACTCTGTTGTAGGATTGCTCCAAAGAAGCTAATCTGAAAAAGTTTGATGATGGGACTCTGAACGTTACGTGATTGTTAAATCATGTGTGGACGTTCAAAGCACTCCAGACTTTCATTATCCGGAATAATGATCCAACGGTCCCCACATTTTATGCCAAGTTGCATTACAGACAGTAGCGCCACCAACAGCATGAGAAGCAGCAGCAGTAGACCTGGTAGCATTAGTAGGGATGAGCCAAAGAACAGGAAGATAGAGCGTTCTGCATTAGCCGCAATAGATTAATCCGCTTTTCAGCTTTAAGACCAGGAGGTGCACCCTTCTAGGGGTTGAGTGATGCTACAAAAACCATGAGGGGCTACTTCGTTTCACCGCTACTGGTTCGGGTTACATCGGCTACGGTCATCTCAACATAATGGGATTAACGTGGCATTGAGAGCTCAAGTTGGACTCGCAAAATGTTGACGGTTTTTGATAACGTATAAGCAGCATAATCAAGTCCTGCTTCACTTCAAACGTGATTATCAACATTCTGGTCATTGTTTGGACTCATAAAAAATATTCTTGAGATCCAATCAAAAGGATGAGGCACAAGCATCAAACAATAATTACGACTCTGGCGTATCCAAAGCTTCCTCCAGGGGATCCAGCATGAACCAGCATTATTGATAATACTTTATCACGTCTGCATCCTTGACTGTAGATTCCCTCCCCCCTCACCAACAACACAATCAAACCTGAAGGGATTCATTCGTCAGTGTTGTTGAATTATTAATGTGTTGGAGAGGTACTTTATTATTTTGAAAGCTAGATTACTTTCAGATTCCTCCCCTCAACATACAACACAATTTCACCTGTAGAAATTCGTTTATTAGTTGGTTAATTATAAATATTTGGAAAAATAGTACTTTATCTTGAATCTAGACTTGCTTCTCGCCCACCCATGGCTTTGGTAGTCAACTTCAAGTTGAATAAATTTCTAAATAATAAAGTTGATGAAGAAATACAGAATATACCTCACAATGGAAAAATTATTGAAAAATTGAAAACCATAAAAAGTATAATTTTCAATGAGTAGTTTATACTTTTGTGAAACTATTCCATTTCCCACAATCTTTTCTTATCCTTTCTCGATCTATCTTCCCTCGTAGAGAGGATAAAGTTCATCTTTTGGCGAACCTTTTGCATGAAAGCCATTAAAATCGATACACCAGAGACGCTGACTTATATTGGAAGAGATTTAACATCTCAATTCAAATTTATTCAATAATTATTTGAATAAAATACAATACATTATACAATTTCATTGTTTAACTAGCGGTACCCGGCGTGCGTTGCTACGCCAGTGGCAGCAATGAGAGGGGGCATAGTGGGCTGTGATAATAAGGAATGCGTGGGGCAGGTAGACGGGCTTTGCCCAAATAAAAACACACCTAATTTTTGTACATATTTTGTAACAATATATTTTCAGGAATTTTATTAATTGTACATGTTTTAAAAAAAATATAAATTGTAAATGGATATTGATATTGAGATTGATATTTACAAATAATGATAAATTGAGTGACAATTTCAATGATATAGAAATAATATAATATGAATACATAGGGTTAACTTCTTAGTATTTAATCAAAATGCTAATGGTATACAATATTTGTTGTTGTTTCATGTGGCATTCATATAGTGAGTATGTTTGTACATGTTTTATAAATGAAAATTTAATTTTCATTTATGAGTTCAAGTTAAGCTTGAAGTTTTAAAAATGTAAAATCAATATTTTAGTTCATCTTAAAAAGATCTACCGAATAGTAAAAAAAAGTATGCCCCTCTCCCCCCCGGAGAAAAAAATGGGGGGCTTTGAACTGCCAAACTTCACAGAAACTATCTTGGGACTATTCTACATTGTGCCAGAAAATTTCATCAAAATCGCTTCAGCGGTTAGGACACAAAATATCAAAGTATAAGTATGCCCCCCTCCCCCCCGGAGAAGAAAATGGTGGCTTTGAACTGCCAAACTTCACAGAAACTATCTTGGGACTATTCTACATTGTGCCAGAAAATTTCATCGAAATCGCTTCAGCGGTTAGGACACAAAATATTTAAGTATAAGTATGCCCCCCCTAACCCCCGGAGAAAAAAAATGGGGGGCTTTGAACTCCCAAACTTCACAGGAACCATCTCAGAACTATTCTACATCGTCACTTAAAATTTCATTGAAATCGGTTCAGCGGATTCTGAGTTCAATTAGGACACATAAATATTAAGAGGTACAGTAGCCTACGTTTTGCCCCCCAGAAAAAAATGGGGGGCATCATGAACTCCCAAACTTCACAGGAACTATCTCAGGACTATTCTACATCGTCACTGAAAATTTCATTCAAATCGGTTCAGCGGTTTTGGAGTTTACTGGGAACATACATACATACATACATACAAACATACATACACACATCGCCTTTTATATATATACAGATTTAATTTCATAATATCAAAAATGATGTTTCAATAAAAGTTTGATATTTCAGCAAGATCTGCAATCGAAATATAGAATCTCTTACTTTTCTACATCTACCTTGCAGGTTTGGAATATCAGTACTGCTCTGTATCCTACAGTGTAAAATAAGGATAAAAAAGAGAATTTGGAACTACAGACATTAACTAGAAATAAAACGATATGTGCTATAATAAGGCGAGATATCAAACCTTGAGAAATGAGTTCGTTTATTGCTGAACGTTATACAATCTCAAAAATACTCTTCTTAAATAAAATAACATCGAACAGGTTATTAAGGTAGGTATAACTAACTCGTGATTCAGAACGGCACATATGATAAAAGCGAAATAACACTACAAAAAACAACTCTTATGCTACCAGTACAGTATGGCCCACACATTCGCCCAAATGTTTTGCCAAATGTTCCGTCAATGTTCGTGAATGATTAGCGACAACGAATGTTGTCGAATGCACCCAAGTACACATTGCCCCAACTATTCGTACCACACATTTGTACTCATTCGTCATTCAGTGATCGACCAGAAAGGATGTTGATGTTGAAGTTGCTGCGGTATTTTCGTTATACAGTTATGCTTATTATAAGAATATTTATATCATAAGAATATACAAGTATATTCCAAATCACAAGAAGAAAATTACAAAGCCTTGGAACCGTAGAAAGTGGTGGGTGAAGGAAATAAATCGAAAAAGAACAACGTAGGCTTAATCAAAATAATTTGTAATTGATCCAAACACAGGCTGTACACTAGTATAGGATTTGGCAATAATTTTTTTTTCGAAGTTTCCTGGTTTGGCAACTATCAAGCTATTGAAATTCTATCTATTGCCGTGAGATAAATCTTCTTTCATAAATTATTCTGTAAAATATGGGCTATAAAAGTTGAAAATTTCGGGTTTTGGGGCATCAATTCATTCCTATGAGTAGATATAAATTATTGATTATTTTTTTAAAGCCAGAACGTACATCAAAGATTAGAATGACATAACTAACGATATTTTTTACTTAAATCAAAAGTTTAGTTTCTTTGAAATAATTTTTTGAAAACCCCAAGATTTTTCAAGTGAAAAAAAACTAAGCTTTAGATTGAATTACGAAATATGTTATTTTAATTCCTGATGTAAGTTCTAGCTATAAAAAATTATCAAGAGTCTATATCAACTCTTGGGAAAGATTTGTTGCCACAAAAATGTCAACTTTGAAAGTCCATATATCACGAAATAATTCATGGAAGAAAATTTCTCACGGTAATATAGATAGCATTTTAATAGCTTAGTAGTTGTTAAACCAAGAAACTTTGAGAAAAAAAAATACGACCAGAAACCACAAACGTACAGTATAGCCTACTCTTGAATTTTTCTATTAATTGATGATTCAAGGGATATTCGTTATGTCGTTAATATTATTGTATGGTATTTTTATAATAAACTCTCATTCTAAATACTATTTAACTGACTTTTAATATTAGAAATCTGTTATAAACTATTATAAAAGTTATATTAAACAACAGAATAATGGAAATCACGCTACTTACACTACGGCAGATAGGCTACCGCCTACAGTATACGAGGTTATGTTAACCGATTGTTTGCCATGCAAAGCAGTGAATGCGAATGAAGGCCAGTGTGTACTGGGGATGGTTTGTGCTTATCCGTGTTCGGAGTTGGCTGATTCCGTCTAGGTCCGCCTCCTTTGATCCGTGCTAGTTACCGACTTTAGCCGGAACATTGGCCAACACGGATCATGGCGGATCGGACAACCACGGACCTACACGAACTGACCCAGTACACTATCGTGTCCGCCTTGATCCGTCTATGTCCGGCCATAGTGTACTGGTAGCATTAGAAAAGATCAATTCACAATATTGGGCGATTTGAGTCTTTCAGCATAATATATAAAAAATAAAATTTTTAAAATAAATAAATAAATAGATAAATAAATAAATAAATGAATAAATAAATAAATAAATAGATAAATAAATAAATAAATGAATAAATAAATAAATAGATAGATCAATGAATAAATAAATAAATATATATATAGACTATATATTAACGCAATCTTGAAGAACTAACTCAGTGACCAAATTTCCCATACCTTGAACTTGGTTTCGTACTCGATCATGTTGCAGCATAGTCCTAGTTGTAAAGGCTAAGTTCCAAGCGAAGATCATGAGAAAAATTAGCTTCCAAGCTTTATAATATTAAAGCTTACAAATGGGATGCTGTTCCTGAAATACAAGCTCAATTGATCTACGCTTTAAAACTAGTCAACAATGAACTTAAAAGTAAAATTCAAAGTTCAGCGAACTCACAACTAAACAGCAAAAATCCTATCAATGACGTAATAAAATGGATTCCTATAATTATTATTTTTTTTTTTTGAGGATGAAGCCCACATAGGTCTGAGACCACCATCCAATTAGACTTAGCAGTTTCACGACAAAATTAGTATAACAGCAATAAATTTAAAATAAATATTATCAAGTTACCTGTTTAAGTGGTGAAAAAGTAATATAACCAACATGTTACAAAGTTTGCAGGCTAACACATAGAGACAAATAATATAAGTCCTTCTGAATTCACAAACTTGATTACTAGATCACACTTAATTACTAAAAAAAGAAAAATATTATCCTCTGATGAGGACATAAAGATTCAAGTTCACATATAAAACAAGGTTCTCACATACTAGAAACAAAATAATTTTTAAGCAAATTGACGAGTACGTCAGGCTTTGTACAGAATAATGCGAATAATGCCAAAGGGAGCTTACCGCTCCAATCTTCGTAAGAGATTTGTAAGAGAAGGGGAATTATCATTGATAGAAAAAAAACACTATCAATTCATAAATTCAATCGACACATTACATACGTAATGAGACGGGAAAGTAAAGCAAGAGAAGCAAGTCAGAGTAAGTAATATATCCAAAATGTTACAAAGTTTGCAGGCTGTCACATAGAGATAAATAATATTCGCCCTTCTGAATTCACAAACTTGATTACTGATTACTTGCTGGTCAAGAGACCAGCCGACCGGCTACAACAGGAAATAAAGGAGCAAGATAGCAATGTCTAAATTCAATTGGTGTTCTCCATCTTTCAGTTTATATCGCAAAGACAAATCGAGACAAGAAACTCAGTTATATACATCTTATATATTGGTATAACAACCAATGCTAAATAGCTTTAAGACAGTAAAAACTTCCTAAATAACCAATCTTCTTAGAAATTAGGACAAGGTCCAATGCCAAGTTATAAATCCAACCTCATAACCTCATTATACCACTTACTAAACCATGATAATTAGGATAAAACAACGGTCAGCTTCAAATAAAGCAATTCAAAGTGAAAATAATGACCAAACATTGTACAGATTTGGGAAAAATCGGTACAGGTCGATCATTCACAGCTGTACAGTCAGGTATAACATTCTTCGACAAGAATGAACGCATTGAAGCGAGATGAATGGGAGCATATTTTGGATCAGTCCAGGGTCACCCCTTGTATTCGCGGTATTTACGGCTAGGGAAGAAGCTCAGAGTAAACTGCCTATGACCGAAGGGCCTTCACTTTTGATTGTGTAAATTTTAAAAGATATTATCCGGTATTGCTCCATGGGGCTTATACGTGTTTAAGCAGCCGTTTTTTAGGGACCCTGGCAAACATTCAGTCTCCATACAACGGGTCCACAATTCCGCCCTTTTTGCAGCCCTCTTTCAGCCATTGAAAATCGAGTAACACATGTAGAATTTTTTACGCCCTCGCGAATAAAGCTGTAACATAATAATAATCCACGCTTTTATGCATGTGGGCTGCGAGGAGTGGAATGGGAACTGTTACAAATTATTGAAGCGTGTAACTTCAACCAAACACACAAGATTATGAACATTATTTTTGCCCGCGGCATTTCATCTCGGACATAATAAAGGTAATCCTGTTCAGTCGAATAGACAATGATTTTATTGTGTTTCTAGGAGAATCAACAGTAGTCTATAGATTGTGTCTGCGCCATTCATAACGGTTGTATAGGTTGGGAAGTATGACCTGATTCTTAGGAACTGACAACTAAACATTTAATAATGAAATGTCATTATCAACATCATAATGAATCGGAATGAATGCGTCACTTGTTGAGTTGGTTATGAATGTCCTGCTTTTCATCTCCTGTTATATTGTAGACTCTAAATTGCCCTAACTTTTCCAGATGTATTGACATGTAGCATAAGCTATTATAGCTTCGTTACAAATTCCAGTTTTTTTAATTAAATAAACCCTTCATAGGAATAAGTCATACAGCATTTATATGAATTTCAGTTCTTCTTTCTTATTCTTTGCTCCTCCAATAATATGAATAAATTTTGACGTTTGGTGAGTCACGTATCACATACCGGTATAATAAAATACGTGAGTCACGTATCACATACCGGTATAATAAAATACCGGCTGAATATTCTTCTGAAATACTCATCTTAGGTACAGAATCTCATTATCCTCTTCCCTACAAGTAGTTCTCATGAAAATTTATGATTTGAAAACCTATTTATTCATCAGAATACTGATTTATATTGTTTCGGATTGGAAATTAATATGAAATGAGAACTCTGATACCAATATTATTAAAATTATTGAAAGACTATATTTATCAATTAATTGATCTATTCATTCATTAATCTACCGTCATGTTACTTAATGTAGTTGTTGACTCATGTAATAGCAAGTCCATAGTGAATTGGAAAATGGCGGTGATACACTCCTGATACGATTTTGATGCATTTGGTGGTAATCATCCACCCAAGGTTATATTGAGACAGATAGATTACATAAAATTATTATTAAAAGAATGATTTTAAAAAGCATGTCATCTTATTTATAATTCTGAGTAGCTTCAATGTTATGATACATAGCCTAATGATACATCAAACCCTGATGTTTTCAATATAATATCAACTATAAATACAAAAAGCTCTACAGTCATAAGAATCATCTGCAACTGATATTTTGAATATGATCGCCTATTATTATTATACGTTTTTTATTATTATTATTATCATCACCATTATTATTATTATTATTATTATTATTATCATAATCATTATTATTATTATTGTTATTATTACTATTATTATTCTCATTAAACTCATTTCTCATACACTAATGTTGTTCAAAAGAATAAACCAAATTTGAGCTATAGGCATTCCTACATAATAAATTTCACCAATAGAGTGTTATGTTCAATCATTAAAAAACGAGAGACCATAGTTTGGCCTGTAACATCATTGTCAATCTTAGAGATTGATAATGATGTAACTGTCGAAACTATCATTTCTTGAGCTTTAATAATCAAAGTGGTTTGGACATCAGTCTTATTCATTCTTGAAATTTGTGGAACAATCTTTGAACACAAACGTCGCAAGTTACCAGCTGCTGTTTGCTTAACAACAAAACTTACTCCATCAACTTCCAAAAAGAACGATTCACAACTTTCATGACAAAACATTATATGGTACAAAAAACTTCAAATGAATTTATGGAGGTTGAATGTCATACGACATCGAATACAGAAGACGTTCAACTTATCGATAAAGATCAATATCGCTTGAGATCGGAATGGAGCGGAAGCTTTATTTGTGGGCAAGGACATTCTTGGGCGATAGTCCCCACTTGGAGAATTCGACTTGCGAAATATCGAAGCACACATTCGTAATTCACACTCCATTAAGTTGATTTGGTGGGGTGCTTTGCGATACTATTATCTGCCATATAGTGACATTTATCGTTGTATCGCTCCATATACACGTGCTCCATCTTCATCATTTCCTGCATTGTGCGAGATTATACAAGGCGATAGTATTTTGAACTGACCAAAAATTATGAGCTATAGGCATTCCTACATAATAAATTTCATCAATAGAGTGTTATGTTTCTCAGCTTTACGTTCAGTAAATTTTAAAGAAATACGCTAGATATTTATCTCAGAAAAGAAATGTTATGTCATGAAATATTCAACATTTTAAATTGTATGACATTATATTTTCATCCTATACAAAAGTCTACAGACAAAAATGATAATACAGTAATGTAAAGTAAGCTAGAATGCATGAAGATTGATAGGACAAATGATTCAGTAAGAACGGAGTCGAAATCAACTCTAAAAACAATTGCGGTCACTTCTCTATCTTTTGAGAAGTTGGAGTAATAGAAAAAAATGTATAAGATAAAAATTTCAGCTGATAAAAACAAATAGATAAGATGGGAAAATGGAGGAACGTTTTTCTTATGAATGTGAGACAAGATCAGGAAGAATGGGTCCTCAAAAATCAAAGAAGAAAACTGATATTTGATAGATTTATTGGATAGTGAGTAACCTCATGGAAGAAAAACGGTTATAGCAGAATATCCAATTAAATTTTCTCTAAATAATAACCAATTCAGTAAACATTTTCAAACAAAAATTTATAGGGGTCAACTTGGAATGTATTCTATTTTTGTAACCGTGTAGGTTAGAGCTCAAGAATCAGCAATTTCCGAACGTTGAAGGATAACTTCTCACCGTTAAAAAATCCCCCCACTATAAGTTTTGTGTTGAGATGCATTGTTTCGTAAAATTATTGGTTTCGTAATCATTATTTTTATACTAATACTAGGTACAGGTCTACTATTGGGTGATAATTCTATCCATCTATCGTTTCGAATATCATACTATTCTCATTCCTAATGATACGGAACATCATTATGTCTTAGTCTATCAAAGATTAAAAAGTAAAATTATTTTTGTAAAAAGAGTAAATATCTCATAAAAGTAAATAGTAGTGAAACAAATTTTGTATGCAGAAATTATTGAATGCCAAGCAAAAATTTACTGTGGTAAGTTTATTCATCAATTGCATCATTCTTTTTTATGTGATGGGAGCTGAACACAGAAATTGCACAAAACATGAGGATGATTTAGTGTTGAATGTATTGTTCACTGGCACCATCGTTTCTGACTCGAACTGTTATGATAAAAATACGGAATTTTATTCGCATCACTCTCCCAAATGGATACAGTCCTCATACCCGTATCTCCTAGTCCACAGCTCGTAACTCTTTCCAATGAATATTGTATTACAACTTTTACGATCCACAGCAAGGTAACTGATAGCATAGGAGCTGATAAATGAAAATTTGAAAATTCCAATGAATACTCCATAATATAGCTCATGAATACCCAAGTTACACAAACATTATTACCGTTCCTCATGAATAAGGTTGGCAAGTACATACAGTATGCATATTTATTTATTTCAAATAAATCTGAGGAAGATGAAAGAAAGAAGTTAAGAAGAGAGAGAAGAAGAAAGAGGTGAAGGAGGAGAATAACGGGTAGAAGGAGAAGGAAGAGATGAAGATGGAGGAGTAGGAAGAGGAGAAGGAGGAGAATGAGGAGAAGTAGTAGTAGTAGTAGTAGTAGGAGGAGAAGAATAAGGAGAAGATGGAGGTTGTGAAGAAAAAGGAGAAGGAGGAGGGGGATGAGAAGGAGGAGAAGAGGGAGAAGAGGGAGAAGGAGGAGATGAGGGGGAAGGAGAAGGAGAAGAAGAAGGAGGAGAAGAAAGAGGAAAAGAAGAAGGAGGAGAGGAACGAGAAGGAGGAGAATGAGGAGAAGTAGGAGGAGGAGGAGAAGGAGGAGGAGGAGGAGGAGGAGATTGATTGATTGTTATAGTCTCACTTTGCCAGTTCTTGAAAGACCTATGGCAAACATCAAATATCAATTACATTTTGCATAAATTACATTTTATTAAAAGTGAAATATTATAGAAAGAGAAAAGAAAAGTTTTTAAAGAATAAATAAGAAAAAAAGCAACTAGAGGAGTCGAATTTTCTCGTCACATTCAAGATATCATATTCAAATATCTTATTCATTCAAGATATCCTAATCGAATCGAGCAGCTTGGTAGTGATGTATAATGAGGCTCCATGAACAATAATGCTCTTTTAATGGATGACCACTCGGATGAGGCATTAAAAACTCTACAACAAAGGCAGTTAAACAAATTTTAAATTCGATTTTCTTTCTTTCCAATTATTCATTCTTAATCGAGAAGTCGTGGAGTAAACATCATTAGTCAGCGCAATAACCTACTATTGGTAACGTAGTGTAGTTAGTTATTAGTTTTAAAGTGGGTCAATGCTGATGGACATTTGTGATTCATACTACACATGAAATCACCTATAGAGGCACCACATGGATTAATTCCGGAATTTGAAGAGACGGAGCAGTCTACATTCCAACAGAAACCAGTTCAGGGGAAATCTACAGGAATCATCAAAAGAGGTAATATGGAATCAATAAACAAGGTAATGCACAGTGAATTTTCAAATGACTGTAAAACCCTAAAGCAATTGAAATTAGAACTTCAAACTTGGGCTGAGGCCGAATTTGAAAAAAGGAAAATTTCAAGAAACGATTTCGACAAATTTATAACTATAAACAATAAACTGTCGGAAACAATAGTAAAACTGGAAACCAGATCAGTTACAATTTCTCAGTTAGCTGCTAGTCTAGGAAATACAAATAATGTTATTCATGAATCCTTAAAGAACATCAGCAAATCAGTTGAATCTATTAAAAAAAGTGATAATGCAATAAGTTATGCAGACATGGTGCAGTTGCCGAGGAAATCTAAAGAGAACAAGGTTGAAGAAAATAGTGTGAGAAAGTTACACCCCCAGGAGCATATTGTTGTTTTGCAGCCCATCAATCCAGTCTCGAATGAATTAGAAAATAGTAAAACCATTAGAAACGTTCTTAGGGAAAATATCAAGGATAAAGACAGCATTAAAGTGAAGAAGACGGTTAATGTTAGAGGGGGTGGATTAATGATAGTTTTAAACTCGGAAGAAGATAAGAAGAAAATAGTCGAAACTGAGGTTTTTAAAACAGAGAGTATGAAGAATTGTCTAAGAATAAGTGAGCCACAGAATAAGAAGCCGCGTCTGATTATTTATGATGTACCTACGGAATTGAATAATGAAGAACTGGCCGAAGTAATCTATAACAAGAATTTTAGTAACTCTGGAATAGTAAAATCAGAGTTTTTGAAAGGATGTAAGCCTTTATTCAAGTTGGGACCGAAGAATAAAGAAGTGGTACATTGGGTTATGGAATGTGAGCCCGATATAAGAAGAGCTTTAATTAATAAGAAAAGAGTATTTGTTGATTGGACTTCTTGCAGATTGAACGATTTTATTTCAGTTCAGAGATGCTTCAAGTGTCAGGGCTTTGGGCATATTACTAAATACTGCAAAAGAGAAAAGGATGTGTGCGGTCACTGTGCTGGGGAGGGTCATAACGTAAAAAACTCTCCCAATACAGCCAAACAGCCGAGTTGCAGCAATTGTAAAAATAATAAGAAACCTGCCAGTCATAAAGCCAGTGACCCAAAATGCCCTTGCAACCAGAACGCATTACAACAACTGATTGATAAGACTGATTATGGGATTGTTCAGTAACAAAGATTCTACTAAGAAATTTAAAAGTAATTACAGTAATATTTCTATTGATATTGATGAAATTCTGAATTTAGTGGATAAGTCACATAGGATAAAACAAACATCTAAAAGTAGGACATCTCTAGTTTTTAATTTTGGTGATTACACTGACCTAAATATTTCGTTCGCTTGCTATGATAAAGATAGAGTAAACATTTCTGGAGGTATTTCTACTGTTGTAAACAAGAAGGCAATATTCGGAGATGAATATGAACGTCTAGCAACAGTTTTTTCGCGGACTAAGCAAATTGATTTGTCTGTGAAATTTGATGCGACATTGAAAATCGTTAATTGATTGTTATTATCAGATAGTTTGAACTTGTTCAATAAACTAGAAGAGTTGTTGTTTATTATTGATAACTGGGCAGCAGGTAAACAAGCTATAACTGTTGGAATTGATTTCTTTGGAACTATGGCCAACATGTCATGTATTGATCTGTTGAGTTTAGTGTTGTCAACAAAAAATGTTAAATATGTATTTTACTACCAGGGCATAAATAATTTGACATTTTTAGATATTCCAGAGGAGAAAATTAATGAAAAATGTTGTCCAACAGGATACCTACCAGAAATGTCACCAGATCATGGATATATCAACAGTATTTTGGAGCTTAGAAACCTTTTGAGCCAGTATGATCAGACTAATGCTGTGATATACAGAGATATTTTGATAAATATCACAGGGAAGAACTTATTAGGCTCGCATTCATATTTACAAGAAATTAGACGAAATAAAATGAATATTTACGATAATATTTTGAAGAAGTTCCTGTGGCCGTCTGAAACGAGTTACAGAATGGGATTTTGTCTGCAGGGAGGAGGAACTTACGTGCCATTCAACGAAAGGTTGAGAGGATTCTCGTCCAGAGAGAGATATATTCTTGTAAGTAGAGATACTCAACTCATGCTGAATGGTGAACTACATCAAAAGATATCGACAGTTGATGTTGCTGCTTGCAATCTTCCTGTGGTCAAGCGGATAGATGGTGTTCCTGGCTGCGGTAAAACGTTTCAAATTCTTAATCAACATAGACCAGGAATCGACTTAGTCCTATGTCAAACTAGAGCAGGCATCAAAGAAGTCAGGGATGCTGTAATTCACAAGTACGGCGAGGCATACTGCAGTAAAATAATGAGATCTGATTACAGGACAGTTTCATCATTCATCATAAATAAAACTGGAAAGAAATACGATCGAGTCCTCATTGATGAAGCGGTATTAATGCATGCTGGTTATGTAGGTTTTATTGCAGCATTGTCAGTATCCACCGAAATTCTCTTATTTGGTGATTCAAAACAGATTCCCTATATTGAGAGGAGTAAACTGAGTGTCAGATGGTCCCACCCTTCCGTTTTTTGTGAGCCCACCCAGAAAATTTCAGTGACTCGAAGATTTCCAATCGATGTGTGCGTTGTACTCTCTAAGTTTTATGATGAAATAGGAACAACAAGCAAAGTAGTACGATCAATCAGACGGACAATTTTCAATTCAGAATCTCTTCAACTTGAACCAGAGACTCTTGTGCTAACATATACACAAAACGAGAAGAAACGGATTCAAGAAACATTAGATAGGAAATTAGAAAAAACAATAAAGATACACACCATTCACGAAGCTTAAGGCCTTACTTATAAAAACGTTGTTCTTGTAAGGTTGAATACAGAGCAGTTAGAAATCTACAATAGTGTTAATCATGCAATAGTAGCTCTTAGTAGACTCACTCATAATTTTAACTACCTAACAACAGGAATGCCTGATCTTATGTCAACGCTCATAAAAAATATTATGAGCTGTGAAGATGCATAATTATATTATGAAATGGCATGTGAAGATGATGAACAGCATGCCAGGAGGGAGGCATATAAAAGATTACAATGATGAATATAATGAGATGGCAGAAGAAAATCGCAAAAAACATGCAAGGAGGGATGCGTCTAAAAAAGCAAAATGATGAGTAATAATGATGTGTTGTCTGTAGCAAAAGAACTCGATTCAATGGATGAGCTAGAGGACAGGGTGGTTGAGAATAAACAGCATGCTGCTCTTAGCAGCTGTAGCTTGACTGTATTTTGTCTGAACATAAGGAGTGTTAAGAAAAACTTTGATGATCTGATGGTTGAACTACAGGATATGTCTTATGATTTTGATATCATAGTATTGAATGCTGGATCAAAAATGATCATACACCTAAGGAAATGAAAGATTACAATATTTTTTACTCTTTAAATAACCGTACACAGAATGATGGAGTAATCGTATATGCAAGAAATTCTCTAAATGTGCAGTCAGTGGAGTTAAATATCAGGCAGGCCAACGTTCTCCATCTACAATTGCAAACTTCAAAAGAGAAATATAATATATTAGCAATCTACAGATCCCCTTCGCACTACAGTATAACAGAGTTTTTAGAAGATTTGGAAACTGTGCTCAATAGACTGAGAGGACAACTGATTATTTGCACAGGAGACTTCAACATAAATACGCTACAACCACAACAGCTTTATCAACTTGATGAATACTACGATTTATTAAGTGAACACGGATTGAAGAACTGTATCAAAAAGGCTACCAGGGTAACCACGGGAACATCTACTTGCCTAGATCAGATGCTGACAAATTGCAAACACAATATTCATCCAATCATATATCAGTCAAGTATCACGGATCACTTCATTACAATTTTGGGACTGCAAGAATATTCAAATATTGGTAACAGAGCGAATTTAGATGAACAAGATTCAACTAATCGTAGATCAATCAATTTGGATGGATTGAGAGGAGGACTACTGGGAGAGCATTGGGAAGAGATTTTCAAAAGTGATAACACAGATGAAGCATATGAAAAGTTCATAACAATTTTGCAACAATATGTGGAGAAGAATACGCATCATTACACACAGAAGAAGAAAATCAAGATCATCAAACAATGGATCACAAAAAGACTCGTCTCATCCATAAGAACAAGGAATCATTCAAATAAAAGAAGGAAGTTAGATCCAGAAAATCAAGAACTTGCAAATTATTATCGAATCTACAGGAATACATTAACGTCTCTTATTCAGAATACGAAAGAAAGTTACTTCAAAAATCAATTCAACAAAGCAGGGAATGATGTAAGAAAAACTTGGAAAAATATCAAGGATGCTACTGATTCAAACCAAAAAAGAAAAATTCAACTCAATGCTGTAAAGATTGATGATAAAATTGTAACATTGAAAGAAAATCCCGAAATTCTATTGAACCATGTAAATGATTACTTTGTTAATATTGGAGAAACAATGGCTAGGAAAATATCTGAAAGTTTAAATAAGAATATTAACCAAGTTATAGCAGATTATGAACCAGAGGTACATATTCAAAATACTATGTTTTTTTTCCCCATAGTTGAGCAGGAAATAATAGACACCATTGATTCTCTTCGTAACAGTAGTGCACCAGGGCTTGATGGATTTGATAATGGGATTTTAAAAGGCATAAAAGACTTAATTTCTAGACCTTTGACTCATATCTTCAATCTCAGTTTGTCAAATGGAACTTTTCCTAAAGCAATGAAAAATATTTGTGTTAGACCTATACATAAGATGGGAGATGAATTAATTATAAGTAATTATAGACCTATTTCATCAATCAGCAATATATCAAAAATTTTAGAAAAGCTTGTTAAATTACGATTAGTGAGCTATCTGGAAAGGAACCATATATTATCTCCAAACCAGTTTGGTTTTCGTAAAGGAATAAGCACAGAGTTAGCAGTTCTGGAGTTATCTAAATTTGTTACTCAGAATCTAGAGGAGAAAAATAAATGCCTAGCAGTATTTTTAGACTTAGCAAAGGCCTTTGACTCAGTATCCCATGATATATTAATAAAAAAACTTCAGGCAATAGGCATAAGGGGGGTATCACTTGAATGGTTCAAATCCTACCTCAATAACCGACAACAAAGGACAAAAGTTGGGAGCCATATGAGTGCAGAAGGGTCCATGAAGTTTGGAATACCACAAGGGACTGTTCTGGGTCCAATTTTATATTCAATTTTTGCAAATGAGCTGTGCTCCATTCAAATCCATGGTAGGGTTTGAAGATGCCTTTGCAGATGACACAGCACTCCTCTTTCAAGGAAATAACTGGGAAGAAGTATTTCAAATAGTCGAAACAGAACTTTCAAAAATCACTAGATGGCTGGGAAATAATTTACTCTCATTGAATGCAGAAAAAACCAAATTTTTAACATTTTCTTTAACTGATAGTACCAAACCACGTAAGACATCAATAAAACTTCATTATTGTGTTAGAATTAATAACAATTGTAATTGTCCACTGATAGAACGCTCAGATAGTATTAAATATCTTGGGATAATAGTAGACGACTTATTAAAATGGGATAAGCACATCTCATATACAACTACAAAAATAAGGAAGCTAATATATAAATTTTATCAGCTGAGGCATATTCTTAATAAAGAAATGATAAAAACAGTGTATTTTACATTAGTTGAATCTCTTATAAGATATGGTCTGTTAGTTTGGGGGGCCGCAAATTATAGTTTTGTGGATCCAGTTTTCAAAATCCAAAAACATATTTTAAAGATAATGGGGAATAGGGAAGCCCGCTTCCCAACCAGCGAACTATTCATGGAAAATAGAGTACTTAGTGTTAGGCAATTTTATATTTTGTTGTTAATATTATTTATATAAAGAAAAATGAAAATGAAAATAATATTATAACTCATAGCCACAATACTAGAATAAGAAGCCTTAATTATCAGGATGTACCCAGAATGAACACAGCTTTTGGACAAAGATCAATAGGATATTTAGGGCCAACAATTTACAATAGAATTCCACTGGAAATAAAAGAAGAAGGCAATGTTAATAGATTTAAAAAAAAAATTAGGGATTGGTTGTATAATATTGGAGTCCACAGTAGTGAGGAGCTCATAGTAAATAGGATGTGAATAGAAATACGATTATGCATACTTAGGTAGTTTTAGGTAGTGAATAGTTTCTATTATTGTATTAGTTATAATGGCTAGTTAGGAATAGTATAGTATAATAGTATAAGCTTGATCTAAGGTTCACATTGATGATCACCCCGACACATAGTTTTATAGTGGGGTATCATATTTTTTTACATTTAGGAATCAAATTAGCAATCAGTTTTTTCTATTGAATAATATATTATTGTAATGTTTTGAGCTTATATTAATAAACTCCTCTGGATATGTTTTCCATCATCCAGAGAAATTATTATTATTATTATTCTCATTGATCTAAAACTCATTAATTATGGTCCATTCATTATGATTGACTTCTGTTCTTATTTGCTACAGGCGCCTTCGTGATCCTGTGGAGGCGTGGCAGTGCCGTGCTGACCGCAGACAAAATCATGGTGACCAGAGACGAGCGCTATCGACTGGTCGATGGATTCAACCTGGAGATCGGTAACGTGATGCCGCAGGACGCCGGCGACTATGTCTGTCAAATCGGAGACGGTGACACGCGTGACCAGATTCACACTGTCGAAATACTTGGTGAGCTCAACTGACTCTGACTATCGTCTGCCTCATCTGGTGTTTTGTATCCCTCCTAAAACTGTAGTTCTATTCGTAATATCATTACCATCCACGCTCATCACCCAAGCATAAGTATCAAACTCATGTGGGCATCATACAACGAAGATACTGGCACTATTGTAAATTGCCTATATTTTGGTAAAAATTCTATTTTACACGAATTTCATCCTAAACTATGCTACAGCGTAATACGTTGTAACATTCATATTAATTCATACTTCGTATTCTGTAATTCAGATTATGTAACCATATATCTCATCGAGCACTCAAACTCGTATCAAATCTGACTGTCGATAATATTGCTACTTTCCAGAACAGAAAATAACGAGCAGAGGTAGTATGTTTCAGGTTAGATTAGCTTCATCAAGCAGCCACTGCGGCTCTGAAATGGGTATATGGACTTGTCATATCTCTTAGTTTTTAATCTACACAATTCATATTTACTTTACTCTAGTTCACTGCCTTATCATGATTCGTATAAATAGAAAGAAAATTATTAAACATTTGCTCCACGTTTCCACTATGATGCACTGTTTTCCAGCTCTCTGTTGATGAAACTTTATTTAGTGCAATCATTTTTTTTCAGTGGTAACATGAAAAGTTTTCTTTTTGCCACTCTCTACAATCTTTTTGCTATTTGTTTTGTTGATTTTTTGTACTTTAAATGTTCCAGTATCACCCTCGTGATCAGTAAACGGGCAAGTGAACGTTCTACTTTCACAAATCTCTGATGCATAGTCAGCTATAAAATATATTGTTACGGGTTCTACTGGCTAAAATAAGGCTGGCAACACTAAATTTCACACTTGCACTTTATTTACACAAATTTGTCTATTTACACACACTAATTGTAAGTTCAATTAATAAATAAAAACAGATCATTAAATGACAAGCTAATCCTTATTTTTTAGTAATTATTTACAAGAATTAAGGGATAATTAATTACAGGCTGATCGATAACAAAAGAAACAAGAGTCCAATAAACTGTACAATAATGTAGAGAGAAATTATAAAAAAGAGCAACTAATCACTTACAAAAACACAGTCCAATTCGTTATTTGACGATCTTAAATAATATCACTTAACACAACGTCTTTAACCTATTAGTAAGCTACACAAACAGTAAACACTTGTCTCTGCACTTGACACTGGAATCGAGCACTGTTTACTCCACTGGCACTGGATTGTCTCTCTCACGAGATCTGTAATACAATCTGTCACGCAGGTTTGTAAATTAACTGTCACGCAAGCTTTTGTAAGACTCCACTCAATGGTTCACGTGAGCTCCTTTATATACGAGATAGTTGTCATAATTCCAAGAACTGGAGGTCACCAGACGCTTCGAGAAGGCCACGGAACATGATCTCGATTGTTCAAGAAGTCTGAAGAAATCTCGAGAAATTCAATTGAGTGAGAGAGTTGCAGACTTGAAGAATAAGAGTGACAAATACATGTGAAGAGCAAGAGAACGAAGATCGGGTGTCAAAGTCACGACCGACCATGAAAACAACAGAACAGAACAAGCGTGTAAACAACTGCTCCATTCGCTTTTGTCACAATATAATCTATTTCGGTGGCAGTTTGGCGTGAAATTTGACTTGGTCCATCAGTTATTCTATTTATTCTAAAAGTCGCTTTCAAGTAATGATTTGTCTTCAAGTAATGGTTTTCAAGTAATGTTTTGTCTCTATCATCTGCCAAATAATTAAAATAAAAATCTCCACAGGCACAGAAAAGTTTCCCTCTTTCCTTAGCCAACTAGAACAAAGCTGTTTTTAGCAGTTCAATGAATACTTTAAAATAAGAGATAGGTGTTTGGTGTATATACATAATCAGAATAAAATTATGTTCCTGATTGTTCCTGTTGAATGACTGTCTATTACTATCCAAGATATATATTGTCTTTATCATCAAACTCCAATTCAATAGGTGAATAAATAAAATGAATGAAGAGAATAAATGTATTTTCCCATTTTTCCTAGGCTAGGCCTGTTTATAATGCACATTACACAACCTATTAATGAGTGGACTCTTTTCGTTTTGTTTTGACTCCATACAAGATCAAAGTTGTGATCAAAGTAGGAGTGCTTTCTATTATAAAACTTCAAGTTTTTTGGATAGTGCTATAAAATAACGGAATGTAGTTGGAATAATAATAGAATTTTCAATTGGAGATAGCTTCCCAGGTGAATGAATAACTGAGAGGAGTTCTAGCGGAATACAGTCTTTTCAAAAATACTTGTAATACTACATTATAATAACTAATTATAAGCCTCATCATTTTTCATATAATGAGGTGGATTCAGTAGAAATTATTGTCAGATGTTTTGATTTTTCATAAATTTTGTATTTCAGATTGTAATCTCAGAAACTACTTATCGACTTCAAATTCTAACGAGGTTGGCAGTATAACATGTGAGATTGGTAGTCTATTTGTGTGACAACCCTTTGAAAGCGTGATTCAAAGTATGTCGTGTTCTATTCTATGGGTTATTCTCGAAACGCTTGTGTAAGCTGGGATGGAGAATTAATTCGATCGTCCACGACGAACAAAGATGCCGGTGCATGGAAGAGGAAAAAGGTGAATTCGCTTTAGAAATCTTTCATAAAAGTGAGAAATGAATTTTCCAGAATCTCCATTGTGGGAACAGAAAGGAATAAATCTTCTAAAGCACTATTATTACGGCAGTGAGCCGGTCTTGTGGCGTTTCAGCATGGAATGCACTGCTCGAACATTGTGAGCTAGCTCTTGCTTTACTTGGTTTTCGGGACTTTCCAATAACGTACGAATTGGAGTCCTGCAATTATCGAGGGCGTTTATCGAGAAAGCTGGTCAAAAAATTTCAGACTCTGCCACCAGGGGCGGACAGTGTCCCATCTGTCTTTATCGGCTAATATCTGGTACCATTCCCTTTGCGCGCTATGCTGCTGTAAAAAGGGCACGGGTCCTGAGGTTCGTTTTATGTACCATTAAAAATTCATAATCCTCTCTGCTGCGCCCAGCTCTGGATCTTTTACACACCCCACTCCACTAATAGATCCTCCAATTTTCAAGATAAGTTTTGCCGAGCTACCGACCCGACAGAGGTCAGCTTTGCATAATGGAGGGAAAATTTAATATGTGTCATTACTCTCTGAAATGAACCTCTAATTACTTGTGTAGAAGCTCTTATTTGTCCGGGCACAGTTAAAGCAGCTGTTTTAGCGTTACAAACGAATAAGGGTTTAACGATGTGTAATCTCCTGCAATAATCGGTTGCTGCTTAGAGTCTTTGACTCATGAAGATAAGCTCCAAATCCGATTTATTAATTATGCATGAGACTTTCAGAGGTAGTTAATTGAATAACAAAAACTCAATCGTAAGAAACCAATATAAGATTTAGCTCTCAACCAACTTCTTTGAATGAATCCTTTGTGCACTTCAAGTTTGGTACTTTAGTTCTTTTCTCTCGAGAAGTTTCCTCCATCAGTTGAGAATTGAAATACTCATCATTCTGAAAGCCTCACTTCACAACTTTTCCTCAAACAATTCTTATGAATTTTCTATTTCTCATATGACTGCAAGAGCTCAGTAAAAACAAGTAGGACCACAATATTATCGACCTTTTTAAAAGGCACTTTTTTCTAAATCTTTTTCTTGTATTTTTTTCAAACTTCAATATAAAATTTTCTATGCTTATGAGGAGTACCGGGCTGAACTTGTTTTTTTAAATGTATAATTGGGTAACCCCAATACAATTTAAAAAAAAATTGAGGTGCCTTATATTTCTGCACCACAGTACACTTATCCTTATCAAATCTGTATTTGTCAATATTATTTGTTTTATCATTTTTTTCACTTGAAATTTTGAAATTTATTGGATCAAGTTTATGTTTTTTTATTTATATGATGTCATAATTAAGGTTACTGTGTGTATTATTTATTGTATGATGTTGTGTTGCAGAAATAAATTATTATTTATTTATTCAATATTATTAGCAAAGGTGAACCCAGAAATTTTTGGAGGAAATCATATATGAACGTTAGGATTTTACTGTGTTTCACTGCCTTCCTTCTCTTAGTCGGGTTCTCCATCTCTGTCAGTCATTTCACTCTCCGTCCATAAGGTTCCTCGCTTCCATAGCGATTCCAATCCACTTGCTAGCACTAGTAACTCTTCTTGCATGTCCATACCATATCAAACGTTTGTCTCCAATGGATTTCACATCATATTCCACTTTTATTGTTTTTCTAATTTCTTCATTCCATATTCCATCCAACCTGGTGACCCCACAACACCTTTTCCAATATTCTATTTCTACTGCAAGTCTCTTACTCCTCATCTTTTCATTCTTCAGTCATACTTGAGCACCAAACGTCATGATGCCTCTGACTATTGTTTCGAATATCATATTCTGATTAGTTTTCCTGTGGTTATTTCTACTACAAATAATGGGATGCAGCTGTCTTATACAATTGCTTGTTGGTGCCAGTCTTGTCTTTATTTCATCTTCGGAGCTAGAGTGAAACCCAGGTATTTCAACTTATAAGTCTTTTTGATTTCAATATTATCATTCAAACGGTGCTGTAATGGTTTTACCAATCCTAATCCGGTTGTGCTTATACTTTCTTTCCTTGTTGCACTGATGAGGTTCCCTGGGATCTTGAGTATTTCTTGAATATTGATGTCATATGTGCTATTTTTCAATCAGCCCGTGTACCTTCCCAATTTATTATTCTTTGGTATAGAGCAATAAAGATTCTGAGTATCTTTTCTGAGCCATACTTAATCACATCCGAATTGATGCCCCCCCGGTCTTGCTGCTTTATTATTTTTTTAAAGGATTAACTGCTCTCCAAACTTCAGCCTGTGACAAGGGAATTTTCTTCTCCTCTGATGTTTCTGAGCTTCTTAGAAATTTCTCCCTTGGTTCTGTAAGCAGACTTTTGTAGTACTTCTCCTAGTCTGTGGGCTTAATCTGAGTTATTCTTTCCTTTCTGTTGGTTCGCATACTCTTCAATACCTACCTCGACTCCCCCTAGGACCACCAGGTATTGATCAATCCGTGTACAAGTATCTTCCCAATGTCTCTTTTGCCACCATCCTCTTGAATTCTCTATATTTCTCCCAATATCTCTGTCTGTCTTCCAATCATTTTGTATTCAAACATTTTCCATACAAAGCCTTCTTGTTTCGAATCTCCTGTTTTGTACCTTCTGATAAAGTCAAATTACTCATGTAGTCCTTTCAATGCTGATTGACTGATACCCTGCTTTGTGTGGTTGTAAGTAGCATGGGTGGTATCAAACATGAATTTTGTCAGTTTCTAATCCAGAATTCTCTGTTGAAGTTATTTCATGGTTTCGTCCTGCAGTAAATGCAACTTGCATTTTTTAATTTCTTCCTTTGGCGCCACTAAGTGTTTGGTTAAGTATATGAATGGCCTCAATGGCCAAGACTTCGCCTCTTTGTGTAATGATTCATCTCTCCAAGCTCTATTTTTCTTTTTTCTCTCTTTTTTTAAACAATCAAATCATTAATTTTTGCTGTTCAATACCTTAAAATATATATTTGTTGTACTTATAATCTGTTCTATTCAAACTATTCAACCATTATGTTCATCTTTCAAAAATCACTGTCCATCACTTGAACTAGGGGATCTGAGAGTTGCTAATATTAATAATACTGCTATCATTCATTTACACTGTAAATTTACACAAATAAAGTCATTTGAATCTGAATCTGAACCTGTCTGTTCTCCATTAGCAGGTTCACCCTCATTCTTGCTTTCATCCCACTCCGTGTAAACTCCAGTTTCTCAAAAACTTCCTATCAACCTATGAGGAGGAAATCATCCTTTGATATTTCGAGGGATTCCGTGAAAACAATTTCACCATCTCCATAAGTTACACACGTAATATTGTTTATCAGTTTTTTGAATTTTCGGGGTAATACATCCGCGTCTGGTTATAAGTTTTGTAGTTTTTGTTAGAGGATGAAGCCCACATAGGTCTGAGACCTGTGCGTGGGTAATGAGCTGGATGATGGTGATTGATGAGCTGAACCTTCAGTTTTAGGTGAGTTCCGAACCACCGGGAAGTGCACAGCAGATTTATAATGAGAACAGAGTTTGGGCTCATAAATTGAGTTATGAAATTTATTTATATTACAAATAAAGAAATGTGAATTTAGTGATCGATCACATAGAAAATTAATCAAATAATTATTTAGGTTTTGTTTCTGGGTTGAATAATAGTTTATGAATTTCTGTTGTTACATTTCTCAGAATGCATTCTAAAATATATAGTCCAAGTGAAAAAAAATCATTCAATTAAATTGCGTCGATTCCAATGTTGCTTAATGCTGTCATCCTAATGTTGCCATCTGTATTGTCATCACCATTAATATCATTAATATATCTCTAACATTTTATAACATTACTCTTTCATACACTCTTGTTCTATCATTTTGTTTCCTTTTTTTTTTATTGCTGATGATGCCCACATGAGTCCGAGACTTGTGTGTGGGTAATGAGGTGAATGATAACACCGCTATGACCGCTAAAACGACAGCGAGCTGAGGTTGCGACCCGCTATGTTTCATAATGCGTTTTTGCAGTTCTATTAATGACTTTTTGGAGGACAGTCAGTCCCAGCCGACTAAAACAGTCTTGTCACAGGCCCTGAACTTATTCAGGTGTGACATGATAACTATGACAAGAAACCTAAGCTGATATCACAAGATATTATTATTATTATTTCATCATTGTTCATTGAGTGTGTTACAATGTTATGTGAGTATCTCTCAAATAATGTGCTTTTAATCAAAAAATCAAATCGTCAGTCAAGAGACAGTAAAGACTGTATTTTCCTACACAACATGTCATGAGCATGTTGTGTTAAAGCGAAAGATGGTAGCAGAAGAGAGTACGTACTCTAATAATATCAATGTAATGGACAACAAACTGTCAGCTACGTGCTTGCCAATACTAACTTGTTGAATATTACTATAGGTAAATTTAGAGCGTGCTTGCTGTTTCAATATCAATGACGCCTCCATTGTGGCTTTGCCTTCAGTTTTAATTATGCCCAGAATCATTAATTTGATATGGTTTCCTTGGTATTTTAGAATGCTGCAATATATTTTTTTAACTCTACAATTTTATATGCTACTCGAATTCATCATGGTAATCCAAGATTGGTGAAAAATCTATTAAAAGAATTATCAAGCTACTTAGTTGGTAATAATTAAATATTTTATCGCCGAAGATTGCCCCTTTTCAATGTGTTGTGAACACCCAGGTCTTCCGCATCATTTATAAAACTAATAGTAATTTCGAGTTTAGTTCATTAGATGTGTATAGTTCTTTATAGATGTATAGATCATTAGATGTGTATAGTCGCGCTTTATTCTCATTTTTATTGCAAATATGCAAAACATTTTCAAAACATAACACACACTTCTACCGCTTGATCATCAATCGTCAGCTTTATTATCACCTAGTGGTTCGGATCCACTCAAAATTTTGGATTCAACATGTTCCCCATAACATGGCTTAAACGGAATCGTAAAGGTCTCCTCACCAATAAGAGCCATACGCTCATTATTTTATTTATTGTCGACCGTCAGCCAAAATTAATTTATTATCTTCCATTGTGAACCATGTGAGCTGTTCTAGGACATTGACCAGAAAGCTTTACAAACCTTTATATAGAGTTGAAAGTTGTTCATGAAACCTTTCGTTAACCTGTAAAATAAGCTCAAGAAAAATTTTCCCATTGTAATATGAATGAACATTTGAAATTTCATTACAATCAAACATTCTCTAGAAGGGAAGGGATGTGAAAGGAGCATGAAGGCCTCAATAAAAAAAAAGATAGTAGTAACTGAAAATAGTAACAGTGGAAGTGGAAAATCAGAGTAGAAAATTTTTATCCTCCATTGAGTTCGAGTCTAGAAGGTTGGAATAAAAATTTTAATGGATTACCGTAAAAAATAAATTTTTAAGTGATAATACAGCACCTTAGGTTCTCAACAATGAGCTATTCAGAGAATATTTGATGAAAGGAAAGATCCCAGCACTTCTGGAAAAATTTGTCCGGGAATTTCCATTGAATCTCGATTGAGTAAAGGCATTAAAATAAGAGCTAATGAATATGGAATGAGCAGCGCCTCTGTTCAACATCTCCATTCCCACTCAATCAGAAATTACACTTTGCGGAAGAGCTAAGTGAATAGGAGGCTGCGAAGGAGAGCGACGAAGAAAAGGATTCTAAAGAGACAAAAGATAGCTTTCAGGACAGAATGGATTAATTCCGTTCCACTCTTGTCAGTCGAGCAATGCACAGACTGAAAATAATGGAGATTATGATTTGGATGACAGAAAAGTCGATAACATTATAATAACGATAGAATGAGTTCTTTACTTGGAAAGCGAATTGAAACCCTTTTGCTGAAAGAGCTATCTCGTTCCTGGAACTTCAGAAGCTTTTTTTTTACAAGCAGGAAATTATGACATAATGAGACCTTACAATAAAATATTTCGAGCTCATTTGCGGTTGCAATATCACAAGGACAAGGTACATGGCATGAGTTTGCATCTATAGAGCATCAACGCAAAGGTTCCATGTTCTTTGTTTTTCTGCGTGAACGAAACCGTTAACTGTGAGTTGAGTTCTGAATAGATAATTAAATATATGTGTTAAAAAGGTGTAATCCCTGAGAACATGAATCCAATTTTGATTTTAAAAGAAATAACTAGTAGTTCTGTGAACAGTAGACCTCACTCTCTCAACACTCACACATAAGGGGATGACATTTTCGAAAAAAGTTGAAGAGCTTTTTCAATTCGATTTTAATTCCTTAATCTTTTATTGAGGACAGAAACTGTAAAAATCAATATTTGAAAAGACCAAAGTTTATGACGCCGCCTAGAAATCACCCCTCGTTCCAGAGACAGTGAGAAAAATGAAGGGTTCTCATGCATTTTTAACAGCTTTTAATATCAATAAATCTCCAATAATAAAAAACAGAAATTATTCATCAAATAGATGATAAATTTATATATTTACTTTTTCTCATCCATCTTCCATTCTCAATTTTCACCAACTAAAATTTTGTTGTTTTTTCACCTGTGATGATCAACATAATATCACGATCATCATTATACTATTTGGTTTTTCTTTGCAGCTATATGTTATATTTTTTTATCGTAATATTTTCTGACCTAAAAAATATTTTGGAACATCGAAAGACAAAAAATTGAATAACATGTGGAGACGGTGACCGAGAGATAGGCAGTCCATGACTATAAAGAATGTGTTGTGGAAACACACTGTGTAGGACCAAGCATGCATGCACACACACACACACACGCGCGCACTTGCCAGTTACAATCTACTAAACTGGATTCTACTAAGCCTAGCTGGCCGACGCGCATTGCTGCGTTCTCATAAAAATTATCCTTGATTTTATTATTCGTCACCTCCCGCTGAGGTTACATTTCAAATTAGGAAAGAAGTTAGTCCTAGGGCTCTTCCAGCTGATCATAGAGGCCTCCTCCATTGTTTTATTAATCACCACCTCTTAATGAAGTAAAATTTCAAATTTAAACCTACAACTATAAGGGTAGAAGCTAGGTTTTTTATTTTATTATTCGCCACCTCCCGCTGAGGCTGCATATCAAATTTCTAGCTGCATTGCTTAACAGATGTCATCAACCTGGCATAATTACATTTCATCATACCCAGTCATATGTTTCCTACATATTGAAAGGCTCTGACTGTATGGTAGTCTACATGCAAAGTGTTTTGCTGTTCAAAGACAGCGTAAATAACACTGCTAAGGGGCCTGCCATATGATTAAAAACTGTTGACTTCTATCAGCTGTTCCTCTAAGCTGTTTGGCCGGCAAGTTCAGTAGGTTAGGTCTATAAAATGGATTAATTAATAATTATTAGCTCCCCTATTAAAATTAAAAAAAATATAATATATATACATCGCTGGGCCTAGGAATAAGGAACATCCATATGTAGGTTAGGTCTATAAAATGGATTAATTATAATTATTAGCTCCCCTATTAAAATTAAAAAAAATATAATATATATACATCGCTGGGCCTAGGAATAAGGAACATCCATATGAATCATAGCAATTGGTCTAGGCGCTCGTCTGTAATTGTGAGACAGAGAAACAGAGAGACAGAGGAAATGCCGATCGTCTTAAAGGATAGACCTCGATATCGTTTGGTCAATTATTATCCAGAGACATTTTAAATAATGGAAGGGTGATTAAATTTGATAATGACAGATTTTTATGATGATGAAGCATTGGGTGGAAATCAAGCTTATAACTCCAGCTTCTCAAAAATTGTAAAAATTAATTTTGATTAAAAAAAAATCATTTATTGCGTAAAAAACAATTATTGTTTTCAGTAATTGAAGAAATAATTGAAACTGACATGATTTTGATTTAATGTTGGTTTACTCTTTTATTATGGATTGAATTGAATCAAATTCATTCATTTAATCTTTAAAAACTCATAATCTAGTACAAATTAATAATATTCAATCAATTTGAGTTGTATATATTGACAAACTGCGCTTTTGAAGTTGAACAAATTCCATGCTTGGAACAGCTTCTGGTGTCAATCTGTGTTTTTTCTGTTAAAATTCGGATAAAATACCTAAATTTGTGGGCTTCCTAGAATAACCAGGCTATGATGCACTAATTTTATATTATAATATGCTTCTCCGGATAGCCAGTTGATAGAGCGCCTCTGGTCCAAGTCGATTATTCTAGCAAGTCCTAAATCCACACTAAGAAGAGATATTCTCATAGATTCAATCCTGAGTATGTTGTAATACTTGTTAGTTGCAACACTCGCTATATAAATCTCTGAGGGATATGCTCATTTACCTTCTTTATTGAATATCACTCTCCAAAATATATATTAATAGAATACCATAAAATAAGCATGAAGATAAGTCAGCCTTATGGGAATCGTTTGAATTTTGTTCTAACAGTTGTACATTACAACTTTTAAACAGTTTCCACAAAGTATGACTTATTCAACTCCTGAAATTGGAATATTAATAGCTAATTGCATGTCGTTAGAGCATGCTTCCACTTATGGCAGGATAACTCAGCTACCAAAATGCAGTGTATATTTGGAATATTTAAATATTCTGAATAATACCCAAGATCATATCAGGCAATTGATGTAGGCGACAAGGCGGTAAGTTTCTTACAATATTTATTGGAGGTAATGCAGGTGAAATGCCTTTTGTAAGAAGGAATATCTTACTCTTCTAAGCTGATTAATGTCTTCAATCTATTGTACGATTTTGAAATAAATTAACTGATTATGGAAATATTTTACAATTTAGTCTATTGAAAATTTAGAGGTATGTAGGCTTTTTCCTGAGGGTTTCGACAGCATGAGGTTAGGGAAAACCTTTGAAAACCAATTTATAAGTGATACGATAATTGCAAACTTGTCGCCTAGCAATATATGATTTTTTTGCGGCGACACTACCACTTGTATTCACTGTACTTTGGGCCCAACTAATATAATATGCACTCACTCATTGTAGAAAGGCTCGAACTCGGATCTTGTACATCTTGGTACAAGTGGTCATCATAGATAGGTGGACATACCGGATTTTTTCACGAAGTTATTTGGTTTTCAAACTTTTTATTAAATGATTTCTTGCTCAGTAATCTATCATTTTAATTTCCAAAGGTATTTCAAAACTTCAAACATCACAGGTCGGTTACAATTTACATTAAGTTACAAAAAATTTAGACTCGGATCGGTATAATATGTGACTTCAGTTTGAGAAGTTTTAAGCAAGTTTCTCCTTCTGCAAATCTTATTTTTTCAGTGAATCGAACAACATGATAAGGGGAAGAAGTCACGTGGGTGTCTTCTCGCCTATGGGAAGACGTCTTCAAAACCCCGCGAACTTAGTAGTTTAGAAATCTAACTGAAGATTGTGCCACGTCCCGGACAGCATTTGCGACTGTGATGCAAAATATGCTAATATTTTTATTTAAATGGATAATAGGCATAATTTCTAATTTACATAGTATTTAAAGTTTATAGAAGCAATAATATATGATCGCAATAACAAAATAAACTCTGATCACAACCCATAATAAAATCGATGAGATGGTCAGCTAGATAGTCAATAAATACATAGAACAAGATATTGATTGACCAGGTATTGCATCTATTCATTAATAATTTTCTTTCCGTAAACATTTTAGGTTAAGTTTGATGATAATTTTATGCAATTTCCATTTTGAAAAATTTGTGTTCAAAATGGACAAAATGATGATTATTTTCTTATTTATTGAATTTCCCCAAGTTCTTATACGTTTTTACGTCTGGGTAAATTGCGACCTCACATTATTCACATCAATTCAACAAGATTCCAGGGCCTCTAAGGCATCGCCTGTTTGAAGGCTCCTCCATGCAATGGCTGACATAACATAAAAAAGTAAATAGTTCTTCAGATGAATTTTATCACTCTCAATTTATTTATTACTTTTGAAAATACTGAAAACCCAATTGCTTTGCTGATGAATTCTCATTCGAAATGAGAAAGTTGCTTAAAATCTCTTATGACTATCTTGCTCAATTATTCGGGTGCGTTTCAAGAGGCTCCTGTTTTATTGATGATTCGAATTGTTCTCAATTCAAAAACGGGAGGATAAAATTATGGCGGGTGGAAGGCTTCTTTCGTTATTCTTGTCCTCTTTCAATAATACCATAGATTCTGTTTTAATTTCGCCTCTTTAATATAATCGCTTTTCCCCTCATCAAGTGTTTTGTAGAATGCTGCGATAAAGTGACAAAGACCTGTTATTCTGCTTGGTGAGTTGTGAGAGTAATGTTTTAAAACTTAATCAGAGTCATGCCTTGAGCACGCAGTCACCACGGCTTTGCGCGAAAGTACAAATATTTGCAAGTGAAATGTGTCGTGCAGAGAAAGATAATTTGTCGGGAACAAGTGAATCGCGGCCGGAAGTAAATTAAGGGAAGTAACTACGCTTCATTTATAAGAGAGGCAGACTGTGTAAGCGATAAATAAGAAACGGAGCTCCAGCTGGGACCCAAGTTCCTCGTCAGCTATCTTTCTCTCTCGTTCGCTCTCTCTCTCAACTCCTCACTTGTTCTTCACCGAGACCCTCCACTCAGAAGACATCTCGACAAGCACCTGAGTAAGTTGCACAACCTCTCCGTTGAAGCAAGGGGTGCGACCCCTCAAAAGAATCCTCCACCCCCGTCGCACTGCTAGGACATTCGTTTCAATAAAGAGCTCTTCTCTCCTCAGCAATCTATATGATTCACCCCCTCAGCCATCGAAAATATTTCATAATGTGTCTCAATCATGAATTCAGATCATTCTTGTTCAGCTTACCCCCTTCTTATCGTCCTCCTGCTTTTAATTGTGACAGAGCACCTCTTGATGGCTCTCTGACGTTTTCTTCCCCTTTACATCGCTATGCACAAAGCCGCTAATTCCAATAGACCCCTCTCAGTCCTTCTCCTAATGACTAAAGTCTCCTCTCAAGGTGAAAGCCAGGTGCTCCTCACATCCTTATCCAGGTTATATATTCGCATACCTACATGCTGAACATAAGGGAGTCTACTTGAAAATTACATATCTAATACCAAGTAAATCAGTCTTGGAAAAGCGTTCATGAGATGATTGTTTCAGTTACATCAAGAATGACAAATCGATTAAGTTGAAATCTCCAGTCCATCTGGAGTATCATAATTATCTCTGAATTTTTTATAGCCTCGTGTTCAACATGCTTTCCACTCGTCTAGTTTTGCGATTAAATGATTTAAATTGAATGTATTTATTATCTTCAATGACAGCTCTCTTATGAGACTTCATTGATTCAATATAGAATAAGATACCACGGGGATAATAGCGTAATGGGATGAACTTAGAATAATCAAAAATTGTATTGATAAAGCTAGGAACAATTTCGTCTTATTATTCATTATGGATACCTTCCACAATATCACCTTCGCCACTACAAAGAAAGCTAGGAACCTTCTAATTTATTGATGACAGAACGTAAAACTGCGTTAGCAAAATGGAAACTCATGTTTTAACCATGTGCGCTTTTCTGTCTATTCATCCTTTCCAAGAATTATCAACGATTTCTTTGTATTTGCCAGATTGTAACTGGATATAGCGTGGAACCAGACAGCAAATCCTATCGATTTATGGAAGTACTCAGTGAGGGTACTTCTTGGATACTTCCAATTAACTGGTGAGATACGTTCATACACGGAAACCAATGATGATTAGCATCAAAATTGGCAAATTTGTCGTGAGAACTCCTATTAATAGAACCAATCATCTTCTAGAGGTTGCTTCCCTATATATTATCATGAGCAGCTTATCGCAAGATTAGAATTTGTAACACAGATTTTCAACAGAATAGAATAAAATGGCTTTTTTATTTGTTGACGTGGCGAAGTTTGGACAGTAATGTCCGCTCTACCACTTAACCACGAGCTCAGGTAGTGGTTTTAGTTCACAGAAGTGGTAACGTAATAAGTTGGTAGTTTAGCGTCTGCAGGATTTGAATGAAAACATTTCAATCTACTACTCAAAGTCACTTCCCTTCAATAGAAAACTAATACAATTTACAATCATTTAATTTTATAAATGAATTTCTAAATTTCACTTACTATCACACAAAACAAATCTAACAGAAGATTCGTATGAATATGTGGGCTAAAGTAGATAGGGGCTTTTTATGCTTGATTTGATGACAAATGAAGATGAGTGTAATCGTTTAAGTGGTCCTAGCAATATCCAAGTACTGCTAGATTTTGCTTCCAAGCAATTTATAATGAAAAATTCTGATAGAAGAATGAAATTATCCGTTTGAGGTTGTGATTACACAATAGGGGATGATTACTGCTGGAATAGAAACCACTCAGTCTGATGTATTACATCGGGAGCAGATAAGTGTGTGACCAAATGAAAGAGAGTGAGTACTCAGAGAGAGAGAGAGAGAGAGAGAGAGAGAGAGAGAGAGAGAGAGAGAGAGAGAGAGAGATAGAGCAAGTAAGACAGAGTGAGAGAGAATGAGAATGTGTGAGGGTATGAGTGAGGGAAGATCCGGGAAAGGCTGGGTACCACCTGAATAGAGTGATAGGTCATCTAGCCACGAATGTTGGATGGCCAGTAATGGCTGTCGGTTTCGAATCCATCTCCTCTGCGGCCAAGACATTTTCCCAGCCAACAACCCACACGCTGGTCTCTGATATTGTTCACAGATTCATTACATTCGCTAACATGTTACGTGAAGTGTCATGTCAGCGATTCGAATATAAACATAATTCACGTTTACATCACGCATATTTCACCTAAAAGCTTTTAAGTTGTTCAGTAATGTTGTAAACAACTCTCAGTTGTCTACTTAATTGAATTGGTGAGGTATAGTTTGTTGAGAATGGGCTCTGAAGTGGTAAAGTAATAATTTGGTAGTTTAGCAAAAAAGTCAAAAAAGCAAAGTATCTTGGTATATTTTTAGACCCACATTTAAGATGGGATATACATATTGATCACATGTGTAACCGTATGAAATACCTCATTTATAAATTTTTCAACCTTAATAGATTGAAAAATTCTAGATTAACAAGAATGATTTATTTTGCCTATGCTCAGTCCATACTACAATATAGTATACTGGCATGGGGTGGTGCGGTGAACTGTCACTTTAATAGATTATTCATAATACAGAAGCATTTGATAAAAACAATATTAGGCAAGCCTAGACTTTATTCTACACGTAACCTGTTCATAGAATTCAATGTTTTAACCGTGAGGCAACTCTACATAAAAAGTTTATTGCTTAATATAAACAAAAATAAAGATATGTACAATTTTCGGCACTCAATTTATAACCTTAGACCATCTAGCATAACATTTGAATCCTTCAGAATAAATCTGAATGTCTGTAGGAGACAGTTCGTGTACACTTCTTCCAGATTAGTGAATGTCATTCCTCTTCACTTTATAATGAATGAATAATGAATTTTATTTCCAACCTTAGAAAACATATAATACAAATTTTGCAAAAAAAAAACCAGGAAATTAACTGGCCACTACCTCCAGTACATGTGGCCAGTGTGCAACTAAGCTTAGAACTTAATTTATAAAAAAATAGTTTGAGTCTAGTCAGCATATATAGTACAAATACTGCCTGCAGCGCAACAGAGTAAATTAATTTCTAGCTCTTGTTATATTCATTTTGTTATATTCATTTTTCTACTTAGAATTTATACCAGCAACCACTATTTTGCATCAGTTGCAAATAATTAACTCTAAACCAAAACATTACCATTTAAAATACATATATACATACATACATACTCCTTTTTGAAGTAGTGAAATGCACTATTGAATTCGATTCCAAACATATTTTTAGGCAAGTATTCCATTTTTAATCAAAAACATTAATAAGAATCTCATTATTGAGATGGAAAAATGGATTAAGGAGTCTGATATCGCTGAACTCCTTTTCTGAGCAAATGCATGAATGTGGAGGTTTCAGGAGATTATGTTCTGGATGGTATAACAGATCTATTGTCACAATTGTATTAATGGTTTTAGATATAGTTGTATTGCAAAAGTATTATGTTGCTATAGTCATTTTTATTCACAATAGCGTTTTTCTCCAGTTTTTTATATAAAGCTTGTTTCGAAATTTCAAAATTTTTCATCATAGTTAACACGGTTCTGTACTTAAAACTTGTAATAATTCCTTAATTTTTTCTGAAATTTCAATTTTTCTAATTAATAAAAAAAACAACACTCTTACACTGCGCACTGGTCCCCGACCTTGCAGTGTAATTTCCACATTCATGTAAAATGAATATTTTGTATTTTCTGTATTTTGTTCTTTAAGGAAAATAAATTGATTTTGATTTTGATTAGCGTCTGCAGGATTTGAATGAAATCATTTTAATCTACTACTCAAAGTCACTTCACTTCAATAAAAAACTAATACAATTCTACAATAATTTAATTTCATAAATGAATTTATAAATTTCACTTACTAACACACAAAACAAATCTGACAGATGATTCGTATGAATATTGTAACAGTGAGATATTGTTTCATTCGACTTGCCCTAGTAGGAGATAGTAGAAGCTAGTAGAAGCTCATTGTCTGATACTGAAGTTTTATCTGAAATATCTTCATAACTCTTTTGCTCTCAAATTAGGAATAAAACTATTCCTATTCATGAATAATAAACTTTCAATTTCCACTCACTTCATGTATCCACACACAAAATAGATGCTACAAAAGCTCTAACTTTTTATTTGCAATTGACTGGAAGTCGTTGAATGAACACCAAACATTTATATCAACAACGCAGATCGTTATGGAACAAGAAATCCAAGAATTTGTGTTTATGTTGTTTTGATCAGTTGAATAAGGTTCCATTCTGCTTGCCCTCTGGTGGAGCAGACTCATTGTCTCATACAGAAGTGTTTCGTGTTGATAGCTTATTTCCTTATAGGATGCGCGTTCTACACCCAAATATTTTGAAATATTTATGCAGTTAATCGAGTATTTTTTCCTAAGTTCAGTAGAAGTACAGAACCGCTTCATATACGCAGAAATAAGTTATTTTAGGCCTCAAAGAATTATTTAAGTAGAGTCTGTAAATGTGATGTAGCAATGGAAAAAGATCTATTTCGAAGTAACAGAATGATAAATACCAGGAGCTGCGTCTCATTCATGAGAGAGTGAATACTCGAAAAAATCATCTTTTTGGATTCTTGAGCATGTAGAGGTGAGAGCATGTAGAGGTGAGAGCATGTAGAGGTGGTAGGAGGAGAAACCAGTCATACATATGAAAGGCGCCAATGTTTGCTCACCAAGCAGTGCACTTTTTACACTCCTGGATGAATAAATTCGAGTTTTGGAAGTCGCTAACAGAATCATTTCTATCTCGAACATCCATTTATTTTCGTGGGGTGTTGGCTCGGAGGAGAATAAGAAAAAGAAAATCGACGTAAGGGTTGAGTGGTTGGAGGATGAGACAGACCACGAAGAGGAAATACTAAGAGAAAAATAGCACGGGTAGCAAGTGATCGAGAGTGGATTCATCAATAATTCAAAGATCAAAGCGGTTTTATCATGAAATTCGATGATATAATGTACTGTTTCTCTTACGCTGAGCTTCAACAACACGTTTTGTCTCTGTTTCTACTCTGCCAAAGTTTCCGTTCACAAAGTACTTCACACAGAATGACTGCCTTACCACTCTCTCTATGAAATCGTATGTGAGAAAGAACAATAATATTCATAATTATCTTACTGATATCATATCATAGAATTCGATAAAGGACAGCTTCCCAAACAATCATGAATATATTCTAGGTGACCACTCGAAAATGCTATCAAGCGTTGAACTATCTGCTACCACCAGTGGTGTATTACCAAAAACTACAGTCGAAGTAAATTTCAAAACAGTCTTTTCACTTCAACTTTGTTACTTTGTAGATAATTGGTGGAATATAGGTGAAATGGTATTGACTGTATTGACTGAACTCTGTGGATTTGTTCCGATATAGGATGTCTATATTGTTAATAATAATATTTTTCTCATTAAGAAGAATATTCTGACAATCAGTCAGAGACATGACATTTCGTTTAGAGAGGTACCGGTAGCCTAATATCAGTAGTAATGCGTATTTCTCATTCATCAAATTAATTATTAATACTCCTTTATTCACATCAAATCATTTTGCGATAGGAAATTGACCATTTTTACCAATATTAATCTCCGAACTCAGATATTATATCACATTTAGGCCGGGTTCACACGTGCTACAATCACGCGATTGTTGCCACCGCAATTATTCTGACGGGCAACAGCCTCGCCAAAGCAATTATGAATCGCAGAGCTGTCGCCGACCTTTTTACTAGTACAAATACATAAAACATAAAAATGTCAGATATTCAAATTTATTAGAGTCCCATGCTACTGTAATCAGCCTCCTTATTCCAAAACAACTTTAATTTTTCTCCTATCACTAAATTTAACATTTTTATGCTATAAAATAGGTCGACCTTCATGGATCACTTGTTATAACGGAAACAAATATTCTATAAAAATTGAATTATTCATACTTAAAAACATCTCAAGTTCCTATGTATTCATGACAGAGAGCAGAATTTCAAAAAATCCAAAATTTCATGTTTTTTTTGTTGCTACCTGAGTAAAAAACGGTAATGCACTCGGCTGCAAGCGCACGATTCTGGTAGAATCGGCTACAGGCCGGCTACATCGCAGCAAAGTGTAACTTGTGGGAACTGTACAGTCTGATCAATCTGACAACGTATGCCTATAATAATATAAACTTGACTTATATTTATGACCTAGACTGATGAAGATTTATTTAGTGACGAGCTTACATTTAGAATGAGCTACAAATTTGTGACTGAGAGCTGAGGATAAATTCTTTAAATATAATAGTTGACATAGGAATAATATCATTTATTGCCTTTACTTTCTTGACTCTGACTGACAATTATCCAATGAACGTGCATATTGGCTTACATTCAAAGTTCGTTACTGTACGGATCAAAGTGGCCTGGTCTTCCACAAAGGTCTGGACAATTGTCATGATCCTTCCCTCGCAGAATAATTCATTGTTTTTCTTGTGGAACGTTAGTATTGCTGCACGCTGGTAAATGTATGTGAACGGTCACGAGCGGACGATCGCCCAAACTAATACGCTTAATTAGCTGCCACGTCCAGGAATTATTGAGCAAATAATCCAGGCAAAGAGGAGAATGCACGAGGTTTGTGATCCCCAATTACTGGCAGAAGCAGAGAAGACCAGGCCATAAGGCCGCAACCACGTTTGACATGCGGCACAAGTAATATCCTGATACAAGGACAATCAATTTCCGAAATGGCGACGCCCTACATATTTTATCCTTTGAACGCGCGTGCCACTACTGCATGCTTGTTTATTCAGCAACATAGCTGTAGCTGTTCACCATTAATTGCCTACTATTGATGACTCCTTAACCTGACCCATCTCACCAATCAAGAGTTACAGACACTCTTTTGATAGAATTTCTAGTTCTGCGGATGAAAATTGGAATCTGTCTGTTTCGAAGGGGAACCAATAATTTGTTCAAGAAAAAGACGGGTTGAGATCCAAATCCTTCAATTAGAAATAACCAATGTAATCGGAGAACTTGTTTTTCAATCACAAAGAATTCAATTATATCAGGTAAAATGAAGAAGAAATGTGAACGCTTAAGAATTTTCAAAAACTATTTGATTATTTTTCCACTTAATTATTGGATGTAGGTTGTGTGAGGGGACATTTTGAGTCAACCGCTAATCATAGAAATTTATTGGACATACTGCAAAATGTAGGCGTAAATGGGGTTGAACCTAAATGGTTTGAATCATGTCTTATTGGGAGAGAACAATGTGTAGAACTGACTACAGTAGTTGGGAATAGTATAGTAAAGAATAAATCTAATAAATTAGAGGTCCAAGCTGGAGTGCCCAAGGGTCAATACTAGGTCCATTGCTTTTTTTGTTATATGTCAACCGTTTATCTAAATAATTAATTAGTGGTAGAGCCCTCTTATTTGCAGACGATACATCACTCATTTTCAGCAGTTCCATTCTAGATAATTCAGAAATAAGTGCCCATATAGGTGTACAGTCCATTGTCCAATTCTTAAATCAGTTGAAATTAACAATAAATAGTAAAAAATGCCAATACATTCAATTCAAAAACAAACATAATTCAAATGAAGATAGGGCTATAAACGTGTTTGTGAACGATAATCAACTAGACCAGGAAGAAAACATTGCATTTCTAGGAGTTTTGTTGGATAGACGATTGACCTGGGCACCATACATTGAGAAAATATGTTGTAAAATTTCATCTGGGGTATTTGTCCTACGACAGCTCGCTAGATTGAATGTCAAAAAGTTACTTTATACAGTTTACCATGGGCTCTTACTGTCACATATTAGGTATGCTATCTTAGTATGGGGTAATTCATCAAAACAAAATCTTGATAGGGTGTTTAAGATCTAAAAGAAAGCAGTTAGGTGTATAGAAAGAGTAAATAGATTAGATTCATGTAGGCCGTTGTTCAAGAGACTTGGTCTCCTAACTGTACCCTGCTTATATGTGTATGAAGCTACTTTATATGTAAAAACGAATGATATTAGCCAAAATCTTGACGTACATGATTATAATACAAGAAGCCGAGAATATTATCACTTGTTGAGTCACAATAGTAGCTTATTCATACAAAAACCTAGTTATATTGGTAGGAAATTCTACAATGAGCTACCGCAGTTTTTAAAGAGTCTTGAAAATATAGAAATATTTAAAAAACAATTGAAAAAATATTTAGTTGATAAAGCTTGTTATTGTGTACAAGATTTCCTTTCACATCAAAATTAAGCCTCAACTCAACTAATTGATATAGTAATTATGGTATCTAGTGTATATGACTAGTGTTAATCTGACTTGTCTTATACTCCTTAACTGGAGTCTCCAAGACTTAATCTACAAAAAAATCTTACAATATGAAGGAGTAATTTTGGAGCGAAAATTCAAACCCGTTCTGACAAATATGATCTTGATTTAAATAGTGAAAAAACTCTACTCTGAATAAGAATACCAAACATATTGTTATTCTACAAATTTTTATCTACTCCTATATAAACCGGCAGATATCGAAAATTTATGTCAAATAATAAATCATTACTTCAAGGCGTGACAATGTAGGCTGAACTTGGCAATGAGGCTTGGGGAGTCCGGTCCCACTAGGCGTCAAATCTGCAAGAAAGTAGAAACCAATCTGTCAAAACAAAACTTGTTATGTATTGTAACTGTTAAAAATACTGTTGTAATGTACGGGGAGATTCGGAACGTTGACAGATATATTGAAGGGGAAATTGTATGAGGAGTTGAAAATATTTCCCAGGATCGCGAAAAGTGGAGAGATTTTTTTGATACCTGTCTCAGGACAGTTCCACAATATATATATATATATGAAGGAGTAATTTTGGAGCGAAAATTCAAACCCGTTCTGACAAATATGATCTTGATTTAAATAGTGAAAAAACTCTACTCTAAATAAGAATACCAAACAATTATTTCTCCAAATACAAGACACCATACCATTTGACAGCTTTATCAGTTGAGACGTATTTGGGTCTTGTGAGGTTCACCCATGATGAAAAAAGCAATTATTATACTGACATAGTATTCTGATTATAACTATATTATATGAAAGAGAGCACATTTCCAGTCATCTGGTAGTTTTCCTGATTACTAAATATTTGTGTAAGCTCCTGAAGTAAGATTAATCCAAGGGTTTTTTAATAATCCTGCAATAATACCATTTTCCTCAGATGTTTGATTGTTTTTTAACTTATGTATGTGCCTGAGTATCTCTTCTTGTGTTAGTCTCAGGACAGATTTCCTTAATGAGACTTGTATTGGGTTCAGGGCAGTTGAGGAGCTCAGAGAAATAACGTGCTAACTCTTGGTAGTTATCTTGATTATTAAATACTAGATGTTCATCCTGATTTCTGAAACACAGGATTCATGGCACAAATCCTAGGATTCTCGAAGCAAAAGCCCTATTAAAGTCTCTAGTACTGTAATTATGGAGATGTTCTTCTATAGAGTCAAGTTTCTCATTAATGTATTTTCCCTTTTTTTGCCTGATTGTTTTTGGGACTTCAAAAACTGTCATTTTCCACACCTTAAACAACAATGCCACTTTACCCGCTATGATCTAGTAAACAATTCCAACCCCACTGCTACTTCCACTCTAATGCGACTAGTTCAGGTCATCTCTTACCAAACGTTGTTCCCGTTCATTCTAATCACGTCTTTGAAAATTGATTCTGTTAGGAGCAAACGCATTACAGTCGGATAAATTATGAGCTTGGCGTTGTGTCTGTGTGTGGAGACTGTCTGATCGAAGGGCGCATTAATAGAGCCGACTCCGATAACCTCCGACACCTCGTAATTGACTTCCCGGCTAAAGTACGACCCGCCATCCGACTACAGTACCAATACTTTCAGTGCTGCAGTGTTTGTCCCCTCACGTGCTCAGTTTCGACCATACGACCGTATATTTGACCGTATAAAGATGTCTATATTCGATTGCATTAATAGCATTGCCGCACCACACATCCTATTTCCCTTCCCTCCACCAACGATCGCAAATCGTGGGAAGTGGTTTCCTTGCGAAGCACACTGAACAGGAAATAATATGTAATAGAACCACTCTGATGACACTATTGGTGAGAATAGGTTTATTCCACGCCCAAATTTAGAAGAAATGGTGTGAAATCACTTCCCGGTGGTTCGGAACCCACCTAAAACTGTAGGTCCAACTCATAAATCACCATCATCCAACTCATTACCCACGCACAAGTCTCAGACCTATGTGGGCTTCATCCTCCAGAAAAAAAAATTTCAAATTCTGAGGAAGAGTAGTAGATTTTTATTATGTTCAACAAGAGTTGTCTTCAGGATTGAAATTCTATAACTTTTGACTGTATAGGGATACTATTCTTGACAAGTAATTCAGGTTTCCAACCAGAAACGTTAATTTTGTTGAATGAATTTTGATTTAATGGACTTCAAGGTCATTAAAGTGTGTTCTATGAGAGGATGAAAAAATACTGTTGTAATGTATTGATGGGCAGGGGCAGAAGGAGATTCGGAGCATTGACAAATATATTGTAGGGAAAATTGTATGAGTAGTTGAAAAATTTACACAGGATCGTGAAAATTGGAGAGATTTTTTATACCTGTCTCAGGACAGTTTCACAATATATATATATTGTATTACTGAAATCTAAGTTAATTTTTTCTCCAAATACAAGACACCAAACCATTTAAGAGCTTTATCAGTTGAGACGTATTTGGGTCATGTGGGGTTCACCCACGATGAAAAAAATAAGCAATTATTATACCGACATAGTATTCTGATTATTACCATACTATACCAGTACTAGTACAATAACGAATATCTGTTATAATGATGAAATAGTAAAGGAGCCAATTGTATAATTTTTCTACGCTAATGATAACTATATTTGAGCATGGAAAGTGTTGATGAATCAATACGTTATTTCACCCTGAGTCCACCAAAGGTTTAGGTGCGGACCCCTCCTATTTTTGATAAGTAATCATTGACTTTGTCTTTATAAACTACTGTATTCGAAATAATCAAGATGTTTTTAATTCACTGGATATCTTTATAAATTTCCATTAGACATATAAAGGATTCACAGCACCAGCAATAATAATAATTCTACAGCTTTCATGAATCGTCTTCAGCTAAACTATAATATACAAATAGTTGAATTGATTTTCAGTTCTGAATTATAACGTAGAAAGTGATTTTATTTTTATTCAGTGGAAGATGATAATATTATAGGTGATGATGTAATCGTAATATTCAACACAAAATCTCAAAAGTGGGAAATTTTAGTCATGAATGCAAGTTGGGAATTATGGCTTCCTGACATGAAATTGATTTGGAAGAAAATGCTCTAAATTATCACTTGCCAAAGTTGAAGAAAATAAAAGTTGTTGTCCAGAACAAAAACTGAAACGACATAAATTAAAAATGCTTGGTGTTCGGAACCAAAGAGTGTGATTCAGGGGTAATTTTTGCAAAGTTCTCCGCTCAAATCCAGGCAAGAGAAGAAGGTGGAGTCCTATTCTTTCTCCATTATTCACAGCAGTGAGCCATACAAGAGAACTCGTTCCTCCTCTCTATTCTTGAGTCGTCTACTCCATTTAGTTTATAGCAGCTTTTCTCCGAGCAGCATTCACTGCTTTCTCGGCTCAATACCTCCAGTGTGACCTGATACAACTTGATTCTGCATTTCCAGAATCAAAAGAGGTTGAGCTCTGCTTCCAAAGTGATCTGAACAGTTTTTGAGAACAAAATCAAACACAGAATGTCAACATTGAGCCATCAAGATTCAGTTATTGAAGAGGTAGAGCTAGCAGGGTTAAAGCCTTTCTATCCAACATCACTCCTTAGTACATTACTTCGTTTAATAACAGGTTATTGATAATCACGAACTAACCATTAAATTTATTCAATCGCAGACAAAAATTTTTCAATTAGACGCTAATGTCTTATTCTTTGAAAAACGAACTTTTATTTTTATAACAAATTATCCAATATCATACCTCATAGCACAGAAATTAGGGGGTGCTTAATCTCTTCGTCTTGTACCACTCACTTTTTTTATTGCTGATGATTCCCACATGAGTCCGAGACTTGTGCGTGGGTAATGAGGTGAATTATAACACATACATGCCTGACGGAGGAGCAGGATTCGAACCCACGACTGCTGAACGACAGCAAGCTGAAGTTGAGACGCCCCAACCAACTGCGCTAAGCGGCCTTTGCGTATACCTACTCATATTACTTGTTCGCTGACTGAATAGTTGAAACCTCAAATGATTCAATAAAAGCATTATTATTAAACTTCATTGTCATCATTCGTATCATCATCCACGCACAAGTCTCGAGTATCATTACTCACACGACTATCATCTGGAGAAAACTAATAATCATTATTGAGATGTACACCACTATATTGCAGGGTTGAGCTAGGGAGTACTGATTGTGTAGAACGATAACTTGTGTTCGAAGGATTTTGCGTGCTACAAATATTTACTACAGTGTACATGCACATCTAATCATCTTGTGGTACATGCTTGAGATGAACGTGCTCATATGCAAGCATACGAGTCATAGCTGTTCACAGCGTTCTGATACAGCTGCAGGCTTGAAATTGATTGTCTGCTTATTTTAATATAAGAAATTCCATACTGTCTGACGATGAAATGATGTGAGTAGTGCCTCAAGGCGAATACATAATAGGCATCCAGTCAACTCTTGCCATGTTTCGACTGCCTGACTTCTTTTGTTCATTTTCTAAAAAAATAACATAAACATACTCAACATTGAGTTTGCAGAATTCGACCTCTTCACAAATTTAATAACTGCAGACAATTGGATATTCGTTGAAATGTGAATATAGCAGTCGCTACTCTAACTCTTTGGTCAACAAGGATGTAATAATCTCTCTCTATTAGAATTATATTTGGAATGGGAACGTCGTTTCCGTTAAATCAATGTTGCATTAGAGAGTTTGCTTAATACTACAATCCTGACTTAGAGCAGACAGTTTTCTAGAGTGTTGAGGACAACATTATCGCTAAATTCGACATACTTTTGCGCGAAATCTTCAATACTCTGATTATTCCTTGAAAGGAATCTTTAGAGATTTATATTACCTGATTGAAGTTTTCGCGAAATGAAGATTTACCCTAGACAAATAGATTTTATTGATTCGAAAAAATATGAAATTCCACAACAAAAATAGATTAAATTTTACAACAGTTAGTTTTCTCAATATCACTATTATAATTGACTAATTTTAAACTCTCCACTTGAGCTTCTGCTCTATTAAAATATAGGAGCATTCCTTGAATTTTGTTATTTCCAGCTTCTAGAGGTGCGGTACAACTAAAATTTGAAAATTTGATACTTTATTGCTCTCATCGTATATTCTAATCAGTTGGGTATCATTTGAGTGAAATTTCACATTGTTACTTGAAATTATAAAATCAATCAATCATAATTGAGTATTATTTTAATGAGTTAATCATCTTGCAAATTTCATCAATTTACTCACACTGGAATTTCAAAGTCAGGTTGGATACTAGAGGCACTAATTATGATTATTGGGTTGGGTATGATTATTTTTCAACATTGTGAATTTGCACGAAATAATAAATTTATCTGAATCTGAATGCTCCTCAGTATGAAGGAAGCTCCTATTCCACTCATTCTTCCTCTTCAGCCCGCATCATTCAAAAATTCTATTCACAGTACGAAAATGGAATATGTATTCAAATAGAACTAGAATTAGGTATACCTCTACAATTTATAGTTGCACTTTGGTCTCTTTCCAATCTCAAGCACACGGAGAAAGAAACTGGAAAGGTTTTTTAAACTTTCACAGTTCAAAAACTATGAACTTCTCTTGAGATAAATTATGCTGTGATCATTCCGATCACGAACTTTCTGTCAATTGAACTATCAACAACAATTTTGCATCCTCGAAGAAAATCCATGTCGTTGGACTCCCCTAGCGGTCCACGTAGAAGAAGATTTTCAACAAAACAATTTTACAACTGCAATTTGCATAGAAATAAGAGTGGATTCTGAAAAGGGAGGAGGGATTAAGTCTTGTTGATGCTTGAGGGGGTGCTGTTCGTGAAGGGAGCTTTTGCTCAGCCCTGAAGTTTGCACAAAGTTAGTATCGTCAGTGATATTCTTTGGACGCCAGGGACTTGAAACGGAGTTGCACTTAATTGAGTACGTGCTAATCTGCGCTGCCTCCAGAGCCAAAGCTCTGTTCCAAGCTAACAGAGGTGTACAAGTTTTAATTTCCAAGTAAATTGTTGAATGAAAAAGCTGGACTAGAAGAATTGGTGTTGTTTCAGACCCTAAATACTCCTGTTTTTGGATACGTCATGTATGCACAATATAATCACGGTTGAAGTTTAGCTACTGGAAATTGAGTTGAATGAATGCTGATTCACTCACAATTCAAACTGTCAATTATAATTTTAGCTTTGTCAAAAAACTAAATTCTTTGAAAGAACAGCATGATTGAGCTGGAACATGGATATGACTCGTGTAATTTTTTAACAGTGTAACTGAACGCATCTGAGTCCTATTACGTTATCGAAAGTGCCACATAACCCATGAGTCATCTAAAAATACGGAATAATAATGATATTCTGGCACGTCCCCACATTTTCTTTCGAGTGGGGCTGAAACTTTAGTCCTAGGGGGGGGGGGGGGCGGTCCAGGTTGTGTGGAATACCCCAGAGTAGGATTGTGTGGGAATCCTCTCATGGAAAATGTTTAAGCAGTAAATCTTGCTAAAAATGTCGTGAATTTTCAACAATTTAGTAAAATATTATGCACTGCTAAATTTAAAAATTCTATAATTCAAAATATTGACCATTGATATTGAGAATACATTTGTTTTGTAATAATTATGTAACAATAACTGCAAATTCACGGTATATTTGACTATGGTAATTTATGTTGATTCTTAAAATTATGTTTGATGCGGGTTTAGGCATGATAATGGAACTTGTTCATGAGTTTTGAGAAATGACTTTGAAATTTGACAGCGACGATTTATGGCGACCCTATTGCGTCATTTTTGCTATTGACTGCTGTTCGTGACATTGAAAGCAGGCTGATGTTGAAAACGCTTAGTATAATCGTTGTCTTCACTATAAAAAATTTTCATGTTCAGAAAACTCACATGATGCCTGAATGGAGGCGGATTGTTGGGGAGGTCAAGGTCCACCCAGGACTGTAGAGCCAGCTAAAGTAAAGTAAGAGTAATACATGAATCAACACGTACCCATAAAGGCGGATTTCAAATACTTAGAATATTCCCATCTTTTCCAAAACAATCATAATTGAAAAAAATAAATGAAGTTTTGCCAAGAGACGTTAACAAATCAATATCATATCTTGAAAAAGTGTTCACTCTTCACATTTCGGAGAAAATAAATTATCAAGAAAAGTAAAAACATACGCAAAGCTGTTGACAATTCAAAGGTTTCGAGGGAACAGAACAAGCATGAGATCACTGACCTAAATCAAGCTTGCATTTTTTTTTTTTTATTAAATAAAATAATAAAATAATTTTGTGGCTAATACCGATGAAGTGATCATACGTCATCGTATCATACCATTATACCATTTTTTTTTTACAAGAATAGAGCATCTCACTGCGAAAGAATGAAAAAACTTTTTCTAACAAGATAGAAAAATCCTGTTAGAGAGACAACTGACAAATTACAAAGGCATTGCAGTAGCCGTTCAATTCAAATTCAGCATTCATTTCAGAATGACAAAACTTTGTAGTAAATTTTAAACAATCAGGGTTTATCTACAAAGTTTCCACTTATATAAAGGTCGAATTTTAGGCTAAAGGTTCAGAATCATCACAGAGTCATCTATGAAAATACCAGTAATCAGTCAGTATTGAACAAGTAAGTGCTTCTGATACAACAAAAAATATTGTCGTGATAGTTCTTCATACATAATAGACAACTTCCTTTGTTCTTCATTTTGAGGAGATTGTATTGTGTCTGAAATCAGTAAAAGTGCATTTTTGCAACTTGGTGTGGAATAGCTGTATCAGGGATTGTGATAACTACTGGACTAGTGCATCAATTATTATTGTGTTTATTGGGCAGTTTATTGAATATTCATAAATGCTTACAGATCTGCTTACCCGACAGTGACTGATTGCTATTCAACAGTTATTAAATAAATTTAAATTTGCTGTCGAAATATCCTTTGCTAGTTGAAAGTTATGGAATAGTTTGCTTCATTGATTTCCTGAGTGATAACTACTTATTAGTATATGCTGTTAATTTAACTGTGTTTATAAAGTCTTGTGTGCTAATTTTAATTGCTGCTAGCATTATTTTAGTGATAGGAACAACAAAAATATTGTGAATACTGGAGCTCAACGAAATCTTTATTTGATTATCCGCACTGACACTTTCAATCACAAAATATAGTGACATCATACTCTATGCTCCTCAAAATATTTCGGAAATCTGGAAGCACCCTTCACAAGATAACAGGGATCTTATTGCCTTTCCATGAAGTATTAAGGCTTGAAGTTTAAAACCTGTATTATAGATCAAGCAATATGATCAAGAATGCACCATCAGGCCTCGGAATATAGCTTCAAATTTAGCTCCGGAATATAGCTATCCAGTCAAGGCTTTTCCAGTTCATAAACAACTGAGTAAAGAGTCACATCCTCGTTTTCTTGCACTAGGCATACTCACATACTCATCTAGTTGAGCTGAACATGCTCAAATAATCATCTAGTTAACTCATGGGCTACAAATTTCAAGTGCTGTCAGGAGTGTGTTGAGTTGGAACTATAAATTGCCATCAAAGAGCAGGTCTATGCTAATGTATCTTCAATGGTGCTTTCAACAAAGAACATACCTTCGATCGTCAGTGACTAACTGGCTTCAGATTTTTCCTGCCCGAAAACAACAATCGGATGCGATATTTTTTCGTACGGGATAGAAACGTGAAAATTACTCGTGTGCATTTAGCTGGACATTGTCGAGTTCCAGAGTTCGCCAGTTAGTTCCTGTTCTGCAACAGCTAACAAACACGCTACTGGTTACATGTGTTTTTCAGCAACACTGGTGCTCTTGGACTATTCGGTCTGTCTGAGTGTTGAACGGGCAACTGGATGAACGCCAATCAAAATCGAGTTGGAAAGCACAGAAATCACAATCGCTCTCCATCCAACTTGTCGTTGTCACTGGAGTTCAACAGCAACCTGTCCACGCTCTGCCGAACAAGTGCACAATCAATGTTTCAGAGACGCACTTTTTCCTTCCCACAAGTAACTTCCAATCCTTCTCAAAAAGGCATTTCTCTGTAGATCAATTTTTGCACTTTGGTAAGATCATTAATGCAGACTGTTTTGGACAAGAATTCTATTAACTTTTTATAAATTGCTACTTAGCAACAAAAATCAGGTAGTATGCAACTCAGGTTATACAAGAATGATTAAAGAGAAAGGAGGGCAGCTAACTTCAATTCTCTTTGAACAATGTTACTGCAGATTAGTTTTCACTCTCCTGCATCTATGTTTTATGAATTGTTATCTCATAACTAGAACTGTATGTTCTCATGATTTTTGGTAATTCATGTTGCTTTTTGTGCCACTTTTATTTTTATGATGTTCCATTGATCAAAAAAAAGCTGTCCATCTTTTGATAGTATGTTGAATAGAGAGGGTGCTCATTTACCTCTACTTTGCCCACAGAATTTCTATTTCTTAAAGTGCATGAATGAAAAAATATTTTTCCATCCGATAAATTCATATTATTACTCTATACTTTGCTATTCTACAATATACTATTCTAACAATCATAAACATCGATAATGATTCGACCTATTCATAAGATTGGAGCTAATAAAACGGGATCAAAATATGCTTTGACTCTTCAATATCAGAACAATAATTATTGAAATAAATAACAATTATTTATTATAATATTATTATAATAATTATTTATTATTTGTTCATAATGCATAATTTTACATTCTACAATATTCTATCATTTTCGACCTCGCTGACCTGTCTTGTAGGCCATAATACAACTGCGTAATGAAACATAACTGAAAAGCCGGCCTTCTACTGTAAGCGGAGCGGAATCTTTCAAGGATAAACTACACGAACTAATAATATTTGTGGCCCTCAGCTGTTGATCGTGTATGGAATTTCGTCCACTCCGCTTGCAGTGGCCGGCTAAACAAGGAAAATGTTAACGTAGCCTAAAAATATTAAAACTATTGTTAAAATTCAGTGGAATTATGCCTGGTTTCTAACTTCTTAAATATTATTCAGTAGCTACAGATTCAATAGCGGCCCTAAGGCTTGTTACACACATATACAGTAGTCGGGTAGCTGGTGTCATTGACCCGACCGTAGGAGTATTATCACATGGAACGCCTCACTATTACCAGATTTTTTGTAATTATATGATACAATGTGATATTAACAACACGTAACCGGTGTTACGTAAACGGCTGATGCCGTTTATGCGTAAAACAAGCCTAAAGACACTTGAACCGCAAAACATTAGGACGGCTATTGAATCTGTAAATACGGTATGATTCATTGTACGACTGAGAAACAGAGTAAATCTTTATAAATAAAAATGAATTGCTAAATGTGTTGCAAAGCGCAAAACTCGAAATCGGCTGGAGCAATTCAGGTGATTTTTTTCATGAAAGAGCATCATTCAGCGGTGGTCCCATCCAAGTTCTGCAAGGATCGGCCCAATACTTAGCCGAATATCAATAAAAGGAGTATTCATCTATGTTTTAATTTCAATTTTGTTCGGATAGGACCGTATCACACATAGCCGTCAGTCGGGTAACCGGTGTCGTTTACCAGGCCGATTATTGTTATGAGTTTTTTCACTAAAATAATGCTGGCAGCACATGAATTTAACACTCGCTCGCAATTACTTATTACAACACGCACTAATCACAAGAAAAAAATGGAAAAAAATCAATAACGTTCAGCTAATAGTGAATTTTTGGCATTGTATACTATACATCAATTGATTACTAACTATGAATAGGCCGATTGACAATATATTAAACAATCATCCAATAAACTGTTTAATGAAGTAAGAATAAATGTGTAAAAAAAGTTAGAATAAAATGAAACACTTACGAAGCACAGTTTCTGTTACAGTAGTTGATAATCACAATAATAGCCCTGAGTATTGTCAAAGAATTTACACACATAAACTGATCACGACTGATCACTTGATATGTGTAACACAATGTCACTGTAAAATACACTGTCACTAAACTGGCACTAGATATGAACGTTGTGAAGAGCAAATGACAACAATACTGTTTCCTGTGTAAATGGAGTACTTCTTATACAGTGTTTGAAAATATTCCAGGAAACGCTGGAAGCTAGTTACATACTCTGGAAGATTCTGGGAAGTTTCTGAAAACACTAGAACTGATAAAGACATTGGGAGATAGAAGAAAACAGGTTTCAATTTACAATTTCTTTGAAGCACGTGCCGTCGATGTATGGAAGCTATGTTTACAAAAACAAGCAGTGTCAGCTATTGTTTTTGTTGCATTTATCACTACCCCCACCTTAAGAAATTGTCACAGAACAATGGCACGTTGGATGGTTGATGTCTTCCTTGACCGCTAACCAAATCCTCCTTGATCCTCCAAGGGTGATCTGGATATCAGATGATTGAAACACTTCTTTCAGCATTGGCTTCACAATCGCATAACTACTTTCAAGCCTTGACATGCCAAGTTTCCTCACTCCTAGTTGCTGCATTCTGTCCCTTAGCTGAACCAAAGAAGTCCACAATTTTCCATAATATGATGCCTCCACCTCAGGCTGCCCCTTAGTTGCCAAGTAGAAGAGATGCTGACCATGCCGCTGCAGATGGAAAACATTTCCTTTTGCTGGTCCTTGCTGGTCCTTGCTGGTCCTTGCTGTTCCAGGTCTCTGGAAAATTATTCTTCCTGAAGACTGTAGCAATGCCTCGAGATTCTGCTAAGTTGCTGTTGCTGTCAATGAATGGGAGCAATGTTTACAAAAACAAGTAGTGTCAGCTATTGTATTTTTTCGCATTAATAACAATATGGAGCGCTTCACATCTACTCGATTTTTAAAACCATATTGCTAAGTGTAAAACTAGAGCCCTAGGACTAATTTCTATACCCTAATAGTTATAGGAGGTTTAAATTTAAAATGTTCCTTTATTGATAGGTGGTGATTAAGAAAACAATGAAGGAGGCCTTTCTGATCAGCTGGACGAGCCCTTAGATTAACTTCTACGCTGATAGTCCTAGAAGGTTTAAATTTGAAATGTAGCCTCAATTAAAGGTGGTAAATGATAAAATCAAGAACAATTTCTTTCGAAATTGCAGCAATGCGCGATGGGTCAACTAGTAGAAGCTAAAAGTATGAAGTCCAAAGGCTGAAAGTCTTCAGATTCAGTTTTATTTTGTTGATATGAATGACTAAATTATAAAATCTCACGTTTCAAATGTGTAATCTGTTATCATTGGATAAATTTTTATGGAATTGGCTACAACAAATGTATCTCAGAGAGTTCTGAGATATCAAATTCACCTTAAAAATACTTAGCAAAACTATTTTGAACTGATAGGGGAATAATGTTGGAAATTTTTCAAAGCAACTTCAGACTTGGCCAAACTTCCAAAAAAAGAGTTCTTAAACTTCAAACTGCATGTTTGCCCATCTTTGATATGAAATTTTTCTTTTCTATTGACAAAACTAAGAAGAAAGTTTCTGTTATTTTAAACTAATTGTTAAAAACCACTTTATTCTTGCAATAAGTATTTTATCAGATTATATTTGTATTTTTTAAGATTATCTTCTCCAGTGGGTATGTCATGCTCATTGCTCAACATCAACCTACGTATGACTGGTAAAAACGTGCTTCTAAACAATGTATTTCTATTTGTGTTTGCAGTGCCCCCAAGTGTGCGAACATCACCAGCAAACGGCCAGCTTACTACGAGAAAAGGAGGAACAGTCACTTTCGAATGCAAAGCCTCTGGAAATCCAGTGCCTACTATTCTGTGGTCGCGTAAGGTGAGTACAAATACCAAAATGGAATATCAATACAGTGATAACAAGTGTTTCACCCGTATTCTGTACGTGTGAATTCGTGTTTCTTGAATATCTAAATATACGTACTTTTTTATAGTGTGATTGCTTGAGCTTACGCGCATACAATATTCATTGGAATGTGAATCATTGAACAATTTTTTTCTGGAATAAAGTCTCTTCAACAAGCAACGATTCTATTATGACTGCAACGAGTGAGATGTTCTCACGAGTTGCTTTAGGGCAGAATAAAATCGTTGTCTACAATATTTTATGTTCGACCACCAATAAATTACGTTAAATTCAAATTACCGATTGAAGATTTTTGTACGATAATTACGAATTCCGACCATTGACTTTTGCAGACAGTTCCGATTTAAAATCCAGTTTCATTTGGTAATGTATAAATCAGCTGGCTTGACTATTGCATAACATTCATTTCGACACTGTTTTGAAGAGACCCTGAGTAGTTACTTGGTCTAGACTCTTGTGTTGAAAAGTGAAAGTATTTCTGGAATAGCTTTATTATACAATTGGTTTGATGATTTGTGGAATATAGTAAGCTATATTTACACCACTTTCTAACCTCTTATGTCTACTTTATAGCGTAGCCGTAGATGAAAATTGATATTGCGATATTCAGGCCTCAACTGTTTTACAATTGAATACACAACACATCTGTTAGGCTGTTGTAGACGTTTCAGATATCCCATAAGAGATTCAGAGAAATAATATTTCTATACAATCATCAAGCTATTCTCTTCAATATTTAATATGCTTCTTTCAATATTCTTCATTCAATCCCTACAACTTGCGAGTGGACAATCAAAAAAACCAGAATAAGCTTTATTAGGTTTCCTAAGTTTCCCTTCACTGTAATTAGGTTCTTTGTTTCATTTCCAGATGGTTTTAGATTGATGAAAAGTTTTGATGTTCACAACTTTCTCACAGTTTGACGGTTTACATTAAAATTTCTGAATATTCGATAATAATGATAGACATTAAGTTGTGTGTTCGTGGATCTGTATAGTGTCAACGTGAACTTAGAAACGCTGTAGCTGGGTTTCAACTCTGAACAATCTGATTACGTTAAAGAAATTGTATTTTCAATTTTGAAACTCTTTTAGTTCGTTCTTTGTATTTGTTATATTCAATTTGAAAGCTTTTTATACTGTATACTACTTTTATGGAATGATTTTAAGCTTCATGGTAAACATTATAGTCTGAATAAGAAACTAATCATTAAAATGATACGAAACAAATCATTAAGATAATAAGAAACGAATCATTAAAATTTAGCAGTAAGTACTTTGTTGACACGAGTTATGCATATCCAGCAATAGTATACAGAAATGTCCATTCCACATGGAGGCCCAAGAAAATTTGTAGGCTCCCTGAAAAATGAGTTGCGCTACTGAATTAGATAGAAGTATTTTTTATTCAACACGCGATGAAGAAACATTGCAGAGATGTAGAGGTTCTCAATAATCAAACTGATGGTTTTTCACTCTGGGGTTTTAGATATTATTTTATGTTTGATATATTTAGAATTTTATATTTTATACTTCATTTAGCATATTATTACGTGTTTAGTTTTAGATAATGGTTCAAGTTTTAGATATCCACCATATTATCTCAACAATCAACCTGGAGTTATGAAAGCTGATGAAAAGATTATCATTTATTGTTGAGCTTCATCAGCAAATGAGTTGTTGAAGAGCTGTAAGTCTTTAAAAAGGATTAATAAGAATTCTTCGAACTACAACTCTGAACTCAGTGTGGCGGAAGCTAATAAATTGCCATTTTCTGGAAATTAAATTGTTCAGAAGACTTACAATTATTGAGGCTTTGCAACAAGCTTGAACAGCTCTACTTATGAACAGTTCTGACATCAATAAGTCGCAACTTTGTACATACAATAGAACTTGAAGCCGTATGATACCCCACTTATAATAATCGTTTCGTAATCGTACGTCAATTCTGTTTTGTTCTTGTCAGTCAAGAATTTCATAAACAGGTGAATATTAATTTTATCAGCGGAAGACTTTTGATAAAGAGTAGAGCCTTTTATACATTAGTTCCACATCGGGTAGTTTACGGGTGGTTCCACATCGCCGTTGTCCTGTTATTGGGACATGGTAAACCGTTTTAACAGATGATATTTTTCAACAGGTGCTATTTTTCATTCGGGAAATGTTATTTGAAAGTTTTCTATACCTTTGATAATGAAAAACATGCTCGATCTATATTTAATATCGAGTATTAGAGACATAGTGTTTGTATTATTTATCATATAATAGTCTACTATAGACTATAGTCTACTATAGTCTACTATAGATGTATAGACTCTGTAAGAACGCGAGAACGCGAACAAAAAGTGTTCTAGAACGCCTGGCTGCCACTCTGACAGCCGCGAGTTCGATTCCCAATTCAGCCGTTTTCGAGTAGTTTGGGGATTAACATCACCAGAAAACAATAATACAGTATAAAGCCCAACAGACACGGACGGCAATCCAGCGGCAATTCGACTGCAAAATTTCCGTCGGTTGCAGTTCTGCCGCTGACTTGCCGTCGATACCGTCTGCACTTCAACTTCATTTTTGACGTCGGGCTGACGCTGGCTTGCAGTTCTGTTGCCGTCGTGTGTGTGTTGACCCGACTGCAAGCCGACGGCAGTACAGCGTCACCTACAATATTATATACATTTATCAAATTTGAAATCAGTACTGAAATGGATTTTGAAGAGGAAGCTTTATTGTTGCTTTTATTGCGTCGTTGTGAAAATATTTTGTTTTTGGTTCATCCCATAATAGAAGACAAAAGCGAGAGTCAATTTCAGTTATTGTTTAGTTCTTTAAGAGAATTTTTTTTTGAATATTTTAGAATAAATAAAAGTACTTTTGACTACTCTCCGTGTCGAAAGATTCATCTACATTATCAATAATTATTATTTTTTGCCATTTTAATAGTGCAGAATAATAAAGCCTATATATTAATTATTAATAATAACTCACACGAATGACAATTCAACTAAAAACAGTGAAACAATTGTCCGCAGTGAAAAAAACAGTACAACAATAATTTAACAATACAGATAGTGATGTTGAATACAGTAGTGCTACTAGGCACCACTAGGAGCGCTGAAGATAAAGTTGACGCTGGCTTGCAGTCCCGTTGCCGCCGTGTGTGTGTTGACTCGACTGCAAGCCGACGGTTTTTCAGTCAGCTGGCTGACAATACCGACGGCAACCGGCGGCAGTCGCCCATTGACGCTGGCTTGCAGTTCTGTTGACGTCGCCGTGTGTGCGCTCTATAACATTTCGTATCTAATCCCATTGAATTGTGTTACTGTCAGCAACCGACGGCAATTTTGCAGTCGAATTGCCGCTGGATTGCCGTCCGTGTGTGTTGGGCTTAAGAGTTGAGCAAATATGAGAGTTTGTCAATTCAAGTATGCACGTCCAGTCACTGGACTAGATTCATGGCTTTACTTGTCTCATTTAAATGAAAATCATGAATTTTTTAACGTTTTATGAAGTGGTGATTGTATGAATACAAGCTTCATGTATCACAGATATTTATAATGGGCGTATTATGATCTATGAGATTTGCTTATAGACTAAAGCTGCAGTTTTTAAAATCATGTTTTCTGTTATGATAATATTGGAAATATCTGTTCAGAGAAGTAATGAATTGCCTTAGAAGAGTGATGATTCTGGTTCTTCTCATTTTACTCGACGTCTTGGCAAGCTATTTCAATAATGTAATGTATTTCATTTCAATACAGACTTAGTTGTGTAGCAAGAGCGAATTTTCTTTAGATTTGCAAGCAGACGAAGACGATTTCCACGAAATGGTTTACTCTAGGTTTGATATTGTCTATTACAATGGTTCAAACCTTCCTATACTCCCTACAGCCAAAAATAAACAAGTTATTGGTAGAGTTGAGCTTTAAGGCTGTAATGAGGAATAACGCTGGTAATAATGTCTTATCAGTAAGGATTATACTTATACGGTTAAAAGTTGTCTTGTCAGTTTTCTGAACATTGCTTATGTTGGGACCTTATACAAACAATTCATAAAACTTTTTCCAAGAGATTTATGGGTTTTCACTTGAATCTTGTTCATTAACAAATAGAAAAAGAATATATTGTTTGCAATGGCAATACAAAATGAAACTTAGTTTTAAATACTCCAATAATTGAGAGTTTTGGAGTACCGGTTGGGTATACTAAAGTAACACAAACCAACTACTCGTTCTTGGTCTAAATTTTAGCTTTTGCTTCTTAACTTCATGAATTTGCAATGCCAGTGAGATTATTTTCATGAGGGAATCGAATTGTCACTTCAATGTGCTTTATTTTATCCAAGTTGTTGTTTTCATGACTTGCTTTTCGAACACAAAGCACGCTACCATCCTACCATCAGGAGTCAAATTTTCAAAGGTGAAATCACCAAGAAAAACACTTGTTAAGGTGTTCTGGTCGTTGTTTGTGGTCTTGGTTCAGTTTTTGTTTCGAGCGTTTGCCACCTGGCTTGAGAGCTCTCCACTCTCCCCAACCACTTTCAGTATACGACGTTGTAAAACTGCAACGCGCCTTGGAACTTGAAGCAAAATGTCTCCCACGTACCTCTCAATTATTCATGAAATAGGTACACATCGCTGGAGGATCGCGTTGAATTCATCTCCAGCTTCATGGCCTCCACATGTTTTTCACCTATGAACGACTCCCAGAGACATTCGCAGCCGCTCCTGAACCAAAGTTCAATAGCATACACATCTTGACTCACTGTAACGCTGACACAGTTCTTGGAATCCAAGGGTGGAAATTATAGGCTGACCTGAGAATTAACAATTATTTCATTGAGTTCTTCTTAATTGATATTGGGTTTGAGTTTGCGAATTTGAAGCGTGTTATTTTTAACAATCTCTTGGCATCTATTTTCAGCCTTATTACAGTTTTATTCACAGTGTACTCCATGTTTTGATGAGTAAGAATGATAAATTGAAGATTTATTTGTTCCACAGGATGAGCCATTACCTTCAGGAGAGAAAGCCTCAGAGGGTTTTCAAATCACATTGGAGAAAGTGGATAGGCACCAAGCAGGCGTCTATCAGTGCACGGCATCCAATGGTGTTGGCGAGCCTGTCACTGTTGACATGCAACTCGACGTTCTATGTGAGTATTTAGCTGAGAATTCTTAATTAAAAGCTTAAAAAACATTGCTATGAAAAAGTTTGTTCATTCTTCAATTCTCAATTGTATAAAGTTTGAGCGCTATAAAAAATAACGTGATTTAAAGTGATTACAATGAAAAATTCAGATATTTGTTATCGACGTTCAAATACATGAACCACGTTCCGGTGGTTCAGGACTTTCAATATCGTCATCTCTACAGAAGTCTGACATTATTAACACGATGAACAAACATGTTGGATGGGTAATGAATATATTTCTTAATTCCTGATTGATATGAAAGATCACGTGATTGTTTCTTGCACTCTAGAGTGAGCTCTCCAATTGGGGAAAAATTGTTTAGAAAATAAATTCAGAAGCAATTCACATCAAAATGTTCAAAGATTCATTATTATTCGAAATATAAAAATTTAAATGCAGTATTATGTGGATAAACAACTCCCTGAAAATGAATTTTAAACCCCAAAAGTAGCCTTATTGGAAGAATGAGTATGAAGTAAATTTATGAGAATAATTCTATTCTAAAAAGGTTAACTAATTTCTATGATCTCTAGCTCTGTTTTCAACTCAAAATTATTTGGCATTCTGGTATAACCAATTTCCTAGAATGAAAATCATCTGCTTCTAGCCAGTTTCAAACCAAAGGTTACTCATGATCATTGAAAAATCTAAACATCCTGTATGTTTGGTATATTTTATCATAAATTCTTTCGAGGTCTACTTGATCCAGAGATAGAAATAATAATAATTCATTGTAGCCTATACTACCACAATCAGAAGTATGTGTTAGCAAAGATACCATCAGAACATTATTTGCAAGAGAAACTCAAGGGAACTGGAAATGGAATATTAAAAGTTTTAATTTCAAGCGTTGACATAATTATCATTGTTTCAAAATATATATTTAGACACTAGTAGGGCGGATGGGTGACCTTTGCAAATTTTGGGAGCTGTGACTGCGACCGCCAACATTCTTATCAGTGTTCACTCTAGGGGAGCAACTACTTACTGCTCGGTCTAGTGCGACAGGTCGCCGATGATATATGATGCAATGAACCAAAAGACAAAGGAGACTGTCGCTGCTACGTGCAAACTTTTCCGACTCTGTTCTTATCACTGGCAGAAACGAGAGAACAACTCCAAGCCTTTGTTTCTTGAGGGTGAGCTGATGGGGTGAAAGGTGCCCCAAGGTCTACTGGGAATGGTTGGGGTGATATTTTCTGCAACTATTATTCTGGTAGCTTGCCTACTCCACTGAATTCTCCCAAGATGCTCAAGGCTGTAGCTGCCACTTTCTATTGACATTCTTCGCAAACACTAAGAGATTTATGGATATTAATTCCAAATTCCCATTATTCATTGCCAAAAATTGTTTTCAAATTTCTGCTTGTTTGAATTTCATAGGTTACAAAAGCTCTCTCTAAGTCTTGAATAACACTAGTGATATCGATGTCATGAATGGATTACAAAAGAAGACTGAGAAGTCCCAGCATCGGAGAATGTTTTTTCTTGTCTATTATGAATCCATTAATCAGCTGCAGTGCTGCTCTGAAATTCCTGATTATTCGAGTGAAAAGAGTTGAAAACAATTCAACCCACTCGCATGCACAAGCGTGAACAATGATATACTCATGAGTGACCATGATTTCTATGAAGGATATTAAGGCCCGTATGAACGTGACTTATCAAAGATCGACATAGATAAATCAGACTCAGTGGCAATAAGTTGTACTTACACTTACAGGTGGTTCATGGTGTGAAAGCCAGTAAGCAACAAAGTGCCAAAGTGCATAACAAAGATCTGAGTCCTGCTCCTGATAAATAATCTAACATTAATAAATTTACATTAAACAACTCTAATTTACACTAATATAAGAATTAACACTACGTAAATGTTGCTGGGACAACTGGGTCGGCTTATAACCTCACTTTTGAGCTAGTAAACTCACCTAATATAAGTAAAGCTTAGACCAAAGTTCGTATTCATGAACCTTACTTAAACATCTTCTTTTCTTAAAAGTCAAGTTGTGCTAACAATTGGAGTCTCAAATCCGTTCTTAGCCAAGCTAGGTACAGAGCTGACTTGAAGCCGTTCTTAGATTGTTGTGTTGCATCATATTTTGGCTTCATTTTTCAGTAAGGCATTGGCTCATAAGAATAAAATAAGATAATCATATTCAATTTTTGCACCATTGCAATGTAATTCAATGTATTTTTGAATTATTGAAATTATTTCTACCTATTTTATATAGATCTAGTTCTGACCTATACATTTTTTTTTTGGCACTAGGATAGAATTCTCTTTCTACGAAAAAGAATAGATGAAGTTCTCTGGTCTGCTGGCAGGTAGCGCTAACTACACTGCCTGGAATGCTAATTTTTCACATTCGGAAAAGAGAAGATAATGATTTGAAAGATGTTTGCATGGAAATAATTATGTAACAGTAACTATAAATATAAGTGCAGTGCAGTATCTTTATCTTTTCATGCATGTTATTTTATGTTTATCAAGGTTAAGTGCTGGTTTGCTAGCCCAAAGGTCCCGGGTTCAATCCCAGTTCTGACCGAAAGTTTTTACCTTTCTCCTCGTACTGCCGTAGTTGACCATGAAATGTGGAGAACTGCCCCCTAGTAGACCTAGCTTGTAGCATAGGATGTACCCAGTATCTCTTTTTTCTTTCAACTTTAATGAATTTTCTGTACACATGTGCTACCACAGCAATCTCCTCGAGATTCATTTTGCAACTGGAATATCTTGCAGTCAAAAAGCAATATGAACCCAAGAAGGGAGGCTGGCCGCGCAATCAGTCGCACAAAATAAGACTGGACGTGGTCGCAGTCGCGGTCGCACAACTTTCAACTGGACGTGGTCGCGGTCGCGGTCGCGGTCGCTCTAGTGCGCTATAGCCCTAAGACATCTACTCAACCGAATTGTCAAATAATCGTAACTTATTATTGATATTAATTTACTAGAATTTTACATTCGTTTCAAAAACTGAATTCCTTGCAATTTAATTGAATTACTTTCATTTACCTAATTAAACAATCACAGTATCCAATAAACAAGTAAAATATCCCTAAAATCAATCAATAATAAATTATGAACTATTCATTTACCTGTAATAGCGGAAAATTGTCGATTTATTAAAACATAACCTTCTTTAGTCTAGTAAAATTTTGGTTAAAATCAACTTCCACTTAACAAAAACAAATTCAATAACGCAAATTAAATATTGTGAACTCCAGCAAAAAGATAAGAAACTATTTACATTTTATCACAACTTTTTCACATTTTCTTTACATTTTAAATCACAATAGAGTATTTAACTAACTTGCTGAAGGCTAAGAGAGTAATAATGACCCTGTCTTGACTTGTATGACAAAGTACGAAAGTACACTGTGTAGTTGTTCAGAACACGTCACTTAGGCAAGCGTTCTGATTGGTCAATTCTTAGAGACCTAGACTATATATTTTAACGTCTTTTCAATTAATTACCGTATATAGCTATATATTTTTGTACTCTCCTCCTCTAGAGTCTGGAGTGGAATCTGGGAAGTAGTAATATTTTTTTTATTTCACTTTGAAGGAGAACATTGACAAAAGTCTCTTGTCAAACAAGAATACAATAATATGAAAGAATACAGTCAATCAACATATCTCTTTCTTTGTCTTACGATCAAAGCAAAGTTATCGCTTATTCTAGTCTAGACTTCTATGAATAGTAGCATACTGTATATATTAATTAATATAATTAACTAATTGTCTAATGCCAATGAACTTAACGTTACGCTCTGTTGACAAAGAGAATACTGAATACCTTATACTAAATTAGAGTTTAAAAATTTTGTTACTTGGAAATAAACACATTTATTTGGGAATTTGGAGCAGTAGTTAAGCTTTCTTTATTATTTAGTAAGGTATTTTACTCGGCTCTGGTAATCCAAAATTAATAGGCTAATTGGATCTAATTTATTCATTGAGATTCCGTCAATAACAAGCATTCAAACTTCAAGCATAATAATTAATTATAATGCTATATCAATTAAATTTGATTATTCTATTGGAATGAAGTAGATAATAATTGATCAATCTATGAGATTTGAACCATCATTATTCATGATTAAAGTCCATCAGATTATAATTCCTCATGCGCTCTCTATTTTCATTCTCCCTTTTTATCACTTATAATAATTTTGAATTATCTTTATATTAAAGGAGACCGGTTACGTCTATTTTATTTTAAAATTTGTATTTTTGATGTTATTTTCTGTCATCTGTTAGTCTTGGAGTGAGTTTTCTGTTTTTTTTTTTTAATTTAATCCTCAGGTCTTTCCTCATCACGGGGCAGGGGTATCCGAACTATATTATTCTTGGAATATACTGTATAATACTCTAATTTATAAAAATGTGAATATTCGCCATCCACCACTGTATTTAATATCAATCTATGATGAATCTGATGATCGAAAATTAATATTGCTTCGTTGGAGTACTGTATTTCCATATACCCAAGAAACATTGAATAAAATCAGCAATATATTTTCAGTAAACTTTTCAGAAAGATACATGGAAGTTGGAATATTTTCCTTTCTCAGAAACTCGCCCTCTAGCTCCACCCTCCACCAAATCGGTAGCTGGAAAACCTTTTTCAAGGTATTGGAAATGATTCGATAGCAATGTATGATACATGATTTTAATCATGAAGAATAAGAGAATTCAGGTCTTGTATATCATAGACCTTGACATGCTCTGGAAAGTATTCAATAATTTCTTGAGAGAGCTGAAGATAGAGTGGAAAGGGTTCGACTGTCAAATAGAATTTATCATTTGGTTCGCCAGTTATGAGAGTGTAAAGATGCACACTAGGTACTCCCAACGTATACGCGCAGTAATCTGGAATTTATTTCACTTAGCTGGGACTGGCGGAGGCGAGAAGGCAAGCCTTTGCTCTAAAGTACGATAGATGGACTTATAAAGGCGGGATGTACACTTGTTATTATAGGAGGAGGCCGGAAGAAGTGATATAACCTTGGATTTAGCATGGAAGTGTCGTATTAATCTTATGAATGGATGCGAGCCTAGTTTACCGCGCTTTCTGCATACTAATACAACTTTGCTGCAGGGTTTTCATTGTGGAGTCCCAGGAAAGGAAGCCCTTGTCTTAGCTCGACCCTTCCTTCCCTTCCTGCCCTTACCACCTACACCCTCTACTCCTCAAGAGTACTTGGCTACTCCTTCCCGTCCCATCGTCCATCGTCTCATCACAACCGACTCCATTTCTACAGCTACTACAGACTTGGATCTTAAATAGTCTTCAGCTAAAGTTATAGAGAAGACAACCCCATGGAGAAAAAGAGAGATAGATTCAAAGTGATTGTTCGAATATATTTTTCTCCACCTGCTTGCTAGTTTTTGTGCACATGATATGGTTGTATTCAGGATAATAGGAAAGTTTCACTGCTTTTCATAATGAACTCTAATACAAGATCAAGTCTCACACAATAATGAGGTTTGAGAGATGCAGGAGGTCTACTTTCAAGTGTAGGTGTTTTTAGTCTACGTGAGGTGGTAGAATTCAGGCATAAAAGGTAATATCTCCGCCTATGAATTCAGATGCAAGATTGACCTCAACAAAATAATGACACAAAAAGATTTACGAGAAATTATATTGTAGATAATTTTCGCTTATTTGTTGGCTATACCCTTCGTTCATGAACTAACAAAACTTATTACAAACCTTGTTGGGGCGTCTCACACAGGAAACTTCTAAATCCAGCCCAATACACTTGAAATGATCTGGTGTTCTCAGCACAAGAAATCAAATTAATTCAGAACGTGAGAAATGGGGAAAAAGAATGAAATAGCTATGAATAAATAAGAATGGAATCGATGTAAATCAATTTGGTAATGAATACTTATTGATTTGAAAATAGATACATGAGATGTGGAAACTCTTGATTAAAATGACTACTACATCTTACATCTTCGTGAACTATTATGAAGTGATATAACCTCGGATTCAGCATGACATGATATTATTATTTGAAATTGTCTTTCCTGCATCGACAATTGAATGAATACTTGGTCAAGCTGAATTATCAGAGCTCCGTCAAATCCTTATAAAAATTATTAATAATTTTTTTAATTAATAATCAATAAATATGTTTATTTCCCATATAACAATAAGATACATCATATAAACATGAATGTATCTCTAGGATATATCCCTTCAGCAACATAAGCCTGTGTTGAAGGTGATGAGTTGATTACACATTACAATAAATCATTATAAACAAAGGTAAAGTATCAATAGATAAGATCATATAGAAAAAGTATCAATAGGAATGGCTTGAATATGAAATTATCAACATTATCTCTTTGCATCTATAATGATACTAATAGTAATGATAACATGTAAACCATATAATACATCATTGAAATTAAGGGATTACGCAAATACGCATGGACACATTTCAAGAAAGAAAAAAAAATATAGGTATCAAATTAATCCAATATAATGTCTGTCACGGCGGCGACAGACCGGGTCACAGTAGCAGTAAGCCAGTAACGGTATAGAAAGTCTGACACAGTGAGTGAAACAGTAAGCAATGAACAGGGTATTGGAACGTCAAGTAATAAGAATGTTAACACCCGTCATTTGTCATTTAATAAATACTAATAAACTGACGTAATAAGGTTCTATAAAGTGCTCCTACCAGTACTTAAAAGCCATTTGTTGATAATTTTTTCGAATGTTCAATTGTATAAGCCTCGGTTTCTCTTATATAGCTGGGTATATTTATATATAAATTGTCGACGACATTATCAGCCATATAGATTTTATAGAAGGATAATGAAACGCCTAAATTTGGAATATGATAAATAGAAACATAATTCAGCTAAAGAAAGCTAAACATGAAATTCTGAGCATCAATACAGTATTAAGATTATTGATTATATTTTCAAAATGATTGAAGCGTTTAATCCAAAAATTTCTTCTTTGAGAGCTCTGGAGCTGAAAAGCAGTTAACGTTAATTCCCACCATTCATGTCAATGGCCTGTGAATATAAAGCCCTTCTCATACCAATCAAGTGTCGAAACTGCTCGCTTCTTAGGGAAGCTATAATTGGGCATCTTGCTTCCCTCGTCACTAAGGGACGATCCCCTTTTGTTTCCCCCGAAATGAGCTCGGCTTTTACCTCAGCTGTTCGAAATTTGTTGCTCTTTTCTCCCACAAGTGTACGGTAGAGGGGGATGGAAGCTTTACTGTATTTGTTCCGCAAAAATAGCACGTATAAATTCGGCAAAAGCCGTAGGGTTGTTGAGACCAAATGTGTAGCCCTCCCGCTGCTCTGGCAAGCCCTAATTAATTGGATACTATTTATGGAAAACAACCGCGGAATTATGCAGGACGACGGGAGTGGGCGGGTTGATCCTGGATTTGTGAATGAAATTACACTCGTAGATCTAATACGAATATAAACTGTAGTAGTGATAGGTATAATTCACAGAATTGACTTTCATTCCGAGAGAGAAGAAAATGTTTGATGATGCCTTATAACAATATCACTCCTCTCAAAGGCTAAGGGACCTGCTTATCACTCGATACCATCGATCATTAAAAATTATTTTTTCTAAAGAAGTTATTCATGTACGCAATCACAATGGAGTTACGCAGAAACAAAAAACCTCCTAATAGGCAATAAAATAATTATATCATGTTACTTGGCTGGCTCAGGTCTAGTGCCAGAGTTATCAGGTCGCACCTGAAAAAGTTCAGGGCCTCTGACATGACTTACCGACTGGTCTTTTAGTCAGCCAGGACCGACAGGCTTAACGTCAATAAAAATGAGGCTGATTAATCAAAACCTTAATTATCTATGATTCTCATTATTGCATTGTTACATAGATATTGCAATACATAGATACAAACATGTTTAGCCAGTAGAACAAACATAAGCCTACCAGGACTTTAATTGTTGCTGTATTCTGATGCCAAGTATTTATTACACCAAGCCTATCGCAGAACTTCAGCTAGGTACTAAAAGACTAAAACTACCTGTCCAGTCTTGTAAAAAGTATTTGTCTAGTGTGCAATCCGAAGGTGAGGGCCGACATAAATTAAAATAAAAAATGATGTACAGTTATTAAAACAATGCAGCAGAATTTATGCTCATAAAATATGTCATCATTGACATCAAGGAATGATTAAACCTTCCATAGGTTATCTCGAATTAAATTTCATTCTCATTAATGAAAATGAAAGTATGAGAACATTAGTCTTCTAAGTAACATGCTTTCTCATATTATGAAGATTTCTGTGAAGATGAAGCGTTCAATAAAATCCATTATCCGTTAATACATTTTATATTGAGATTTTTCAATAAATTACATAGGTAAAGATGAAGCGTTTAGTAAAATCCTTTTCTCGTAACGTAAATCAGGGTTTTATTGGATCAAAACGCACAAGAATAGTAAGTAAAAAGCAACCGTACAAAATCAGTCCGTTTTGACCTATGAAACCAGGTTTTACGATTTTAGGGTGCTCTTTTGGCTATTGGATGATTCAGGATTTCATTTCCTGGCTGGAAATGTGAATAATTATTTACGTTAGAAGAAAAATTGTTTTATTGAAAAACAATAATTCAAATTTATCCATTTAATGGTACATATGGTAGAGATTGCTGATAACTTCAGTCATATTTATTTCTGTAACAAAGCGTTTCCGGACCTACGTTTATGTGAACTTATCCCTCTATAAGATGAGAGGAATCAGCTAGAGCAGTAAGACAGATTCCTACTGAGACATACTGTGTAACAAAATGTTGTATGTCCATTTTTGATTGTTACAGACGCACCCGAAGTAGAGGTAGAACGCAGCTGGGTGCACTCTGGCGAGGGCTACGAAGCCCAATTGGTCTGCATCGTGCATGGAGAGCCACAACCTAACGTAAGTGACTCTCACTAATTCAATGTTATCCCGTCTCATCTTCTCTCTCCTCATCTTATTCATTTTTTCCATCAATAAATTTTCTTCAAATCATTGGTTGTTGAATATCGACACCAGACTTTTCTGCAAAATTGAAAGAGATAGTTTATTTCATACGTCTTGACAAGTAATTTGTTCTCTACGAATGTTCTTAAAATTATCAGCTGAATATTGAATATCGAACCATTCTCACTCTCGAAGTAGAATAGAATTAGATATAATATTTGATACATTATGACAATATATAAGTCACTTACCCAAGGCTTTGAGTGTTCAACCTCTCTGAAGAAAAAGCAATTGTGGAGAATGTTTGAAGTGTACGACAGAACGACAATAACCAATGCCAGAGACATTGGAGACAATGGATTCGATTTGGAGTTGATTTCTTGTGAGAAATCGCTCACATTATATCTGGTAATAACAGTTAACAGTTAACATTACTCTGATAATAACAGTTTTCATCACAATATGACAAAGTTTATATTAGAGAAAGTGAGATTTGATTGTAGAATAACGTATTTGCATAAAAATTATTGCAAGAGTACAAATCAAATTCCATGTTCTCTGAGATCCGGTGGATAGTATTTGGGGCAAGCATTTATGATATTAATTTGGCTTGAGGCATATTCCCTTGAATTGTTTTAAATTTATGAAATATTGATGACTTCTCAATAATTTAGAACGCCTATTCATGTCGTACGAGTAGTTATGCTGTTTGCCTACACTGCTCCTTCAATCAGTGGCTTCAAGAGCTCATTTCCCTCTAATTTTATTATGGTAGATATAGTCTATAATATTATGCTCTGAATAATATTTATGTAGACTATGATTTTTCTCAGTATTGCAACATTTAATGTTTGTAAAAACGTTTGAATGAATTTCAAAAAGATAGATTGATTACCTATCAACTTGGTAGCATCACCTAAGTTTAGTGATATTTTCATGATCAATTCAGAACCATGATTAGTAATTGATTTCCTCTGATAATATTCGCTTCAAGATGAGAATAGTAGAAGAGGTTTAACATAATTATTGTTGACCAAATGTAGTGAGCTCTCTGTTTCAACTCGACCGCTCGGCATTTCGTCAGTTCGTCTGTCTGTCAATCTTTTTAGGAGGCTCAGTTCACCCCCGATCATTGGAGTTTCTGATTTGATTGAAGGTGGTTTTGAATCAGCAATTTGAGCGAAGGTTCAATACAAAGAAAACCCAACAAAAAACGTTTAAAAAAAAGTTCAAATTTTTTTCAAATCTTCAATATTGGGATTTTTTTCCAATTTCTTCTTACGTTTACGTATCTTGAGCTGAGTGGAATGATATATGCTGAGATCTCGATAAATTGATCATTGAGAGTTGTAAGGGAAGGGACAATTAACTTTTTTTTAAACTCATTTTGTCGATAATTCCTGCTTTTCCGATTGTAGTGTAAGGTAACTCTAAAAGAAGAAAGGTGACACTGAACTTCTTCCTAAATATTGATTGGATGGTTGACAAGGGGAAAGAGTAGGAAAATGTCAAAACTCAAACTTTGAGATAATAGAGGAATTCTTTATTTCATCAGGTAAAGCATTTTAATAAATAATTTACAATATTCATGATTGGAGGTGATACTAAGAGCTGTTGGAAATAAATAGTAACCCTTCATCGGGTATGCGGGCTAAATTCTAGGGAAAGTGGAAAATTTTGAGCATCATTTTTGCATTTTTTCATCACCAATACAAAGGAAAATCAAGCAACGAAAATTGAATCGAAATTGTTCTTGAACTTGGATTAAAAATATCATTCCCTTTCGAGTGAGAAGTGTTTGGCGAGTGTGGTCTGCTGTTCACAGAACTACTAGTTGACAACAGGACGACATTATAATTTTACTATGTGAATGTGTTTGGTTCATAATCAGGGAAGCCATCATACGATTATCTCATTTAACTAATATAAATATTTGAAAAATAGATCAATAGTTGTATTATCGTGAACAAACTAATATTAGAATCTATAATCAACAAACAGCTCTGTCGTCCACTGGTATTACTGAGTAGGAAATGGGAGACATTCTGAAGAGCTATAAGAAAACGTTTAACAGTCATTACTCACAAACCAACAAGCAGATAACCTTCGGCTGATATTTTTCAGAGACTCAGTTAAATAATTGAGAGACAGCATATTCCTGCGTCCGAAAGACGAGCATAAATGGACTTCGAGACGATACAAAAATGACCGTAGAAGAGCTGTAAAAAATATTGTTACATCTTTTTGCTAGATGTACTTCTGAAAACAGACGATATTTTGTACATCCTAACGTTTTTCGACAAAAATTATCATGATCTTATGTTCTTGATTCGAAAAGCTCGGTGGTTATATGAATTATGGTCGTGGGAATGATGAAAAAAATGAGGGTTAGTAGGCTTATGGGGAAATAGAAATCAATTTATTTTACAAGAGTAGAGTTTCACAAATAGTCGAATGTAATAGATTTGACTAATTTATTCTGAAACTATATTAAAAAATGATTATATAGGTATTTTCTCGATTCATTCACTACACACAACAATTTTTCAACAATAAAAATATAGTTCCTATGAATCATGAAAGGAGAAGCTCATGGCTTTTATTGAGAAATCCAAATTAAACCGTTCATTGAAAATTGAATAGAGGGGCTGGTAGATAGGTCAATTTCGATCATGATATTTATTATGAATCATCAAAAAGCAAATTTCTTCAATAATGCAATTGGAGCAGGAAAAGTCCATTGGAGAACAAATGCTTGAAAGAATCCTCATAAACATTTTTAAACTATTATTTATGAGAAATAGAGAGGTTTTTTCAATTTCCCAAAAATGGATTTTTTTGACTTATGTTCTTTCTTAAATGACCCATTCATTTATGATCCATTCATAATCCAATAAATTTATCAATTAAATGTGAGCGATCAATTTTAAACAAAGAAATTGAATTATAATCTAATTACTTTCTCGTTGGAACAGAGAGAGCGATGATACCAAAATAAAAAATATTGTCAAATGGCTGAAGCTTCAAAATATCAGCTAATTTCACATTTCGACCATCATCAATGTCACAATTCACTGGTGTAACTACATGGTCAGTCTGAGAGGGGATGACCAATAATGTTCAAGGGAACAAGGGGGGGGGATAGATTGCAGTTCAGGCTCTAGATAGCACACCATAGCAGTTTTGGGCAATAGCCTGTTAAATTCACAATGACTTTAGTTAAATTTAGTTAAATGATTAAATGAATGAATAAATAAATGAAAAGAGAAAGATGGGTACAATAATATAACAATAACAATAACTTTAACAATAATATTCAATAATGTAATGTATAATGTATTGAAAACGGGAAGACCCCTAAAAAATGTTTGCAGAAACATTCCTTAAAAACCATATTTTAAGCAATTTTAGACAAAATTCATCCATTCTAGCATTAATCCAACCCAAATTTTCATCTTGTTTTAGCATCATTGTCAGTGCGAGATTCCAAATATCCTCGTGCTAAAAATTTATTGTTCATGCCAAACTTTAGAGCAGGCCTACTTAAAACAATTTTCACTCTGCTATTTTTGATCATCTACTTCTGATTGGGGTACAGTATAGTACCATACTCGGAAATGTCTTTCAACAGGAGAAGGAGTGGTTTTATGAAAGTAATTTAAGACTTTATGTAGCTTGTTCATTCAAAAGGGATCCGGAATACTCTCCCAGAAATATGTTTGAGAAATAATTCCTCTAAAACCACATTTGCAGCGATTCATGACGTCTTTTTCTACTTTTTTGTCAAAAATGTATTGTCTCTCAGGGCTTGTTTAAATACAAAATTTATCTCCTCTCTGGATCTCGGGGGGGGGGGGGGGAGGGTGGAATTCTCTTGATCCCCCTCCCCCATAGTTAGGCCACTGTCACAATTACATTCTGGAATCCAAATTCATACCACATGGCCACAAAGAACTATGAAAAAATTATGTGAGTGCTTGATTTTCAGTCCCGTACAATTCCAATGTACTGATGATCATCAGTTCATGAATAATACACTAATTTACCCTCTATTGGAAATAATCGACTTGATAATTCACGATTTACTTGTGATTTAAGTTTAGTGAGTTGGTCCTTGTTACTGTGCTTACACAATGAAACAACAAATACTAAGAAAAATCCTCAAACTTCCACAAAATTCAAAAGCCACTTGCATAAATGGAAATACTTGGTTTTCTGCTCTTCTTCATGATATAAATCCAGAGATTGGAACTATGAGTTGATGGGTGTTTGAATTACATCCTCAAAAACTATGCAATTGTTCTTGAAAATAATATCAACAACTAAAATCAACTGAAACATAACTTTATTAACATTTGATTGGAACATTGTGTGTTACAGACTGTGTGGTATCAGGATAGCTTCACGCTAGAGCCGACAGAAAGGAGAACAATGGATTCACGAGGCAACAAGCACACCCTCACAATCAGAAATGTACAGAGCAGTGACTTCGGAAACTATAGCTGTGTTGCTGAAAACTCTCTTGGAAAATCTCGCAAATACATGGAACTATCAGGTAATCCAACATTAATGTGTTTTTGCACTTTTTTTTCAATAATATCTGAGATATTTCTTGAAAGATCCACGATAATCGTGTTACTTTTCCTACTACCATTAACATTTCACATTTCTTTTTTTTTGTAACATAATAAAGTTGCAGCACCACTAGAAAACTTCCACTCCAATCGTTTAAAAAGCATGGGAACTCATTATATTTTTGGACGTACTAAAACAAGAGTAACTCTTTTTTCGGAGGATGAAGCCCACATAGGCCGGAGACCTATGCGTGGGTAATGAATTGGATGATGGTGATTTATGAATTTAACTCCCTAGAGATTACCTTTACAGCTTTTAAGCTTGTCAATAGCTCTTTTCACATCATCCATATTTGTTTTCTCCATTAAAATGAAGGGAATTCCTCTGAATTCAAGTACTACTCTTCCAAAATCTTATTTTACTATTTTGCTTCAAGAGAGTTTTCATTCATGTGAATACAGAAAAAACTCCAAGCAAATGATACTTCACTCCCTTGGCAGGCCGCTTAGCACAGTTGGTTGGAGCGTTGCAACTTCAGCTTGCTGTCGTTTAAGCGATCGTGGGTTCGAATCCAACTCCTCCGTCTGGCATCTATGTGTAATCATTCACCTCATTACCCACGCACAGGTCTAGGACTCATGTGGGCATCATCAGCAGTAAAAAAAAACATAGCACCTAATTTTGGATGTATTCAAACATGGTAATTTTCCCAGAGATAAACTGGTTTTGTTCATCATTTTAAAAAGTGACCAAATCAGACGAAAATAATGGATTGGAAGTTTCAACAAAACTTTATTTTAAGGATTGTACTAGATATTACCATCAAAATTTGCTCATGTTGAACTGTTTAATTTTCTTTATATCTTTCGAAAGTGACCAACGTAGAAATTATATGATTGGAAGCTTAACATAATTTTCTTTCAAGAAGTGTGGCTTTACCACATTCAACGACCAGCTGAAACTCAAAATGTAATTCAAGCGAATGATCAATTTCAACTCAAATCTGAACTCATAGGGAATACATATTATGTAGCTCATGTTTGACACGATTCATCTCAGAAGTTTGTAACTTCGATCTCATTAATTTTATCGGTGATTGGTGCAAAATTGATCGTCTGGTTTCTCTCTCATCTACAAGTTGATGCCGGCAAACGATTAAGAAGTTCAAGCGCCTAGCACTGTGGTTCTTCATTAAGGCAGCTGCCCTGCTGTGGCTCGGATTAAGCCCCTGTCGCCTATCGCGATGTTTACTTACAGACTAATCACACGGCTCCACATCCCCAACCGCTCCCCAATGCATATCAACCCTCCGGACCAAAACATTCGCCGCAAATCCACCTCTACAAGCTCCCGACCCTTTCACTGATCCTTGTGAAGGAATCAACCCCGAAATCGCACATCAAGCGGATGAATTCTTGGGAATCATCACCTCCTGTCATTGACGGTGTTCGCATCAAATGAAAAATATTGCAACCCATTTATTTTTGAAAAAACATGTTTATTATTTTCCACTCATTTATTTTCTCAGAACATGCATAATTTTTTAAATTAAAGGCATTTTTTCTAAAGAGAATGGAATAAATATGGAGAATTCAAAACAAGGATTTTTTTCCAAAATTGCCATGATGATAGAAAGAATACTGATAAAAGTCCATCAATCATGAATATAGTAGTTGCCACCCTTCATGGAGGAGTTTGATAATTCATGGTGCTTTCTTGATCACGGTGGTTTTCTTGAAATATGATTGTGAGACAGAACTCAAAAATAAATATTGAACTGGATTGCAGTGAACCATGACGATTATTTCTTGTTTCATCACACACAAATACGAAATTTTTTAAATGTTACACAGTAAATACTATTTAAAGAACATGTATTTCCGGTATTAAATTGATACAATTACTTTCTTACTTTTAAAACCATGCCATTTTTAACCTAGACAAATTGCATTGGTACATAAATACTACTTATCACTGTGAGCCACTGAAGACTGTGAGCTTCCAGAGAAAAAAATGGAGGAAAAAAAAGTCACGATATTGTTAAATGGAAAAAGGTGAATATCGATTTCCAATCATTGTGTCCCATGGATAGAATAATTGAGCTATAATCGCCTGTGACTCGATAAGAATAATTGGTACCATTGGAATATCAATGAACAATAACAATTCATTCACTCTTTTGTCTGAATTATTTAGCAAATAAAGAGTTAAACACTATCGAAATCATTATGAAAAAAGATCTTATTCTTACTTATTCATACTTTTAAACAGATTATATAGTCTAGACTCTAGATGTTCACAGTACAATTTTTGAAGCAGTATTCTGTGGAAACTAAAAGTGATTTTGCTCGATAAATTCAATTGTTGTTAAAGAAACGTTACATGAGTAGTCTGAAATAATGTTTGTCTGAGATTGATAGCAGGAATATCAAAGATTCAAATGAGCATCTGAAATACATGAACATTACATGATACAGATAATTTCAAGATTTTTCAGCCCACTGGATGAGAATAGAAGAAATCAACTCCAATCAAAAATATATTTACTGAGTTTGAATAGTTAATATATTTCATGAATTCGACTACATAATCAATTTATCCAGTTCCAACATTTTCGCAGTCCAGAAATCGTATTTCAACTGCCATTCCATCATGGCAGAGCATAAGAAAAGTGTGATAGCCAGAGAGGTTTCTATTTCATTATTAATAATTATCATAATATTGTGCTAAGAATCACGATTACGCATCATCATATTCCGACGCAACCCATCCTGTAGAACTCTTCAGAACAATAGCGACTTTCTCATAAATCACTAACATGGACAGAATCGCAAATGTAGTTACATGGTTTCAGGGAGCAGCAACTTATAACGTAAGGTTGACGAAAAGGAAGGTTCTTTATTTGATGAGGGTTCTCCTGAAACACTGGATAGCGCAATATTCCTCTCACCACTTGCCAGTGGATCTTGCTTGTGTAGAGTAGCACATCCCAGTTGCTTCCTTGGGCGCGCGGGTCACTGAAAATTCGGGTCATGCCCCATGCCCAAGATACCGACTCAGATTAGGACGACTGGAGCTAAGCACTGGACCCTGTCCCCTCGAACATCAGCTCTCTTCTCCGCTCTGCTAGCTGCTCCCTCTTCGCTCAACACTTCTCTATGCTCTCTTTCTTCATTCGTCAGCCCCAGCGGAGAACGACATCGCAACCCAACCGGTGTCGATCGAAGCTCGGGCAAAGCTCGGGTCTTGATAAGCCTTGGGGTCTTTCTAGTGATCAGCGGCGCGTGAATGAAGCTCTCCGCCGGCTTAGGCTGTCGCCTCCTCTCTTGCAGATCGGCCTCCTAACGATCCTCCCACTTGTCCAACCCAGTTTTCATCCTCTTCACATGTTATCCCCGTGCTCAAGTTCGGCTCCACCTAGGGATCAGCACAAACAAACCAACCACCGAAATGAACTGTGACTGGATGCTTAGCAGTTTGCTAATCTAGTTGTTGAACCGTCCTTAGTAGAAGTGATTGCTAGAGAAGAAACAAAGGTTGGTTGTTTTGTATAACATTACTGTTAAGGAGTACAACAAAAGCCTTACTAATCAAGACAAAAAATTCTTTGTCTGCACTGTTCATGTACATTCTTTTACTTGAGTTTTTCTATTCGATTTCCGGGTTTATCAATTACAGCCTTATTATGAACAACCTTGTGACCTGTACAACTTTGATATACATTTATACAAAAACATTGTAATGAAATGTGTACATAAGTACCTATATTTCTTGAGACGATATCATGTTTTGTCAGTCTTTCAATAGTACTTAATAATCTTACGCTTCTGTAGTCATGTCAACCCTTTAATGAATCTCAGTCTAGTCAGCGTTGAACTAGATTAAGGAAACTACTCAGAATATTGTTCAACATAGCGATGAAGAATATAATACAAACATATTTTTCCAATAAAAATATAGCGTTTCATATAATATAGTTCATGAATGTAGTGAAGCATTATGATATTTTTTCTCAGTGCCATACTAATGCAGTCAATAATCATTATTTATAACCTGATCTCAACTGCCGGAATCTTGAATTTTAAGACAATGACGTGAAATCTAACCAGAAACGTATTCTTGTTTTTTTGTGCAGGTCGACCCAGTCCAGCTCAATTCAGAAGTGCTCCGTTCAGCACGTCGAAGAGCAGTTACAACCTGACGTGGCTGGTTGAAAGTTATCCACCACTCGAGGAAGTACGTCTTCTGTACAGGAAACTCATGGTGAGTTTATTAATGCTGCATGAGGGAAACTTATTTCAATATTATTCAGTTCGATAAATTATATTTAGAATGGAATTTAGATAAATTTGATCATCCAATTCAAGAAGTCACACATTCATTCTGTTTGATTTGGCATAATTTCTTTGAACAATAATCATTATCTTATGTGACTTACAATATATTATGTGTATCACATAACATACTTATAACAGTAAGTTACAGCTCCAACTTTAGAATTATATGAATTTTGAGAATTATAAAATTTTTAGAATTATACCTTGAGATAAGCTATTATCAGTCGCCTCTTACCTATCATTGATTTGAATGATGGGCCTACTTATGATTTTGTTTCTCATATTCGATTGTTGCTCCAGGATTATTCATATTAATTTGAACTTGTGTAATCCGAAACGGTGATTTTTGTGACTTGATTGCCAATGCACTTCTCGTCCTTGATTTGTGTTTGTCCCTGATATATCCTAGAGTGGTCCTCCAGGATTATCATTGCAAAAATCACTAAATTTTTGTATTAAAAATTCATAGAGTCTGAGAAATGAAGTTTAAATCATGAGTGATCATTGTTCTGTCTAAATAAAACTGAACTGTTCTGTTTCAGTTGAATGACTCATACCAGCAACCGGGAAAATGGCATGATGTGGTGCTGCAACCCTCCAACGGCGAGACGTTCTCCCACCTAATGTCCTACACTATTCGTAATCTAGAGCCTGCATCCGTGTTCGAGGCCATAGTTCAGGCCAAAAATCGCTATGGCTGGAACGAAGTTTCCGATTTATACCAGTTCTACACACGTGGACCTGGTGAGCGCGTCTACGGTACTTGAACTTATCATTCCATAAATGCATGCTATTATTTATTAATTTAGTAATCATCAAATCACTCTCCAGTTATCAATGTGAAACAGCATTTAACTAAAGAAATGCTATTGGAAAGGTTTTCAATAATTATTTCGAGTTCTATGGTGATTGAAACTAACAGTAATATCAAAAAATTGATTATCACATTCAAGAATCGGAAATACAACTCAACTCTGTTCATTGATCAATGAAGATCTCGTGACATGTTATTCTTGTTGCTATTGCAATTTCTTTTTATTGTAGGCTAACTGATCAATCCTCGAATGTACGTGCGACCGCTCAACTACCGTATAATATATTGTTCTTGGAGCTTGAACCAATTCTGTGACTCAGAGTACCCTTAGTACACTCACTTTCTCAGTACTAAGTTTTTGAATAACTGAAGCATATTTTAAATATTCAAAATTTAAAATTATCAATTTTACAATTTTACAATGAATTAAATTTGGGCCCTACTCATGGTAAAGAGGCAAAAGCGCACCCAAATTTTGGTTTGGAATGAGGGGGAAGCTTCTTCCAATGATAGTCTGTGATTTTTTATTACAAGATTGGTCGTCCCACCCTTCCTTTCCAATCATGCAATCAGCAATTTTCATCTTCCATAACTAGGCTGAAAAAGGTAAAATTTAGAACACATTTTCATTTAAGGACGAATACGTGAATTTGAAGCAGACTTTGAAAATTTTGGTCAAATTACACAAAAAATTGAAATTTTCTAAAATTAAACGATTTTTCTGCATTTTTCAAGAAATATGTTACCAAAAAAATTGAAATTTGGAATCTATGTTTGGTTGAGGTCGGAGACGTGTGCTGAGAAAAGGATTTCCAGATTATTATCTAAAATACAACCAAAGTTTGCGATTTCTGATTATCTAACGTTTTTCCACGTTGGAAAAAAGTTGAAATTTGGAATTCATGTTCAGTTGAGAACCTAGACGTTTGGTGAGGAAGTGTTTCAAAATATGCACTTAAATAGGCTCAAAATTGGTATAGAAAATCTAGCGCTTGGAAATATTCAGATCCAGAAAAATTAAAACCTTGGTCTAGAATAAATTAACGATTTTTGAGAATTTAGTTGATTACCATTTCTCAAAAGCGTTTCTGGAGAAGTAAGCTTTCGCAGACTTGCAGATTTCTCGTAAAACTTGAGCACTGTATTATAATATAAACATTATCACTGTATTACAACTCATTGTAATATACTGTAATACATGCTCTTAGAACTACCCCTTTACGAGTGACTTTAATTTTCTGGTGAATTTCTATGCTGCCAGGCCACTCAGCCTATTCCCACCAAGATACGTCAAGTGTTATAAAGATATTGTTAATATAAACATTATTTCATTAGAGTATGTTTATCTGGTCATATATCCCAATAATCGCAATGAATTGATAATTATTGATGAATTAGTGCCAAAAATTATTTCAATAGATCATAACAAATTAAAAAAAAAAATGCAGACGATTTGCTATATTTTTTGTCTACTTTTTGCTAATTTGATTCGTTTAGTAGTTGATGAAAATTGCATTACTTCTCCAATTAGTTGATGAAGAGCAATGATTTTTCTTCTCCGTCTTCTCCTTCTCCTTTCTCTTTTTCACCTTCTTCTTTTTCTTATATTTCTTCCTCTTTCTCTTTCTAATTCTCATCCTCTTCCTCTCCCTCACTTCATCTCTTTCTCTCTGTTTCTCTTTCTCCTCCTTCTCCTCTTCCTCATCATCATCTTGTTCCTCATCCTTTTCCTCGTCCTTCTCTTTCTCCTACTTTCCCTTCTACTTCTCTTCATTCCTGTTATTCCATTTGAAATTCAAATAAGTTAATAAAAACAGCTAAGCGAAATTTGAAGTCTTATGAATACGATTAGTGGTTATCATGCAATATCCTATAAGATTTGAAATATTTTTTTCAGATTATCCAGCTGATCCGAACATGAAGGATATGGAACTGATAGCACCATCAAGTTCGTCTGGTCACACAACTCATATAACGTTTTCTTCCTTCGTGTTAGTCTTATTCAGTTCCTCATTTCTACAACTGTCATAGAGAAATGTGAGTATTTAGATATGAGTGATCAAAAAATAATTTTATTCCTTCGGGCTATTGATTTTGAATAATCAAATATGCTTTCTGATCGAAGAGGCATTTTTGGCAAAACCGAAAGAGGTTTACAGAAAAAAAAACACCAATTGACTCAACCATTTTTGGAAAACAATGGTTGATTGATTTTGATAATACTGACTTGGGCATTTGCCTTGGGCAGTTATGGTATGGTTTTTTTTTGAATCGTGTGAATGATTCTTGAGAATCAAATACAACTGAAACCTCAAAATATGAAAAAAATATTTGAGACTTTCCAAATCCACCTCTTCATTTATAAACTATTTATTCTTCAAGAAAACTGACAATATTTCGTTGTCATGTTTCAGAAAGTTACCGAAGCCAACCAGATCAAGAATATGCTGAAGATATCTTATAGGAAACTGTCAAAGATTGCCCTATTGACGTTGGGAGATCAGCGTTTGAACTGACGTAAATCTTTTTTTTCAGCGCCATGATTTATTCACCAGTCTTATAAAAAGTTCTCCCTTTAAGTGCGATAGAGTGTGATGTTTTTTTTATATCAGGTGAGAGTAATTTCTGAGATCTATTTCAAAAATCAATATTCGTGTTGCTCTTTTTTTCTACTTCTATCACATGTTTGATTCTTGAATACTTGTCACGATACTTTTGTAAAGATGTATATTTCCCTTGTAAATATAAACAATTTGTAAATGTTCAATTAATTGTATCAATGAGAGATTTATAGATTGAATCTTTTTGTGTGAGTGTATAGGATAGAGGTAATGTTTCAGGGCGCTAACGCGGTAATACATTTCCTTTAAAAAGAATTACTAGCTTATATTATTCTAGCGAATGAATTCACTTCTTGCATTTATGATTTTTTGGCAATTCAAGCTCCAAAGAGCATTATGCAGTGGTAACAAATTGATAAGGTGTTATTATCATCATTATTCTGTGAGCGTTGGTTTTACGGCATGTTTAGATCGTGTAAACAGAGCTGACAATGAAAGTTACTGATTAACAATACGGTAAAATTTATCATACGGAATACTGGGAAGGTTGCTGTGTCACTTAAAGCAAAGACTCATCATATTCAAGTCTCTCAACCAAAATAAGCTTTAAAAATCTGTAAACTTGCATACTATGGAGCATAATAACATTATTGTTATGAGATTACAGATAATAAGAATGTTAATATGTGAGTAGTAATGAAATGATTCAATGAACAATAAAAAAGATCCTGTTAATCCTGTTAAGTAAAAATTGGTCTTAATATGAAAATATCTTATTATGAATGAATAATTATAATTCGCTCTTTTCTCAAAAATTTAGGCTCAATTTCCCCACAAATGTTGAATTTCAATTCTCTGGAGAGAGGAACCAAGTTTATAATAGAAAATACCTCTTTTAACTATCCCAATCTTCTTAATAATTCATGTGTTTTTCAAAATTCCTGTAACTATTGAGAGGAATTCATGAATGTTATCCATATCATTCGTTCGTCTTGATCAAGTTAAGTTCATGAAAAGCCATCAATATCGTAAATCAATCAAACCATAGAAAAGCTGTGAAATTATGAATGAAGAGTTTGTAAATTAGTACTTAATACACTGTTTGATGTGAATGTCAGTGTTATTTTTCCTGCTTGACCTTTCATTATTACACATAGCATACATGTTCTGTATTTGAATTCGATTATTATTATCATAATTATAATATATTTTCGATTATAATTACTTTCGAGTCTCTAAATGAAGTACTCGTTACATCGGTCATACTCTTGTATCATTTGTTTTTGAATACGAAGCATATATATTTTTTAAATCAAGGACCTCTTTCCCCATGTTATTTTAAACATACTAGTCAGGTTATATTCAAATTATTATTATGCTTGAAGAATAATGTTGATAGCTCTTATTACAACATTGCCACTTGATGATTGCATACTGAATAGACCTCAATGATCGAAATAGTGGAACAAAGTGTCTTTCATCACGAGAGTTCGTGTTTAATAAGGCCGGCTGATGTTTAATAATTAAAGTTAAGAGAAAGTCATGATCAGGAGCTTATCAATTACAGCTGAATGGAAAATGCTATCAGGGAACTCTATTTTCCAGGCAAAGCAGATCCTGGAAGGAATATCAACTATTATTAATTTTTCGGCCTACAATTTTGGCTCATCAGTATAATTTCTGGAGAGTAAATTTTTTGTGTAAAAATTTCACACCAACTTTTATATCCTGATGAGCCAAAACTATGGGTAACAAGAACTCAAGTGGAATTCTAATTTTTTTGAAAGGTTTTATAATATTTTTCTTCAAAATATTATTCTACTTTTAAGAAACAATCAATCTCTGCATAGTTTTAAAAATAGTTATATCTTGTTTTGGTATTTCTAGCAATTGCTGTAGTTTTGTTATAAAAAATTGATGGAATCCAAAATAAATGTAAATAGATCTCTTTTTTAAAATTGTAACTAATTAGATTAATAAATATGTTTGTAAAATTATGTCTCTGATTATTTTTACACCTTGCGTCCATGTTTTGTGTCTACATATATGCTTCAATTGTTATGTTAGAGTTCATGAAATTGTTCTTGAATGAGAAACGTTGGGTAAGAATGCAAAATCAATTTACTGATTTTATGAATTTACTAATTACTGGAAAAATCAATCTGATAGAAACTCAATTGAATAGAAATAAGAACATGATTCAAATTCACCATAATCAGTATTCTAAGCAATTCCAAGAAGTGCTATTTTATCCTCTAATCTCTCTCATTTAGAGAATAAAAAATCATTCAATCAATGGGATATAAATCACATTTTCTTATTTTAATTTTTTTAAATATGCAGAGACGCTTACTCTTACATTCTTTTAATACGTATAAGATAAGTCATTGCCGACTGCAGGAGCGTATTAATGCAGGCTCTATGCAGTTTTTCATGAATGTATTGATTTCACTAGAAAAAGCCAGACTCTGCTCTGAAATTAAGGGTGTAAAGGGTGCTAATAATAATCTTCCTACTTATTTAAAATCTTCCTATTTACGCATTTATAGGTGCAATTATCATAAAAATATCATCACCATCATTCTTGAACACTTTTGCTTCATTGCGCATTGCCAATTCTAACTGGGTCAGACAAACTTATTAAAATTAAATTTCTTTAAATACAATAGCTATTCATGATATATTTTTTCTATTCTTACTTCCAACATTATTATTTTTTCACCTCCATACAATAAATTCATTCATTTCTTTTTTTTTAATGTTGATTATTAATTATTATTAATATTCATTGGAAAAATAAATGAATAGCAACCTAAAGTTTCTAGTATGCTTTATTTGGTAAATTAATTATGAGTTCAGATTATCAGAACTTGACTGTAAGAGATGAATAATTAAGAAAAATCATTTCTGAAAATCCCTGTTTAATTTCAAACTATAGTAAAGCTACACTAAATTTCAAATTGAATCTATCAGATTCTCCAATTTCATCAATTGAAGTGCAATTCAATTAACTTTATTTTGTTAAGTGATGCTATGTTATGGATTGGTTTTCATTAGAATTAATAGAGAAGAATAATTTCCAAAGTATACCGGTTTATACCCAAATGACTTGAATTGGATGAATTTCAAATATTTAATAATGCTGAAAAAACTGTATTTGAATTAAATTTATTTATTAGTTTGAATTAATTTTTATTTTATTGATGCTATTTTTCAATTAATTTCATCAGTTTAATTCACTATTTCAAATCAAGTAACTAAATCAAAGGTAAGTGATAGCCGAGTGCCGTAGCAGATATCTGTTCAATCAGAGATAAGCTACAAAACTCCTGGGCGCTCTTTGTAAGGGTGACCGATTGGGTTGGCCAGCAAAAAAGACTGTTATCTGCTGTAAAATCACTTTCCGGTGATTCGGAACCCACCTAAAACTGTAGGTCTAACTCATCAATCACCATCATCCAATTCATCACTCACGCACAAGTCTCAGACCTATCATCCTCCGCAATTTGAACCCACGGCCATCGCGTGATAACATGGTACCACTCAACCAATGCTATGAGGCTATCGCTACATCATTAAATGTGATGCAATTAGTCGCATTTCAATAATAAAGCATTTCGAGAAACAGTTGTTAGCTACAAGAATCAAATTTTTAGTAAGAAAAGCTGAATTTAGTGGCACTTTTGGACACCACATGGCGCAATTTCCAGTTTATGGGACTTTTTGACCAGAAAATTATCTAATAAATGTTTCAAATGTGCTTTTCTGCTCCAAAATTGATAAAATAAGTATAACATACCCACAGTATAATGATGACATCTGACGAACCATCTAATCTTAACTTAGAATAAATTGAGCATGCAGTCAAAAGCAATGAAAATATTTGTTGTTAAACAAATTTCAGTTGATAATGCCACTATTTTGGAAATTCATCAAATGCTTTGGTCAGATAAGTTTCATAAACTGGAAAAACTTATTGCGCCATGTAGTGTCGAAAAGCGCCACTACATTCAGCTTATCTTACCAAAAATTTCATTTCTGCAGCAATCTAGCATCAAAATGAGCAACTACATTCCACTACTAAAATTTTCATTTTGGTAACTTACAACAACTGTTTCCCGAGCTCCCGAGAATATAACACACCCAAAAACGTTGAAATTATTGTTCATTAAACACTAATATTGTTTTTAGTAATTTGTCTTGAAAATTTGAACGGAACTGCAAAATTTTGATAAAACATTTCAAATTATATTACACTAGAAGTAAACCCCTTCCTTCACTTTACTTGCACTAGCGCAAGCACTAGTGTTGAACCGCTGTCATTGAAATTCTTCTAAATGCATCACATTGCAGCCTCATTGAATCAGTGCTGTGCTGTCACGCAAAGCAGCCCTGGGTATGAATCAGGGAAAGGTGACTTTTTTGCTGTTCACAAATCCAAATTATAAGGAATACAAACTATATAAATATAATTTTGTCTATAAAATATATAAAATAGTCTATATATAAAATATATAAAAAAGTCTATAAAATTCAGTCTATAAAATATAGTTTTATATAAATATAAATTTTGGTTGAAGTAAAACTCACTTGAATACAGAAACTAATACATTTTATGTACTTGATTTAAAATTGAAAATGAAATTTCACTCGAATTGATAAAATTGGTTCAAAAATCAATAATAAATTGCTTTATGGCAAATTTTTTAACGTTTTTGACCACCTACTTGATTCACTTTTAGTTTAGATTGGTGGTTCTTAGTATGTTGTCAGTGTATTGTGGGTACATTTTACTTATTTTGTCAAGTGTGGAGCAGAAAACAAATCAGTTTATATTATAAGAGATTTGAAATGGCACTCATCGTTGCCCCAATATGAAGCGATTTGTATTTACCACATAAGTTAAAATCAAAGCCTTGTATATGGTAAACATATACTAGGGCGGTAGGTAGGTAGGTAGCGTCATTTTCAATGAATTTATTATATTCATAGGAACCTGTATTTAAAGATCTGTTCTAATTAGGTGCTGGGCGTACCATGAATTTTTAACTTGTAAGATATTTCGTTATAGGATGAATAAAATTGATTGAGTTTGATGTTGTGAAATTTCATACTAGAATTGTTATGTTGATTCTACTTTTTCTAGAGCTCATGACAAGTTATATCTTCAATGAAAATTCAGGAATAAGAGTTTCGGTATTAATGAGAATGTGAAGTAACGAAATTAGTCCTGTGTTGTGATGAAAGTTCCTTTCAAGAATCATCATACCGAATACCTCATTTGAAGTACAAATAGGCCGTTCACCTAATCCTTGTTTGAAGGCTACTGAGATGACGATGACAAAGTCTCATCATTCCTCAATTCTATTATAATGATTAATTTTATTGCGGATAGATTACTAAAAAAGCGTATTCTGAACATATTCATACAACTTTGACCACAACAAAAGCAACATTTCCATGAACAGGCGTCATAGCATCTTGCCTAAGAGTAATTTAATGATAGAGAAAATGATCAAGGTTCACAATCAACCTGAATGGACTATTAACATAACCAATAAAATGAAAATACAAAGGGCTTGAACTTCGATAGAAGACCAAATCATCCATTAGGTACAAAGGTAGTCTATTTGTTCGACATTTAGACTAAAATAATTGGAATGGTCGAAGTTCTGGAAATTCACTTAGAGGGCGTGATGCAACGCAACTTTATCAGCGAAGTCTGTTGTGTATCTTTGCCTCCGCTTTGTTGTCAGGTTGAATGCGGTTTTCTGTGCTCAATGTTGACTGAGGCTGTTTGCTCTGGCGTTTTGTGCTGTTCTACACTTCGCGAAAGCAAATCGAAGAGTTCGAAGGGAAACAAATCGGTCGCTGGATAACAACGAGGCAGTTGGCTCTCCTGACATTTGCCTCCTAACACCAGGTTCGACTCGATTCTACCACAATGCTCCATCCTTGTCACACACCTCTACCACTCCGATCCACCTTCTTTACAGCAACAACCACCATCGACAACACTCTCATCACTCTTCTCCACTACTCCAATAAACCACTCAACTTTTCTCCACATTCCAACTGCCACAAAATGGTTCACCATCTCTTATTTCACTCTTATTTCGGAAGACTTAATTTCAGTTGGGCCGTTTACTCAAGCAGTCTTTCAAAGCAGGCAAATTATCGTTTATTTAAATTTTGTGGGTGAAAATACTTTTTGACCATGTACATTTCAAAGTTTACGTGATACAAACAAGCATTCAACCGCTTGATGAGAAATAATCAAAATTGTTTAAATAACACCCTTCCATTACCAAAATTGATTGGGAAAAATAACTTTGATAAGAGTTACAAGAATTGAACCATGGACCTGTTGCTCCTATTTAATACATAAATGTCTTCTTGCATGCCTCTGTCGGCACCATTTGATTTTGATAGTTACGATGAATGCTAGGCCTACATCATGCATTGTTCACTTTGATCACAGTTCTCATCTATCTAAACCACAAATTCAACTGTAATCTAAGGTACTATTTCAGTTCCAACCAGGGTTTAAATGACAGAAAATCAATGATCCGCTTCCAATATATTGTAGGCTCAAATAGTTTTCGAAATCTATGAACTCTGTAAACGAGATGAACGTTTCCAACAAAATATATCCAACAGCCTACTCGTTCATTTCGGTCGCAAATCTATTTCCAGTAAATAGCTACTATTGAAAGCATAGAATTTGGAATAAGATTCATTAATTTTTTTATCGAAGCTACTTCCTTCAATTAGATGAAGTCTGAGGGTTATATCATTAAATAAAATATAGTTTTTTCGGGATTCAAATAGACTGTGTGAACTGTGTCCAAGCTGTGGATCGGAGATAATTTATTTCTTTGTTGTCAAATTCGAATAATGTATTTTTGCAATAGAAGTATATCAAGTGGATCATTTAGTATATCATATATCATAAAATCCCATGTGCATGTAGCTCGATTCATAATACTTCTCACTAAATTATCCATTTTTACTCACGAATAATGTGTGAGTATATGATGTGTGTCGAATTCGATTCGAAGAATGTTGTGCTACATTGTCCGGGTGACATTATCCTAATGTTCAACTCAATATTTCTTGCACATCTAACTATGGCCAGTTAGTAATTGAATCCTGGTGTACAGACTTCTGATTTGAAACATTTATTGTTTCTGCGATGGGTACGCAGATACAAATGCATTTGCTTGCATAATTCCGTCTTGGCAATCAGGAGTAAATGGTTCACTATTTGATTCATTGAGTTACTGAAAACTGCATCAATGTATGCGTGGGTATGTGTGTGCGTGCTCTAAATATATCAGATGTAATGGAAAGGATCGCTAAATCATTATAGGACTTGGCAGACGGAAACTGGACGCCGCCTTGTGCCTTGCAACTGGGGAGCCTTGGTCTTTGGTGAGTAAAGTCTGTTGGAGGGCGGGAGCTCCTGTAACAGCCCCTATAAGGAGCAGGCACGATCATTGAGAGACGGAGGGCGCTACTGGTAGTGTGAGGCTGAAGGGACTAATTTACATGTAAATCGTGTGGCACATCCTACCGTGCCTGTCCCTTAAGCTTACAAAACAACATTAGTCAAATTTAATGAATTTTTGATGCCAACCACCCGGGTCAGTCGTCGATCCCCGTTGCCAGAAAGGCCTAGACCCGAGCAAACAATTTTGGCTGTTTTTCTTAGGGTAACTGTTGTTTCTTTCAAAGTATAGAGAAAAACTGAAACATTTGGATCAAGTTCGCCTGAATTCTGCTTAGAAAACTCTGGCCACATTCTCAATAAAAGAATTGATACTCTAAAGTAGCAGTGCCGCTATTATTATCATAGCAATAACATGATTTAGTCATGATATTTACTATGATGTAGTAAATAACTGATAAAATTAGTTGAATCATAATTAGTATCATTACCGAATTGACTTGGAAAATATATTATATTCATATAATAGATATTAACTTTAAAATAAAAAATGTTCCTCTTTGAGGTTTCATTTATTTTCCAACAATGTAGATAAATATCAATTACTGAAAGTCAAAACATCAATAAAAAATATGTGTCTTTCATAATGTGATGTTTGAAGTCATCTCGAGCTACTTTTGAGCGAAGTGTAACTCGATTTATTAAATAGGCTATTATTCTTTGGTTTCGACCAAGTCGCATGTAAATCGTATGGTCTGAAGGCGACAAAGATAATTTTATTTTTTTTGCTGATGTTAGTCTCAGACTTGTAATGTGAGATAAATGTTAATATAAAAATGCCTGGTTAGAGCAAGAATCGGAAGCGTTTCACTAAGTATCAAGTTTCTATGAGAAGATTTAGGTTGAAACGGATCTCATAGATAAATAGTCCGGTCTAGTTAATCAACTTTCAAATAAAAAACCAAAATCCAAATGAATTCGGAATACTTTCAAAATAAATCGGAATATTTCCCCCTCCCCTCCATAATTACTTCTACCACTTCACCAACCATTACTTAACGTCAAAACTTCAATAAAAAAATGTACGGCTTCCACATTTTTGAGGTATTAGCACTCTTTGTAACCAAGAAATTAGTCAAATCTATTATTATAATAAAAAAATATAGATATAGAGAAGTTGAATTTACAATAATTATTTGATTAACAATAAATTATTGCTATGTTATATAAAAATATTATGTTTGAGAAATAGGTTTTCTATCATGTTTTGGAAAATTATTCCTCAGTTTCAATCACACAGGCCTGAATATTAAACTATGAGAACGATCTAGAAAGTAGACAATCCCTATATGAGGTGATGTCATATAAAATAGGAATTTTAGTTGTGAGGCCTGTTATCTTGTAGGCTACGCCTAAATATAGTGTAGTTTAATAGCTCTCTCGCTGAAAATAAATTATGATTTAAGTAGGCTAGTAATTTGATCCTCGAAAATTCCAGAATATTTTTACAACGGTTACATAGATTTGGATTGTAGCAACATCGTACGACCATTTCCAAACAGGGGTAGAGCTGATCATTCTGCACCTTCCATAGAACCTGTGATAGGAGTTCTTTTGTTCACCGGCTCCATATAATGGACACAAAGGCCTCGTGTCAACGTCCGAGACGATATAGTCGAAGCAGACAAGAGACGAAAACAATACCAATAGAACGACTGAGCACTGTACCCAGGCTTTGTTTGGGTTCCCAGTCGGACTAGACAATAAAGTCAGATGGACTTGGCGGAAAATTTCCTGAACCGTTAAGCGCGTATCCACTTCCAATGAACAGTTTGATTGTTGCTGAGATCTAGATCTGTATCTGAACTGCAACTAGATCCGATGAGAGTCAGGAAACAGTCTGCATCCATAGCCTATTCTTAAAGTAAGGGAACAGTTTAGATCTACACAGATGATAATGATAATTTATGTGGGATTATCAGCTGCCTCAACTTTTTTCGATATGATCAGTATAACATTAGTAGTTTATGCAACAATTTTATTTTGACCCTTATTAAGGCACGAGTTAGATGTAAGTTATAACACGAGCGAATGCGAGTGTTATAAATATCTCACGAGTGCTTTAATGGCCAAATAAAATCGTTGCATACACTATTTTATCTACGACCACTAGTATACATTTAATTAAAACAATTTCATTTTACCTGTGACTGTCAGAGATACCTAACCTCTCATCTCAAATACGAGAAGTTATAGTAGATTGTTAGGTTAAAGCAGCTGGTGTAGCAGTTTAATCAAATCAGCTGATAGTTTCACAATATTGAATTACGATATTGATTCCATCAAAAATGCTTCTGATTGGTCCAGAACCCGTGCTATAATGTAGAACCTGTACTATAATGAGCTCATTATGCAACAGGTTTCAAAAAGCATTTCGAAAAGACAGTTGTTTTGGCATCAATTGTGAAACTGTAATGTATACATTATGACATGGTCGTAGATAAATTAATTAAACTAACTAAAAATCCAACTATATGAAGAGTTAATTGAATAAGTCAAATCCTCTAAATCTTTATTGAACTTAGAATAGTGTATTTATGGAATTTATAATAGCAAAAGACTTCATCAAAGTGAAATCGCTTTTAATTCGTCAATTCAAATAGGTCCCTTTTAGATACAGGTACTTACACTGAAAAATTAAGAACTTGTTATAATAATTTTTTTCGATTATTTTTGCATGTAAATGTTCTCAAATTCGAGTAATCAGAGGGCTTTGAGTAACCAATGTCGTTTACCTGTTGAAATCACATTGCATCATATGATTTTAAAAAATCGGGTAAGTGTGAAGCGATTTGGGTGATGCAATGGCCTGGTATGCAACACCGATTACTAGACTGTCAGCTATTTGTGAAACTAGCTTATTTAGACAAAATTCAAATGAAGTAATCCATGAAAGCTCCTTTTTGCTTGATATTATGGCTAAGCTAAGTGTTAAGCCCATCCTTGCGAAACTTGGATGGAACCATCGCTGAATGATGCTCTTTCATTAGAATTTTTTTATTCGAATTGGTCTAAATGCGCTCGAGGAATTATGTACAAACATAAAAAACAGATCGAATTGAGAATCTCCTCCTTTCAGAAGTCTTTTTAGAAGTCTGTCAAGAATTGAAAGTTTCCTCTCATATACAGTGCACAGCAGCGTGTAATGCAGCTAACAAATCAGGAGTGACATATTGTTAGATATTGCCATGGAACTGGCATGTATCTTTGGTCAGTCATTCAGTAGAAAAGTAAATTCTCATGTCTTTCTGCAGAGCAAGTGCTCAAAGCACTGCACGCCAAGTCGCGTGCAATGATCTCTATCTTGCAGTTTAGTGTTGTAGACAGAGCTCATAAAGAACTGTATGTTGATTTGAATAAAACAACTCCTTATTTTCTTCATCATCGTATAATCATCAATAGTCAAAGTACTCCATGAGTTCTAAAACCCTTGCCCATTTTTTTTTTAATTTTCATTTAAATTAAATTATTGTAAGCTGCAGCGTGCAAGCTCTATGTAGAAGATGGGTCAACGGACAACTTACTTAAATAGTACGTTTTTATGGATTAAACTTATACATAGTCTACACTGTGGATTTCACTTTATCCACATCACATTATTTCTCATGACTGATGAGACGATATTGTCTTATCAGGCAACAGGCATAGTCCTTCATATTCTCATTCGAAGAAAGCTGTAGGAGAATGAAGTCATCATCGGTTTTAGAAAAATGATTACAGTATTTGAAAAAGTTTGAAACTGTAATACTATGTTTATAGAATTTTGAACTGGTGACTTCCAATTTTTCTAAATTTTCTCATGATGTTCCAAAAAATATCTGAGTCATTGCATGATCATGTTATAATAGAGTATTCCCAAACTATGCTATAGCCCGAAACTCTCATTAAAATTTGTAGCATGGAGCTAAATATTCATATTCATGTTGTCTCTTCTTTACATGTGGATTAGGTTTTCAGAGTTTCCAAGGCTTCATGTACACAGTAGCACCTTGTAGGCATCGTGATATACTAATAATAATAATTCCTTTTTTAGCTGGAACAATAACTCCTCCTACTAGAAAGTTATCACTAAATTAGAAATTAACCAGTTTTTTCTACCTTCATTATCATTCATGGATGTTTTCAAAAACTCAAGGGAGGAACTGTGTATACGTGAATATATGTCATGTCATCCTATCTTATAATTTATTCTTGTCATCAACATCCATATTAATTATTCAAAATCAATAATGTTAAGGAATGAATTTAAAAAAATAAATTTACTGGGAACCAAGAACTGCAGGGTATAATGCAGTTCCCTGCCCAGGGATATGAGTAAAGACCTCAACGGCAGTGAAGGTGGGACGATGACCTCGTTACTCGGCGGATCTAGAGGAAGAGCTGTTTTAGGCTTGGTATAAAACAACACTAAAATCCATCAGCGCCCATACTAGCATGTAGGGGCTAATGCTCAGCGTCTGTTCACCAAGTGGGTGCTACTGCAAACTCTTCTTCTTGATCTCAACAATCAAGTCATACATAATTATGTGATTCTCTTATCAAGGGTCACCACAATTCAAATCCCAATTTAAATTTATCATAATGGGAAGAAAGAAAGAATCCACTACCCCGGGCAACAATCAGCAGATTGATTTCACCTGGTCATTGGATTCTGGGACATCATCTGTTCAATATCATGAAAAGAAGAAGAAACGGAGCTTCTCAAAACCACTTTACAAAAGGTATATTGACACAATAAATGCAAGTACTCTAGTTGGGTCAGGCAAACTCAAGCAGCTCACAAACACAATGGAGAATTTCACATGGTGATATGAGCAATACAAGAGACGTGTTTCACTGATGGAAGTCACTTTGATATTGAAAATTATATGATATATGAGATGTATGAAGGAATACTGGCAGTCAGGCAGGGAACACAGACAATGTTTGATACAATGCTGGTAGTTCATAAATCTGTTACAAACAGCAATGTGGACTTTGGTTCAATATCAAAAAAGGTCTCCACAATAACCTTTAAATCAGAAAACAAAAGATACACTATTATTAATGTGCATGCATCAACAACAATCATAACAGGAATAAACAACAAGGACTTGTTGACTTTTGGGAAGAAATGGAAGAGCCCTCAAATTAAATTCCAGAAAGTCATGTTCAGATTGTGTTGGGTGACTTCAATGCCCTACTTGGTGAAGAGAGAGAATACAGGCAGATCAAAGCCCCATTCACAACACACAACCGAACTCATAAGAATGGAGAGCACTTTATAAAGTACTGTCAACATTTTCACTTGAAAACTATGTCAGCACAATTCGAAAAACAAAAAATTACAACATGGAAATCGATACATGGAAACATATAGGGTGAGTTCAGGTAGATCACGTGACTATTACAAACAAACATAACAAGAGAAATTCTGAATGAGAGTTCATGCAAAGAATTTTTGAATCTGATCATCACTATTTACTGGTGAAGGTTAGATCAATCCCAAGAAACAGAATAGTAGCTTAATACAAAATGAAAAGGTGAGACTCGACCCAGAATATCTTAGGATCAATAAATATAAAATTATTTGAGAAAACATCATCAAACAAAGAATTTAGGCATGGAAGAAGTCCGGTTGCAACAGAACAGCAGAAACATGGCATGCTTTTCACAAAGTCCAGTTGAAAACCTCTGAAGATTTTCCGAAGTAGGAAAAGGGAGTATGATCAGTATTGATTGAATGAAATTGAGAAGGGCTTTGAGAGAAACAACACAAGTAATTTTTATAGAGTATTTGAAAAGAGTTTGAAGTGTTATAATTTTTGCTTTGAGAGACCAAATGGAACACTGGAAACAAACAATAAAAAAACTGTAAAATTTTATTGAAAAACACTGATAAACTCCTCAACTGTGATAAATCTGAAAGAAAATTAAACTTTTCATACAAAGATATATCAAGTTCAAACTCAAAACTCCTCTAAATCAAAGAATGAAGGATATTATAAAACAACTAAATACTTAGCAACAACTTATAAACAGAGCCCCGGGAGAATATGGCATTGCAGAAATCTGAAAACTCAATGACAAAAACATCACTGTTAAAATTCACAACATTTATACTCAGATATGGACTACAGAAGAAATTCAACAAGAATGGAAATGCGCATTGAAAGATACACTCACTGCCCATAAAGATTGACAAGATATAAAGTAATAATTATAGGGCCATTTCATTACTGCCACTCACCAACAAAATTCTTTCTAAAGCACTATTGAACAGATTGGAATCACACGTTGATACAATAATAGGAGAATACCAAGCAGATTCAGAAAAGGAAAATCATGTTCTGAACAGATTTGGTACTTGTGAACCAAATGGATCTTGAGGGTCAGACAAAAAAAATAATACTGTTTTCACAATCGTAGAGTTTAAAAAAGCCTATGACTCCAGAGGGAAGTGAAAGGTATTCAATAAGGAAAAGCACTTGATAACAGAACAATTATCAAATGCCTGACGTTTGCAGATGACTCAGCATCAATAGAAAAAACACAAGAAGCACTAGAACTGTTAATTGAAATCTCAGCTACAAATATCGTATTGGGAACACAGTACATGGGAAATAGTTACAATAACACACAAATCATGTTTGCAACATGTGAGAAGATAAAAAGAGAAGAAAATTAAAATACTTGGAAAAGTATAGGAAGATCAAACATAGCATAATACAAAGGAAGAATAGAAGAACTGCAGAACACTATAGGACACTACAATAAAAGAAAAATATAGTAAAGAGTTCTGTACCAACTTATTAAAGAAAACGAGCAGAGGTATAGTTGGTAAAATGTGTAACAGGTCAGCCCAGAAGTAAGAGCACTAACTGGTCAGGCCTGAGCAAATACTCTTGTCGGTAAAGAACTTAAATAATGTCACCTTCATAAAATACTAGGACAGGATTCAAAAGAATAGCCAGATCTTCCAAACAATTCCACTTTTCGCTATATTGCATTTCAATCTTTTACAGAGCAAGAAATCCATAACTTATAAAAACTAGAAACTTCAAGTTAAATCTGATCAGATCTTATATTATTAAAAAAAAAGAGATTCCATATGTGAGTATATTCATGTACATATATATATATGTATATACACATACATACATAAATACACACACATACAAATACTATCACTATTGTGTGCACACTTCCAAATTCTTAAGGAGCAAAATATACGATTATAACTTAATCCAAGTTAAACTTAACATTTAAAAAAAAAACGTTTTCATGTAGTAGAATAAAGTTTGAATTTTACGTAGATTTAGAGATTTAAGTTTTAAAAAGAAAGTCCAGTTGATAATTTAGAATGTTGGCGGCGAAAGATAGAAAGTTCCTGGCGTTGAATAATTTGCAGATAATTTAGTACGAAATATAAAATGTTACCTTCGTCTTGGAGTTACTCTAATTTTGCATCACACAAACATCAAACCTCTACGATGATTTGGTCGTAAGCGGTATTCATATTCCAAAATTCAATTCATAACGTTCTGGGTTGACGATCACAGTTGAAGCATGTTGTGAAAATATCTTGAACGAACATGAGACATACTTTCATTCGTCCTATTCGTCAATTCATAGATTCTGAAATTCTTCGATTCATAAGTACATCGATACTGTGATTCTGCATTACTCTGGTTCTTCGACCGCTGAAAAGAGTCCCAATAAAAACGAATAGAAAATAGTAACTTAACTCATAAAAATAATTCCAACTTAATAGGTTTCGAAAAACTGACAAACAGACAAGTCAAGTTCACTCCCAAAGTTTAACAATGAAACGTTTTGAGAATACCAAACAAAAAATAGATAGAATAGACATAATTAATTACGTGACTCAGGTCAAGGAAAAGATATTTAAATTTGAGACATTAATAAAAATGAAGTATTACTAACAAAATAAGATGATGCTAACGATAGGAAATAGTTCTGCCTAAAGCACGTTTAGACAAAACTTGGCAAGTAGTATGACCTAACTGTCCTTAAAAAAAAGGACTTAATTAAATTACAGAATATTGAAACAGCAAAAAATAATAAGTAAAAGATACATTATAAATCAATAGTAATTAAGAATGGATGAATAAATAGAAAATCTAAAAGTGAAATATTATACTCAACGTGCTCATAAACGAACAAGAGTCAACAAGATAAGATACGTTATTCAGAAAAAAATTAAGACTCAAATTTAAGAATACAAAGTAAATAGTTTTGTCTCCAGTTACTACGTAGTATTCTTTAGAGTAAATCGCAGCTAAAAGAGCATTAAAAAGACATATTAAGTAAATTAAAGAATTCACAAATACAAATCGACAAATTACACTTACCCAACTAGGCGGACATAAATTTGGTATTTAGCAACTTAAGTTTGGCATCAATACAGCAGCCAAGTGGAAAAGTTTGAAAAAAAGTTAAACAAAAGAAAAAAAGTAAATTAAAACCAGATCACCACATGATCATATTAGTTAACAAAAAAAATTTACTTCAGGACATCATGGTCCAAATAAGAATCGATCCTACCCTTCGAACATTTTGTAAGAGAAAGGAAGCGTCATCCTGGATCGAAAATCGAACAGGCTTTTTCTTATATCAAACAGCTGTTCAAATTCAAGTAAGATCAGCAGATGAACCAACCTAACGAAAAAGGTCGCAGACAAAGTCAACATCAAGACAACTTTCAAATACACAATAAAAAAACTAGACCAGACGAGTCAAAAAAGGAAACTAAAAATAAATATAAAAGTGGATACCAGCTAGCAAACAGTTTTATGAATTGAATAATGTACCAGAGCAGACGAGTATGACAAGTACAGAGATGACAGTTACCGTAGTAGCGTCAGAGTAGTACCCGCGCAATTCAAATATAATAGTTCGTACCTATAAAACTAACAGTTTTATAAAGGGGTAATTAAAAATTCATTACAAACTCCCCCTTCTTGCAGTTGTGGGCCACGCCCACAATAGGAAGTAAAGAAAAAACTCAAAAAAGTAAAGGAAAAAGTAGGCAGACGAAACAAGAAAACAAATGAGAAGGCGCGCACTTCACAAATGATCTGTCTCAGAAAAAAAAAAAGGGGTGAAGCATTTAAAGAGATTACAAAGTAGGAGAAGACGACAAGAACAGAAAGTTGTACAAGTGAAATGTAGTGATCAGTTACAATTCACCTGTAAGTAGGAGAAAAGAGGAAAGTTTAAAACCAAATAGAAATAAGAGAAACGAGAATAATAGATGAGCGGTAATGGAATACTAACTTGAATAGTCATTAAAGAATTAGTACAGATTAAAGAAGTTTGAAAATTTAAAAAAAATAATAGAGGTTTGGACGAGAACAAAAAAAAAAAAAATTTTTGGACTCAAAAAGCAAAATTTAGATCGAAGACCAACTTGGGCTTCAAACAAAAAAAAATTACTAAGAACTCACAATCATAAAGTTGATGGTAAAACTACGAACTTTATGAATTATAGGTAACTAAGGTTAGTAAAACGAGGAACAAAATTTTCCAAGAAAAGAAAAATAAATAACCAGAAACGTTAAAGTATTCAATTCAAGAATTTATACACTCCATAAAGAAAAAGGTAAGTTCTATTCTTGAGGGTGAACTGATGCTTACTTCACTAAACCTAACAAGAGATCGAAACATCAAAACGAGACAACTAACAACTTATGATTAGCTATTAACAACATTACTGTAATGACGTAGAATAACAATCTTTCTACAATACATAATCACAACACAACTTTACAACGACCAACTTATGTTTCAAAAAAAAACTAATTTTTCAGCACCTATCAATGTTTTATAAAGACGCACCACCAAAATAAATCAAGACTCGGGCCCAGAGTTGCAGACAATTTAATTGGGGTGGACGTTATCTTTGTACTTCAAGTACAAATAAATATTCTTCAATTACTAGTACAACAGGAAAGTTAGTAAAACTATAACAACCAGGTTACCAAGTAAAGAAGACACCTAGAAAAGTCCATAGCACATCAGAGATGCTAATGGTAAGTCCGACATTCGGAACAATAACCGAAATAGGGACTCAAATCTTAAGCTACAAAAAAAAAATGGAAAGCAAATACAAACTGTCCGATGACATCAAATTCGGACTAAACGATACTACACCTAATATTACAGGTACTAACAGTAGTTAATGCAATTAGTGACAACCAGGATAGCAACAATTCAAACAATATCATCTTTTCCACAAGAATACAATTACCTAAACCAAACCAAAACCTAGATCAAGGGCAAGGAACGTAATATTTTAACAAAAATAATTTTCTCGGTAACTAACAGCGTGAGCAACAGGGATCTTAAAGAAATTAAGACAACATAAAAAAAAACTTCAAACACAAGAATCAAAAACAACCAACATTGGTGACAACAGAGTTTTTAAGAGTCAAGTCTAAAACTAACTTAAATCTCATAAAGAAATTTAAATACACTAAAGCAAAGTTCATTATATATTATACGCAAATCAGAGCAAAAAGACTAGAAGTTGAAATTACTATCAACCAGTAGTGACACATTTGTTGCCATAAAATTTTTTGAGATGAGAAACATGGGCTTTTAAAACAAAGTTTCCGGTTTCAACTTCGTGCAGACTGACGGTTACTGGAGTAAGCCATTTTTTAATTTGAAAAGGACCTTTCCATCTGTAACTAAGCTTCTTAGAAATCTTGTTGACAGCACTACTGACAACATGAGTCTTAACCCAAACTAAGTCACCTAACTGAAAAGGCACCTCAACTCTATGACGATCGTAATTCTGTTTGACTCGAGAATGTGATTTAATAAGACTATTTCTAGCTTTCCTCCAGACATCGAGCGAGTCATTATTGTTACGGTCAGGAAGAATATCATCGAGATTCCAGGCGTGTAGTAACGGTTCTTTAGGACAATATCTAAATAAAAGTGAAAACGGTGTGGAGTCGGTACTCTCATGTTTACTCAGGTTGAAGGCTAAAGGTAACCAAGATAAGCATTCATCCCATTTACTATGTGAGTCACCATGAAAGGCGATCAGAGCGCTTCTTAAATTTCTGTGAACTCGTTCGGCGACATTAGGAGCCGGATAATAAGCTGAGGTGGTGAAATGAAAAATTCCTAACTGGAAGCAAAAGTTTTTAAATTTAACAGAAGAAAATATTGAAGCATTATCAGAAACGATCTTTTTTGGAACAGAGAAATTAACGAAAATAGATTTTAGAGACTTGATTACAGCGTTAGTGTTGGCTTGTCGAATGGGAAGTAACCAACAGAACTTAGAAAATCCATCGACACAGCTAAAAATATAACTGTTTCCCTGAGCTGTCCTAGGTAAAGGTCCAACGATGTCAATGTAGAATTGTTCAACAGGTTTTTCGACAATTTTAGAAGAGAGAAAACCGAAATTCTGTCGTTGACTAGGTTTACTCTTTCCACAAGTCTCACAAATTTTTACCATCAGAATAATGTCTCTTCTCATACCATTCCAGAAAAAATTTTCAGCAATCCTATGCATAGATTTAGCGATTCCAAGATGACCACCTAACGAGGATTCATGGTAATACTTGAAAACTACTGGAACTAAGATTTTCGGAAGAACTATTTTGAAATTATCTTGATTACGTTGCTTAATCACAAGGACTCCTTTAGAAATACAGTACGGAAATTGATCTAAACCAGACTCAATTTTCTTAATGGTATCACTAATAAAAGGATCAGCATTTTGATGACAGCGTATATCGGTGAACAAGACTGGGAAATCAGTAAGTTTAATAGTATTTATTACAGAAAATAAAGGTTCAACAAAATTATCATCACTTCCTAAAGTTTCATCTGGCTCATCCTGAAACATGCGTGACAAACAGTCAGCTGTGACATTAGATGTCCCAGGGATGTGTCGGACGTCAAACTGAAAAGCTAATAGACGAATTATCCAACGTCCTAAACGACCTGTCTGTCTAGGATTTGACAAAACCCATTTCAGAGCTGAATTATCGGTTAAAAGCAGAAACTTAGAATGTTGTAAGTAAACTTGAAATTTTTCCATCCCAAATATGGCAGCAAAACATTCAATTTCATAAGTTGAGTATTTGCTCTCCTGCTGTGTAAGTTTTTTAGAAGCATAGGCAATAGGCATAAGGACTCCATCAATTTCTTGGGAAAGAATGGCAGAAATAGCGGTAGACGACCCATCGGTTTGCAAAACGAATTGTTTAGAAAAATCTGCTGTTCTTAAAATGGGAGGACTAATAATAGCCTTCTTTAACTTCTGAAAAGCAATTTCATGTTGTTCTTCCCATACGAATTTGATCTTTTTCTTCCTCAGATTATTGAGGGGAGCGGCGATTTCAGCAAAATTTGGTATGAACTTATGGTAATACCCTACCATGCCTATGAAACGAGAAACAGCTTTAGAATTTTTTGGGGCAGGAAAAGTTCTAATTGATTTAGTCCTACTGGGATCGACAGATATACCACGTGAGTCAACTAGATGCCCAAGGAAAGAAATCTGTTGTTTGGCAAAATGTACTTTTTGAGGATTTATAGTGAATCCACCTTGTTCTAATTTAGATAAAACAATTTTGATGTGTTCTAAGTGTGAATCAAAATCTTTGGAATATATTACTATATCATCGAGATAGTGGAACACGAATTTGAACTTAACGTCCTCAAACAAAGTATCAAGAACAGACGATAATGCTTGAGCACCTGTGGATAAGCCATAAGGTACACGAGTAAATTGATATGTGTTTTGCATAGTACAAAACGCAGTAAGGTGACGACACTCCTTCTTAAGTGGCATTTGATAGTATGCCTGGTTTAAATCCAAAACAGTAAAATATTTAGCACCGTTAAAAAAATTAAATGCGCAGTCGATTTTAGGTAAAGGCACACTGTCAAGAGCTATACGTGGGTTCAGAAATCTGTAGTCAATAACAACTCTCCAATCTGAATCACCTTTGGGGACTAGAAAGCAGGGACTCGAATAGTGACTCTGACTTTTTTCAATCACGCCCTCTTCTAACATTTTCCTAATTTTGGAGTTCAAAATTTCCAGCTTTATAGGGTCCAATTGATATGGAGCTCTCCTTACAGGCACATCAGACAACAGACGAATTTCATACTCAATTAAATGGGTCTTTCCAAGCTTAGTAGTCAAAACATTATCATACCTGTCCAGCACAGTAGCTAACCTTTTCTTTTCGCCATCATTCAAATCATTTTCAGACAAATCCATCACAAGATTATTCGATACATCTAACGACAAATTATTCAAGTCACACTTTAACTTAAATTTGTAGCTTGCTCTGAAACCAAAATAATACTGTTGATTAAACAAGTCCAGGATTAGTTTAGTAAAATTAAAGAAATCACAACCGAGAATTAAGGGTACAGACAAACTATCAGTGACAAAGAATCTAAACTTCCAGCTGAAATTTTCTATCTTAATTTTTAAAATAACTGATTCAGTTAGAATAAGTTGACCATTATTGGCAGTAGTACATGCCAGATGTTCTCTTCGGAAATTCAAGGTTGAAAAATCAGAAACTAACATAGCAAGACACGCTTTAGAAACAATACTATAAGCAGCTCCAGAGTCAAGTAGGGCGATAGTGTTGAAAGAAGTATAAGAATGCCTAAGTTGACAATCCACAACAGGAACAATTCGTTTTGACAAAACCTTGGCCTTTCCATTAGCTGGGTGTCGCTTGTCAAAACGCCTACACTTTTTTTGGGCCTTTTTATTATAGTAAGTAAGTTTAGATTTAGGTTTCACAGGTTTAGAGGGAACTTTATTGATCTCAGTTAAATTTGAATTTACTAAAATATTACAAGGGTTAACAGACTGTAAATAATTTGAGCTATTATTTTTACTTTTAAAAATCATGCTATTGTTCTTAACGGGCCTTAGTCAACTTTTGCTTTTATTCTTACAGTCACGAGAATAATGACCTAGTTTCTGACAGCTAAAACATTTCACATCATCAGTTTTCCTAGTTAAAATGTTCGGAGACTGAAAACCAGTTTTTTGAAAATTTGAGTTACTACGATAATTACTACTATTAGGGTTGCTATGACAATGCCGAGCAATATGCCCTGATTTACTACAATGATAACAAACAGTTTGTTTAAAAACGGGGTGCACAGTATTCTTTTGATCTTTCTGGCGTGTATTCAAGCCAAAGTCCAAACGTTCTCTTTCAATATCAGCAAACTGTAAATTTTGTGATAGTACACCTAACTCATAAAGATCTCTAAAGGTTGTAGGTTTGCTCTGAAAAACCAGCCTAGAGCGTTCTGAAGGATTTAACCCAGAGCAGATAGTAGAAACGATTTCAAACTCAGTTTTATTCAAACGCAACAAGTGTGCAGCGTCTTTTATGGAAACAATATAAGCAGACAGAGCTTCACCATTTTTCTGTAATCGATAGTACTTGTCTTTTTCAATTACTGAAATTAATCGTTGTGGAATAAAATAAATTAATACATCTTTATGAAACAAGTCAAAAGAACAATGTGAGTCCATAGCCAACTGTAGTCTATCAGACAAAGGTCCGGTAGCGAATGGATGAATCAAGCATAATAAATCATAATCGGAAATGTTTGAACAACTTTTGATCTTTAAAACAACAGTTAGAAATTTTAACAAAGTATCTACCATTAATCCGTCAGTTATAGGTAACTCTTTAACTAAACGTTCCATGGGATTAGGTAACTTATGGTAAAAATTACTAAAGGTTGTCAAACTTGAAGGCCGAACGGAGATTAATTTGTTTCCAATAGACTGTGATGGCGGCTGAATAGGAATAACTCGAGATGAGTTATTGGTATTTTCACTCACAACAAGATGTGGTAAAGACCTAACCTTCCTGTTATTCAAATTTTCACCTACCGTTTCAGCAAGGAGTTTAACAGCCTGACCTTGAGAAGAAGGATTGTTTTCAACCATACCAGTTACTGTATCGAACATGTCAGCATGAGGGCTTAGACTTGGAGTGACGAACTCTAGTGGATTAGGAGACGGGCCTCTACTTTTAATTTCAGCTTGAAATTCCTTCATCATAGAGTGTAAATTCTTCAGACGGATCACAAATTCTTCCAGACTTTTAGAGACAAGTTCAACTGAATTTTCTCTAGCATAGACAGACAGTTGAACGATCCTGTTGACAACATGTAAAAATATTGAAATACCTTTGTATAAACTGGGTTTTTTATCAGTAACATTCAAAGTATCAAATTTATCCCAATAATCACTGAGTTTACTCATTAAAGTTTCAATCTTCCCTAATTCTTCCATAGCACTACTCTCATCATAAACAATTCTATAAATTTTTGCATCAGGTACAGACTTAACTAACCTAAACTTTGCTCTTAGGCTGTCAACATCAGTGTTTTCTAGCTCATTAGTATTGAGGCCAGAAATTTCTAATTCATACAATAACGTATCTTTACTCAAGTAATTGGGGTTGATCTTTGGACAAGGGAAATTCCTCCAATCAAATTGAGCATAAATCTCACCTTTTACTTCCCAATAATTCACAGTGGGAGTAAATGACTTACTAGGCGTACGTACAGGCGAACTCATCTTTAAAAGATAATAAGTTCCGATCAAGAGTCAAATTAAGCAGAAATGGGTGTTTATAAAAAAAGGTTTTAGTAAAAAAAAAATTTGGTCATTAAGCTTAATCAAGACTTATCTCAAGACAGCGCTTGCTAGTACTTTCTTGTTTAACAATCCTAACGCCTGTCCTATTATTTAACCGGTGACAATACAGAAAAGTTACCAACAAGAATATAACATCATAAGACAAACTAAATTTACTTTAATTAATAAATCAATTAATTAGCAGAGTGGCGCAGCTTTTGTACCAACTTATTAAAGAAAACGAGCAGAGGTATAGTTGGTAAAATGTGTAACAGGTCAGCCCAGAAGTAAGAGCACTAACTGGTCAGGCCTGAGCAAATACTCTTGTCGGTAAAGAACTTAAATAATGTCACCTTCATAAAATACTAGGACAGGATTCAAAAGAATAGCCAGATCTTCCAAACAATTCCACTTTTCGCTATATTGCATTTCAATCTTTTACAGAGCAAGAAATCCATAACTTATAAAAACTAGAAACTTCAAGTTAAATCTGATCAGATCTTATATTATTAAAAAAAAAGAGATTCCATATGTGAGTATATTCATGTACATATATATATATGTATATACACATACATACATAAATACACACACATACAAATACTATCACTATTGTGTGCACACTTCCAAATTCTTAAGGAGCAAAATATACGATTATAACTTAATCCAAGTTAAACTTAACATTTAAAAAAAAAACGTTTTCATGTAGTAGAATAAAGTTTGAATTTTACGTAGATTTAGAGATTTAAGTTTTAAAAAGAAAGTCCAGTTGATAATTTAGAATGTTGGCGGCGAAAGATAGAAAGTTCCTGGCGTTGAATAATTTGCAGATAATTTAGTACGAAATATAAAATGTTACCTTCGTCTTGGAGTTACTCTAATTTTGCATCACACAAACATCAAACCTCTACGATGATTTGGTCGTAAGCGGTATTCATATTCCAAAATTCAATTCATAACGTTCTGGGTTGACGATCACAGTTGAAGCATGTTGTGAAAATATCTTGAACGAACATGAGACATACTTTCATTCGTCCTATTCGTCAATTCATAGATTCTGAAATTCTTCGATTCATAAGTACATCGATACTGTGATTCTGCATTACTCTGGTTCTTCGACCGCTGAAAAGAGTCCCAATAAAAACGAATAGAAAATAGTAACTTAACTCATAAAAATAATTCCAACTTAATAGGTTTCGAAAAACTGACAAACAGACAAGTCAAGTTCACTCCCAAAGTTTAACAATGAAACGTTTTGAGAATACCAAACAAAAAATAGATAGAATAGACATAATTAATTACGTGACTCAGGTCAAGGAAAAGATATTTAAATTTGAGACATTAATAAAAATGAAGTATTACTAACAAAATAAGATGATGCTAACGATAGGAAATAGTTCTGCCTAAAGCACGTTTAGACAAAACTTGGCAAGTAGTATGACCTAACTGTCCTTAAAAAAAAGGACTTAATTAAATTACAGAATATTGAAACAGCAAAAAATAATAAGTAAAAGATACATTATAAATCAATAGTAATTAAGAATGGATGAATAAATAGAAAATCTAAAAGTGAAATATTATACTCAACGTGCTCATAAACGAACAAGAGTCAACAAGATAAGATACGTTATTCAGAAAAAAATTAAGACTCAAATTTAAGAATACAAAGTAAATAGTTTTGTCTCCAGTTACTACGTAGTATTCTTTAGAGTAAATCGCAGCTAAAAGAGCATTAAAAAGACATATTAAGTAAATTAAAGAATTCACAAATACAAATCGACAAATTACACTTACCCAACTAGGCGGACATAAATTTGGTATTTAGCAACTTAAGTTTGGCATCAATACAGCAGCCAAGTGGAAAAGTTTGAAAAAAAGTTAAACAAAAGAAAAAAAGTAAATTAAAACCAGATCACCACATGATCATATTAGTTAACAAAAAAAATTTACTTCAGGACATCATGGTCCAAATAAGAATCGATCCTACCCTTCGAACATTTTGTAAGAGAAAGGAAGCGTCATCCTGGATCGAAAATCGAACAGGCTTTTTCTTATATCAAACAGCTGTTCAAATTCAAGTAAGATCAGCAGATGAACCAACCTAACGAAAAAGGTCGCAGACAAAGTCAACATCAAGACAACTTTCAAATACACAATAAAAAAACTAGACCAGACGAGTCAAAAAAGGAAACTAAAAATAAATATAAAAGTGGATACCAGCTAGCAAACAGTTTTATGAATTGAATAATGTACCAGAGCAGACGAGTATGACAAGTACAGAGATGACAGTTACCGTAGTAGCGTCAGAGTAGTACCCGCGCAATTCAAATATAATAGTTCGTACCTATAAAACTAACAGTTTTATAAAGGGGTAATTAAAAATTCATTACAGTTCAATAAAACAAACCAACTGGTTTCAGGAAAAAGAAGATGACTTGAAACAAGCCAATGAGGAAATAATTAATTAAGTCAAGGGTCATATTCAAAAGTAGGATTACTAACATGAAATTTGAAATAAAAGAGAAAAAACTAGAAAAATATGGAAAGAGCAAAGGAAACAGGAGCCTAGACGAAGAATGAGGAGGCTGAGGGAGGAAAAGAAGAAAAGGGGAAATGAATGATCACGACGAATTCGAGTTGAAGCACTGTCCTAAGGGCGCAATAATGGAAAATAATAATATGTAATAAACTTGATATCATTGATTTTTCATCCATATTCAGGATATAATTGCCTTGTCATCCCATATTTCGTTCTTGGCTTCAGTGAGTCTTCTTAAAATCAAACTTTTATTATTATTATTATTATTATTATTATTATTATTATTATTATTATTATTATCATTATCATTATTATTATTATTATTATTATTATTATTATTATTATTATTATTATTATTATTATTATTATTATTATTATTATTATTATTATTATTATTATTATTATTATTATTATTATTATCATAGATTGATGTTGATAACAATTTAAATGTTAACTCATTGGAAACATCACGTTCTTGAACACAGTCCTATTTAAAATTCTGGCAATTCCACTTCAGGATTCATTCTGTATGAATTATCAAGTTCAACTATTGGCAAGAAAGCACGCATTTAATTTGAGAAAAGTACTGTACAATCTTATACTACTGTTTTGAAGAATGAATTACTGGATGCGTTGCACTGTTTTTGAGTTAATCGTAGCCTCAATAGAACGTGGCATGAAGTCGATCAACAATGAGTCTGGAAAAATATCGAAATGGAGGCCTGGGACAGTTTGCGTAGAAAAATGGCCTTCACGTATCCAAGACGGTAAAGACGTAATCCGTGCGACACAAGTGCATCGATCAGAGGCTGAAAAGAGGAATGGAGCAAGATCAAGAAGACGCGATCGGAATACGACCTGTTGATGCTTGTCGCAGCGATCAGGGTTGGAGGGGTAAGAAAGTTGAGGAAGTGGCGGGGGGGGGGAAGTGAGAGAAATGTAAATTTTCCTTGCAGAGAAGAAAATCTTGGAAAGCTCCTTGCAAGATCGATCATGTGTGGCGAACGGAATCACAGGCCTGCGGCTCTGTCATTTGTCACACGACAATGTTGTGTCTAACAATACCTTTCCCAACAATACCTAGTGCAAGATAGATAGGTGTGAACCAAGTGTGAGGATAAGTTCAAGTTTGACATAATTCTGAAAGTTAAAATATACAGTAACGGAATGATTATTTTGATAGCTAATGATCGATTGATGTGACTATGATTCACCTGTATGGAAAATAGTAGTAAACTTCTCAAGAAATTTGAGTCATTGATGTTAGCTTGCACAATCCCCCCCACCAAGAGGAAAAAAATTCATGACTGATGCTGTGATTATAATTCACTTGCTTAGAAAATTGTATTGTAATGACAAGTCTCTGAAAAAGTGGTAAATGGTGATAAAGTCACTGACATCAGCCAAAGAAAGTAGAATTAATTTATGAAGGAATTATAAAAATGAGACACCCTCGGAAAGAATTATTCTTCTATGAAGATAAATTTGATAAATTTTATGATAATAAAAGTTATTTTGTCCTGTGCTAATTTCTAGACCGAATATGAACAATTTAGAATTCGATCAAAATTTATTGTCCATTTTTTCACAAATATGTCATTTATACTCAAACTGAGGATCATAGTTTTCCTTCTTTCCTAAATTTATGTCACGAGATTTGAATTATCATTTCCACAAGTGATGTTTAAGGTGTTTTCTGAATTATTGCTACTTAGGTTATTCTTACGTAGTATTGCTACTTATCCTGCTCCCTAGTTGGCCATTGCTCATAGGATTCTTCCAGATAATTTTCGACGATTTAAATAAAGCTCACAATTCACAATATAAGCTGAATTATCAATATTTCGGTTTTCTTTCACTTGTCTGATGTGTGAAAGAAATATATGGAAATTTCAATTCCATACAATTTCAAAGAATTGGTTGAACTATTCCTAAAAGTTATTATAGTTTTTATCGGAGACTGTTGATTCATACGCCAAGTATAATGTTGCTGAAATTCACAGGCATAATTCTGTTGTGGGTCAAGTACCCTTATCTATACCATTTTACCATTATTTATACCATTATCTATACCCAATTTTATTGGAGGAAGAGAAGCTATTGACGAGATCCATAGCAACAGTAGCCTGGTTGCTACTTGAGCGAGGTCTTTGAAGAACTTCAACTAATAGCGCTGCTCGGATTACAAGAGTCTTCAACGCTCGTTCTCTGAGCTCGTAATTCTGTTCATTTTGGCGGGACATAAAAGTTTGTGGCTTAGTGTTGGTGGCCACTGCCACGCCACGCACGCATGCCACATCGCGTGATCCCTTCTCAACTGATCGCGAGCGTGCGCACAACTGCGCTACCGAATAGGCAACGAGCAACGCTTGTCTTCAAAAATACCACTTATATTTTCACATTCTCTGGAGTATTTATGAGTTAGTTGAGGTACTAAAATATGGGAGAGATCGACTTAAGAGATCAGGATGCTGTGAAGCAACGTGATGGAAAGGAGTTCATTGATAATTATTTGCTTCATGTTCGTATTATTGTTCACGAATCCCATTTTCCATTAAAACCAAATCTTCATCAAAAATTGGATCTTTAACTCGATGTATATCGATCTTCACTCCATCGTATTAGGCGGCTGAAAGAAATTGTAGTTTTTTGCATACGGGACTATACCAGCAGCGGATCATCAAGAATCGCCTCAACGCACGAATTGACAGTACTACAGTGTTGTGTTGTCTAGTCTACAAGTCTAATGGCAACCATCAATTGGTTTGCCACCACAGTCAGATGTTCTTTGCAACACTGAAATTTGTCAAGCCACCTTATTTCATGGCTTTAGAGTAGGCCTTTGACTTGGAAGTAATTGCACAGGGGAGCATCCAATACCGATGATTTTGTGGCGTGGAACCTGAGAGGTAAATTGGATGAATCCCCACATCGGAAATCCTCAACCAACACTTCAATAACCTGTACTTGTGTCTTAATTGGGGACTTGCACCTGATTATCATCACAGAATCAAACACGAGCTTTGGAATGGTGTAAACTATGACAAATTGGAGCAGCATTCCACAACTTGTGTTTGGATTTGCGATAGTAGTTATCAAGCATCGCCTATGTTCATATATGCTTCACTGTTCAACCACCATTGAGAGACAAATGAGAGAATATTTAAGTTGAGAGTGGAAATGTTCAAATGTTCTAGGTCTTAAAAACAGGTAGAAGTTTATTCATTTATCCATTAATTTCAATAGCTATTCACTCCGGCTGAAAAATCATTTTGGTCTTTGGCAGTTTTTGTATGAAATAATATTAACAATTGTAATAAATGTTTTCTTGGTGAGTAATATTAAAAGTGGTAGAAATAAGATGTGGAATGGGATCTTGATGAATAAATTGATAGACTTGCTCAAAGCACATATGTTTCAATGACGATAACCTAAATCTCCTTGTCAGCTAGTCAAAGGTCTATGTGAACTAGTGTTGAATTCTGTGTTTGCGGCTTCAAACAATATTTTAAACACTAAATTTGTTCAGGAGTTAATAATAAATGCAGACAAGTCATGTAAATTATAAAAGAACGTATCACCTACAGAATAGAAGAAAGACTTATATTATCTTATTAAACAATGGTAGGAACCTCTACACTGTGTACTATTTTCCTATCCTAACACTGTTGTTATTTACGTACACAGGGTGGGTTTCTAATTTCCCTACTCTATTTTTTATGTTTTCTTAGATTGATAAATGAATTATTTCAAAAACTATAAGACATATATAAATATAGTAACCTACAAAAATAAACCTTAAGCCTAAGTGAACAGTTACTGGCAATGACCTGTGTCAGCAACCAAACACTATCAGTAATGACCCTGTTCTGTATCCAAATGGGGAGAAGCTAGCAAAGGCTCAGAACTCCTCTTGTCCACTTGAACACAAACCAGTAATCACACTGTCTCACAAAAATAAATCAAATAAGGTAAATAAATAAAACTGGGAGAAAGATCAGAGGTCTCTGGGGCGTAGATAAAGGAGATAAGTGAAAAAAACAGAACGGTTTAACCTTTAAATTTATTTACAATAATTAAGAAAAAATGAATGAAAAAATTGAAATGAACTTTGGAAAATAATAAGATTGATACTTAATTCTTTGAAATAAAATTACAACAGACTTTATACAGATTAAAATGATATAAACTTTAATTTAAACTACAAAATAAATATGGAAGTAAAGCTCAAAAATCAAAGAAAACTAGGCCTCACAAAAATAAATTTGTTTTGTGTTGGAATAGAAAAGATAGTATTTGAAACAGAATGGGAGAACTTTAAAAAATAGAAGGAATTGAATCAGTGTCTACATTAATCGTTGGCAAATAAAACGAAAAAATGCTGGAAACTGAGTTGATTATAAAGTTGATGGCTTATTGGCTATTTGGGGCACTAGAGGTGGTGTGGCAGAAAATTTTGTAATAAGTAGAAAATAATAGGATAAAAATAATAATTATGTTATAGGCTTTACCAGTCAAATCCCTATGAGATATTGAATTCTGATGCCTCTGCTGTCACCTCACCTACTTGTCACTGCTCACTCACGATTCAAAAGAGAGACAGTGAGCCAAGGGTTGCTTTCTCTTATATAGTAATCTGCCACCCATACCTCCCCCTACCGCCACTGCCTTGCCACGCCCAAAGTCAGGTCCAGCTTACAAATAATGGTGGATAGAATTTAAATGTTAATTTAAAATTACTGTTGAGTCATTGTTCTGTTTGTATTTGTGTGTTTTGAATTTTATTTACAATATTTCAAATTATGATGATTATTAAAAACATATAATTAATTTCAATATCGATTTGCAGTAGCAATAGTTATTAAAAATAAATAAAATCAAAAGAACATCTCTGAAAAATATTTGTAAGATTTAGAATTGATCAATTAATAATTAATACATAGCCTAATAATCAAATTGATAATGAAAATATCAAAAATAACAATAATAGCTTTGACTTCAACTCTATTAATCTGCATATCATACATATATATATATATATATATATATATATATTTAAATACTTACAATTGGTATTTTAAAATATGAAATTAGTTACATGAGAGAGCATACAAATAAATATTCAAATAACATTTTTAATGATTGAGACCAGATTTCAAATCAATAAAACCGACATTAATTTTATTTAAAATTCATTCATACCTTCAAAATATTATTAAGTTTGTTACAATATTGAAACAGAAATTCTTGGTGATCACGTTTTTCAAGTAAGACTGAATGCAATTTAATAATTTTAAATACTATATGTGGATAAGTAGTTATTTAAATTTGTACTCAATATGTATAATCACATAGCTTAAAAAATCTCTATTTGCTTATTTATAAAATTCCTGAATTGAAATTACAATTTAATTTTTTATTTCAGTTGAGCGGTTTTTTTTTAGAATATTTATCATTAGTAGTTAATAGAGTTAGTTAGCATGCAACATTCCAACATAACTATATGTTAGTAATGCTAATTCTATATCTATATTACACGGTTAGTTCTACATATCTATTTCTACTAAATTTTCAAAGTATCTGGTCCTTCATAGATTTTTGAGGAAACGTCAACGGCTCAACTGATAGTAGAAATAATTGGGTGTTGAGAGTAATTTTCTCTTCGAAATTTCTACTACAGAAAACGAAATGCAGTTGCGTTGTGAACTTGCATGTACTTCTCATCCTGTAATAGTACCTCCGAATTCTTTTGTGATGTTACAGTTTCAAAAACAATCTATTTCAGCTGTTTCTGCCGGAAGGTTGAACACTAGCCGATTTATTAATGAATCTGTTTCACCTGGTACATTTTCAAATGGAACACGAACGAATATTCTATTCCTGTGGAAACATACAAAGTGCATTATTGTTCCGGACATCATTGGAATGTATTTGAAGAATGAATCTTTCACATATTGTTCTGCGTGAAGAGAGCTGTGAGCTTCAACTTCAAACAGAATTATTAATGCTGCGAAATGAAGGGAATGTATTCTTCTAACGCATCTGTCAGCAAGGGAATCCATTTTATTCACTTTGCAATCGTTTCAACTCGAGTATATCGCTTTTGAAGTTCCGCTGCTTGCCTCTGAAAGGAAACTTGATTCCATTTTAATTGGGCAATAACGAATTCAAGGAGTTCACGCTTTTGTTATTCTCAGAATCGTGTTCAATTTGTGAGTAAACAGTAAACTATATTTTATTCTATCTACGATGCAACATGGTTCACTATTCATTCATTTTCATGACACTTTACCTTTATAAAAATATTTCAATTTATCGTCAACCCTATTATGAGAGAAGGTTGGGGAAGAGAGGAATGTTCTTCGTTTTATAACCAACAAAAACGTGTGTGAATTGTTTACTTTGAAAGTATTGGTTTCCATTCCAATATTGGGATGAAATTTGTATGATGATTTCCATACTGCCATCACAAACTTGATTTCTACTGGTGAGTTGATCAGTCTCTTCTATCGTTATATTGCATGCAAATGATGTAATGGATATGTTGTGTAATAAGCTGAGAAAATATTAAGCTAGTTAAAATTACAACTGAAGATGCAGAGAAGCATAGCATTAAAGTTTTATCTTCTTCTATAACATAGCAAAGTTGTCATTCTTGATTAAGTTATATTCATGACTATGAGATGGGTGTTGTACTTTTTTATTGAAAATACATCATAATCTGAATGCAGACTTCCAAAATCGCATGTTATTGTCATAACATTGCACTGTGAGAAGTTCGAGTCAACTAAGCTATCTTGCTCCCTATCACTTTGTTAGACATTCCATGTTTAAAATGAATGCACTATCATCCTGATTGTAGCCACCAGAGCCATCACCAAAAGTCTACTGGGGAAATGCAGTTTGGTATCCATAACTGTCACAAGCATAGAGTGTCGACGTTGGTGGAAAGACTGCAATGCAGCGCAGCCGATACGTGGCATAGTTTGGAGTTGTCGCACTCAAACGAATATTGTTATTTATTTAGAAGTTCAGTGATTGCGGCGGCTGCCTCTATGCTCTATCCCCTATCGCTGGCCGTCACTTGCAATTTGTAAACTGGTCCGGGCCACTGTAAATATTCCGTTCAGCGTTCAACTGCTCTGTGCAGCAAACGGCGTCGTGGCGTTCGTCCTAAGACTAATATTAACTCGGCAGAGTTCGCTCCCAGTTCATATATTGAGCTTGGAATGGCGTACGAATGAAGTGCCAGCTCAGACACCATAATCATGTATTTGTATGCTGACATGTTTGAATGATCCCGATTTATTAATAATGATGTTTCTTTCACCCTGCTACGTTTGGTTAGGTAATTTGAGAAAATTTATTAGACTAGTAGATACGATCTCGGATATCAGAGTATAAAAACTGGTTCATACCGCACGATTGTTATAATCGTACCCCTACAAATATGAGATTATTTATAACTTTATCTTTATTGACTAGTCGACTTGACCATATTGAAAAGCTATTTCACAATACTATGCATACCATACTATTAATAATTTTCTTAATGTGATCTTACTAAGTACGATTTTGAAAGGCTGGAATGCATACCTAATCAATAAGTAGTATGATTTTGATACTAGTGCCGTAGTATTCTGGATTCGAAAATTGGATGGAATCAGGAAATTCTGTATCACGTCACCAAGGCTGCCGTTCTTCTAGCCAATCATCTTTACCTAAGTTGTTCCAGTCATATGATTCCTAAAATAATTTCAGATTTCACATGTCTGATGAATTAGTATAGAACAATATCAATTTTTTGCAAGTTATTTGCAACTTTAGAGTCGTATCTCGCATTCCTATCGCTATCGCTCCTTATCGCTTCATGTAATCCTCTTCTTTCTATTTCCTGACGGTAATTTGTAACCCAATACTAATTTAAATTGTATAACTAATTATCATTCACTTAGTAATCACTTGTTATTATCCTTTATAAAAATATTCGAAATGATTTGTTCTTTCTTAAACAAATATGTAATTCTTATAAATGATTACTCAATTCATATAAATAAGTCTCAACCAGATGAATCTGGAAGCCCGAGGGCTATCCATGAATCCGATTTCAATTGCAAATGATGAGGAAGCTCATTTTAAAAATCATATATGTTTCTATAGAAGTAGGCCTAATAGCCTCACTTTTTTCCTTTTCAATATCCTTATAATGCAAACAATAAAATGTAAAAAAAATTCATACAAGCATCGCTGCACATTACTAAAAGAAACATTCATCCCAAATTTCAAAGAAATCGGTTCACGCGTTCCACCATAAATGTGTTACAAACAGACAAAATGCAGTACGGTTGACTTGAAACAGAGACCTCTCTTCGTTCCATGAATTGTAGGCTTCCGAAGAGAGAAATCTCCTACATTATAAAACTACATCTACAACAACAAAGAAATTGTATACACAAGGAGAGTACCTGAAAAATGATTCCACGACATTTATTGCTCTCCAGTCTTGACTAACTTCACTGCAGACTGCTACTTTGCTATTCTGCATTATTCTGTCTTCTGCTATACTGTACTTCCATCACCTTTTCTTTTGGAATTCTGCACAGTAAAAATGATTTGGAATCTTTTGGTAGTAGAGTGATCTAATAAACAGATGAATATCAATTTTATTCACAAGAGAAAAATACATAGCTAGATGCAAGAAAGAAAAAAAAAAGAAAATCCACTACTACAAAGGCTTGTGCCTATGTGAGGAGCCTCCCACATATGATATTATTTTGTTATATTGTCAATTTTTGTGCTTTTTACAGAGAATTGAAAAATTTTCAATTTTAATGTAATTATAATTTTGATAAACTAATGTTCTGATGGAAATCACCCTACCCAACTATGGCGTGTGCTATGTTTTAGAGTAGAGGTGTTATAATCTTATAATCTACCGCAAGTTATTTTGAAGAAGCTGAAGATTTCCTGTTTTAAGAAAGAACATAACTGTGAGTTATAAATATTCAATAAAACAAAGTAATAGCTCATTCAAAATATTATTTGTAGTAATGGTTCTGATTGATCTCATCCTATTTTGAAACGTGGTCTTTTAATAGTAATTATAGCTCTACAGATAGTATTTTCCATATGCTCTCATTTAATCCTCCTCCAATCTCAACATCTACAAATCACGCAATTCAGCAAACTGAAAACAGTATTTGAACGCAGCTCGTGCAACCGACCAGGATCGGACAAAACGATTTGTCATGCAAGTGCTGCTCCAACTCGTCTCTTTCGCTGTTTGCGGCTCTATCGTTTATCAAGGCCGGTGAGCCGGGTGGATTCGTCTACATCATCTATCATATCTCTCAATCAATCTCCCGAAAAATGAGTCGCGGATGAATACAGTACACTACAGTGGTAGCACAAGCCACTCAATGGATTTCCTCGAGCGAAATTGATTTTCGTCATGACCGTGATGGATAGACCGACCCGTGTCCGCGCGCGGGTGCATCTGCAGGTGCGTCTGCGGGCACAATTGTATGGTCTTACCGCACCTGATCAACAAACCAACATCCTAATCCAAAGGCTCTCTTCCTATTCAAATGAGAACTGCAATCATCTACCTGCTAATACCTCCTTGTTAAACTGCAACCACAACTTAATATCTTCTGTAACGTGCGATAGTGCTCAGGGCTACAATAAATCAACTCCTCGATGGAGCTTGAGAGCAATGTACTAACATACAGATGTTATGTATTAAGGTGCATTTTCCAATCGTTACGTTCACAGTGTACTATATTTTTGATTCAATGGAGCCTAATTTCGAAATAGTATACTTCATGATTTAGTTCTGCACTCTGATGACACAACAGTGTCAGTCATTCGTTTGAAACAACTTCCACTTTTTAGAAATTTTGTTTTCGTTAATAAATTGCCATATTTTCGATTCCAGGGCACCTCATTCCGATGCAATCACGCCTCATTTTGATCCGATTTAAAGTTTTTAAAGTAGCTGCTACCTGTTAATTTATTATTATATTTTAGAATAATATGCTTGTGATGTCGGCGAATACTTGCTCAATGGATGAGATGATTACTGGTTGGCATGTAAGTAGAACCCTTACAATCTTATTTGTCCAGAATAACCTTAGGGCTTCAACTTCATGCTCTAATAAGCGTGAAAATAATTGACTGAACGAAGAGAGTTCTCTGTTTAATATTGACCGTTTTGCATTTGTCTGTCTGTTTGTGAAGCATTTATGGCCGAATGCATGAATTAAATTCTATGAAATTTTGCATGGATCTTTCTTTAAGCAATGTATGTGGAAGGATTTTCAAAATTTGCTCGCATTAAATGATATTTAGGAGAAAAAAGGGAAGGGACCCAGGCCTTCTACATGTATAAGAGACATGATTTTCAAAATGAGCTTCTCTATCATTTTGTTATAGGCTCTATCACTGAGATATGTTGGCAGATTTTCTAGAACCAGTTCATATTGGTGGAGAGACCGGCTAGTCGGTAGAGCTGGGCATCTGCTTAGAGCATGTCATCTTTTCAGGTTGCACAGAGAACTTTGAAGAGAAAAAAAAGACAAAGTACACAAGCTTCACACATGGTCATGAAAAGCCTCTTAGTGGTGTGAGAGTGTGATAACAATTGAAATGTTTATATTTATAATCAGTGTTGAGACATTATGGTTTGATATAGAGGCAAAGAAAAACTATAGGATTCAATGAATAATGGAAAAGTAGAACATTAGTTCAATTCAATTTCAATTCAATTGTTTATTGCCACAACTTTATGACAAAATAATTTAATGGTTACAAATTAACATATTAACAGAAAGGAAATAGAAGAAACCTAACTAACCAGAAATTAAAAAAAAAACTAAAATTTGTGTTCAGGCACCACCAGCAAAAGAAAAGACTTTGATCGCTGGTGGGAGTCGCAAAAAGTCCGATTCAAATGACATTTAAGATAAAAATTTCAACTTACAGAATTAAATAACAAATTTGAACCAATCCCATTCTATTACACTGTATAGAATAGTACAAATAATAAGTTGGCGAATGCTTTCTCTCTCCCTCGCTATCATAGGCGCTCCGATTTCAGCGGCCGGTGTCATGTTACACGCCTTTGTTCTAGTTGAGCTGCTGTAGTCAATTGTAAAATTTATAAAAAAATTTAATTTATTGAGTTCTAATAATGGCATGGTGAATCGTTGGAAACCTTACGATTGAATAAGCTTATGGCTCCACGATTGAATAAGCTTCCATGTAATCATAAAAAGAGTAATATAACCAGTGTGCAGTGTGGAAGAGAGGACGGGTTCCTGAAGACTGAAGATGTGGGAGTGGGTTATTTTATCAGGAGAATCGGAGTTTTAATTCAAGGGTAATCACCAGTTCTCAATGAAATTAAAGCGACCTAGTATTCATTTTAATTATTTTCAAATTGTAAGCCTGAGACACATTACCCTAAGAGAATAGAATAGAATGGCTGCCTTTATTTTTTACCTGGGAGGGCGAAGTTGGAGTGCAGCCGGCCCTCTCTTCCACTTAACCCTCCCCTACAATTCAATTGATATAAGTTAACATAATTATTAGAATAGAAGAACAAAACAAACAGAAGAACTAAAAAATAGGAGATTGAGAAACGATTATCAAGTAAAACATTAAAAGAAAGAATAAATAAAATCAAAGTATTGAAACACACACACCAACACACACACACACGCCAAACCCTAGCCTTGCCTAGCCGAGTCCTCCAACCCTCATCCACCGCAAGACAGCCGCACTGAACCGACGACGCTTCCCAATGCGTTTCAGGTCAAGAGGCAATGAATTTCACAATCCGCAAGCTGTCACTCGAAAATACTAACTTATCAAACATTACTGTTCGGTGAGTAGGCCAGTAGTTGGGAACCATGCCTTGCTCCACCACGGCCAACATCGCTCAAATAACGAAACCCTACCGCCAAATACCTAGGAGATTTCGCTTTCAGAAGTTTGTGCATGGACTGAATTGCATGGTATGATCTACTTTCAGAGAGAGAGAGAGAGAGAGAGAGAGAGAGAGAGAGAGAGAGAGAGAGAGGGAGAGAAAGTGAGAAAGTTGAGCAATCACTGGGCAGATTCCACTGAAAGTCACACTGAAAAATTTTATTGTGAAATTTAGGGAACATTTCATAATATTGTTATTTACATTACTTACTTTTAATATAATATTTTGGAACATTTGAAGAAATACTCTTGAGTAATAATATTAGTAATAATCTTGAGTAGCTAATTTTTTTAAAGTAATATTTTGGAATAATTAAAGTAATACTTCAGTAATGTTTCTGGTAATCATTTGGATTAATCAAATTTCAAATACGACTTTTTATTTTTTGTAACTCAAGGGTATTTCATTGCTATTTAATTTTTTTTAATTTGTTAAACCTTCAAGTAATAAGTTATAGGAATCAGGTTGTTTTGATTTTATATTGGTTGTTTCTAATTAATTCCCCTTGCATTGCGTTGGCGGTTTGGCCATGGTGATGGCTTGAATGGCTTGTGACTGGTCGGTTTCCATCGGCCATGATGAGGTGTCCAAGGTACTCTAGCTCGCTTCTTTCAACCTGGCAGTTGATTGGTTTCAGCATCAAGTTGTATATTTCCAAACGTTTTAGTACCTTTGAGTTGTGTAACAGGTGTCCCTTCCAGTTGGAGCAGATTATTATGTCATTATTAAGTATATATAGAAGAAACGATCTATATTTAAGGGAAGTGATAGCCACGAGCCGTAGCTGGTATCTGTTCAATCAGAGAGATAAGCTGCGTTCTCGTAGGTCCCGTTCGTAACGGTGACCGATTAGATTGGCCAGCAAAAAAGACACTGTTCTCTGCTGTAAAATCACTTCCCGGTGGTTCGGAACCCACCTAAAACTGTAGGTCCAACTCATCAATCACCATCATCCAACTCATTACCCACGCACAGGTCTCAGACCTATGTGGGCTTCATCCTCAAAAAAAAAAAAAAAAAAAAAAAAAAAAAAAAAAAAAAAAAAAAAAATATAGCCACTGAAGGCTGTGTTTATCATCGATTAAAACAGCTAGGAGCATTGTGTAAGCCAAAAAATGGTATGACCTTGAACTGTAGCTTTTCTCGATAGGGTATGGTGAAGGCAGTGTATGTTAGTGAGTCCAATGGAAGGGAGTATCTCACATCGTCTAGATTTCAGATCGTCTAGGTGCTATTTTAAAACGAATCTGGAGTATGTGAGACGGCTGGAAGTTTCATGCGCTGATCGTCTCAGATCGTCTAGTATTCACATCGACTAGCGTCTCACTTCCTCTATATTTCATATCGACTAGGTTCCATAGCAGCCAGGCCGGTACAGTCAGCTACCGACTAAAATAGAGCCCGCCAGCTGTAATCACACGTTCTAATTATTCCATATCGTTTCACAATGCCATTTCACTATCTGAATTCCAACGAAAAAAAAAAATTTTGGTACACTTGACAAATGGTATTACGTGATCCCAACAATGCAAAAAAACATCAATTTGAAGCAGTCGTTCAGCTTTTAAAATGTTTCAAAAATTTTGAAATGTGAACTGAAAAAAAACTCTAATAGAGAATGTTTCCCATTTTCATGGAAAGTTTTAAAAGTGGGAAAGTTGTAGATAGAGATCTTATCTTGAGTTTATATTTCAAACTTTTATCTCTATAAGGTGAACCTTCTTCTCTTTGAATTAGGAGCAGAGTTTACAAGTTGGATAAATAAAACTAAGCACTTAGTTCCTTTCAAGTTGTTTAACAATTTAGTTTTTCTTCTACAGTTATTCACTGTTATTCTTTCAATGCTATTAATTGCTATATTTACAAAGTTTCATTTTGATGTACAGTATACAACGTTTTCAATATGGGCCTACAGCAATATTTAGCTAAATTTATAACAGAAATATACAATGCCGTGGATAATTACTATCCTATAGCCTACACTGGATAAATATACTGCAAATACTTTCAATAACTTACAATAAGAATAACTATTTATGTTATAATAACTTACAATTAAGGGAAAGGCTCCGTTGAGCCTGCCTTTGGTTAGTCAGTTAGAGACATTATATTCTATATCATATGTCAGAATTGAATTACGTTGATTTCAACTCTAACTGAAAATCATAAATTCAAATCGATTTTTCAAATACGAGTACCTTTGAATAAACTCTACATAAAGAAATATTTCTTATTGATTTCATAATTCCTAATTCATGCTCTTTATTTTTTATTAATCTATCCATATTGCAGGAATATTTGTCTATCAAGTCTCATTTTTAATTATTTTTGAACATGCAGGGTTTTCTTCTCAAAAAATTTCACGAATTATGGAAGCTGTACGTACATAAATCATTTGATTTCAAAATCAATAGACATTGGAAATTATGTTTTCACTATCATTGCCATAATGAATATCTATATCATGTCTTAACAGGAAAATGTCGCAAATTTTGTCCAGTTTTTTTTTATGGACATGTATTCCATTTTTGTGAAATTCAAATTCGAGTTATGGAGTTCGCTGTATCCACTGCAATCAATAGGAGAGGGATTGGGGGGGAAAGTTTTGGGAAATGAACTCTCAAAAACTGATTTTTAGCAGTTTTTTGCGGAGGATAGTATCCACAAAAGTTTAAAGCTTGTGCGTGTGTAATGTGATTGATGTTGATGAAAGATGAGAGAACCTACAGTCTCAGCTACAAAGGTAAATGGCTGTAAACAATATCAGAGCAGCTGGAAAAGTTGAAAACAGTCAAACGGTCACCGTTTTTACCGCTGTCACGAGTATTACGTGACTTATCTTCTATTGCTAGGAAGACCCAACGATTTCTATACATAAATATTCATGTAGCCCCATAGAAATCGTTGAGTAGAACACGTTAGCAATCATAGAACCATCCACTACTCAAAAATAAGTTCTTGATATGAGTCGGTAGTGTTTTCAAGTGAATTTATTTCATTTACCATTCAAGGAATTTTGAGTGGACCGGACCCCCGGAATGGAGAAGTCTCGGTACACAGGCTAGACAAGAAGGACAAGGATTCATGATGAATCATTCTGTACAAGCAAGCACAAGTTCCCTATCTTCTTTGTCTAAATCCAAAAACCATTGTAGGCTACATGTTTTTCTGGATTGTACAGCGATGTGCAATGATGAAAAATTATTATAGAAGCACAATAGCCTATAATTAGCTCATAATTATTATGTCTGAATTTAAGCCAGTATGATTTTTTACCAAGAGTTTTGGTGAATTTTTTAATAAATGAAATGTTTGTAGAATCCTGTTTCTGCTAGATTGTGTTCATGAAGGAAGACTCGAAATGAAAACCCTCAAATCGAATTCAACATATTGAGTAGGTATTTGAATAAAGTATGTATTTAATGAAAAATCGTAACTTTTTATTTCTCCTGTGTTATTGATGAATTGGTAGCCCTTCTACAGTTTCACTCTGATACAGCGTCAATAATATTGACAATAAATGATGTTATAACTAAGTCATACTGTATTTGTTTTACGGAATCACAGTGAGCTCTATATAACTTTCATTGAACTGAATATTGAGACCATGGAAAATTGACAGTTGATAAGGCCCCCACCGACCCCGTTGCGCAAAGGTAACGAACAAGTAAAAAGGAACAAACTGTTTTGATAACTTTTTTATGAGTTTGTGATACAGTATTTCAGTGGATCTCAATGATAGAAAAAATGAAGGATGTAGTTTTATTCAAGTGAATCAAAAACCTAGGTAGCAAGAGTAAAATCCTATTACATTAAGTGAGCAATTTCTGTATCTGTATACCGTATTTCTATCCAAAATTTAAGATTAGCACAACATTTGTGAGTCAGAAATGATTTCAAATGCAAAATGAAATTGGTTTTGTCCAATGTTTTTCTATGAAACACTTGAAACACAGCCTCCCTGAGCGGAGCTCAGTTCATTTCTTCCATTTAATAATGATGTTATTCTATGGTGGAAATTTTCCATATATAATGCGATTAAGTTATAATAATACAGTACTAGAAATATTTTTCTGCCACTCTAGAATGTCTTTTTTATTGGGTGAAAGGTTGAAACACATACATTTCACAGCTAATAAAGAGAACTTCCTCAATTTCGAGTATTTTTTTTTTTTTAGGATGAAGCCCACATCGGTCTAAGACCTGTGCGTGGGTAATGAGTTGGATGATGGTGATTTATGAGTTGGACCTACAGTTTTAGGTGGGTTCCGAACCACCGGGAAGTGATTTTCAGCAGAGAACATTTTAGATAAATGGGCTAGTGTGTGGCCACGAATCTGGAATCTGAATTTCTTCCTTTTTTGCGCGATTTAGGTTCGGGTGGAAAGGATGAGTCATACATAAAGTTTGTAGAATTATTTATATAAAAATGGCTAGTCTCGATACGGCAATATTTGTTTAGTGTCGCCGGGCTGTCGCGCCGGTAATTGCTTATTTCCCGTCTAGTTCATCCCCTCTCTATTTCTCAAATACTGTTTTTCAATCTCATACCAAAATTTAGCATCAGTTACTGCTGCTAGTACAGCAATAAGGCTGTGCAGGCAATTGTGAGTCTGGAACTTTCGCTAGTTGTGAGTGTATATATACCAAGATGGAAGGCGTCATTGAGATAACGGGAGATAACGGTTTTTGTGAATGAATAAATAAATGAATAAAATTAAAAGTACCCTGCTATCAGATAGAATTTTAATAAAACAAGATTAACCATGACAAGTGATAGGCTAAACAATATATTACAATGAGTTCAATCAGGATCCTGAATTAAAATGATAGGTTTCACATAAAACATGATTACTGGAAAAGTGTATGCAATTTGTGGACCTACATTTCAATTTAAAACTTAAAGACATTGCATTACAAGAAGATTGAGTAAATATAATAAAATAACTAAGATGATCACCTATCTCTAAACATGACTGCATAATATCCTACTGAATCCGGATTCTTTCTAATATTCAACAAATAAAATGGTAGCAGCACTGGAATCCAAGCAGGCTAATCAAATCATCGACTTTTCATTTCATATTATTCCTATCTATTATGATTTTATTGTCCAAATAGCCTACATTGAAATAAATGATCATATAGACAATAATAAGTATTTATTAATTATGATGTTTGAAATTTAGCAGTTTGAAAAATTGCAGGTTAATTCAAAGAAAATCAGCTTGAATCAACAAATTATTGGTCTAACTAATGATGCGAGAGTTGATTCTCTCAATTAGTATTGAATCGTAAGCCCCAATTAAATCAAATTTGGAATTGATTCAAAACAAGCATCTACAACACTAAATTTAAAAAAATCCAATCCTGGCTACGCAACAAAAATAAATTTTCAAAAATGAAAATGAAAAACAAAACAAAAATGCTTGCTTATCGCTTCCGGAAGTTATTATTGACACAGCGCAGAAAATAGCCTACTTCTTTCTTCCTAGCAAAATTGGAATTGTTTCTCTATAAACATGTGTTTATGTAGGCCTATATTTAGGATTAGGATACCGGTATATAATTAATTGTTCTGGAAATATTGTAGCCAATAATTATTGTATTTATGTCTTTTTGTAAGTTTTCGGCTGTGCGTTTACAATAAATAATACGTTTAATAGTAATATTAATATAATAGTTGAGTATTCAATGGTTTTATATCAAATAAACCCTGAATCCACATCTTTTTTTCTGTTGATGATAAGTCTATGACTTTTGCTTGGGTAATGAGGTGAAGGATGATACAATAAATGCTAGATGGAATGGGAATCGAACCCATGACCGGAGCAGCGATAGCAGACTGAAGTTGCGACGCTCCAGTCCACTAGGCTACGCCGGGTCGCCATCTTCCATCTAGCCAACACTTCTATCATCATTTCTTTGCGAGTAAGACAGGTTGATTACTGAATCTCGTTAAAATGGATAACAGAAAGTAAGTTACTGAGATTGGCAAGTTCACAGAGCATGCTTTGCTAGCACTTACTTCAGTGGCGTACAGATAATGGAGCGAGTGGAGCAGTCGCTCCAGGGCGCAAGGCTCTGAGGGGCGCACCGTTCTTGAGAGAAAATTGCCTTTTACTTACAAAAAATGTATTACTATAATGAAGGCCAAAAGGGTAGAATTGAAAAAAAAACGTATGTATACATCGCTGCGCATTACTAAAAGGAACATTCATGTCAAATTTAAAAGAAATCGGTTCACGCGTTCAGCCGTAAATGCGTTAAAAACAGACAGAATGCAAAACGGTCGAGTCAAAAGTAGAAAATAGACGAAAAGGAGCAAGAAAAGATAGTGAAGCCAAAACAATTTAAATTGGGTGACAAAATATATAGCAATTTCAAGTAATTCAATAAGACTAAATTTATTCTGGAAAAATAAATCCACAACAAGTTCAATGGTTTTTATATTAACAAGAATAGGAGTGAAATACTTTACTTTTGAATCCTATTTCCAAAATATAAGAAAATGTCTATAGGAATAACTTGCAAAATGCTAGAAAAATAACTGTAAATAAATTTTTAAAAAGTGAAAAAATCCAAAACAAGCTGTTTGGAAATTGATAAAAGCAGAATCTGGCCTGGCGAAAAATCATTCATCGGAGATTCGCATCTATTTGTGTGATTCGTGTACTTTTTTGCAGATTACGTCTTGGAGACTCCAATCAACAAAAAAAAAAAAAAAAAAAATCAACTGGAATAAATAAAATCACTTTCCTGCCTAGTTTAATTTTTATAATAGTAAGTATGCTCATAGTTTATTATGAACGATTTTGAAATCGAATTCGAATAGGAAATTGAATCGAAATCGAATAGGAAATTGCAAAATTCCCATACATGTACAGCTTACACTACCAAGATAACTTGAGACTTGGAGTACCTTCTATTATTAAAATCCATTCCAAACAGACTAATCTAATAGCCTCCTATTCAACTGTCTAGAGTTTTACTGTGTGCAGTCAGGAGGTTGAAGTCACTTCAATTTTCTGAGCTGAGACTCAGTTTTTCCAGGAAGTAAAGTCTATCATCACAGTGACTTGAATTGTGTCGTGATACACATTTTATGAAGTTATGAGTACTTCTGAATCTTCTCACTTCAGTTTCAAATTAGTATATTACGTCACTAGACTGGAAAGTAACGTTTTGCCGGTCGAGCATATGAAAGTTTATGCACGAGGCGCAGCCGAGTGCAGAAACGTGAATATGCGAGAACCGGCAAAAGTTTACAGCCGTGTAATGTACGATAGTTTTTGTTACACTTGATAGAAAGGCATGATACAATCAGCTGGATAATAATTATGCGAGACATTCAAAAGTATTCAAGACAATTATCGAATCAGCTGCTTTAATTAGATTCAGAATTTGATGGGCGAATTCCCATATATGAACCATAATACTGATAGCCTAGTGCAATCAGCTGGATAATATTCGATGTACTGTAAATTATTGACAAAAATATTTTCCCCACCAATCCAAGAAATGTCGAAATGGGCTATTGTAATTTATTTTGAATCTTTATTTAAGTATAAGAATGTTTCATATCAATTCAAGGGTAGCCCTAACCAATTTGAGCAAGAAAGGTCCCAGGATGGGGGGGGGGATAAAATTGCGTTTATCCACTGGAAGAGACATAAGGGCGAAGCTGGTCTCCCCAGATCCCGATCCCTTTCCCCTTGGCGATGGACAGTTTCCAAGTTATCAAATCGAGTTTAAAACCGATTAAAACCAGTTGAAATTTATTTCAAATTGGTTATCGATTTAAAAAAATCAACACTTCCCTGCTCACGACTGTTTTCCCTGATGATTGGAAATTCTCAATTGTTATCCCCTTGAACGAAGTTCCTAATCCTATTTCTCTTTCTGATTATAGGTCTATTAGTATCTCCTAGTGCTTACCAAAGTTTTAGAAATTCTTGTTCATGACCAGATGAGTAAGTTCATTGCTAGATAAGGTTTGATCAGTGAGTTTCAGTCTGGTTTTAGAGAGGGACTTAGTACCCTTCTGAGAGTCACTGATGATATTCGTAGGGCATTGGATGGGTAAGAGTTGAATCTGATCGTTCTAGTTGACCTCAGTAAAGCCTATGACTACATTTTTCACCCCATTCTATTTTATAGATTAGTAAATATGAGCGTCTCTCATTTCACTATCCCTCCACGGTCCCGATCCCTACCCCCTTGGCGATGACTCAAGCACAGTTTTCAAGCACTATTAACTTTAACCCGTGAAATGAGTTAAAATAGGAGGATTTTAAGTCTAGAAACGATCAAAATGTGGCTATAGATAGGTTACTTTTCCGGAGGGAGGGCCCCTGGACCCCCTTTTGAGCATGAGAGCCACATATTTTTCATCATAATTGTGAAAAGACAGCTTTGAAATATGGGCCTACTGTGAAGGTAGACTATAGAGTTTGTCTGTCACAATTAAGGGCAGGCTTATCGGAACCTTTCACCAAGTTATAGTATTGTGTTCGAATTCACTTATTTTATCTTTTGTGACATACATTCATATGATAATTTATTACTTTGATAAAAGCATTGTAATTCAACAAGAAACATATTTTTAGAATGAATTTAAGTGGCGTGTCTTGGAATGAAGTCAAAGATAATATCTGATTGAGGTAGTACATTATCATTGTTGTTAGTGAGGGGGGAGGGCTAGTTTGTACCCCCCTCACTAGAAATTTCTGGTCACGCTTACGGGCGGTGGGAAAGAGAGGGTGGAGGGGAATTTTCGCAAAAAAGGTCAGCAAAAACTCATTCATGACCCCCCCCCCTCAAATTTAGAGCTGGGACCACCCTTGTATAAGATAAGAAGTCACTCATCTCAAGTGTTGAGGTAGTGTAGTGATAGCTGCTTCCAGTTCTTTGTCACTTTCAAAATATATCCTCACAAAAAGTCCTTCAGTTTATATGTGAAGCATGTTTGTCAAAAAGACTTGGTTTTTTCAAATTTCAAAACGGGTATTACTTTCCGGATGCCTAAGTATATTGAACAGCATTTAAAGAAATTTGAAGGACTCTATAAAGCAATTTGACAATACGTTTTAACTCTTTCATTTGATGGAAATAAGATCGTAGAAGCTTTAACACTGATAAACCTATTCATATTTCATGAATGTTTTAGTCATATTGATCATTTAATTTAACCTTTTTCATTGTTTCAAGCTCGATTTATGCAATGAACTTTTAAAAATTCCAAATAAGTAGGTTGTAACTCATGATTTGTGATTTAGGCTACATTGAAATGATGATGATGATGTGAATTGGATTGATTAGGGATAAACAGAAGAAACAATTCAGTATACTTGTGATTTATTGAAACAAAGTTAAAAGGAATAGCAGATATTGAAATAACTACACAGTAGTTATTTTCAAACAGTTTGTTTCTCATAATTTTCACAAAAATAATCTATTTTGTTCAGTTTGATCAATTGAGCAATTTATTGATATGCTGTAGTTATATTTTTAAAAGAACTGCCATGAGTATTCCGTCAGAAGGATGGTCTTGGAATAAAATTTTGTGTATTACTAGGCTAATTTATACAAGAAATTTCAAGTACTTCAATAGAGAATTCTTGTTATTGGACCCTATCATCAGAGTTGTTAACAATTCATTAAGAAATCAATCTTCTACCTTGTATTAATTAATTGAGATTGGGACACTTATAATATTGGACCTTATCATTAGAGTTGTAATCAAATTATTGACAAATAATTATTTTGTACAATGACATTTGTAATGTTTCTGTTTTTTTATGTGGCAATAAATTCAATTCAATTCAAATCAATATATCAGCTTGTTTTATGCTAATTGAGACAGAAGTGATGGGAAATACTGAATCATATCTTATGGCGAAATTGAACGCCACTGTGCTGGGCGTAGCGAGAGGAGTCCACTTTAATTGGAACCGAGCATACTAGACGAAGTGAGAACTGGACGGTTTGAAAACTAGACGCTCTGCGACAGCGTAACGCAAGAAACTAGAGGGTCTGCAATCTAGACCACCTGACACAGAGAACTAGATGGTTTGAAAACTGGACGCTGTGACATACTAGACGCTCTGCGACACTAGACGGTCCGAAATACACCCCAATGGAAGGGGTACTTGCCAATAGACTCTAATGAGCTGACGACTGTTGCTGTACCAAGGTTCCTTACGGTATCATGCAGTTTGACCTGTGATGGCCAGTTGGAATAGTGATGGAATTCAGCTGGTGGTAGTCGAACCAGAGCCTCATTCAAAAAGGTCTACAGTTCACAGAACTACTATTATATGACTATAATTATTATGAACAAGTCAGTAGGGCAGACTGCCGCTTCTGTCACAGTTTTTCTTCAACCTTAAATTTAAGGTTAACCTAAACGAATCCAATTAAACCTAACTCAACCTGAAATAGGTAAGTTTAAGTCGAATCAACGTAATCTATCCGATCTCAAAAATTCCCATTTTCACGGGAGCTAAAAATCACGAAAAAATTTGAACTTTTTAACCCCTAAAGGGAATTCAAATTTGAAGACGCCATCTTGTTCAGCATTTCAAGGCATCCCAAATTCATGTATTAAATACAAATTTTCGATCACGATTAATTGGGGAAAAAATAATAATAAAATTTAACCTTAAATTTAAGGTTAACCTAAGCCAACTATCCAAATCCAACCTAACCTGCAATAGGTATAGCAATACCTTGCAGTATAGCTGTATAGTTGTATAGTCAAATTCGAATCAACACAATCTATCCGATCTCGAAAATTCTCATTTTCACGGGAGCTAAAAATCACGAAAAATTTTAACGGTGGTTAAATTTTAACGTTGTTTTTAATGGTGGTTTTAACAGAAATTTTAGCGAAGATTAACAATCTCCAGTATAAAAAACTGATATAAAAAATGAATAAAAGAGAGGAACTTGCTCGAGAATTACATGCAAGTGTTAGACACAATTTTCCTACACGTCGTACAGAAATCAAAGGCGTAACAGATCTGTAACAGGCCGATCTTGTTGATATGTCAAATTACAGTACCATTAATAGAAATTTCAAATTCATACTGACAGTAATAAATTGTTTTAGTAAATTTGCATTTGCAATACCATTGAAAAGTAAATCGGGTAATGATGTGGCAAACGCCCTCAAACCAATACTTGAACAGAATAAGATAAAGAATTTTCAAACTGATGCTGGTAAAGAGTTCTACAATGCTACTGTTCAAAAACTCTTTAAAATGTACAATATCAATCACTATAGTACTTTCAGTAATAAGAAGGCGGCAATCTGTGAACGTTTCAATAGGACCCTGAAAGAGCACATGTTTCGTGAATTCACTGTACAGGGAAATTATAAATGGTTGAATCTACTCACAAAACTGTTAGACAAATACAATAACACCGTTCATTGAACCACTCGCTTGAAACCGAGTGAGGTGAATACTGAAAATGAAAAGTATGTACTGATGAATATTGATAAGGCTACCCAGCGTTCCTTCAAACTTGAAAAGCAGAAGTTTAAAATCGGTGTTAAGGTTCGAATCACTCGTTACAAGCGAATATTTGATAAAGGATACCTACCAAACTACACTAATGAGATTTTCACTGTACACAATGTACTACCAAGCATTCCATTCACCTATCACCTCAAAGACGATAACAATAAAATTATTAAGGGTGCATTCTATGAGTATGAAATGAAGAAAACCAAGTACCCAGATGTGTATCTTATTGAAAGAGTGCTAAAGAAGAAAGGCAATAAATTGTATGTGAAATGGTTGGGTTTTGATTCGAAATACAATTCATGGATTGATAATAATACATTAAAAAAATGAAGCTAAAACAGCACAAATCAAAACTGCCACTGATTAACTTTGACAAGTATTTAAATAAAAAGCAACAAATAAGACACAGTGTGCTTCTACCAAATAGTGTAAGATGTATTGTGTGTGGGCCGTCCAATGTTGGAAAAACAAATACTGTTTTTAATTTATTATTTGCCGAGAATGGTGTCAAGTTTTCACATTTATATGTATTCACCAAATCTCACCAGCAAGACAAGTATCAACTTCTCAAGGAAATTATGAGTCAAGTAGCCGAGGTTGGATTCAATCTGTACCAGCATAATGAAGAAATACCACACCCAAACGATGCACACACCAATTCAGTTATGATTTTCGATGATATTTGTATGGAAAAAACAACAGAATATTCGAGACTATTCCAGTATGGGTAGACACAACAACATCGATAGTTTCTACATTTGTCAAACGTACTCTAGTATTCCTAAACAATTGATTAGAGACAACAGTAATTTGATTGTTATATTCAAACAGGATAATCGTAATCTACAACACATATATCATGATCATGTATATCCAGATTTGAGTAGGGATGAATTCAGTAGAATGTGTGCTCAAGCATGGAATAATAATAATTTTCTAGTCATAAACAAAGATTGTGCACTGGATAATGGGAGATACAGAGTTGGGTTTGATACATTTATCCTATAATAAAAATGATACTGAAAAAGGATCTAAAAGAATTGATGGCCATCAAAAATAATATAAAACAGTTGCGTGACTCTATACGTCAAAAACATCAAGAATTATCGTATGATGCAATTAGTGAAGAAGAAAATTTACAGAAACAATATAAACCCATTACCGAATCATTGAATCAATTTAAACAACAACAACAATTATTTGATGTTAAACAGGAAATGAAAGAGGAGGAGGAGGAGGATGAGGAGGAGGTAGAGGAGGAGGAAGACTACCCCATTCTAGACTCTACTAATTTAGATACCTCTAATTTAGATACAACAAACATTTTCGATTCTTCCAATGTTCCCAGTTTTTTAGACTCTTCCAATTTAGACACCTCCAATGTTCCCAGTAATTTAGACACCTCCAATGTTCCCAGTAATTTAGATGAAAGTAGTAGAAGAGACAGTAGAGAGTCTAGTCGGAAATTTGCATCTAGAAAACGTATAGGTACATACATTGATAATTTTATGAGAACAACAAAAGGTCAAAATCTGTATGGAGTTCACTTCAATCCCACCATCAATGAATGGCAAATTGGAAACAAAGTTATCAACTTTGATGATAAAAAAATCATTATTGATGGTAATAAGTCATTCCCGCTTACACACGGTCTACTAGAGCTGCTATTCAAACCAATTCCAGATACATTCATCTATAGGAAAGGTGATCTTGTCGACTACAAACGTATACTTGAACTAACTGGAGTTCATCTTGATGCATTGGGACGTGTGAAAAGAAATACCAGTTTTAAATACACTCGCATAATTAAAGATTTATTTCCACCTAAACGTGTTAAAGGAGTTGAACAAAAGCTGGGTAGTGGAATACAACATGATATGCAAATTGAAACCTCACCTAAGAGCAACGTCTACACCTATTGGGATAATCCAAATGAATTGTGTGAAAGATTGGAATTGTTGATTAATTCAAAACTTGCCGGACACACCGGTCATGATTCAGAAATTGCATCAATAATTGAAGAATTACGTTAAATCGGTATCATTATAGGTAAAGTAAATACCCATAAGGGTCTCCCCACCACGAAAAGCCATACGAATTTACTTTACTTTACTTATAGGTGGTAATTTAGTATTATAAAAATGACTATTGATAAATTTGGACGACATTTGTATACAAGTAGAAGAGCAAATATCAATGAAGAATTGAAACAATTGGTGCAGAATTTAATTGATATCCTACAATTGATACCACTTGCAGCACACCACCTCCCAAGAGTTGATCTCAACAACATTGATCAGTGGCGAGCAATGACAGATCCAAACCTATTTGATCAGTATAGAAAATATTCAGAGGAAACTGAAAATCCATGGTTTTTTAGAGCATGGTTTGAGAGTAAATTTATCTACAAACATGAATTATAATAAAAACAAGTATGACTATTGATAAATTTGGTCGACATTTAAGTAGAAAAGAGACACTGGACTTGGAGAGAGAAGAAATGATAAACTTGTTTCAAAACGCCATTACTCTAGCACAACAAATAGATACAGTTAAAGATTTCTACTTACCAAACATTGATATTAGACAACAGTGGAAACACATGACAGATCCACAATTACTTACCAACTATAGAGAGGCTGTAAAGGGTCTCTCCATCTACAGGGTTATTATAAACGATGGACCCAATTTAATAAATTCGTATTTATTTAAATTTAAATTCAAAATGAATAATTTATACACAAATGGAAAGAAAAAGATTCAAATTTTTTTTTACATAGTTATAAATGTTCAATATGTCCCCCTTGTGCTGCACGGCAAACATCTAAATGGTAGCCAAACTCATCCCACACACGAGAAAGCATATCTGCTGTTACTGAGTGCACCGCAGCAGTGATACGGTTCTTCAGATCATCCATAGTTGCTGGTAGAGGCAGGACGTAAACAGCTTCCTTGACGTAACCCCATAAGAAATAGTCACATGGGGTGAGATCAGGAGATCTCGGTGGCCAGAAGTGTGGAGCCAGATCTTCATTTCCTATGTGTCCTATCCAACGCCCAGGAAGTGACTGATTCAAAACGTTTCGGATATCAAGATGCCAATGGGGCGGAGCTCCATCTTGTTGGAAAATGAAGTCATGTGAATCTTCCATAAGTTGAGGGAACAGCCATTGTTCCAACATGTCCAGGTAACTGATTCCAGTCACAGTTCTTTCCGCAAAAAATAATGGTCCATACACCTTTGTACGAGATAAGGCACAGAACATGTTTACCTTTGGCGAGTCTCTTTCATGTTGTAATGTTGCATGTGGATTTTGTAGACCCCATATGTGTACATTGTGTCTGTTGACTTTCCCACTGAGGTGGAACGTAGCTTCATCGCTATAAACAATACGCTGTAGAAATCCGTTATCCTCCATCATGTGTAGCATATCATCACAAAATTCAATACGCTTCACTTTATCATTAGGTTTTAAAGCCTGCACAAGTTGTAATCGATAGGGCTTGTACAGTAAACGTCTTCGCAGAACTTTCCATACAGTTGGTTGGGGTATGCCAAGTTCTCTACTAGCTCTATTGGTTGACTTACGTGGACTGCAAACAAAACTTTCTTCAATTCGTAGAACGTCATCCTCAGATACACGCGGCCAGCCTGAGCTTTTTCCTTTACACACACTTCCAGTTTGTTGAAATTGTGTAAACCAACGGCTAATGCTTTTTCTTGTCGGTGGTTCAATACCGAATTTTGGACGAAATGCCCGCTGCACTGTAACTTGCGACTCACTTTTAGCAAACTCAAGAATGCAGAAAACCTTGTGCTGCACAGTAGCCATCTCACTCACAAGTGACAATGAAACACAAAGGCGGCTGGCTGGCACAAGAACTCTAGCGGCCGTTTCTGCAACTACCGCCGCCCAATTCAAAAAATTTGAATCTTTCTCTTTCCATTGGTGTATAAATTATTCATTTTGAATTTAAATTTAAATAAATACAAATTTATTAAATTGGGTCCATCATTTATAATAACCCTGTATAATTCTTCATTTAAAAGATGGTATGAGAAAAATTATCTATATAAAAATGAATAGAAAAAATATCCCAAAAAAGTCGTCGAAAAAGAAGAGGTCAGTGAAAAAGAAGTTGGGATCTGTTATATTGGGTTCCGTAATTAATAAAGCAATTGATTTACTGCCCATGGAACTTCATATTCCCGGGTACGAATTCTGTGGACCTGCGACAAACCTGAAAAAACGATTAGCAAGAGGAGATAAAGGAATAAATAGATTAGATGAAGCATGTCGAGAGCATGATATAGCCTATAGTGACCCAACACAAAATCGAACAGAAGCTGATAGGAAACTTGCAGCACTCGCATGGGAAAGAGTAAAAGCAGCTGATGCTAGTCTTCCTGAACGAGCAGCAGCCTATCTAGTTACAAATCTTATGAATGCAAAAGTGAAATTTGGTGGAGGAGGAAAGAAACTCGGCAAAGGTGTCTATTTGAAACCGTACAAAGGTTGTGGTATAAAGAAGAAGAAGAAGGTAGAGAGTGCATTGAAAGCCATTTAAAAAAAAATCCCCATTATCAAATGTGGATATAGTAAAGTATGCAAAACAGCTTGACTTACCGTTACTTGGAGTTTTTATGAGAGATAAACTACCAAACACACCACTCAAACACCTAGAACTGGGTGTAATCAATCTGGACAATGAAATTGGTGAGGGCACTCATTGGACGTGCTACTTCAAAAACGCTAATCTATGTGACTATTTTGACAGTTTTGGTAATCTAAGTCCACCACTTGAATTTATGAAATATATGCAGGGTGTAAGAGTTCGATACAACTACAAGAAATATCAACAAATGGAGCACTCATGTGGACATCTGTGTCTATTGTGGCTGTATAAAAAATATAGTGATTATGTTTACACTAACAGCAAACGAGAAACCATTGGTTAGTGAAATATTCCCACCAGTTGAATTGGATAGCTTTGACTATGAAGTGGGTCTAGTAAACATGTACACATACAATACAATCCCAAATATTGAAATAATGTAAATAATAAGTTTGTGTATGATGGACGTGTGGTTGAAATACCAGAAGGATCATACGAATTGGAGGATATTCTAAATTATATTCGAAAAAATATTAAACTGACAAGAAGTCAACTGAGAATCAAAGCCAACAACAATATGCTACAGTGTGAGCTGTATGCAGATAAAGATATTGATCTAACTATGAAGGACAGCATTGGTCCAATACTTGGATTTCAACATGAAAAATTACTAGCAAATAAATGGCATATATCAACAAAACCTGTTCATATAATGCGTGTGAATAGTATACGTGTAGAATGCAATATTGCACAGGGTTCATACAATAATGGCAGTGAAGGTCACACAATTCATGAGTTTTACACAATTGTACCACCTGGCTATAAAATAATTGAATCACCCATAACTGTGGTGTACATGCCAATCAATACAGACACAATAAATCAAATTTGTATAAATATAATCGATCAGGATGGGAATGTGGTAAACTTTCGTGGAGAAACAATAACAGTACACTTACATATAAGAAAAAAACCAGTAATTTTATAAATTATGTATAATTACATATATAAAAAAATATGTTAATATTTACAAAAAATCATCAATCACAACAATCTGGTGCAACAGATAGGAAATTACTTATACCCAAAAATAGACAACTACTACAAAGATTAGGTTTTTTTGTATATAATAAAAATATAAACAATGAATCACCAAACTCCTCACAGTATGCAAATTGATTCAATATTCAATGTTGATGAGAAAGTACAATTCGATGAGAGTATAACCCAATTCGAGTATCACACTCACACACCATATGCATCACAAACATACAGAAATAATGATGAAATTCGTATCAATGTAAATCAACAGGATGTCTACACACTACCATGTAAAAGCTATCTTCTAATAGAGGGTAATATTAAAGTACAAAAAGCAGACAATACTGAAGTTGACTTTGTATTAGTGAACAATGGAATAGCCTATTTATTCGATGAGATTAGATATGAGGTGGGTGGAGTCGAAGTTGACCACACATGTAACGTTGGCATGACAACAACAATGAAAAACCTCTTGTGCGAAACTCCACAAAATAAATGTATATGGGAGAATGCAGGATGGAATCGAGATGGATGGGCAAATAAAAAGAAATTTAGCTTTTGCATACCACTGGAAATGTGGTTAGGCTTCATGGAAGACTATAGAAAAATTATTTTGAATGTAAAACAAGAATTGGTTCTGCTTTGATCTTCATCTGATTTAAATGCAATTCAAACCACCACTGGTACTAAAATCGAAATTAATCTAACAAAAATACAATGGAAAGTACCCTACATATATGTAGCAGACACAATTCGTCTTAATCTACTGAAACTATCTCACAATGATAAACCAATTAGCCTTCCATTCAGATCTTGGCAATTACATGAGTATCCTTCCCTACCAGAAAGCACAAGTCATCAGTGGACTGTTGAAACCGCATCACAAATGGATAAACCAAGATTTGTTGTACTAGGACTGCAAACTAAAAGAAAGAATAGCCTTCGTAATGATATATCTCAATTTGATTTTTGTAATTTGAATAATGTGCGCTTGTATTTGAATGCACAATACTTTCCCTATGATAATATCATGGGTAATAAACATACATTGTATCAGATGTTTACCGCCTTTCAACATGCCTACTACAAACAAAGTTATTCGGGAACATCAATAGCATTTGATAAATTTGAAAAACCACCACTAATTGTGATAGACTGTTCTCATCAAAGTGAACTTTTGAAATTGGGTGCATTAGATGTGAAACTTTCATTTGACACAACTGCAAATATCCCAGAAAATACATCTGCATACTGTCTCATTATATACGAAAATATCTATGAATATACACCATTGAGTGGAATTGTTAGGAAAGTAATGTAAACATAGTGTTAACAAAACAAAACAATAAATTCAAAGTAGTATAGTAATTTTAAAAAAAGAAAAGTATAAATATAATGTATAATTAGAGTAATTTAAAAAAAATAAATAAATAAAATAATAAATTTTTTTTACCTACATTTGCACATCCACACACCTACATAGGTTTAGGTTTCTACACCTACACACCTACGTGTGTACCTACATTCACACACCTACACACCTATGCAGGTACCTACACCCACACACCTACGCACAGATCTCAGACCTACGCACCTATTTAAGCAAAAAAAAATGTTTTTTTATTTGAAAGTTTTCAAAAGTTTTTCGGTTTTAAAGTTTTTAGGTTTTAAAGTTTTTGTACTTTTCCTTGAGATGGCTGCTCACGAATTTTACGTTTTCTTATTGGAATATCTTTATGGCCCCAAGCTAGAGTATCAATTTGGTTTGGTAGTATGAAACGTTTATTGTCATGAGGTTGAAGAGCTAGTTTTTCACTTTGAACAGTATAGACATGATGCAGTTTACTTACAATTGCTGATGATTTTACAGTTTTGTGTTTTACATCAAACAGACACTCTTTATAATTTTCAAATCTCAATTGATTTCTATTTGCACTCTTGGGAATTCCCTTTGCAACCTTCTTTTCTAAATCACCTATGCGAATCGCATACATTTTGGCTTGTAGCCCAACAAACTCAGAAATTATTTTTCCACCACACTCATCCTTAAATTTACCTAGTTGTTTTTTATGTTTCGTGCTGTAACATTGGTGGTCTTTTGGATAATTAGATGTGTCAAATAAATCCAAATTTCTTTCAATATCTTCATAAATATCGTTTGTTTGAATCAGATACATAAAACTATCTGTATCGGACATTAGCAGTTCAACATTGGGACACATTTTTAGAATTTCATCATAGTGGAATTTGTACATTATTGCTTTACTCGACTCAAGTATTGCCATACCCACATAAATGGGACAATTGAGATGAACCTCAAGCTTATTCAGACACACACCAACAACATCAGTGTTGAACCTGTACCAGTTTTTCACTCTTGGATATGCAATCACTCTATCAAGTTGTTTTTCATCAGTTATAATCCTGAAATCATTGTGTTTCCTTAGATTTTCCAACGTTTTTCCATAAATTGCATTGGAACATAGCTTATATAGATCTCTATCAAAATCATTATTTGAATTCTTTCTCAACTCAGTATTTAAGGATATAAATTGCTCTAACCAGGCTGATTGATTGAATTGCATCACTCTGTGTATTTTTGTTAATTTCATACCTAATCTCATGTAAAGTTTCAAATTTTTATAGTGTAGAATGTAATTTTTACGGTTTTCAAAAGTTGTAATTAATTTCTCATATCCCCCTGATGGCGGTGTGGCTTTTACTGGCGCCAGGGGGTAATGGTTGTGCATATCATGTAGACTTTCTGGATATTCAAGATCGACTTCTAGAAAGTAGCCAATGTGTGATTCATCTGAAATTTTTGTAACATCGAAATTTTGAATTTGCTTATTAGATAGCCACTTGAATCTGGAGTGTGGCAGTGATTCACTCATGCTTGTACCATATAAATTATTATTATTATTATTATTATTATTTGCATCTAAGTATATTATAAATGTGTTTTTGGAATTTTCATCATATGTAGATAGATATTGATTGTTGGCTTTTGCATATCGTTTGGGGATTACACTTAAACCTCCGCGAATGCCAGACTCTACAAACAGGTGCATGTCTGGATCACTCGAAAGTTCAAGTTCAATACCAGTCATTTTCAACATTGCATTCCACGAATAGTGTGGTAGCGAATAAAAGTGGGATGGATCAAGACTGTAGGTTTTCTGAAATGTTGATCTGAACGATTGAAATATGTCGGCGAGTAAGAGAATATCGGTGGTTAGGTAGAGATCATGAAATTGACCAAGATTTTTCAAGTTGAATGCATTCCAAACGGTTATAGCATTTTGATAGTCATTCTCACTTACATCTGAATCGGTTAGTTTGTTGTAGAAGTTTTCCCGGGAAGGTACACTTTTCTTCGAATTTCTCAAAACAATCCATATATTCGTATGGGTATATTTGTTTTTTCAAGAGTAAATTTGTATTATTTGAAAAATGTGCCGAAATCAGTTGGAAAGCATTTGATAACATATTTTCTGTCAATTTTGAAAGAGATGAATTCAGAAATTGTAGTGAATCGATAAATCATAGAGTGTTATTTAGTGTTATTGAAATTATTTTTTCACTTGTCCTAGCTAAGCAACTTATTCTCTTTTTATATTTATTGAGTGATTGAACAATGAAGTGTGAATCGTAACCGGTGAAATTGTCGAATATTACAGGAATGAACTCTACTTGCTTTGCATTAAGATTACATGATTGATGAGCAGCTCCAATAAACTTTCCAGTTGAATGCAAATGGTGTTGCACACGATCAAACAATAGGCTCTTATTACACAGGCAACACACATCTACCATTTTAAATTTGTTTTCTTCTTCTACTGTTATATGCATTGGCACCTGCCTTCTCAACACCTCTTTCAATTCATTTCCATGCTTATCTAATTCATCTAGAAACTTTTCTATTAAATTTGATGATTCAGACAGGTTGGATGCTCTAACTATCCTTGGTCCATAATGAATTGATCCACTTTCATTTACTATTACATATCCATAACCACATGGTATATGTTCTTCATCTTTGATTAAACATTCAAAGTCGGCGTATATGGTGAAGGGGGTGAGTAGGGTGTAGGAGAAATTTGTAAACTTTAAAACAGTGTTTTGTTGTGGAATTTTAATGCATTGTGTTTCATGTGATGAGCACAATTCAATATGTTTTTCTAAATTTTGTTTTGCGTTTGTATGAGTGAATCTTTGAAAACAGTGGGGGCAAATTTCTTCTTTACCATGACTTTTTGTTAGATGTGATAGCAGTCTGGATAGATTTTTAACAAGAGTGTAGTGTTTTTGTTCTTTGTTAGATAACCACAACAGGGTGATTGTATGCTCTCTGTTTCTGTGTTGGGATGCAAAGATTGGATAGAACATGTCTTTTTCTTCTTCATATGCAATAACATTAACAGATATTGTTGTGTTTTGGTTTTCAAATAAGGGTATGTCTTGCAGTTTTAATGGGAAACACAAATTTTCAATATTAATCATATGTTGTAGATTTCTAAGCGCAGATACTCGATATTTCTTAGTGGTGTTGAAATAGGAGAGGATGGACCAAACAAAGCAAAGATCATCTCCATTTCTCACATTTATAACAGCATTTCTATTAAAAATTTTAACTGGAGTAGGAATGTATGAGCCAGAACCACTTATTGGTCTGTATCTTACAATGTTGAAATTAAATTGTTTGAATATATCTATAGTCCAACCACTCCCTAACTTTGTGAATTTATCTAATCCTTCAATAATTTTTGCCTCTGCCTCCTGCCATTGTATGTTGAATTTATCAAGATTCTCATGGACTGAGATTATAGACCTTGATTGTCCATGGAATGTTGGTTCTACAAACAACTCTTTATCAGCAGAAATCTTTTTTAATTTAACTGTTAAACTCACATACCATTTAATATTGTGGTGGAATTTTTCAGATTCTTTAAGCATTATATCAATTATTTCTGGTTTAATACTCTCAAACAATATTTTAACATCAATTGTTTCAAATGAATTCCATGTTATGAATAGACAGTTTTTGTTGATGCTGTGTTGGTAGATTGGTGATGAGGTTGAGGATTGGAGGTTGGTGATGAGTAGGTGGATGAAATTATTTTATCCATTTTTATATATACAAAATTTTTTGTGGTATTACTTGAGTCTGTTGTTTGATAGTTGGTTGTGTTTGGGACCCTATCTGAAAATAGGTAGCGACTAGCCTCCATGGATGAGCCAGAAATCTCTGGTGGGAGTATAGCTCGTTGACTATTTTCAGCCTGAAATAACATCACTCCTTCGATCCAAAGGAGTGAGAATTTTCTGCTTAAGCACCTCTATTTATACCCAAAAACTGGGGTGGAAAAATAGAAAAGGGAAAAAATGAGAGAAAGTGGGAAAAAAATGAGAGAAAAGGGAAAAAATTAGAGAAAAAGGGAAAAATGGGATGTCAATTGATACATGAGAGTGTTTGATACATGAAATTGAATCGCCTTGGAAATTTGAACAAGAACCATCTAATGAACTTTATTTTAGGTGGGTTCCGAACCACTGGGTAAGTGATAAAAAAGCTAGTATGAGATGGGTAATCAGTTGGTGACTGATCTACGTTATAACCACCATTAAAACCACCATTAAAACCAGCGTTAAAACCGGTGTTAAAATTTTTGTTATAACCACCATTAAAAAAACCTCTGATAAACTGAGTCAGAATCGGTACCCGAAAATTTTATTATTATTTTTCTCCAATTAATCGTGATCGAGAATTTGTATTTGATACATGAATTTGAGGTGCCTTGGAAAGCTGAACAAGATGGCGTCTTCTAATTCAAATTCCCTTCAGGGGTTGAAATAGCAGATTTGGTTCAAATTTTTTCGTGATTTTTAATTTCCATGAAAATGGGAATTTTTGAGATCTGATAGATTGCGTTAAAATTCAACTGGCGTTAAAATTTTTGTTATAAACACCATTAAAACCCTCGTTAAACTGAGTCAGAATTGGTACCCAAAAGTTTTTTTTTTCTAATTAATTATCATCGGAAAATTGTGTTTGATACATGAATTTTGGGTGCCTTGAAAAGGTGAATAAGATGGCGTCTTCTAATTCGAATTCCCTTCAGGGGTTGAAATAGCAGATTTGGTTCAAATTTTTTCGTGATTTTTAGCTCCTGTGGAAATGGAAATTTTCGAGATTGGATAGACTGCATCAAATCAACTTTGACTCAGCTATTTTAGGTTTGGATGGTTGGTTTAGGTTAACCTTAAATTTAAGGTTAAAGAAAAACTTTACTAAAAATTTTATTATTATTTTTCTCCAATTAATCGTGATCGAGAATTTGTATTTGATACATGAATTTGAGGTGCCTTGGAAAGCTGAACAAGATGGCGTCTTCTAATTCAAATTCCCTTCAGGGGTTGAAATAGCAGATTTGGTTCAAATTTTTTCGTGATTTTTAATTTCCATGAAAATGGGAATTTTTGAGATCTGATAGATTGCGTTAAAATTCAACTGGCGTTAAAATTTTTGTTATAAACACCATTAAAACCCTCGTTAAACTGAGTCAGAATTGGTACCCAAAAGTTTTTTTTTTCTAATTAATTATCATCGGAAAATTGTGTTTGATACATGAATTTTGGGTGCCTTGAAAAGGTGAATAAGATGGCGTCTTCTAATTCGAATTCCCTTCAGGGGTTGAAATAGCAGATTTGGTTCAAATTTTTTCGTGATTTTTAGCTCCTGTGAAAATGGAAATTTTCGAGATTGGATAGACTGCATTAAATCAACTTTGACTCAGCTATTTTAGGTTTGGATGGTTGGTTTAGGTTAACCTTAAATTTAAGGTTAAAGAAAAACTTTACTAAAAATTTTATTATTATTTTTCCCCAATTAATCGTGATCGGAGAATTGTATTTGATATATGAATTTGAGGTGCCTTGAAATGCTGAACAAGATGGTGTCTTCTAATTAAAATTCCCTTCAGTGGTTAAAAAGTTCAAATTATTTCGTGATTTTTAGCTCCCGTGAAAATGGAAATTTTTGAGATCGGATAGATTGCGTAGATTCAACTTAAACTTATCTATTTCAGGTTAAATTAGGTTAAATTGGATTCGTTTAGGTTAACCTTAAATTAAAGGTTAAAGAAAAACTGTGACAGAACTGTCCTCCTGCCCTACTTAATGATCTACTTAATGATAATTAATTTTTATTTTTTTATTTATTTTTTATTTATTTTTTTTTTTTATTCATCGGAGTGTTTTTTGATACATGCAATTGGGGCGTCTTGGTGAGCTGCATAAATTTATGCATTTTAATTTCAAATGTAAAATTTAGAATCCGTTTATTTAACCCTCGTTAGTTAATCACCTTTAAAATTTAACCATCGTTAGTTAACCACCGTTAAAATTTAACCGACGTTAAAATTCAACCGAATCGTTAAATTAGGTTTGCCCATGTTAAATTAGGTTAGGTTAAATTTAACCGTTATTAGTTAACCGCCGTTAAACTGGCCTGGAACTCCCAGTCTGCCCTACTCTAGTCAATTCTATTTTCATGGCCTGCAAAGTTTGTTTGAGAAATAAGCAAGTTGGAATTTATCAATGACTTTGGAGGAGTAAGAAATAATGATAAAGTTTCTTTTTTTTCTTATCTCTACCTCACAGGCCAACTGTAGTAGACTAGTTTGCTGAGTCAATTTATCTCGAAAATCATGTTCAACTCAATGACGAGGATTCAACAATGCTTTTCGTATTAGATTTGAGGAACGGGCAAATATTGTTTGTTCAGGATTTGGAGCTCCTACAGACTGTCTCTGGTCGTGGCCGTGAAATGAGTCAGAGAGCGGCTTCAATTGAATTCGCTCCTTCAACAGAGGCACCTTTATATTGGATTCAGTCATTATGAGACTCATTTCCGCGTAGATTACTCTATAGACAGAGAAAGCTGTAAGTAGGGTAATAGGAATGTCAGAGATGGTGGAAGAGCGAGGTGATAAGGGATGAAAAGGGGGAAGAAAGAAGGGTTGGAAAATTGAAAAAGGCAGATAGAAGAAAAGAGAAAGGGTGAGAAAGAATGATGATAACGAAGTTAGAGAAAGAGAGAAGGTAATTTCTGGAACGGGTTAATAATAGCGGCCGAATATATCATTGAGTTTCGAGCTTGACGATCGCTGAACAAAAGTAGCTGAAGCTCTGACGACTGGAACGTTCTTGGAGAGGGTGTCTAGAAGAGAATCCGGGTATTAAAACGGCATTAAATCTGACTCGCAAAGGAGTTTAAAGGGCGGTGCACTTATTGTCTTCCCTAATAAAGCGAGCTTGGAAGACTGTTGCTGAGTGATAAGAATTGCAATTTATCACTGCTGTGTCCCTTTGCTCGGTGTGACATTCCCCCTCTCTGTGACCCTGTTTTCCCGAGCGCGCAGCATCCCATCCTTTTGAATTGTGTGCATCAGCAACAATTATCCAATTCCATTCTCATCTCGCTTTAAACCTTATTCGTAATGCTATGCTCAAACTATTTCCATGCCAATATGATTGTCAACGCTCCACGTAATCCCACTGTCGGATCATCTGAACATATTTTTCATTCGAGGGATTGTGATGAAGGAAGCTCATAGCCTTTTCTAGATGAATGAATATACTCTTCCCATGTAATTCCAAACTACCTTTTTCAATATACCTTTCAACACCTCATTCCGTCATACCCTCAGAAAATCTTGTTAAGTGGGTAGTCTGAGATTTCTGTAAAGCTTGAAATCCGATCAGTGAGATGTTCAAGAGTGACAAGGAATTCAAAGATTATCAGCAATGATAGCAGAACAGTTGTTACAGTCAATATAAAGTAGACATGAGGGAAAATTTGGAAATTGATATGATCGAATACAATACGGTACTCGATTGTAAGAGACTCCAAGAATTGAATAATTTCACAAGTTTGGTAACCTACTCAACAAATACTTCAAATTACTTTGATTCAACTCATATATCTATTTGTTCTTGGATGTTTTAAAAGTGTTGAACATCAAATAAACCAGAAAAATGTCCTTTCATTCGTGACTCATGCACACAATACCTATTTCTGATCATTTTGAAAAAAGAAGAATAATGTAATATAATTATAGAATATCAATTATGGAGTAATTTCATCGTACAGAGGAAACCCTTTTCTTTCATCTTTGAGAATGAAATTTGAAGTAGACATAGTTCTTTTGTTCATCCAAACATTGTTCAAGTGGATATTGTAGAAAATAATACAAAAGGTTTAAATTAATTTTTTTCAATATATCTTTTTTCAAATTTTGTGTTCTATTGCCGGTTCCATAGACGTTATGGGATTGATTAATATTAAATTGATAATTTCTTCGTTCTCCATAATAATTTACCAATGAAACTATTATTTTGTGTATAGTTTTATAATAGCCGATTTCACAATAGCCCAAACAATAATATTAAAATTGTTGAAGAATTCGAATTTGAACTTTTTAATATCATTGAAGATGCTAGGATGCCACTCTCTATACTGCTTTTGATACGTATTGAATTCTTTGGAGCTGAGTACGTGGACGGCGGGTGGCGGGTAGCCTACACTGTTAGATGAAGGCGCTGGCCGAGTAACGAGTTTCTCTCTGTCGTGACGTTAATCCTGTCGATTATTCTAGCGACCTAATCTTGTCATTAAAGTCCTTGGACATTGTCCTTGCCAGAGGATGAGAATGGGGAGGTTATAAAGGGGCTGGTGACGAGCGAGCTAGCAAAAGGACAAATTGTGATGGTGGTGCAGAGGAACCCTACGTCTGGGTCCAACTGGGTCCTCCCGACAATCAACAAACAACTTGTGCAGAGGCGACAAGGACATGGCCTAAGTAGTTGCAGTAGAGTAGCTGAGAAGGGAAGAGAAAGTGGGAAAGGGTGAGAGAGAGAGAGAGATTGAGAGTGATTTAGAGAGAGTTGGTGAGCAAGGGTGAGAGTCGTAATGCGGAGATACATACATCTATTGTGAAACGGACGATAGAGCGAAACGTTCACGAGACTTTGTGAGCCTTCGAGTAGGATAGGATAAGTGATATAAAATGAGAAAGATGATATTTGGAAGATAGGGTGAGGATGATAGGATGAGGAAGATCATAAGGGTAGAAGAGTGGGTAGACGAAAGGGTAGAAGAGAGAAATATCCCGTTGGTGAAAGACACATTCATCCTTGACTATAGCTGGGAATGAAGAGGGAGTTGTGAGGAAGGTCGATGGTACAACTCTAAATTGTGAAATTCGGTAGCTTTTTTGTTGATACCTATGAAATAAACAAATTATCTGTTTTGAGGTGGATGTGGGTTGCTGGATTTAATTTATTATTCTTATCTCCTATGAAAAATCTTAATGTGTTATTACTGATCTTTTTCTGGTCTTACCATGATTTTTTGAACCACTAAAGCTGTCAAATAATTGAGCTACTGGTTTTTTGAGTCTTAAACTATTGAGTCCTGTATAAGTTCGGGATCATTTTGATAATTAACTTTTGAAATTGTACAAACATTTGAAGTCGAACATTATGTTTGTAGGACCTTAGAATCCAGATAACCATGTTTCTCAAAGCAAGGTGGTGAGGTGAAATAGGTAAGAGTAGAACGACTAATAAAAGTCATACACAAAAACCAACATGACTTTCTTATTTGCAGTCAGAGTTGAGAACCAAGACTCTTAATGATCATCCCTCGTTAAGTCTATTTCACTTCAACGCCTCTCTACTATTAGTCTAACTCCATGCATATTGTATGGCGTACTGACTAGAATTGCCATAAATCGTACTGAATAGCTTCTAGAATATTGGAGTGTTCATGAATGTTGGATATTGAGATTCAAATGTGAAGAAAACCATTCATAAATAATGTTCTTCATATTCTAGTTCAGTTCAAGTCTCGATCAGGAAGTACAATATTGTCCTAATGAAAAACCATATCAATTTCTAATTATGAAATTGTCATAGAAGGCTATGGATAGATTCCATTGCTAGGTTTTGTGAAGGAACATGAAGAGATATGAAAGGTTCAAATCATAAGTGTATTATGGGAGTTGAGTTCTAATTCAATTTGGATACTACTGAATAACACATCGCTTGGTGTGATTTATTCATGAAAAACAAGTTTAATTATAACATGGAGTGAAAATCAACATCGTCTTCATATAATAATGATTATTATTATTATTATTCATGAGAACATATTCCACACTCTGCTGAGCACATCTCTGAGCTTATCCTCCTTTGGATTTCCTTTCCGATAAAGTCTACAGTGACAATGGAAGTGATGTTGAAATTGTTATTCGTCGCATCGCTTTGATTGATGCTTCAAATTTATCTGCCACAATAAATCCTCTTCAAAGCTATGATCAAAACTTATATCATAATCAAATGATTTTGACACCACTCAACCATAAAATGCTCTAACGAGTGAAGATTTACCTGAACTCGCTGAAACAAGGCCTATGTGAATGTGAACAAAAATTAGTGATACATTATTAATAGGCCTCTGAAACAATATCCTTGCCCTCCACTGAACTGTGATATTTACTAAAGTGATATCGCCTTTTAACGTTAGACAACGAAGAACATCATGAGTAATCAATCATAAGATTTTGATATAGCTTCATATTAACTTATCTGTGATTCTCGTGAAAGTTCATTGGTTAATAATTAACGCGAAAGAGAGACCCCTAATGAATGAATATTGGTACCATTGGCTACAAGAACTAAATGAATAATCTAGATCTAGGACCTTAATAATATCAGCATTTTCATATTATTAGCCCACATGGATTTCTTCCAAAAACGATACGCATGCTTGCTTTTCAATATCAATCTTAGAATCATATTGAAATAACAACAACCAACTTTGAAAATGTTGGAAACATGGTCCGTAAAAATTTTTTTTGGGAGACCATAAATATACTGTATATTTGCATTCTTACTATCTATTCACAGTTCATAATAATTAAGAGTTTGTTTTATTTAGATCATTTTATGCACAATACAATGTTTTAAGAAGATGTCAAGAAACTGTTATGATATATTATATATTCTAGAAATGAGTCCAGTCAAGTGCATAACTTTCTTGAGACGTTGGAAGGGAATAATACTCTATTATGTAAGATAAATGCATTTTCACTCCGATAGTTTAGATTCCAGAGTAGATGTTCTTTCAGGACTGTCTTCCATAGTTAATAATATTATTATAAAATCATAAGATGGTATATAAATATTCTCCTCTCTAATGTGGAATTAATTACTGATATGTATGTATGACAGTGTTTTGCACTAGTGCTGTGCATTTCCAGACTCAAGTGCCGGTCTACTCCGAACAAATGCACTTCTTTAATATTAGACAGCAGTCACACCCGGATTTGAGTGATTGACTTTAATAGAAATTGAAAAATATTAATATTCCATTCTAATAACACACTGTTGCAACCTACTATATATTTTTTTCATTCTGCTCCAACAGCTTTCGACTGACCTGAGTTTATTGCAAGTATTTTCAATATCAATCTTAGAATTATTTTGAAATAACAACAACCAACTTTGAAATTTTTGGAAACATGCTCCTACTTGATTTTTTTTGGAAGACTATATATATTTGCATTCTTATTATCTATTCACAGTTCAAATAATTAGGAGTCTGTTTTGATTCATTTTTGAATCATTTGAGTAATTGATTCCACTACAAATTGAAACATATTTATATTCCAGTTTTATTCAAGATTTTCATAGTATCTTACACGATGAATACTGACATTCGTTCTGACATTTCAAGATACTGACTTAATACATTTCTGACAATCTTTCGTCCAAGTTAATATTGTAACAGCCATTGTGGATACGCAAGCAAGTTTAACCACTGGACCTATAAATTCCACGATTCCATTTGAAGATTACAAGCTCTGTGAACCAAGTTTACTAGCAGTTAATGGGATTTATTGGCCAGAGTGTGCTGTATTCAAAGATAATGAGCAGCATAAGGGCGAATAAGGGGTTACGAGCCTGACAAGAGCGATATTGTTTGATAGGGAGGGAGCTGCTGCTGCTGCTGGTGCTGCTGGTGCTGCTGAGGAGCTGGTCGAGTGGCAGTGTGAGTGACAGCCGCAAATGATGGCTCACACGTCACATAGTGTCACACCTACTAACAAACACCAGCTGATGCTGTTTGCCCACAAACCAGCCTCTCACCTGACTGAAAGCTCTTTACACGGGATCAGTAGTATCTGTTAACAGCCCGTTTATCTACAACAACATCGATTCCACATTATACATTGAATAGATTGGATCATAGCAAGGAATAATCAGGGGCGTTTAATACACAAGGACAATAATAAAAAATATTATAATTTTCAATATTATACTATTATATTCTAAAATTACACTATATCACACTATAATATTTATAGATATTTCCAATATTTATATTTATTTATATAATATATTTATAATAACATTTCTAAATTACACTATAATTATTATACTATATATTCTACAATATACTATTGGCAGGAGTAAGCACAAAATAGTTATTATCACATATAATTACATTATAAGGAGGGGTTCCAGGGTTGAACATCCCATCAGCCATAAATTAACATTGGATTAGATGGAATTCACTTTGACACAAGAAGGTTTTGTGGAAGCTATTTTTTATTTTTTTTCCCTTGAACACCCTTTTGTAAAAGTAATAATATATTTCTTCAAAATGATTATAACTCCTCGGCTATCATTGTGTTGGAATAAATAATTTTGTGCCTAGAACCACTCAAATATCAGATTTGAAGGGATAATTTTTCAAATCTTTCGTAGGAATCCCCTTTTGGAACCCTTCATGGAATCAGAGATAGTACAAAGTACGTGTAGCCCAGGCTAATTAAAAAAAAGCCGTGGTTGACAAAAATTGGTACAAAGCTGGCACTATTTTGAATCCATTCTAGTTTGCGAAAGTTTCTGGGCTGTGAACAACTTTTGGAGGGCCAAAAACCCTCAAATATGGCACTATTTCCCATAAAACTCGAAAACTATCATTCGCTTTAAAATCATTGCTATATTCAAAATTTTATTTTAGTGAAAATTTTACTATGTCGATTCATGTATAACAATACCAAATCGGTTCAGTTGTTCATTCATAATCAATTATCGAAAATCAGGTATTTTCACCACTCTTTGTGAAAAATGAGTAATCTCCAGGTTTTGATGCATTCAACTTGTGAACGATCACTCCAACACATGAAAGTTTTGAGAAAGAAGGTTTGGATCATCAAATTTACTTCTAGAAAAGTTCTCAATTAGAAAATCTTGCGAATTTTCCTCTAAGATATGCAAATAACCTGAACCACTGTATAGCGCTATTAGTCCACTAACCAAGTCTAATAAGTAAGTGATACCAGGAACAACATTCAGTTGTTTTATCAACTAAATCTTAACTTTGGAACCTCAAAACGTGGTCAGGGTGGAAGAGGCCCCCAAAGTCAACCCCCTTCAATGGCACCCGACCAAGTGATTGCTCATTATTTTCAGTTCATTGAGGTGATCCAAATTCATATGTAACATTTCAATTACTGACCATAATTGACAATTTCACTTGAAAGAGTAGTATACATGGGTAGGCTATGCCTAAATTTGAAAAATGGCGGTTTTTAAAATAAGAATACCTTCGACGCAGGAACTGCTAGCAATAAATTTCAAAATTCAGATTCAGACTCAGCGCCTTAAAATTCATGAGAGTCCGTTGAGAAAAGAACTACTAAATGCTTTTCCTCGTATCACTTACTCATGAAGCTTGAATACTGGACTAATAGCGCAGCTATATAATGGATGAGGTTTTTTCATATCTTTAAAAAACGTTGGCGAAATTTTCTAATTGAGGATTTTTCTGTAAGTAAATTTAACGATCTTAAACTTCTCTACCTGAACGTTCATGTGTTGAGTGACCATTTACAAGATAAATGAATCGAAACCTGGAAATGACTAATTTTTAAAATGAGGCTTGAAAATACATAATTTACTTATCGATTGTTATGGAAAAACTGAACAGATTTGGTATAGTGGTACATGACGTAGAATTCTATATTATTCAATTTTGAATGCAACAACGTTTTAAACGCGGTGAACAGTTTTCGAGTTTTAAGCGAAAAACTGAGTAAGGTAGCAAATTTGAGGGGTTTTGGCCCCGTAAAGTCACAGCCCAGAATATTTGCAAACTGACGGAAGTTCTTCTTAGAATGCCTAGAATGGATTATGAAAATTCCAGCTTTGTATCAATTTTTGTCCATTAAAAATCAAATTTTTCCGCGCCAAGGTTGGTAGAAGAACCAACTTTCTACTAACCTTGGGGTAGTATATTAACGTTGATGGGGCAGGGGGAGATCTCCATGACTGATCCACTTCGCATGAGAAAACCTTTCTTGAGGAATTGTTTAATACACATATATGAGCAATACAAGAAATGTACTAGGAATCTTTTTTTTGTATTGGCGGTAGTAGTGTCTCAATATTGATGGACACTTTTGTTCAATAAATCATAGATGAATCTACGAGTAGTACAAGATCGTTGTATCCCCACTCCCCAGTTTTAAATTTATTCAAGAAAGCTCGTACTTTCTGATTGAAAACTACAAACACAATATTAATAGCTTTACTTATCAATTTATAAGCGATGAATTCATGAGCAGTGGGTGTATTTTTTTAATTTCTCCAAGAATAACATTAATCTACAATAAAAATGGTCCAAAGACATGATTTATAGCGTTACTTCCAGATTTGAAACTGTACCTCATATGAATCTATCATAACTCATCTATCATACCTAACACCTATTTTCCAGTTCAATCCGCCCATTTATTATCCTTTCTTCTTGAGAAACTACATTTCTGTTCGTGAAAGTCGACCTTCATCGTCAGTCCACCAAAAAACGTGACTAGTTTTCATAAAAATTGATTGATTTCATTGGATAAATTATCCCATGAATATTATGAATATTGTTGACAATTTTTGTTTCCAGAGTCCTGTTGATTAAGACCACTACAGCTCGATAAATTTAGTCCTTTAATGACCATGATCATGACATAGAATAGAAACAACATTGAAAAAAAAACAATAGATTAAAAATATAGTAAAAACCAGAGGGGAAGTAGGAGAACTAAATATATATTTTTCATTCCTGGTCATGAAAAGGTAGAGGCATCCCGAACAGCTTTAGCTAGTTGACATCACTTGTAGCGACATTGGGCTTATATGTGTGGGAAGGATTATCCCATAGACCTTTTTTTGCTAAGAAAAATGTGCTGCTCTCTCAACGCACCTGGAGCCAACATGCAATCAGGATAATGGCGTGTCAATGCAAAAAAGGTTTTCAAACATTACACATGTAAATTTTTGTCTTTTATGTGAACAAAGAGACGTGTAATAAAACCAAGCTATTTCCCAGGTGCAATAAAGAAGAGTGAATTGATGTTTCTGATAATTTATCTCTATCACTTGTCATATTGCGACTCAGTGGGCAAAGTAATGTTCTCGTTCCAGCTCGACTGAATGTGAGAGAAATTGATATTAAAGATACAGTCGAGCTCCACTGAAATAGTGCAGAGTTTTATGATTCCAGGGAGACAAAGAGAGACACTGAAAAATATACAGCTAATTTTTTTAAAGGTCCCAATTATAGCGGTTTCTAGAATTAGATTATTCCAATCCTAAATCCTCCATGATTCTGTCCAAAAACAGGTGTCCATATTTCGTCATCACTTGATATTCGAGTCCGATACAGACGATAAAAAAGGCATTGAATATCCTAAATGAATCATAGGATTAAGGATCATAAACAATAATTTTTTAATTCATTTAGATAGAAATGAATTTAAAATTCTCACTTCAATTTTATCAAATGCACTGAAGACTTTTGTTGATAGAATATTGACAACAGTAACAAATAGAAATGCAAAAAATTCGATGAATGCTGGATTGTGATGTTGATCATTCACATAGAATCATAAATATGGAAAACAATAGATGGATCAGAAATCCGTACAGAACAAGCAGAACCAGGCGCAAATCCAGGGGGGGGGGGGTATGAACCTGCCAAAATGTTAATCAATAACAAATAATTATTTGTGTCTCTCATGAGGTTGAAGACCTTTTCTTCAGGCGATGTCCCGTAGAAATATTTCTCCCTTGATATAACCCCTAGAAAATTATTCGAGATTCACCTCTTCACAAACAGCATGTTTTTTCCAGAGATAAGCTCATTCTTTCAAGCACATTACTCATTGAAATCATTGTCAATTTTATGTCATTAAAAATCGTCAGTTTGATCTGCTAGAAAGTAGGGTGCTGTGCTGACAAAAATGCTGTTCTTCTGAAGTCTCGAATTAATTAGAGTTCCAGATGCAGGATTAATTAGCAAGCATCTGCCTGCTTTAGAAACAAGAGTCTATAAAGTGTTCAGGTTAGCATTAGCGTTATTGTGAAAGTAGTTATGGCCGAACTATCTAGTTTCTCATTCCAAACCACAAATAATTCATAACAGTAATAGAATGTGTCTACTTTATATTCCTCTACGCCATGCTGCTTACTTTTATATCACTCCCACACCAATGCCACTTCAATTTGATAAGATAGTTTTCAATCATCCCATATGACTCATCGACGCAAGTTTGTGCTACCGTGAGGTCTTCTATGCAAATGTGAAGGGAATCCAAGTTGTGCACGCACCGAGAGGTCTGTTGTTGTTCGGGTGGGGAAGGATACTGATGTTGATGGAATCTAGACATGGCGGGTGGTGGCTTGAAGGAGGGTGGTTGCTGGTCGTCTGTGGGACCGCTTTCTGGTCACGTGGGCAAACACGTAGACCGCGCGTGGGTCTGTACTGAGGCGTACGGCACAAACGCCGCGTATTTGCCCGGCTGAAACCCGGAATAGAATGGCAATCGCCTACTCGACCTAGCTGACCCGAAGCTGGGGCAATCTTGTTTGTCGGTTTGAGCCCCTTCTGATGATGCAACTTCTGTCCTTTCATCCGTCCTTCAAGACTTTCTCCCCCTCGCATGCTGTTGACATCCCTAGAACCTACCGCTGTGCCGAACTAAGCCTTCATACCGCATACAAAAATGGTTATTCTATTGTCATGTATTTTCATAGCATTATACTTATTATGCGAGTCAAAAATTATATATGCGGTTGTTGAAATGAATAACAAACGTTGCTCCGAGGATTTTGATAGGTCTTTCAAGTTTCCTTCATTACAGATCATGCATCAAAAGGGTGTTTTCATAGTATAGTTTTTAGAGCCAAGAACTTAACTGCAAAATCAATCACAAGTTAAGGGATATACTACGAAGCAATATTCAAATGCTACTGAGTATCACTCAATCCTTTTATCTCTCTATTTATGTTGTTGAGTCTTTAAAATAATCTAGCTGTTTCAACAGCAGATTGTGCACAAAAGAGTGATTTCACAGTGGAGCTTCGATTCTAGAGTCGAAAGTATGGCTGGAAAATCAAACACAGGCTGTAAAATTGAGTAATATAAAGCGATAGCAATGATCAAGTGTTATTGAGTATCACTACATACACTTAACTCTTGACTCCAGTTTCGACGCTCTATTGTGAAAACCTCATCACGATCGCGTCTCTCTATCAGTCATTCATGAAGATTACTGATGGAAAGTCATCCAATTCGTACATTTGCAATCTGTGATAATCTGTGTATGATATGTGAATAGTATTTTCCTTGAAAGCTATTCCCTACTTCAGCTAAGTGTGGTAAAGTTTAAAAGCGTATTAGTTATGAGAATTTTATACGATTGGATATATATAAAAAAATTCTTTATGTGAATTTAACGACTTGCAGTCAAATATTTTTGATCACATTTTACAAAAACCGCAATTCTTCAAACCAAAAAACTGACATCGATGATCAAGGAACACACGCCTCTGAAAATGGATCTCAAAGATTCGAAAGCGTTCGGCCTACAGAGTAAGTAAATTATACTAATTCTTAATGGATATTTGACTGCAAGTCGTTAAATTCACATGAAAAGTTAATATTAACAACGCAGTTCGTCATGGAACAAGAAATACAGGAAAAAAAAATTCATTTTTGAATTCACTGCGTATACAAATTCAAATTGCGTATAAATCTTCTAACTCAGATTTCACTATTTTTAATGTGATAATTGATTCATCACTGTTGATGAATAATTCTGTACAGTGGAGACTCTCATACTGCAGCGTTCTCGAATTGTACAGGGCGATCTAGAGTTATAATTGCAACTTTCTTCGTAATCTCATGTGGAAATATCAAGAGGAAAGAATAAACGTGGAAATTCATATTTGAGTATGAATAAATTATCTAAAAATGTTATTTGAGAGGGAAGAGTCTTTAATTTTCAGTGTTTTAACAGTTATTGAAGATATTGGATCAGTTTACTAGACTTACATTCGGGTCAGAATATTACTAGATTTGGCAAAATTATCATTTTCCATCGACGGGCGTGTGTGCGCGTGTTTACATGCTTCACCTTCGTTGAACAACCACTCGTTGCATATTGCAATTGACCCTCTTGAATGAGTGCACCGTGCATGTAGGAGCGTGGGCCTCTGAATCCCATGGCGCGCGCGATAACACTCACCCTTCCTTCCCATAATGCACCACAAGCACAGGGAGGCTCGTGACGAACTGCTCTAATAAAATTCAGTTTTTTATCGACTCCGAGGCATCGTAAACATTGACGGTAAATATTCTTCCCCACCTCTTCACCGGCTGAACAACCAGTTATGCCAACTCAACCCATCTTCACCCATGAATTTCGGCTTATGAAGAGGACACGGTAGGGAGGAGCCCCTGGGACGCACTACGAAAACATAGGAGCAGCACTCCACCAAAATCACCCTTCTCCCTTATCATCCACAGTCTAATATTTCCATAAGAGACGAGAGGAATTCTTGCATTAATAAAATTAAGTGCTACGCACTCAAGTGCCCTCGTCAAACCAACCAACAGAAAAACGGATCGCTAGTGGGCCCGCTAATCTAATTCCAATTTAACGTACTACTCTATCAGGGTTATAAAGTGGAATTGAATTAAAATAGGCTGCTGGAGATTGATAAAAGTACTTTGAAACCAATTGCATGAGCAAATGGGAACTAAAAGTATTCTATAATGTTTATGCTGAGAATTGAGAACTGTTAGTAATGACCTCCGTAGTTCACATACAGGCTTTTGCTTATTTGATTTGCACTGGATTTTCACTGGTTTTGCACTTCTGATAACTAGATGTATTTTTTTGACCTATGTTTCGCATGTAAGTTGAACAAGATTTCATGCTCCACTACTCTACGTTCTGCATACATTGCTATTTTTACTACTCCCAGGGGCGGTCTCAGCTTGGAAATTGGGGGATTAACTAATTTAGATTTTGACCTTTTTTCCCCCCTCCTTCCAGCCTCTTCTGTGAAGTTTTAATTTTGAGGGGGATCAATCACCAATCACCTGGGTCATGACTGTGACCGCCCTTGACTACTTCCTTCTCTACGGCCCCCATACGTTGATGTTGCCAAAATGATTAGGTACTTGAAATTCGGAAAAGTTATTTGAAAAGTTAAAATAAGTTTTTCATCTGAAATCTTTCCTCTCACAGACCTGGCACCTCAATCAATCATTATTTTTTTCTCATTTTCTTTCAGGATGGGAAGTGAACTATTTTCGAAAAAAAAATACTAAAACTTATCATCCCATACTAACCACCAAAATTATTCAATAAACTGAAATTTCTATCTACTGATGATTGAGACCTCCAATTATGATTGACGATATTGTTGAAAATATATATATAAATTAATCAAAAACGTAATGAATTAATTGGGAATTCCTAATTGAGTTGGATGATTAGTTTTCCAATTGTTCAGCAATTGCGTTGCAGAGATTTTTCCTTCGAAAAGTGATCTTTTAAATTTTATTTCAAGATTTAGAATAGAGTTGATCATGATTTCAGTCTACAAAATACACAGTCCATTCCGAATAAGTCTTGAATTGTTAAGTTTCACATCATTTTCATAGTCCATCACTTATTGCAATCCATGAAAAGTGCAATCAAATTGGAGATGGTGTAGTACAGAGTATGTTCAAAAGTACAGCTTTTTTTCTCTCGTCCAGTCAAGTCTCTTGCTCATCGAGGCCATGATTATCTATGATCAATACTTGTATATAGGTCTTTAAATTACATAAATTATATTCTGACACCAAATAGAAGAAAGAGTAGTAGTTTGATAGTAGTTATATTATAGCAATTCCAGTCCTTTGAAGAGTGTGGTGAAGGCGCAAGATATGCAACTCCGTACACATCTGAGTACTCTTCTAATAAATAATTGAAGATACAATAATGTACAGTACTTACAAAAATAATGTACAATAATAATTATTATTAATAATTATTTTAAAATAAAATACTCATGTACCTATTGGTAGATGCCTCATGTATCTATCTACCTATTGGTAGATAAGAACCTGGGTAGTGTCTAGTTGAGACAAAATCTGTACCAGAGAGTTTTAAGCTTTTAGATTCGCGCATTTTCATTGTAGAAAAGAATCTTATAACAGAAATCTACTCCAATCAAAATTAATGAACAGCATTGTTATTCACGAGAAATCAAATTAGAAACCGGACCTAGCAAAAATTTATTGTTGTCATCAATATCATTCATTTCGAATTATCGCTGAAGTTTGGAGTGAACAAAAGGTGAATAAAACCGCTATAATTAATTATACAGGAAATAACTTTCACAGCTCTGAGATCCATATCAATTCCGTAGCTGAATTGTCGGCTCTCTTTCGAATTCAGATGCAGAATCATGTTGAGGAGTGAAGAATTGCAGTGGAGAGAGTTGTGGAAAGTGGAATGATGAATAATGAGACTGGAGTAGGAGTAGAAGAAAAAAGGTTGAATAATAATAAGAAGATGATACCATGCTTCCATAGCCTGCCTAGCACAAGAAGGCTGATCCGCTGGAGATTAATGCCTTATTCATAGATGCTTTTCAGTCTTCATCTTCACACTGCACAAAAGTAACGTCATGAATAATTCGACAAAATATTAAAATGATTCGTTTTTAGGAGTGATAACTCAACAACTTGTAGATGAAGTTCGAAGTGATTGATAGATGATGGAGAGGAAATGAAAAACTTTGCTGATCGTTATAACTGCCGCTTTCGCTTCCAGATGTTGAAAGAATACTAAACAGGTGTTTATAAAGCTATGGAAATGGTTTACTGACCATCATGAATTTATTTCTCACCAATCTTATTTTTTATATTACTCTAACGAACTTCAAGGCTATGGAATTGTGATGCCAGACAAAATCAGGTGAATGATCTAATGCCAATACTGACTCTTACGTAGGCTAAAAACATTGAAAAATATATTGCAACGTGTGTTTCCACCCATTAACACAATACAGTTTTGTCTGATTTTGTGGCGATTCAAGGCATCACAGCGGATTCTCTAGTCACATATCAATGAAATTTCCAATCACGGCCCAATAAATCTCTAATTTCCAATAAAAAAAACCTTTGGGCGAGCTCCGCTTGGAGGTAGCCTATTGTAGTTTTGTTTTAATTTTTTTTAAAACTACTACTGTTTCTACAATAACCTCCGTGGTGGTTCCCTGTCCATAGAAAACAGTTCCAGCCGACTTTTTGTTGAAATCCAGTTGAATAAATACACATTCGTAAAATGTCAACTCACTGTCTACCATTCGCTGGAAAGAACGCATATTCTAAGAGGCTGTGCATGGGATAATATCCGATAATCATAAAATTTCTAGAAAGTACATGATAAGTTATAGAGAAAAACGGCCGAGATTGATTTTTCATATGAGGAACCAAAGTTACTCCATGTATATTCTTCATTATATTTGACTGTAGGTGACTCTTCAGACTATAACGTTTTGTTTATGTCAAAGAGCGTACAGACTAGAGGAGTGAGGTAGTAAAGTTACTGTAACCAACTTAATAAGAGAAGTTTAGCTTTCATCAAAAAAATGGAAAAACCATGTTGTGCTGAGCTTTGATTCTCCAGTCTATAATTGTGTTTCCTGAACAAATGCAGGCTGCGACTACATGGCAGCCTATGCTCGTACCACACAGAGTAAATAACACCACTATGGATCCTACCATATTATGATTGAAAATTGTTGACTTCTATTAGCTGTTACTTTTAGGATAAACTTCTTCCTTCTTGTGTCCTTCAGTAAGTACTTAAATGAATGAGATTGAACGCAATCGTATTTTTGCACCAGAAAGCCCCTAAATTTTAAATTTCATCAAAACCGTACATAAAAAAAAGAGCAGTTGAATATACCATGAACTATGGAAGACATTCAATATACTTGTAATGCATATATATTTAGAGAAAAATACTAAAAATTTATGCAATATAACAGGTAAAAGATAGCCGATATCGTGAAAATTACGTCATTCTACGTCACTGCATCAGCTTACACGGCTCGACAGAAGAGTGGAGATGTGCGTGAACACTATCTTCTCTTCATATTATTGTATCATTAATCTGAGAAAAGAGCAGTTTTGTCACTTTGTCCAATGCATCTTCGCATTTATTGCTATTCTGTTTAAATAAATAAATGAATGAATAAATAATTGTGTAAATAAATTAGTAAATAATGATAGACTGTCATTACCTTGTGGCAGCAAAGATACATTTCATTGTAGAATGGAAGAATAATAAAGCAGAAAAACGTGGAGGGAAGTAAAAAGAAGTACAGTATTCAAAATACATCTCCCAAAGGAACAAAGTGTCACAGAACTGTCAACCTCTGACAACATAAATGAAGAGTGTAATTTCGTAAACTACTGCTTGGAGAGAGCAGCCAACGATGGTCTTGAAAATAAAAGAGAACCAGGGCATCGGAGAAGATCAAAAATGTGGAATGAAACTATAGCTAATGCCATAAGAGAAGAAACTCTCCTTCAAAGTACATTTACAGAAGAATAAAGATGAATCAAAGCGGAAATATAAAAAAGAGGAATATTGCAGGAAGGATAATCAGGAGGGTACACAAGGAGTCATGAGAAAATTTTATAAGAACACTTGAAAAGGATCTACATGGAAGACAACAAGTTGCATATAAAATCATGAAGCATTTGAATAAAACAGAAAGAGATACAGCTCAAATCAATGTTATATCAATGAACGAATGCGTACAGCATTATAAAAAATCTGGTTTGATGAAAACTCTTCAATGTCTGCAACAGAAGGAGAATTGGAGGATCCATCAATTGATTATCTAAACATACAGAAATTAGAGGGAGTGCTCGGAAAAGAAAAATCGCAAAGCGACAGGACCAGATGGCATAACTATGGATTTGATGAAGTGCGGCGGATTTTTTTCAAGCTCAGATTCCTATACTTACTAAATATGTGCTAGAAACAACAGATGATCTCGGACGATTGGACGTTAGATTTGGTGAAATCTATATTCAAATAAAACAAATTTTAAAACAAAATAAAACATATTTCAAAACAAAAAAAGAAACCGACTTCAGTGAAATGATAAAATACTCATGTACTAAAAAGTTTAAAATACAGTATTTACTTTAAACTGAGAAAATTTTAAATTTCATACAAGTAATCTTTTGAAGTCGGCGCCAAATATTTTATGAAGTTGATAAGAAATTCTATCTAATATCAAAACTAACACTGTATTTTTTTGGAGGATGAAGCCCACATAGGTCTGCGACCTTTGCGTGGGTAATGAATTGGATGATGGATATTGATGAGTTGGACCTACAGTTTCAGGTGGGTTCCGAACCAACAGGAAGTGATTGATCAGAAATTCTACTATTCAACTACAGAGGTATAAGTTTGCTTAACACAGCTTATAATATTTATACCATGATTATATAAGTTAAAATGTAGACTATTTCTGAAGTATTGTTACTAGAAGAGCAAGCAATGTGGACTCCGTAAAGGGCAATAAAAGGGTGACAATGTGTTCACCGACAACTGAATTATTGAAAAAAAAGCGAATCCAACCCTGAAATTTATAAAGCTATAGTAAATTTTCAAAAAGCTTCCGATACAGTGGATGGTATGTTTCGCAACAGTGTGGTTATCCCTCTCATATCATTGGAGCAGGTAAAACCTTATAATATGTCACAAAGGTATGGGAGATTCTAAATCTGACAATAAAGTAGCTAATAAAGGGGTAAGACAAGGTCGTGAATTGTCACCAAAATTGTTTAATATTTATTTAGATGACGTGATCAGGAAGTCTCAAAATATATTAGGAAGTCTCAAATATACACTGGAATCACCGTAACAGAAAACACTGCTGTAAGTTGATTGCTATAAGTGTGAAGATGAATTGCAGAGAGCACTCTATGAGCTATTCCATCAAAAAATACAAGGGTGATAGCATTCAATGGGAAGGAACAAAAAATTAGCCAAATTGTCTTGGATAATTGTATTTTAGAGCTGGTATCACACTTCAATATTACTCAGATTTTGATATATCTTTCATGAAAGAGAAAGATATGTGCATTTTCAAGGCATATATGGAACCATTCATAGAGAATAATGCCAGCCAGGGCAGCAGGCTGAAATTTTATGAAACCTCAGCAGAGCCAGTTCTTTGTTTTGGATGTGAAGCTTGGATGTTATCCAAACAAGATGAGAGCAGGTTACAGGCATCTGAGATGAGATTTTTCTGGAAGAATTATGGTTGTAATAGAGAAGATCGTTTCAGTAATACTGAAATAAGAAGTCAACTAAGCATCTACTCCATAAATGAAAGGGTATCTGAAAGCATACTGAAATGGTATGAGCGTATAAATAGAGTTAGAAGAGACCGAGGGAAGATCGAAGCAGATGCAAGTGTTGAGCTACAATCCAGAGAGAAAAAGAGACCGGGAACGTCCAAGAGAAAGATGGACGGACAGGAGGTTCGTAACAGGCAGGAATGCCTAGACCTTGTAAAGGAAAAAGAAGAAGAAGAAGAAACAGACTATCTATAATTGTAACCATCATCAACTGTGTATTAATGAACTGTTGAGTTTTATCAATCTTTGATTTTCGAGATAATTTTATTATTTTTGTGGCAAAGTGATGTAATCGTGATGATTATTTTGATCTAAGGCCCGTTAACAAACATAACAAACTAATATTATTAGCATTAGTGACTTTCGCAAATTTTTAAGCAGCTTATACTGGTGAATAATACTTGTAATTTGTTGTCGAACAGGCCCCACTTGTGGTTGTTATTCAAATTAGCAGTTGAATTCCATTGTTTATTCTTTTTAATGCCCACTCGATGCGGATAAATCCCGTTTTGAGATTAACTTTCCATGATAACTGCTTATGAAGAGAGCACTCAAAAATTTAGAATTTTCGTGTTTGAAATTATATTCTTTTCACTTACAAAGCTGGTGAAAGTGATAAGATCATAGTGTTCATGAACAGAGATAATACCTATAGAGGCATGAAAGCACGTGGGCTTCAACTGAATTCAAAAATGTTCAATGTTGATAATGTTCTCGGACGTATTCAAAGAAAGAATATTATCTTGAGCAGTAACAATATTTTCTTCATCAATTTCAAGAATATTACGTAGAATAACTTATCCATATCTGAGTAGATTAGAATTTATTAGACTATTAGCTCTCTGAAATTCTCAAATACAGCAGGTTGGCTGCTGACATCAGCGTTATTAATATGAAAATATAAAGAGCATTCTAAAGAAGTACTTGAGCGCTGCCAGGCCAATCGGCGAATGCTCGCAAAGCATGTAGCTAGCTGACAGAAGATGTAGCATAATGCATTCATTGCGAGAGCAGAAAATTAGCACCCTACAAAAGAGGAATTCCTTTCTGAGAACGCCTTCTTTAGGCTGTAATGCTATTCAAGCCTCCCGGAGAATGTATTGCAGGCGATGCTATGAAGGTTAAGGAGAGAGAAAAAGAGAAAGGAACGTAGGTTGAAGAGGAAAAGAGTAAGTAAGTGAGCAGAAAGTAAAGTGAGAAAGTATGAGAGAAAATGAAAGAAGAAGTGAGAGCACAGCTCGCCTTAATGAACACATAGAATTTTACGTTTTCCTTCACGAAACGATCTAAGGAAGCACCTCCCCCAGAGATTTGTTATTTGAACTCCTTGCAAATGCTACAGAAATAATTATCATACATTAATGCTGTCGTGACTTTGCAACATTTGCGCTTTCACCTCTTGTTATCATCCTCCAAGAAACGCGCACTATATCAGAATATGGAAATACACCATCGGCCCACTATACACCCCAATTACGAGAATGTTTTTGATAGCAAACTGCTGCTACTGCGAAGTCCTCATGTCACACGTCAGACAATTATTCGTTTTCCACTTTTATAGATACTCGAAATTTTCTCAAATAATTTGACTCAGCAGCAGATGATCACAACAATTTTTAATCTTCAAAACAAATTTCAACTATACTCTTCATGTTTGACGACTATATTCATTCTCCAAGATTAAAACCTTTTGAAGAAAAAATCTTTTTCATATCTGTTCCTGAACAAATACACATCGTCGTATTAACTGTAAACACTCTCTTTGGGTCTTTGATAGAATTTCTCACCCTACTCTATTGAACATTCTCTGATGGATGAGAATTTATCAATCTATTGCACCTAAGCTTCTCCTTCACCCGAAAGATAGTTATGGATTCAGCCAGTACAAAAAACCGCATATTGTGAACATTATAATTTTCTCCTATTTTTGTGTTATTTCAGTTGGACTTAATCACTATTTAATCTCGATTAGTCTTATTATCATTACTAATCCAAAGTTATGATTTACTCTTGAATGCTAAGACATTTCATATGTATAGCATTTGAAGTACTTTGTAGAATTAAGAATTAAAAATTTATTTTTTGTCATTTCCATCAAAATGAACAAAAATAAACATTCTCTTATAAACAGATTACATTTCATACAGTATAATGGTGAAATTACACCATGAAAAAGAAAGAATACCTATTTTAAATTTTTAAGTGTTAACAATTTTTAAATGTTGTATGTATTGGTATTTTATGTAGTGTTGTATGTATATGTGCGATGTAGCTCTTGGTAGGGAGAATTAAAGAGCTTCTCGAATAGTAAATAGATGTGAACGTTCATCAAGGAAGAGCAGATGGACAGGCTTTGTTTCATTGGCCACAATGGACGGACAGAGCTCAATGTTGGCGCGGGTAGTCTAGCTAGCAGCCCTGCGCCCCGCAAATGGAGATAGATCCATAGGGATAACGAGCTGGGACCTCTTAATCGAAAGGGGCAAAACACAGCTCTCGTCAGCTGGTTAATTTGTTTCCAGAGTCTGATGCTCCGTCTTTTGCTGGCTAGGCAAGAGGAGACCAGTCAAGTGTGAGAAGAGATGAGACGATGTGTAAAGACTGGGAAAATTAAGAGGTTTCATATTCATTACTCCTCAAACTCAGAGCCCGAACTCGTATCTCTTCCAATGCATCTATAATCTCTTTTGAGAGTCACCCAAGATGTGTCATTTCAAATTATACTTGAAGAAAATTTATTTTACAGATTAATGAAATATATAATGTCATGGATCAGAATTTGAGCGAAAAGTTAAAAGAAAAGAACGAGATAACTTCATAACTGAAATTAAGAAAATAAATTAGTTTAAGACAAAAAGCTTTAAAACATACCAAAGACAAATTATAGGCAAATTATTGTTGAATTATTATGTTACTATTCAATTATTGTTACTCACTTTTTGTATTATGAATGTATTTATTTATGTAAGTCATGAATGGCAAATTGTTTGTTTACTGTTTGGGCAACGTAACCCATAAAAATAAAAATATTAAAAGTAGCAACAAGTTGGACAACCGCAAAATCTATAAAGTCTAGCCAATATAATTTACTTGGAGGCACGCTTGACATCATAATTTATTAAAATAAAAGCAATAGAAATTAAAACCATGCAAAATAAAATTAAAAGCACTCACCGAAGTCATAACAGAATCATTAGCAATCAACTAGTCTTCTTATCACTCAATCCGATAGCAACAGGTTGTAGCACCATTAATTATTTTGTATTTCACGATTTTATTTATTTATATTTTGGCTCAGCTTAAGAGGCATTTTTTGTAGAGAATTAATAATATTTAGAAACAATCAGTATTTGTGACTTACGTTTCATGACGATCAGCTGTGATTCTGACGTCACTTTTTTCGAGTCATATCTAACGCTTTTCCACCAATTAAATCGAAGGATTTGGGGAAAAGCTTCTAGAAGCTTCGATTAGAGGATGCTACCCTTCTAAAAATTGGTAGAAGGGAGACTTCCGGAAGAACCAGCAGCCGAGCAAGACCTAAAGCGTCCCTTACTTGTTTTTTGTTAAATGTTATAAGTGTGAGCAATTCAGCATCAGATAAAAATTTAAACCGTGAAAAGCTAGTCAAAAGTTTATCAAATCGCGACCAGTATCAAACAACTCGCTACCTAGAAGGAGAAGGATTCATCATCCCCAATTCGAGGCATCAGCGGCGTCACATACATGAGGTCATAAATTCATCACCACCATCATCACCGTGAGTTAAAAATATTTTAAATACATGAGCTCATGTCAGTGCGCCGATAATAAAAGTTATAAAAGGCAAGCCTAGCGACGAGTGAAAACGATATCTGGGTCAATCAGATTTTTTAATTAGATTTAATTATTAATTTTGTATGTGCAAGGTCTCAAGCCTTCATTTTTGCCACGCAAGCCCCTGAGCTCTATGCTCATCGCTTTAAAAATCATTATCATCTTATTAAAATTTCATCTTTCAATTACTTAATTTCAGTACAAAGTTTGTTGTTAAAACACAACAACTATTATTTTTCTCATCCGTTTATGCTTGTTTGTAATCTTTTGGGCAATAGCCAATACAACCGCCGATATTATTATTCAACTTTGTTTTTTCTCATTTACTTTTCCCTATCTTGACCGTCCTGTGCAGTGTTGCCTAGTCTGTCGACCTCAGCACTGGAGCAGCAGGACTTGTGGTCAGATTGGTTGGAGGTATTGAGGCCAGAGAATATTAATAAAGTGGAGAGTATCTGGGAATAGGTAATTGGGACTTGTTGATTGGGAAAGTTTCATCCAAGTCCTAACCCTGTTCCCATTATACCTCCCTTTACGGCAAGGCGTGCCCAAAATACCTCAAATCACCACAACAGCAGCAAGCGGAATCATCAGTGTGAAGTACTCTAAAAAAAAAGGCTTCACATAAATTTGGCGCCCAACGTATCAGGCGTGAAGGAAGGAGAGACCTGGCACAAATTTCACGTGTCTGATGCTGAAATTTGTATTGAGATTTTTTGCAAAAATAAAAATTTTTGTACTTGGCGCACGAGGCTACATTCCGCTCACACAGAACTTGCAGCAGTAAGCTGCCAACAAGAGGTCGACAGCGTGACAAGCTGCATAGGTCTGTCAAGCCGGTCAAGTCGGTAAAAATTTTATTTTTATTTTAAATATTCTTAGTATCAGTTTAAGGGAGCATAGAACTTGGGGGCCTGTGTGTTTATTTTTAAGCAGCACTATTAGGTAACCCCAAAAGTAATTCCCGGCAAAGATTATTTAAAAATTTATTACGATTTAAGAGCTATTCTAAGCTATCATTTGTAATATCTTCTAAAGAATAAATCATTCTTTCTTACATCAAGGAATACACTAGCAAAAAATATATTTAATATAGTACTTGCTCATATCTGTACCTTTTTCGTTATATTTGTGTTATCACTGTCACTATTTGTCACTCTCCACTTAATCCGATATAGCTGCATCATCACCAAGCACTGTCATCACGGTAGGCTTGTCGAGGAGCACCACACCTTCGCGCACACGAGAGTCGACGGCGGACATCCGACAGTCCACCACTACCACTTCAAATTTGGAAGATAATCACTGGGCGAACACGATGGCCAGACCAACCACAGACACGTCCATCTCGTATATGGAATTCGGCCACGAGGGGACTGACAGTGAACATATCACCGTCCTACCCAGTCCGTCGAGCAGACCCGATGGGCAGGAAACGCCGCGCGAGAGGGACATTGGCAGCGTCGGTTCCATCCACTTTCAACTAGACCACCTAGCACACCTATCGTCTACGCAAGCTGAAACTGTGGGTGATACTGTAGCAGACTCACCGCACTCCGTGCGCAAACAATCATCAGCACCTACCTCACCTGAGACGCTGGAAGAGTCAAATGATGCGCTAAAAGCCGCTCTACTAAATGACAGTATGCCAACCATGCAAACCCTGCTGATGAAAATTTTCGAACAACAGGAAACGACCAATAAGCAGTTAACGAAAATGGAAACAAATGGTCAACAGCTAACCACGAATATAACATCCATAGAGGAAACTATGAAAGATCAAGCAGAAGCTCTAGTATCCATGGAGGCCCGATTAGATGCCAAACTTGGACTACAATCCATCGAAATAAAGGAGGTAGCCAAACAATTAGATGACACTACCATCAACCTGAATAAGCGTTTTGACATCATTCCCGAAACTATTAAGGCCGAGGTTGATTTATTGCGCGCCGAAGTTCGTGCTGAGTTAACAACCCAAGTGGCAGAATTCAAAATCAGTGTGGAAGAACAAATAAAAAATCAAACTGAAATAATGGAGGAACAGTTGGATAAAAAATTCAGAGAATCCATAGAAATTCAGAGAGCCGATTGTGATAGGAGGTACGATAGATTAGAGAAGAATCTTACCACCACCAAACAACAGTTAGAAACAAAAGTTGCTGAAATATCAGATAAAGTAGATAAATCCGCCGAGTCTCAAAATACTATACATGCGTAAGTAAATAGCATAGCTGACCAACATGTTCAATTAGAAAAAAGATGCACGACGATAGAGGAGGAAATTAAAACACAGAAATTGGATAGAACTAAATTAAATGAGGAAATGCATGCTGTTAGTACGAAAATTACTAATGGATTAGAACACACAAATACAAGAATTTCTCAACTTGAAACAAAATTAACCTGTGCTCGTAACAATGGCGAAATTAATACAGTACCAGAAATGCAGAGTATATCGCATTTATTTCATGGATTGGGAAAATTTAGTAATACCAACCAAAACATGCCACCTAAACCATTTATCGATCAGTTGAGAGTCATTCAAGATTTAGTTCCTACACCTTGGCCTGTTTGGAGATTTAAACTATCCGCATTACTAATAGGCGAACCATTATTGTTTCTACATGGCAGAGCACATGAATTCACTACTTTAGAGGATTTCATTAAAGCCTTCTTAGAACAATATTGGAGCATAGATCGTCAACAAGGTCTACTTTCTGAAATAATTTCTTGTCATTATAATAATAAAAACGGTCAGACTTGTACTGCTTTTGTCGCAAAAATTCGCTATATGAATTCGCAATTAGATAATCCAATACCGGACTTAACTCTAGCAAGCATAGCTGTTAAGAAGTTACCATACCACATTCAATTAGCACTAGCGACATCTCCAGTAAAAAGTTTTAGAGATTTGGAAAACTATCTACATTGTATCCAGGCCGTCACAGGAAACCACCACCAACACAATAGCGACAAACAAATAGAAAAAATAATACAATATAACCCACCACCAATAAACATAGACGAAAGTCACAGTAAAACAATAGATAGCACACATGAAATAGAAATCCATTCACCACCACCAAATAACGACTACAGTAACCGAAACGGGTTTAGAAGAAATCAATTCAATAATAATAGAGGCAGAAATAATCATTTTCAACATCGTAATAGCTACTTTGATGGGAGGGACCGTATAGAGCGAGCAGAGAATACATCGACACCTAAGCCAGCTGCACCGCCTGTACCGACGTCCAACTCTAGTGCACATGCGATTAATAAAAGCGTACCGACTCCATCTACCAGCGCACCCAACAATACAAATAATAGTAGACAAGGGACACAGCAAAATAAGAGCGGTAATTCAAGCAATCGCATATGACTAGGAGATGCTACTACCCACCAATCCTTCGCTATCGAAATTATGCCTGTCAACGAAAAACTTAATAAATTAAATAGAGTGAACCAAAGAACACATAAAACAGTTCACAATCATCACCGGCATGTCAGGTTTAAACCACAACCGCCTCGGAGCCATTCACCTGACGAACATCTAGATGCCGCGGAATCCACTTCAACTGATGGCGAGAATGACAAACAACATCTATGTCAGACAACATTTTGTGAGGATATTCAAGAGATTTTACTGGAGGAGACCGACCAGACGCCTAAACAATCCAATACACAATTCCAAACGTACGTCGAGATTGAGTTAGCAGGCCTGAAATTCAAAGCATTAATCGACACTGGATCTCAATGCAGCCTTATCCAGAACGATTCATTTTTCCGCTTAAAGAATTCGACCACTATACCTACTCTACCGCTTACGACTACCTATATCGCTGGAATAAATCCTGGACGGCGCATACGTATCTCCACACAGTGTCTACTTGAGATACAGATAGGAGGACAATATTTCCCGCATACCTTCTTAGTCTTGCCAGTAAACGGACCACATATAATTATTGGGGCCGACTTTTTAAATTGTTATCAAGCAAAAATTGATTTTGAAGTTTCACAATTCTGCTTGACTAATGATGAAGGCGCAACACGGGTAATTACTCCACTGTATTTAGAAACAAATTCCGGAGAAATAAAGAGGATGAATTTCACACAAATAAACGATAACGTACCTGTAGACTGGGAAATACATGAATTAGAGGAGTCAATGACACAGTTAAAAGTTTTAAACGTTACTGCCGATTGTAAAAATAAAAGTGTAAATGAGGATGTTACCGAGAGATGGACAAATGAAGTAGGCAAACCTGCAAGAATACTGTCTGATAACGCCACATATTTTTGTAGTGCGAAGTGGAAGCAAATACTTCAGCAGGCTGACATAAAATGGTCGAGAACATCCACCTACAATCCAAGTTCCAATCCAGTAGAACGCAGAATGGCAGAGATCTCTAGGTTCATGAGAGCATACTGCAACAAAACTCATCAATACTGGATCAAATATTTGCCTTTCCTAGAACAGTGTTTAAATAACAGCATCAGTGAAACTACTGGATTTACACCACATGAAATAATTACTGGCGAGCGAAACAAATCATTCCTTGAGAAACTAATAAAGTTCCCAACAATAGTGGACAAACCTAACCTGGACATTATTCACATAGTAAGGAACCGATTAAAGAAATCTGCCGACCAGAGAAAGAAATATCATGATGGTCAATCAAAACAATTTCAATATGAAGTTGGACACGAGGTGTTGGTAAAATCTCATAGGAATTCAGACGCTTTGAAGAAGCTAACTAAGAAGTTTTTTCATTTATATACGGGCCCTTATACTGTGATCGCAATATCGAAGCATAATACTGTTTATCTTCAAGACCCGCAAAATATTATTATGAAATGGTGGGAAAATGTAGCAAACGTTAAACCCTATAAGAGGGCATAAGTCAGAGCAACGCTCTAGAAATTAAAATGATTTATTTGTCTTCAACTATGAAAATTCACACAATCGCGAATGAAGAAATGAAATACTAAACTTCACATAGATTGAAATTATTTGTTGAAATAATCTCCACGAATTTACACATATCATCACTTGGAAGTTCACCGACCGACATTATTCCCGAGTCCACGATCACGATACTACTGAAACCACGTTTTCAATAAAATCTTCTGTATCAGAACCAGGAAAAGGAAATAAAGATTTCGATCAACTGATTTTATCACCACATTAATCTAGCCTCAACGTGACTCAGTGCTCGATGATGCAGATATATGTTTATGTGTCAAATTCAGTGGAGAGAAATAGAAAAATATTATAAAATATTATTGTTTGTTATTGGGCACTTAAACCCCAAAAAATTCTGTTATTATAATTGGTGTCAAACAAAGATATAACCTAAAAAAGAAAAATCACGGCTTACTAAATATTGTCGCCGTTACAAAAATAATTAGTAATGTAATAAAAAAGTAACATAAAAAATAAAATAAAAAATACGTAACCTGTATGTTAAAGTATTTGTAAATAATATTTGTTTAATCGTCAAATATTTGAGTAACTATTCTAAAAAGAATACCGAAAATATCAATGATTTATGTTGAGCAATGTCAACTATCGAGTAGTAACCTAGTCAAGCCGAAAGCAGTGCCGCCAATATCTTTTTGTCTTTAAATGTTTCGTCCAAAAAGTTACCATTTATATAAGTTAATTTAAGCGCCTAATCCATCCAACATTTTGTTATTTATTATTAGAGAGTATTTGAATTGTTGAAATCTATGTTCAAGCTTGAGAGCATCCTTACATTTATTCCTACACTGACTTTCTGTTGTGCCAAAGTGCTCAACCTTTTCAAACGGCCACTCTATGTTTACCGTGTCTAGCTCCATCTATTGGACTAGCACGCTTTTGCCGCCAACATTTAAAAATTTATGTACCTTCTCTACATTTTGATGTTCCGTAGACAGAGTCCGGCATCTGTGTATTTGTAAGCGTAATTTGTAAATTCAATGTTATTATTTTTTAAGTCTTGTGATATTAGGATAAGTATAATGCTCAAAATCAGCTCACATATTATTATAAGTTAGATTTCTTTAAATTCATAAGCCTCGCCTATCAGCTCAACATTACCAATTTAAAGTAATCGGGGGCCATTATGTCATGGATCAGAATTTGAGCGAAAAGTTAAAAGAAAAGAACGAGATAACTTCATAACTGAAATTAAGAAAATAAATTAGTTTAAGACAAAAAGCTTTAAAACATACCAAAGACAAATTATAGGCAAATTATTGTTGAATTATTATGTTACTATTCAATTATTGTTACTCACTTTTTGTATTATGAATGTATTTATTTATGTAAGTCATGAATGGCAAATTGTTTGTTTACTGTTTGGGCAACGTAACCCATAAAAATAAAAATATTAAAAGTAGCAACAAGTTGGACAACCGCAAAATCTATAAAGTCTAGCCAATATAATTTACTTGGAGGCACGCTTGACATCATAATTTATTAAAATAAAAGCAATAGAAATTAAAACCATGCAAAATAAAATTAAAAGCACTCACCGAAGTCATAACAGAATCATTAGCAATCAACTAGTCTTCTTATCACTCAATCCGATAGCAACAGGTTGTAGCACCATTAATTATTTTGTATTTCACGATTTTATTTATTTATATTTTGGCTCAGCTTAAGAGGCATTTTTTGTAGAGAATTAATAATATTTAGAAACAATCAGTATTTGTGACTTACGTTTCATGACGATCAGCTGTGATTCTGACGTCACTTTTTTCGAGTCATATCTAACGCTTTTCCACCAATTAAATCGAAGGATTTGGGGAAAAGCTTCTAGAAGCTTCGATTAGAGGATGCTACCCTTCTAAAAATTGGTAGAAGGGAGACTTCCGGAAGAACCAGCAGCCGAGCAAGACCTAAAGCGTCCCTTACTTGTTTTTTGTTAAATGTTATAAGTGTGAGCAATTCAGCATCAGATAAAAATTTAAACCGTGAAAAGCTAGTCAAAAGTTTATCAAATCGCGACCAGTATCAAACAACTCGCTACCTAGAAGGAGAAGGATTCATCATCCCCAATTCGAGGCATCAGCGGCGTCACATACATGAGGTCATAAATTCATCACCACCATCATCACCGTGAGTTAAAAATATTTTAAATACATGAGCTCATGTCAGTGCGCCGATAATAAAAGTTATAAAAGGCAAGCCTAGCGATGAGTGAAAACGATATCTGGGTCAATCAGATTTTTTAATTAGATTTAATTATTAATTTTGTATGTGCAAGGTCTCAAGCCTTCATTTTTGCCACGCAAGCCCCTGAGCTCTATGCTCATCGCTTTAAAAATCATTATCATCTTATTAAAATTTCATCTTTCAATTACTTAATTTCAGTACAAAGTTTGTTGTTAAAACACAACAACTATTATTTTTCTCATCCGTTTATGCTTGTTTGTAATCTTTTGGGCAATAGCCAATACAACCGCCGATATTATTATTCAACTTTGTTTTTTCTCATTTACTTTTCCCTATCTTGACCGTCCTGTGCAGTGTTGCCTAGTCTGTCGACCTCAGCACTGGAGCAGCAGGACTTGTGGTCAGATTGGTTGGAGGTATTGAGGCCAGAGAATATTAATAAAGTGGAGAGTATCTGGGAATAGGTAATTGGGACTTGTTGATTGGGAAAGTTTCATCCAAGTCCTAACCCTGTTCCCATTATACCTCCCTTTACGGCAAGGCGTGCCCAAAATACCTCAAATCACCACAACAGCAGCAAGCGGAATCATCAGTGTGAAGTACTCTAAAAGAGGTTTCACAATAATAATGAAAAGGTTGACCAAAACCTACACTATTATCACACTCATTACTCTTGATCAATGTCAACCACGCTATAACTACAACTGTTCTACAATCTAATTTGTTTAAATCTGCGCATGCGCAGAACTGACCTTATTAAACAAAAACTGAGCGAGTTTGAAGTCTTGAGCCTTAAATGTCTGGATGACAATAAGACTGACGAAAGCGATTTAATCTGTGATAAATCGTACTACACGATGTTACTCTTGAGAAGCCAGCAGTATATGAGAAAACTTTAAGGGTCTCAGAAGTTCACTGATGGAGTTCCTTTTTTGTTATGAAAAAATAAGTTTAAAACAACCAGGTGCTCAGTCAATATAGGTTTTTGCTGTCTCGCATAGTCAAATTGTTGAAATGGGTAACCTATCCTATAACATTAATAGATGAACCGTTGTTCTGGTTCATCAAAGCTTTGTTTTTCATCTTCTCACCAATCGAGGAGGAGTCATGTGCTCCTTCTTTGAAGTATTGTATCAAATGCACGTTCTACAGTTTAAAATTATTCTTTTTCAAGTTATACCACAAAAATTTCAAACGAATTATTTCCCATGAGAAATTTGTAGAAGTGGGAAATTCTACTTCAACGTAAACCCATGATTAATTTCGGTACATTACTTGCTATGCTTCCTTTTTCATCAATTGTTTTTTTTCAACTTCAGTAGCAAGGATGTTTCAGTCATCATACTGAACTCCTGAACTCTTAGATCAATGATCATTATCATAAACTTATTCGATAAAAATGCTTTTCGAACTTTTCTGAGTCAAGCTTAGAGAATGAAGTAGCTTAGTGACACCTGTGACAATTCATTGGAGGCTCTTGAACTACAAAGCTCTACTTCAAACAAACAGAGCACTTACTAAACACGTTTAAGCTTCGTCAAAGCTTTTTATCGTCGTCTGTCCTCACAGTTATGTGTAACATCTGCAACTATACGCCACGAGCTATAGAACTACAGAGTTATCATTTTTATTGTACGATGAGAAGGAAAATGAGGAATGTATCAATGCCGTTTGTACATAGAAATATTGAAAATTCTATTTAGTTACCACTCAGCGTAGAATTCAGTGGATTGTTTCACAACGTAAGGCAGATACAGCTATGACTTATTTCATGATTAAAATGTCCTCAATGAGCCAACTGGAACCGAGCACTGTCTTGTTTCTAGAAATCTCGCAAAGTAGATTCCGTTACTTGTTTGTGATTATTGTATTCAATGCTCCATCAAACACTATAAACTCATGTACAAGAACATTATAATACTCGTATCATACCAACATTGTTGATTGTGAACATTACTCATTGTCAACAATGAGTGAAAATACTTTTTGACTTTCATCTAACTAGAATTTTATACTTCAAAGACTATGGTCTTTAGTCAATTAGATGGCATTACTGGCTGTGAACAACTCGCGATTCACAGGCATTTTCTTAGGCCTCACATCTATTCCTCACTGATTCATTTTCTAAACTCTAGCTCATAAATCAATCACAAAATAATTGAACAAGTTTCCATTCAATAGTTATCAAGTTTTCTTGTTAAAAATAGGAAGAGCAATTATCTTAATATTACCCTACAAGTTATGTATAGTCCAGTCCAATATATTTATAAGAAGCAACATGTTTCATATGGGGTACTACAGGTTATCCAGTAGTAATGGAAAACGAATTGATAGTTTAACAAAATATAGCCTTGTAGAATATCAAGTAACATGTTCAATAAACGTATTAGAGCAAATAATTCATTCATCTCAACTGGTTGTTTGTATTTTTGAATATTCGTGATATTTAACTCTATGATTGACAAGTCTTCAGCACCCTCGAACCTCTTGACTGAGCCTTTATACATAGATGGTTCTATTCACTTTTACAGGTATTGTAGACGAACCCATTTCGATTAACATGCAATTTACTTCGATTGAGCTGGTGAAATCGGTTCGCTCAATTACATGCAGCACTCCGAACGCATCTGAATAACAAATTAAAAGAGCAGAACGCAACACATCATGACATGATTGGTTCGCAAATTGAATCTGCACATCTCGCCAAACGGGAACACTACTTGATGATTGGATGTTTGGACTCACTCGATGTAAATAGCCGTGTTCATCATCGGCTGTTTTTGTTCAATTGCGTGTCGACAAAATCCTATTTGAAGCCGCGCTGTCCTTTGAGATTCGTGTTTGTGAGCTGTTTGCAAACATTTGAGCATTTGAGCGACGGTTATGATGGTACATACGTACGCTCGTTGAAATGATCTGATTGTATTACAACATGTTTATCCCCTAAACAACTCAAATCACATTCCTGTCGATTATCGGCTAATCAATTTCTAACAAAATATGAACAGGAAATGCGGGATTGAATTCATATCATTATATAAGGAAAGAAAGAGGTGATACTACACAACCAGCAAGCAGGAAAGCAGTACAGCTGTTTGCAGTTCAAGAAATGAAAAGATGACGAGAAAAAGCCTAATGAATTTGTTTGAGGTAGAATAAAATAGTGAAAAGTGCGAAAGCAGAGTTTTCTCATTGAAAAAATCTACACAGGCACTTTGCCTACTGCTGGGAAAGTGTATGAGCAGTGTTTTTTCCGTTTACTTTTAGGAATGAGATTGATATAATATAATTCCTATTTTTCAAAAGAAATTCACATTCTTTGTAACTTGGCAGTCGCCGTTATCTGGTAATTGGTTATAGCGCTTATTTCTAGCTGACTGCTATTCCTGCGATCTTGGGTTCAATTCCCGTTCACCCTAACATATTTAGTGTCACGATACATCTCATTACCAAAATACGAGAGTTGTACAATAGAATATTATGGATACAAGCTAACTAATACTTTTTTAAGTTGATAGTGTTAATTCAAAATGAATCAATAAATTGATTTTTTTTCATCTTTCCAGTACCATCACTTACCATCGAAAGTACTTGTTGCATCGATAGCTTGTTGTAGAATGGTCATCGTGATTCTCTTGAAAGTTAATCAAGAATCTAGAGGAGGGAAAAATAATTCATTCTACTGCAATGAGTTTTTTCTACTTTCAAGACCTACCCGTAATAAACTGTACCCATTGCCTCTATTCTAGCAGTCTGCTATGAACCTGTGAGGCACAGATATAATCTTTTTTCAATTTTTCGAGCTTCTATCACCCTGATCTAGGTGATTTTGACTCCGAACAGAATAAAACTAATAATAAGCGTCAAGCAAGTGTATTTTCTGAGCTTTTATATTATCATGAGAAGAGAGATATTGATTTTCAAACAGAGAAAAAATTCGACTGAAAATCACTTTTTTGATTACTTATATTAGTGCAATAGCAATAACCAACAATTACTTAACTAAGAAGCAGAAAATAGATGAGCGACAACTTACCCAAAGGGGTGGAATTATTTTGAGGAGAACGCTATTCAAAGTTGAGTGCACATCTTTGGCACTTTCGATTACAAGGGAGCGTGTGAACTGTCACGTGTCAACCCTCTTCGCCTCTTCGCCTCTCTACATCACTCACCATACTAACGCAACCAGTCTCTGCCAAGTCCCGAAGCCTTGGGCGGTGTGAGCCCGAGATGATGCATTTCCTCAGGGAGCTTGCTGCTCACACCTACAATGAACTGCCCTTTGTTTCTCAGCCGGAGGCGGCCTTCCTCTTCGCAGACACGAGTGTGACATTAAGAATAATCAGAGGTCGAACAAGGTTCTAGGAATACGTTTATCGTCTATCAGAAGGCTAAAGCTTACTTTATTTACTTCTGCTCATCAATTTATTACGTGTATGATGTTGAAGATCCATCTTGTTTCCACTAATATATAATAAAAACTAGAAAAAACACTTTTAATTGGAAATTATGGCGTGACGGCCGTTTCATTCTGATGATAAGAGCATCGTCAGATGACCCACAGTACACTGAGATCAAAATTAAGCCTCACCTAAACTAATTGATATGGTAATTATGGTAGCTAGTGTGTAAGATTGTATAATTGCTCTGACTTGTCTTATAAATATACTCCTTAACTAGAGTCTACAAGACGTAATCTACAAAAAAGTCCAAATCTATTGAATCGCTCTGGTTTGAATTCCTGAAAAATTCCTACTACTATCGTTCACTACGTTTCAAAATATCTCCGTATGCTCAATGAAACTTTTTATCCAAGGAAAAGGTTTCATGAATCTTGATTGGTTCATTTGTCAGATAAATTATCAAGCCATTGTAGGGCTTTTTGAATTAAGTTGATTGGTATACGCAATTCTTGATAAATTTACTATAATTTTGATGTTGGAGTGAGAAAAATAGACTTTTTCAAAACACATATTTCTGGATAATTTATGATTTTTCTTTGATTGGGGATGTAAGACCGGGTTCACACGAGTTTCAATCGCGCGATTGTAGCCAGAGCAATTATTATAACGGGCAACAGCCTCGCCAAAGCAATTATGAATCGCAGAGCTGTTCCGACTTTTTTCCTCATAAAAATACAAAGAACATGAAAATTTCAGATATTCAAATTTTTTAAAGTCCCATGTTGCTGTGCTCAGCCTCCTTAAATCCAACTTGAATTTTTCCCCTATCACTAAAATTAACATTCCTATGCTATCAAATAGACTCATTACAGTTCAAACAAATATTCTATAATATCGTATTATTCATGCTAGAAAAGAGTCTCGAGTACCTACGTATTGCAGTTCCTCAATGAGCAGAGTACGCTAGGATTTTAAAGAATTAAAAAAAACAAAATTTAATGTTTTTTTGTTGCTAGCTGAGTTAGAAACGGAAATGACCTTGGCTTCAAACGCGCGATTCTAGTAGAATCGGCTACAGGCCGGCTACATCGCAGCGAAGTGTATCTCGTGGGAGCTGCACAATTTGATCCTGCATGTGCTCTACTAGAATCGCGCAACTCTCGATAATTTCTCTAATACTAATTGCTCTGGCTAAAATCGTGCGATTGTAGCTCGTGTGAAACCGGCTTTAGATAACTTTATAAAAAAAAGGTTGACACTGAAATACTTTCTGAATATTATAAAAGGAGAGGGAGGTAAAGTTTTAAAAATTCAAATATTGATATAATTGGATAACTCTGCTTCTTATTACGAATAAATTAAACCTCTGGAGATTTTCATTCAAGAAATTAAAAAATTATTCTCTTTAAAGCTAGGGGCGAAAATCAAAAGTTCACTGGAAAATGGGCGGAGGGTTGAACAAATTTTGAACTTTTTTTAATAGATCATTTTTACTTTTTGTGTTTGAAGGGCAAAAATTAAGAGCTGAAAATGCATAGCAAATATTTATTAGGAAAAGGGGATGATTTCTAGGAAGTCTCAAAAATTTTTAATCTTCAAATTGGTAATTTTTGCAGTTTCTATCAGTGATATTTTAAGCGATGAAAATTGAGTCGAGAGTGCTCTTGAACTTTATTCGGAGATATCATCCCTTTTTTGAATGAGGAGTGTGGGCGTGTGAGCTCTTTTGTTCACTGAACTACTACAAGTGGTAAAAAATTTGAATCACAAAAACTTGCAGTTAAGCTGAAGAAGTGTTGACGAATTTTTCTGGAGTATAAAGGACTTGCAAGAAGTTGATTTTTCCATCATTATCATTGATTCCGATGATTTCCATTGATTTCCAAGGCTCACTTGGAAGTCATTTGCAATATTTCTGATATGCAGCCTGAATAGTGTTACTAAATGTGTCATTAAGTCTTCCTGTCGAAGCCATAATTAGCCTGTTTCTTTACTCTTCCCGTTCTCCCCTGGCCTTGAGGTTCATCTAGAGAGTTCCTGAATGTTCTTATCTTGGTAATTAGTCTCGAAAAATGAAGAACGTTCTACTGTTTACTGGGTCATTAAAAATGTATATAAAGCGAACGCTCATGTGAACATCAGTTTCATTCATTGCTTGAACTTCTTTGACATAACAAGTGGCAGTGTATTAAAGTGATAACCGCAGTATATTGTGGCTGTATTAGTGAGACTTCCTTTACTTCCTTCAAATTTTATAGAAGTGGACACATACTCATTGCTTTTATTGTAATATGGTGACAGACTTGTGCCACGTGTTGGACACTATTGGACAGTTTATTGAACAGTTATTATTTAATATTTGATCGGCCTTTTAACAGTTAGTGATTGATTTTTGTACAGTAGTATTGCAAATTCTTTATTAGCTGAACATTATCGATTTAAATTTAACACTGCTTTCAGAGATATTGTAGAATTGTTTCATGATTGAATAATAACACAGATATTGTCAATTTCTACTAGTTTTTAATATGCAAAACCAGGTTTCAATGCTCATGGCATCATCATCTGTTTTAACTCAACATGCAACTGATGATGATGCCATGAGCATTGAAACCTGGTTTTGCATATTAAAAACTAGTAGAAACTGACAATATCTGTGTTATTATTCAATTATCGATTTATCTGTTTCTGATTGACTTTATTTTGTGTGACATTACTGATACGTGCATTTTGTGGATAATTTGTGTAAATAAATATTTGAAGTGTTGCCAGCATTATTTTAGAAATAGAACCCGTAACAAAAATTAACATTACAATTACATTAACAAAAATTTACTCCTATTGATTTCACAATATTCCAGGCTCTGTTAGAGACAGATCTGGACACTATCGCATAAATTTATTTTCTTCAGTGTTGTTTCTAGGCCCCGTCGTGTACGATGATATAATAATAAATTATGTTAGTGCATACATACAATCCGAGGCGGTTTTTACAAAAATAAGTTCGGGGTGAACAAGGCGATATGCCTGGTGATTGACTCACCGTCACTTCTGTTAAGTTATATTTTCCTCATGTGGTAGGTAACTTGTTGGAGACTTACATTATTGCTCATGTGACCTCTTTAGAACTACTAACCTGGAACGCAAAGATAAATAACGAATATTTCTGGAGAATAAAACACTTGTAGGAAGTTGCTCTTCTCATAATTATCATTGATTCCGATAATAGATTATGAAATGTTGATCGTAGAAGATTACGTTATGAAAGAACATTGTCATGGATATAAAAATAATATTTTGTACACCTGATATTAATTTATTATAGTTAAAAATTTAATGTTTCATATAATATGGCATTATTTGGCACGTGTCCGTGTATCTCATGTTTTTAAAGTACCCTCATTCGGTTGAACGTTGAACTAAAACCAAACTACGACGTGCATTGACATTCTGTTGTGATTTGTTACGGGATATTAGCTTTTAAAGCACTGCTGAGTTCACGACGTTGGAGGCTTGACACTTACTCACGGCAACATCGGAATTATCCTGGGGGAAAACGCTTCAAACAAGTGAAATGCCAGGAAAATGACTCAACAGGGACTTGGTAAGTTTACATTCTCTTTGATTGAAAACACCTTCTCCCAGCTCTGGATCCTCTGAAGTTTCTAACTAGGTAACGATTACAACGAGGAAACGAATTTGAAGAATAGGGATCCCCTGTACCTGATTGCGAAGTTATAACCCAATAATATTTCTCGTCTTGCTGTCAATGTCTTGATCACCTGCAAACTCATAAAAAATCACAATACTCTCCAGGTTATAATTCGATAATCTTATCTTTTACGGAATGCTTTGGGTTGAAATCTAATTTGAATATTGTTATACAATATGAGTACTTTCAACTGTCATTTTCTTCATTTGAAGATTGACAAAACAATCGACTTTGAAAAAATCATATGTGAGAGCACAATCATGTTTAATTTCGATCGAAATTTAATTTCATTAGATCGTATGAGTTTTCCATTATTTAATTTCTTCAATCAGTGATCTAAACAATATTGAAAGTGCAGGGAAATGTCATGTGTTTGGTTATGGAAATAACTTACAACTTTTGAGAAGCAGATTTCAGAGAATTGATTATTTTTATAATATTCAATTATTCAATGACTTCATTGGTTTTTGTGAGTTAAGTGAATCTTAAATTTCCTCTCTGGACCTTACACGAATTCAATAATTAAATTCATTACATCAATTATTGATATAGTAAGTTACTGTGGTATTGTTCCACTAACTATTAACTTAAGAAAAATACTGGTTTCAAATTTACGAGAAAATATTATACAGCTGGTTAGTTAATTTGAAGGAAGTACTGATTAGGAGCGCCTCTTCTACTCAAGATAATGAACAGAGTGATCATCTGAAGCGCCCGTATTTTCAGTCTCAACAGAAGAATCTTCGTATCACATCCAATCAGGAAGTCGCTCTAATTACTACGTTCCACAAGAATCCCTCTTGTTGTCACATGATAAATCTACAACCTAGTTGGTATTTATCTTCGAGGAAGGAGGGTTGTTAAGGGTTGTTCGTCAACGGACGCGATGGGCTTCTGGGTTTCAAAATTATTAAAGTTGAGTCCGAGCGTGCACATGTGTGCCGCAAATGCGGCACAGACTGACTGTTCTACTAATTAGAGATATAAATTCGTCCTCGACCTTGAGTAATGCCTCTGACGACAAATTAACATGCCGAAGGGTGCGCGGTGTGAAAGTGAATTGGAGTCTGGATGTTTTGATTGAAAGGGGTGGGGGGGCGACGTAACGAGGGAAACAAACCCCAGCCATGACACGGAATGAGAAAAAAGCATCGAGCAAAAGGAGCTTGTGGATTTATGTGCTGTGACGTCACAAATTATAAACGGCAACAGCTGTTGTTTTGATTCATGGCCCGGAACACACGGTCGGTTTCCATTTCCACCTTCGCACTGGCCGTTAGCGCTACAGTCATCTCTCTGTTAATTACTCTTGTCGTATTTGCAGCTCCCTTTTATTCGTAGCTCCCGATACAGTCCGCAGCAACCACTGTCGGCCGGCTCACACTTCTCGAAAAATTACACCTCGCTCACCGCTGCTGGCATGATCGAGTGCTTTCGCAGTTTGTAAAATGAAATACAAAATTACTTTACACCGCCAGATTACACTCGCTTGACTCATCACGCCTTCCATTATCGCTTAGCACTGACTATGAATCATCTCGGCTTTATTTTGGTTTGACCTGCATATTAGGGCCTACATATTCCTTTTTTTTCCGGAACTTTCCTTGCGGGACAGTGTCTCATGTTGTTTTGTGTAATCTATATAAGAGAAAGTAGGGTAGAGATGTGTGTATGTAAGTCTTACAGATTTTACAAAACGGGAACTACAGTATTTGGAACACTCAATTTGGCACAAAGCTTCCTCTAAACTCAATTCAGTGCACCTTGAAGTCCGATTTCTTATTTTCTTTCTACATTTTTCTAAATAAATGTTCAAAGTTCACTTATACTTTTTTCAAATGTGTTTAGATGAAGGAAGCTCAGGTGATACATGATACGTCACCACGATGTAAATAAGCTTTAAGTCACAAGCCAAAGCAACCCATTTGTTCCGTATCAATATTTCGGCTCCTTCTCCTTTTTTTGGTGGTTGAAATCCATACATCACATGTTCAATTTGAAAGATCTACCTTACATTCCGTTGCAAAGCACGGTTGAACCACTAGTGTATCAATATTTGTTCGTTTGTGTAGGATTGGATCCATATGCTCTTGAATTACAAGAGATCACAGAGAGAATGCAAACTCTGGTTGAAGCGCTTGTCTGAAGGCTCTAGCTGGCTTAATTTCCTGCAGCCTTGAGTTTGAATCTCATTCAGCCATGGATGTTTCTCATCATTCACCCATTAACCTCATCACTCACGCAAAAGTCTTCAGACTCATGTCGCCATCATCAGCGATAAAAAAACAGATTGCAGAAAGCAGAAAGATGCATTGTAAAGAGAATGTATTCCACCAACATTTCATAATTTCCCTAACAAAACAGTACCAGAATAAATGATCCAACTTGATTGATAGTTCTTGGATTGTGGAGCCAACCTTTTTCGACTCTGTACTAACATAATAAAATAATTACATGTATTTTGGATTGTAATGTCCCACTTGATCAATCACAGAATCACTTGAGCTAGCCAATCATTTCGGAATATCATAGCTCATGTGATTGAGAGTTGTAGGATAATCTGATAACGTGATCAGAAAAACTTGATTGTTTTATATCGAATTAAATTTTACGAGGTGAAAAGCAATGAATTTAGAAGGTATTACAGTTATTATGTTTTATATTCTAAGTTTTATTATTTCATTACATTTGATACTTTGTTATAGTAGCCTACGATATACAATAGTTTCTTCAAAATTTTATTGTATTATTTGAGTAGAGAAGATTGAGCACAATCAATCTCCTTAATTCACAAAAAACCGATAGGCATAACAAGGATAGAGGGATTAAATCATAATTCTAGTTTTTTCCATAAACTAGACTAAAGGACTTCAGAAGTTTAATTTCTCAATAGTCCAAGTCCGATCTAGAACTTTACTCAGCAAACAATATAATAACGAATTTTTTTAAATAATCTACTGTTTCAATGGAATTTTCATCATAATATTTGATTATGTCTGGTTTGGGTATACACAATGAATGATCATGATAGGATCAAAAGTAATATTAAAACTAGTCTCTCGATTCCTTGAACCCAAAAATAAATTTACAGTCTCAAACTTGTATTAACTTTAATTTAAATATTATACATCAAAGCTTCTGCAGTAGGAGGACATCCTAGAACATTACAATCAATACTGCATTTTCCATCCGCAGTTCTTCATAAAGCTTCACAAGCTATGAGAAGCTCTTGAAATCATACATAATAACCGATACTCACAGTTCATTCATACGGTAGAGTATTTGTGTAAGTGAATGGGATTGACCACATCCTCCGTTTGTTCCTTGAATTTCCCGCTGGTTTACGAAGGACTGTCTGTTCAAAGGCTGTGTCTGTAGCATTCAAGCTATCGATGTCTGACTGCTATAGAGTATAGAGGTCACTACAATGTTTGTTATTCTGATCAAGCGAATCAGCAAAGAGTCCAAACATCAATTACCCTTTGAAATTGCCAGCTTTCAAGTCTGACTTCACTTCGCTGAAATCTCATTGACAATTCCGGGCATCGTGATTCGTGTTGCTCATAGCAGAGGGATACACAAGCAGATGCCTACACGTATATAATAACTATTTTGCTTGGAGTTTAACATTCAACAATTCAAAGGCTCATATAGGCTGCTCTGTTATTGTATTCCACTGTAATCAGTTCACTTGACATAAAATACGTGCACTTTTCTTTGAAGTTTCAAGCACTCTGACAATATCAAATATAAACAACCTAATTTTTGAAGTGTAGAGTTACTTCATATCTTATTCTTCTCAACTTCAATTCATTTGCAGATCCTATATGAACTTGATTTATTCATTCAATTAATGGTTGTATTCTTCTCATGTGCGAGATAAATTTTTTTTTTGTTGATGATGCTCACTTGAGTCTAAGACTCGTGCGTGAGTAATGAGGTCGATTATTACAAAAAAAATATCCAAGGCTGAACAAGAATCCTGTAGTACAAAAGTAATAGTCAGTCAGAGTCCTGTAAGAAAAAAACGCCCCAACCAAGTACACTACCGCTGCGGCCAAAAGTTCTGACTCTTACAGGTTCCCAAAAGTTCCCAATTTGTAAGGCTGTAGACATTTTGTATGAATATGACTCTCTTTTCAGGCAACTAATTTGATTACTTTGGAAGTATTGAGTTACTTTGGATGCATTTGTCGCCAATAGTCAATGTAGTGTGACCTGAATATTTTCTGACAAAGCTCAAGTAATGCTAAAACATTGCATTACAGGCTAGCTAAGCCATAAGGCCCATATAGGACTTTCATTGTATTAATCTTAAATTATCAAAACTATTGGCCATAGAAATATATCATTCAAGATTCACGGTCAATAGGAAGAGACTGGTATGAGAATTAAAAATAAGAAAGATTCAGCAAATTTGAGAACATCGTAATTTTGTATAAAAATCGCTTTTAAATATTGTTGTGAGAAGTATAATAATCTAATAAGGAGAATAGAATACTTTTCTGAAAAATGTGTTACGGATTATTGATGTCTCCAACTGTTCATTTGTCCATACCCCATATCTTTGTCCATCAATCAATTATTTCATGTACAATATCTATCACCTCACAAATAATGAGATAAAGCCATCCCAGAGTAATTACAAGGAATACAAAGTCATTAACAAAGATATAATTTGTACCATTTGCGATCCGTCGAATGATGTCGATAAGTGATGTTGATATTAAATTTATAGAGATGTTTATTCATTGTCATCTCATCAGCTAATTACTACTCCAAAAATGTTTTTACTTCCAATATTGTCAATTCAACTCCAGAAATTGCTGAATAATAATGGATGAATCAATATGATAACTTAGTACAAGAAAATATAACTACAGAAAACCCCAAAATTTGAATTATCGGAGCGGAATGACACCAATTATACTACAATGATTGAAGATATGAGTATCTTGTATCGCGTAACTAGTGGAATACTCAATTTTGGCCTGAGTAAAGAAAGGGATGATGCTAAGTAGACGCATTGCATTGTTAAGCAATTAGATTGTGTAGATGCTGGCTGGCTGGCGTCGTGTTAGTCTGGACGATATCGGATTAGAGAGCAACAATACTGTACTGACTAGATTCCACAGATTGGATTCTGGTACTGCGACAAGAAAGCGGAGTAGGTTTGAAATGCAAATTGCAAATTAGTTGTGTGGGTGCATGAGAGCAGATGAGGATGCAGGGTGGTACACTGAGTGAGAGAGTATAATTGAAAGGGTATGAGTAGAAAACGCTTGAGAGATCATGTAAGAGAGGGGAAAAGCAATAATTTAATACAACTGTCTTAACTCGGAAGGATTAGGAAGTAAGGACGTGAACCTTTTCCATAACATAGAAACAACTGAGGAAAAGCAGAGCGAAAATGAAATAAATTCTTCTTTCAAGAGGAGGAAATGACTAAGATTTGAAAGTTTTTCTGTGTTGAATTTTTGATTTTTGTTGAACTGCCTCTCCAACTGTTGAAGGGGAAGGATCTGTCGGTCACTCATGAGACTCCTACATATTTATATGAATTTTTGAATTGGAGAAAGAAGTTTTGAAAACTGTTGAACTCGTGATTGAGTGCTTAATTCATGGGTCTAACTCTATATCAACCGAGTTTCACAGAATTAACTTTTGTTTGCTCAACATAGCAACATTATCTCCATTATAATATTTTTCTGAAGATAAATTTGAAGGCCATCCAAAACAGAACGAGAACTTGAATTGAGGAAATTAGATAAGTGATCAGCTACGAGTAAATCTGTCAAGTTAGATAGGATAAAACACGAAACTAATTCCTGGATCAAAACGTACCGTTAATTTCAAGCGGAATCGGTTCAAGATATTCTAGATTATTTCTACATCCTCAAATATCTAAATTATATGCTGTTTCTAAGTCTTGGAATTTCAGTTCACGCATTCAAGAAGCAATTTTAACAAATTCATATTCATAAACACTCACTAATCAATATTCAAAAAGATCAACCTTGTTTAAAAAGGGTTTATTATTTTCTGGAATGTTTTATGTGGATATTTCTCAGTCAAAGACAAAAGGGAGTCTACGTATTCGCGATATAAAATTGCACTCAGTCAGCTTCACCAACTGCTCTTATGACTATTCAGGTAGATGCTCTCAATTAAATCAGGAATAAAATTACTCCTAGTGTAGAGTGAATACACTATTTCTAGCTGGAGGGTAGCTATCATTCATATCAATTTGACGAATGCTGTATATGCGAATTTCTATTACTAAAGTTTCAGCTCCAAGAAACTCTAGTTCTTGTTCTGTTGAAGACAGTTGAGGCTGCTAGTTCATAAGGGAGTAATGTTGCAAATATGCAGACGGAGGACTGAAAGCATACATTATAGAGTGCATTAGACTAATGGATGGAACTGCTTAACTAATGTTGCAGTCGAGTGACTCGTAACCTGTATCGCTAAACCGAGTGCGAATCAGATCCAGCTTGCTTTTCAAATTCCGTAGAACTCGCGTTTATAGAAATCGTGGGTGTAAGTTCTAATCACATGATAATATCCGTAAGAGTGCACTGTCAATAAATAGATCCACTGAGATCATAATTAAAGTCATAACTGTCCTGCTACACTTCCTCTTGCAAGATTAAAGTCTATCTAGATGGTAATAATTTATTCATTAATACAGACAAAGTAAAATTGTATGTATTGATGAAATAGACAAAGTGCAAAACTACTCTATTCACAAATTTTGGTTCAGTTTCCAAAAAATTAAGGTTAGTTTACACTAAAAATTTAGATTCACTGAACAACTTCACTCGGAAAAAATAAAATGATTCTTTTTTACTCTAATAATTTGAAAGTTTACTGGAAACGAAACACTGAAGCAGTAACAAAGCAAAAGTTCATGATATTACATTTTAATTGAATCTTCTGAACCGGAAGATCAGTCAGACAGATGACCGGGTACTTCTATTTTGTTAGATGGCTTGTTTATGCTCTTGCGAATGATCCTCTGAGAATGTAGTGAATTTGTTGAGAAGATTTAAATTTCATATTAAAAAGACTCATTGTTCATGTATTTACTGATATAACTGTTAACTAATATTAGTATCTATATTATCTATCACTCATTAATAGCAAGTTGCTGTGCTCATCAAAGAGTTAGTCACAATATCACATGTTCAGAAAAAATCACTCGTTGAAAAAATTCACTCAGAGAAAATGCTCTATATGTTTATCATTGTTTTCGTTTGTGATTATTCTCACATTGAATCACAGCATGTATTGTGAATTGTGTGATAATAATAAGTCAAAACCATCATTTGAAACCATCATCATGAAAAGAATCGGACGGGAGGAACTTTTTTGTTTCACATTCTGTGTAATTATTGAACCAGCGAAGCGAGTTCTTCCTTTTGACTTGAGGCTCGAGGCGTTGTGTGTTTGTGGGTATGTTCCACGATTACTTTCGAACGCCTTTATCAATCAACTTCAAATTTGAAAAACAGATTCTTGGTATCTTTAGACAGGTCCAGTTCGTTGGCCGATAAAATTAACCGACTCCTTCATCCTTTTTGAGGCGAATCAAATAGGCCCTTCATTGATATATATATATCACTATATATAGAAAATAGTTGTTTCTACGATTCTACCATATGATGGCATTCGTAATAGATTTCAAAATATATTTCGAGTTATTATCAGCTGTAGGTGAATATACATGTGATCAGGTTTTTTATAGAATATATATCTGATATATAGGTATATGAGAACAGTAGGTATGTTTTGTGGAAAATAATAATAATAATAATAAAACATATTTTAAAACAAAAAAAGAAACCGACTTCAGTGAAATTATAAAATACTCATGTACTAAAAAGTTTAAAATAAAGTATTCACTTTAAACTGAGAAAATTTTAAATTTCATACAAGTAATCTTTTGAAGTCGGCGCCAAATATTTTATGAAGTTGATAAGAAATTCTATCTAATATCAAAACTAACACTGTATCTTTTTGGAGGATGATTGACACATAGGTCTGAAACCTTTGCGTGGGTAATGAATTGGATGATGGAGATTGATGAGTTGGACCTACAGTTTTAGGTGGGTTCCGAACCAACAGGAAGTGATTCATAAGAAATTCTATCTAATATCAAAACTAACACTTTATTTCAATAAAATGTGATTTACACTCACTTACTGAAATACAGTGTCAGTTTTGATATTAGATTGTTCAATTATCTCGTCATGGAAAACATCACAGAGTAATTCTGTTATATTTTAGAAGTTTATGGGAAATTTGGCGCCGACTTCAAAAGATTACTTGTATGAAATTTAAAATTTTCTCAGTTTAAAGTGAATACTTTATTTTAAACTTTTTAGTACATGAGTATTTTATAATTTCACTGAAGTCGGTTTCTTTTTTTGTTTTAAAATATGTTTTATTTTAAGCTTTTTAGTTGAATTTTTAAACTTTGAAAACATGAGAAATTTCTTAAAGCCTACATTATGAAATATTTTTCGAATTAGGAAGCCAATAATTAATTTATAACATCGAAAGTTAAGTAACTAAAAATCCACTTATAAGAAAAGATAAACTAAGGAAAATTCTACAACGTTTTATTTAATGTGGAATATTGTAGGCTATTTAGGAAAATTATAATAGTGAAAGGCTTCTTAAAAGTGAAATGGCTTTTGACTCATTTTGATGCGGTCCCTTTCAGAATATACCTACACTGAAATAGTAGGCCTATATTACGTCAAGGTTAATAGATAAAAGGTTGAACGGTCGATAGTTGTTTTTAAATCCGACAGGGGATTTCTTCATGGATGACGTCACTTGAATCAGTTCTCCAGAATCAATTTCCCAGCTGGGAGAGATGCTTCGTAAATGGGCCTCTCCCAGCTGGTAAAATCAGGAGGTCTTGTCTACCTCTGCCAATTTAGTGCATGAATTGGATTTATAATAAAAACTAGTGTATTATTCATATCCTTTCGAAAGAGAATTGCAATTTCTAGCTTCCTTCCAGAGGAAAAGTATTTTCTGTGTTTTTTTCATTAGTTATAAGAGATTGAATACATATCTCCCATAACAGAGCATGTTAAAAATCTGAAAAACTGATTCACGTGACGTCATCCATGAAGCAATCCCCTGCCGGATTTAGAAAGAACTAACGACCGTTCAACCTTTTATCTATTAACCTTGATATTACGTTACAAGTAGTGTGGAAAATATTGTGCTTACTGAAAATATGACAAGTGAACGCAGGAGATGAAGTTGAGTGCGGTATTATCATACGAGTATGGTAAACATCTTCCCGGATGAGTTATGTACGATATTTTTTGTGATATTAGTCATATATATTTTTTTAATATAAAAAACATAAACTTTGAGCTGGTACAAAAGGATCATTAAACATAACCTCAAAATAGCCTATTGTACGCACATGTATAATGGCGAATAAATATTCTTAATCAATCACAGCAGGGAAACTAAAAATACTTCTGAGATCAGCTGTTTTTCCAAATTCTCCAACTTATGATTGAAACAAAATAACCTTATTCCTATGACTCTATAACATCAACTAAATTATTTACAATTTTCATATGGACAGAAATAATATATTCTTCTTATTCTCGATTCAAATTAAGTTCACGTGATTGGTCAAAACGGGACATTACAGGCTTGTTTCACACTGAACCAGCTTTGGGTAACTGATGACGTTTACCCGGCATAATTGCATTGCATCATATGATTTCGAAAACCGTCTAGATGTAAAGCGCTCCATATGATACAATGATCAGCCTGGTAAACGACACCAGTTATCCGATTGGCGGTTATGTGTGGAACTATCCTATTCAAACTTGATTGAAATGAAGACATCGAAGAATGATCCTTTTTGTTTAATATTGGGCTAAGTATTGGGCCGATCCTTGCGAAACTTGGATGGGACCACCGCTGAGCGATGCTCTTTCATTTAAAAAATAATTCATCGAAATCGGTTCAATATTGTTCAAATGATTGATGTACAAACATAAAAAAAAAAAAAAAACAGGTCGAATATAGTAACCTTGTTGTTTTTGGAAGTCGGTGAAATAAGCGTATGGCTTTTAATGGTGGGGAGACCCATTATTTTGTGGAAAATAAATCTGTGTGAGCAAAGAACTTGAAATTCAAGTGATAGATGTCCTGTGAATTTTATGTAAATCAGTATCTTCTAAACAGCCGTACTACCTTCCCCTAGGATAAGCTTCCCAAATGAGTTTCCCTTTCCAAAATTAGTTGTTTGCAAGCGAGTAGGGAGTAATTCTTCTTTCTCAATTCTATTAGACTATTGTATATTTATGTAAGTTATGTAAATCAAAAATGATGGTGTATTTATCTTTATTTTTAATTATTCAAGCATTTCAATAATTGTGAGAAATACATACTGTAATATCTTGTGAGAAAGTTATTGGGCTTTGTGTAGGATAATATTATGGTTAGTTGGCTGCTGGAATCCTGGACTTGTAATAGTTTTTATAACATCACATATTCCAGTAGCATATATCCAAAATTATCGTCTTTGGCTCAGATCTTTTAAAATTGCGTGAACTGTGAATACGTTACGGATTTTAAAATCAGAAGTAGTTGTGAGCGAGTTCTCCAGCCCGGGGGGCTCACTAGTATCATTCAATTAAAAATAATTTTTATTTTTTCCAAAAAACATTAACAATTTATCCAAAAGAAACCATAAATTACTCAATCTATTGAGAAATCATAGAAATTATTACCACTATTAACTTAACAAAATTATCAACAAATGGATTAAAATTCATCAAATTCAATAAGATAGATGTAACGATATATCCTTAGCCTACTGAAAAACAAAACTTACAAAATATTTGGGTATAAATAAAAATACTGCATGCTAATTTTTTTTCGGAGGATGAATTCCACATAGGTCTGAGACCTGTGCGTGGGTGATGAATTGAATGATGGTGATTGATGAGTTGACCTACAGTTTTAGCTGGGTTCCGAACCACCAGGAAGTGATTTTACAGCAGAGAACAGAGTATTTTTTGCTGAAAATAAAATAATTCGTTTGCAAGCAGGAGCATAGTTAATAAAAATATTTCCAATGCTACATTCACACACACACATATCACGTGACAAAAATACTTACAGAATGACTATCAACTTATTATAGCAAATATACTCTCAATTGATTCAGGCGTAAAAATAAAGAGCCATTTAAAAATATAATGTTTACTCTTTGTTAATAATTATTATTCTGAACTTTATTTGTTGATCATGACCGTATATTTTTGACCAAACGTAGTGAGGTCTCAGTTTCAACTCGACCGATCGTCATTGCGTCCGTCTGTTATGCGATTGCAGCCAAACAATATGGGTTCATATACAGAAATGCCCTAGATTTTTTTTCTGAGGGTTCCACTTACGATTATTAAAATGTCAGATTTGGGTTGGGTGTCTTTGAACTAACAATAAGAAGATTTAATAGGGGGTCCAATCCGCGACAAAAATTCGATAAACTCAATGGGGACATTAGATAAAGAGGTTGAAACTCGTCAATATTGAGATTTCTTTCGGTCAAGTGAATAGGTTGCATGGAATATTGTATACTAAAATCTTGGAAAGTGACAATTTTGGCTGAAGTGTTTGGGATTGACATTCTGTAGATAATTTCTGGCTTTTTCCCATTGGTAGTGGAAGATAACTGTTCATGAAGGAGGTTTATACTATACTACTTCACAAAAATTAATTAGAAGGTTTGCAAGGGGGGTGGAGGCGTGAGAAAATTTTTGAGTCCTCAATCCGAAATATTTGTAAAAGTAGCCTTTTGAACCTAGGGGCGGAAAACTTTATTTGCATCATACACAGATTTAGTAGCTTTCGGCTCTAATGGAATTTATAATATTCGAGTTAACACTTGGACTTTTTTTAAGTGAAGGGTAAGTGACCGGACTGGAAGAATACCACACAACCTGCAATAATTTTATTTTTGGAATCAAAATTCAATCATGCAGTACTAAATTTCGTAGTCCAGAGCTGTCAATTATTATTGATTTCATCGTTGACCCTCAGGTAACAAGTTAAGAATTTCTCCATTCTTCAAAACACCCGCAACACTGAAAATATCTAAAAATAATATTTCTCTTAATATAGGTTTTTAAATTAATAAATGTTCATTCCACTATCTCGAACAATACATACAGCTTTTTTTTTGTAGTTTACGTCTTGGAGACTCCAGTTAAAGAGTATAAGACAAGTCAGTTGTCCTATACTTCCCTGAAACAGTCTTGTTCTCAGATAGACAGAAACATAGTGCATTCTAAAATAAAATTGTTGCAGGTTACGTGATATTCTTCCAGTCCGGTCATTCACCCTTCACTCAACAAGAGACCAAGTGTTAACTCGAATATCATAATTCCCAGGAGGACTGGAAGCTACCAAATCGGTATATGGTGCAAATTTCACTGGAAAAGTCTCTCTTGTTATTAGATGATCTTTACTTTTCCTAATTGCAAGTGAACATGAGAGCTATTGAAAAATTTTGATTTTTCAAATATTAATTTCTGCAGCTTCTATCATCAATGATAGACTGAGCAATGAAAATTAGGTCGGGGTGTTCTTGAACTTCTTCTTCAGAACTAAGTGTTCTCAGAATTATCATCAACTCCTGAGTGAGGAGTGTTGGGCAAGTGAGTTTTACTGTTCATGGAGCTACTAGCTATGGCAGATTTGATAATATTCTCCAGCCACCATTTGACATCAAAGATTATGTTTGCCTGTGCACAGCATACTTCTGAACAGGTGCTGGCTATACTGTTTCTTGGCTAACTTGCATTTTATCTATTGGTAGACATCATTGGTTCCTTATTCATAACTTCAGAGGGGATTATGATCAAACAAGATGCTTGCTTGCATGCTTTGCACAGTCACCGAATTCAAGAGCAATATCAATGTTTACTTTTTGAGATCATTCACAGAAGCTGAACAGTATAGTTGAGTTTGTTTGTGAGGCAAGAAAGAGATAACCTTGAAAAGAGTTTCATGCGACGGTGATGTCCATGGAAGGGGTGCAAAAGATGGCTCGATGGTAAGGAAAGGGAACAATAAATTCATCAGGAGGCTGGGACCCAAGAGATTGGATTGATGCGAATTGGATGGTGCAGAGTTTACTTCCGTAACCTCCTCAAGTTCACCCTGTTTTGCCTGGAGGAATGCTTTCGGAATTCGAAGGTCTCTTTTCTTTATTGGTTTGGAAAAGGAGAGAACAGTGGAGGGTGCAAGGCAGCAATGAGGAGAGACTCGTCGCTGGAGATTGCGAATGTGTGAGAGAGGATGATAAGAGATGAGATCCTTGCGGAGGAAAAAATTTGTTTCTTGAAAAAAGGGGAGAGAATGAAGGGAACGGAAGTGAATATTAGTAAAGAACTTTGTCGTATGCATTCGTTCAGTATATTAAGAGGGTTCACAATTCCACATGCTACCCTTCTTTGCATACTTGTGAGGAAATGATTTTTTTTTTTAAATTTGATCTGAATGCCTTCTCAATATTCCATCATCTATCAAATGGAGCAAACGTTTTGAGTAATGTGCTTTTACATAATAATAAATTAATACTCAATTCATATCAAGAGAAGGGTGCAAATTATTTCAATCATTGTATCATGTTTAATTCGTGGATTAATAACACTCAATGATAAAATGTGTGATTTGGAGAAAATTTATCAATAATGGACCGAAGAGTTCAGTGATGTTCGAACTAAGATTAGAATAAAGGGTTCATTCAACTTAGAAAATTTTTCAGTATATTTAATATATCGACTTTTGAGATAATTATTTCATTAATCACTCGACGATCACTTAGGAAGTTTCAGTGAGTTGAGTATGAAAACAATTTTTGAAAGAAATACGCTAGAGGCATCAGGTTCATCTCTTCAAAAATTATTTCTTTACAAACCAAAGGAAACATTCAAGAACACTCCAAAAATTTCAATACACATTAATTTTTAAACATGCCTTTTGAGAATGGAATTGTAATGGAGGAAGTGTACTTCGTGAAAAATGTTCGTGAGAAACGTACAAAATATAATAGTGAACATGACTCAGGAGAGAAACAATAGCTATCAATTGAATTTTCTCATAGAAAAGTTGTAAGAGACGACAATGAATGCATTTGTGATAACCATGACCACAGTTCAGCGGGTCAATTGTTATTGAACGAATTCTTCGTATTTGATTAGAGACTATTATAATTTATTTTATTTTCCTCAAATAAATTTTGAATTCTTTGAGTGTGTGTTGTAGGGTATTGTTAGAGTGTGGGTTATTAATGGTGTGCTATTGAAAATACCTTTTGAAAGTACAGTCACAACAGAAATCACTCAAGGGTATCAACAACACTTGACAAATTAGAATGAGTATCTGTGCACAAAGATCGAAGATCAAAGTCGATAGGTTGTCGTTGCTAGTAGCTATCACTATGCGTTTGACCACATGCTTTCCACTTGAGAAACCTCATTCAAAGAGCGAGTATGCAGGCAGCGAATATGCAAATGACAATGAACAATGATTTCAGCGTTTGCCTGCCTGTGTAGTAATTACAACCTGACGACAGAAGCACAAACCAATTTAAACTAACAGTTTATCAGTTCTCAAGGTGCTGCCAGACCTCAGCTCAACCTCCTCTTGGTTCTACCTTTAACTAAGATTCAGTTCAATAAGCTGAATACGGTGTCTGTTGCAACCTCAAAGCTCTGCAAACCAGTCACGCGTAATACAATCATTGTATTCATCATTGGAAATGAAATTTTTGTCTCCTGGAAATTTATATTATTTAAAAGTACTTATAACTCTAGTAATCAAGGGTAGGCTTTTTATATTGATGCTCGGCTTCAACGGCAATGGTCACGATACGACTACAATGGATATTATGACAAGTCAAAATTTTATAGCGCCTAACAATAATGGCAGACAAGAATTTGATAACCCCCGAAAATATAAACACCTGTTGTATTATGTAGATTCAAGATTGCATGCCATTTTGGAGAGAAATAAATTTGTGAAATGGCTGAGCTAGTAAGAATAATTATCACCTCAAATGGAATGTGAGATGCAACATTGATGTTCCTACTCTTTGAATATAAGCTCTTATCTCTTACATTCTTATATGAAATCTCTTATATTCATTGATTTACCGAGGTTATTTTCGAGTTATGTTGAGATCGTGCTACGCCAGCGACAGACTGTTATCAAAATTCAGTTATCTTGATTTGCACAAACCAAGATCAACTCTGATCTTTGTTCATAAACCTGGATCACGACTGTAAATTATGATTTCTCGTTTCACCAGGTCTAGATCAAGATCGTCTTCCTGGATCTCGATACTAGAGTTAATTAATGATCTTTACTCTATTTTCTTCATTCTAAGGGTCAACAGCCGAAAACCAGCATCACAATATACAGTGATCAATTTAATTTTTCACTCAAATATTATCCAAATATCATATAATATGAGTTATATTAATATAATATTCTGTCAATGAAAAAGACTCAATTCCATCTGGACAGAAAACATTGATATATTGTAATAATTAGTAGGCTATAGTAGTACAACTCGGTTATAACGAAGACGGGTATCTGGCTCAACGATATATCGGGTACAGTGATAGATACTGTAGTGAGAATTGAAAACAGAAAGAAGAAACAGTGGTTCTTGGTGTTATCTGCTATGTTTATCTGTAAATGTTTACTTCTAAGCAATTAATTACTCTGTTTTTGACACTTTTATGGTGTTTACTTTGTACTTTGTAGAATTTTCTAGTTGTTTGATTAGACATTAATGGAATCTTATCGAGTTTTGTGGAAAGTGCGAGTTTCCTTATCTATTTATTTAGAAGTTGATAGAGAAATCGAGAGATATCTCAATTATGGAAAATTATATAAATAGAGGGAGACTTTTGTAAATTAGTTCAGTCTTGTTTGAAATTCGCCATGATAAACAAGTAGTTCAGTTGCTGTTCAACGTTGATAAGTGGCAGTAGTGACAGTTCCTGTTAATACAGACAGTGCAATCCTGTTGGTGCTATTACAAACCATCTAATGAACTTTCGTTGTCAGTAGTGATAATTCTTTTGACAGTTCTATAGTGATAATTCTTTTACCTATTACTGTATTACGGACGTGTGCTACGTAAGTTAATTGTTCTTCCTCGACGTTTTTTTCTGAATATTACTTGACAGTTTATTGTACAGTTATTATTTAATATTAGATCGGCCTTTTAACTTTTAGTGATTGATTTTTGACAGTTTATTGAAATCTCTTTATTAGTTGAACAATATCGATTTATCTGTTTTTAATTGCTTATTTTTCTGTAAGACATTACTGATCAGTGAGTGTTGTGATTATTTGTGTAGATAAAGTGCATAAATTCAAGTGTTGCCAGCATTATTTTAGACATAGAACCCATAACAATACAATTGAATATTTCTAAGTTGATATCATTTCAGTTTATGTTGGTGATATTGTTTTTCTTATGATGTTTTATAGATAGTACTTCATGCATATACAGCAATGCTTTATTTCATATAACAAGAAATACCATAAATTGTCAACAGTTTCATGCTCTTCACATGAAAATAATTGGAGTAAACCGATACAACGGAGTATCCAAGGAACTGTTCAATTTCCATGAAATAGTTATTATTATCATTTAATCTGAAAGTATATACACCATTCAACTGCTTTGATTTCTATAAACGTCATAATGCTTCCCAATTCTCGAAAAAAATAGTTTCTTCTTCTTCTTTTACTTTTTCTCCTTGTTCAACAGATCTCATATATATCATGCCTCAATATTTTCTCTGTTTTTTTTTATAATTCGACGATTTGAAATCAATTGAGAAAAAAATTCCAAAATGATCAAAAATGAAAAAGTCAACGCTTGTCTTGTGAAAATATAATGAATAATTGGGAAAAGCAGCAGCCTTCATAATAGTCTTTGTTTTTCGTAATGAACCAGCTGTCTAATGTTTTGATTTTCACTAGTCAAAACTCACCTAGAACTCAATTGGCGATCTGTTTAACATCATGATTATTTTTATATTCGATCTCCAAACTCAATAGCGGTCTCACTTGGTCTATGAGGAAGCTATTATAGAGTCGTGAATTTTTCTTACAAGCGCTACAGTACGGACGCAAGGACAACAGCACGATTTCAATAAGGCCGTATTGGGTTCTCAATGAACAATTCCCTATATAAATGAGCTATTCTATGTCGTGGTTCCGAGCAGTTATACCCAAATCAAACCTTGTAATACCTGGATCTATTGCTGCTGTGATGCTCATAATGTTTGACGCTGGTTTGAAACTATACTGAGACCACTGGACTGGAAAGAAAGGCAGTGGCGCACTCAAGGGGTGTGCTTTGGGTGCTCAAGTCAAGTTGGCTGAAGCCAATTTCTATACTAAGATTTGAATGAAATCCTCAATTGAAAAACTCGAAGTTTCAAAGAAAATAGAAAGTTGAGTGATTCTCAACTTAATTAATAGTTAAAAATATATTCTCTAATCTGATTCACAAATTCAGTATTGTTCAATGGAGGCTTGCTATCCTTATCCTAATCGCAAGGCAGTTGCCAATGACCTCTCTGAGGGAAAACAATATTACAAACGAGAAGTGACAGTAATTGAGAAAAATTTAGTTTATGAAGTTAGTGGAACATTACAAAGACGACTTAGATTCTATTAGTCTGAGCATTGTTGAAGCTGAGTATGATCTATGGAATAACAAGTACTAATTACTAATACTATTTATTTGTAACTTAAACTTTCTAGGAAACAGGTCCCATAATTCCCCCTCTCTGGGTGGGGGGGGGGAACACATTGAAAACGCTAAACCCCCCCCCCCCTGTGACATTTTTTACAGGAAGGTAGTTGTAGTTGCGAACGACAAATACAAATATGTTGTTAACGATAAATGTTTCTGCAAAGAATAATACATAATTAATTGATGAGTTGAAGAATCTCTATTAAATTTATTTTCACAATGTTGCTTACACCTTTTCTTGGAAATTTTATACTCTCTTCATATATCAACTCTAAAAAAAAATACATTTAATATTGCGCCTGATAATATAGCTTGAGTTAGCTAGAATAATAATCGTCAAATTGCATCTGATTTTGCTCATCCATTTTGAAAGCAAACGTTACCGCGAAGTAGAAGTTTGATGGTAGTGGAGTTTACCGAATCGATGAGCTCAGTTGGGTTAGTAGTAGCAGCGTTGGCCACTATCAAGTTATAACAGCTTTTCGTTTGCAAAGAGCCCACTTGTTTTGGAAATTGTGCGTTCATGCCCTCAACGTCCATGTTGGTTATCGTTTTATCTATATGCAAATTGGCATAATATTGTGCCAGTCGTCGAGTCCTGTTTCCAGGCCACTCTCACCCTTACTGGTTGTAAAATTTTTCAGGCCAGCACTTCGCACTTTCAATATTCAACTTTTGCGTAGTCTCAACTTTCTCTCAAGATAATAGGCATGAATTATAAAAGTCAAGAATATATTTACTTGAAATTCTCGTTTATAGCTCATAAAAGGTCACAATGAGAAGGCTTCCTTGTTCAATCTTGATTATTTTTACACTCTCAAGTCTTCATTCTTATTTCCTGTACAGTTTATCTTTATTTTTTCATGTGTATCATTCGAGCTGGAAAATGTTGCCTAGTTTTATTTTCCTTTCTATATTTTGAAGATTCTTAGTTTTTTTATAACACCATATTCTCATATTGTTTGCATTGTGGTATGACATCATTACAGTGTATTTAGAGGTAGATTGTTCAAGAAAGACAAATATGAGCTCAAAATTTAATCTTTTTCACATAAATAGTTTCTATTTCTCTTCAATGTTATTTACTTACTCTTTCTGACTGTCTTTGGCATTCCGTCTTGACTGAAAATTCAAATATCAATAACAAGTGAACAGAAACTTTTACTTTTTTTAGCTTGTTTTATTTGAGTTTAGTGAGTGATACTGAAGCTCACCTCAAAGTTTTGGATAAAGTAGCCTAGCCAAAAACACTGTTGGGAAAATTTAGGCAAAGGAAAGTTAGTTTTTAAGACTGTTGTATCTTCCCATTTCATTGCAATTTCATCTCAAAAATAATGTGATGAAAAATATAAATTTCATAATGTTATGACATTAGAAAGACCACATTGCTCTGTGTTCAGGTGAATTAAACATCGTAAAATACATTTTCTTTCTTCCATGAGTGTATTGTTTAATACTTATCGTATAGCAATGAATGACGCAACTTCGACGTTTAAGCGGCCGTGGGTTTGAATCCCGCTTCTCCGTCTGGCATCTATGTGTAATCATTCACATCATTACCCAAGCACAAGTCTCGGACTCATGTGGGCATCATCAGCAATAAAAATAATAAAAAAGAATAGTGTCTTGTAAAGCCAGCAGAGCCATTGGCCACTGGCAGTAAGTTTGATCACTGATTGACTAGATCGTTTAGCGTTAAATTAGCCTACGGAATGTGCACCCAGGGGGTGAACTAACTCTACCCCTTAATTTTTCAGGTTATGATTGCACTGGAAATTCCACACTGAAGATTGATTAAATTAATTGAACACCTATAGGCACCAAAATTATCCTAGATTGGAAGTTTAATATTGATTAGTACACTGGCCTGTATTATATTGCTTGATCATTTAATAAAAGCCTACATTTCTTTCATGAGAATTATTTTTTTAATCTTCTATGGAAAATAAGTTGTGCTACGATGCAATATTCATTAATCCTCACTACTGAAAATTTCTAAGTTAAAACTTTAGCACGAAAATCATAGTTATTGAACAAATTCTAGTAAGCTAACCCTGAGTTATCTAGATATCCATTAATTTAAAATATTAATGCTACCATGATGTGGATTAGATCACCTCATGCTGCAAAACCATACACTTTGCGTCACATGAAATCACAGGGTTTTGCAGGAGTAGGTGTTATTTTCATGAGAATTATGATATAATTTGGACCTGTATAGAAAACTTAACTCAGTGAATCCTGCAAGTTGAAAAAAATCTTTTGAAGACAAAAGCTTCCACATTCTCTTCCTACACAAAATGCTTTTCATGGGAATTTATCCCAGAAGTGGAATAATTACGGTAATTAGGACCAGTAGAATTTTCCAGTAAACAGAACAAAAGGAAAAAGTGCTAAGGTCAGACTGAAGAGCTGAGGATGTCCCGCTTTAATTGAGGCACGTACTGTTCTACATAGCCTCAAGCATCCTTTCAAAACCCCACAAAGCTTGTCGCTCGCACACCAAGAGGAATTTTTTTCCGATTCAGCTTTGATCCACGGAATTTTCTCTCGACAGTGTCATCAAGATTCATCTAAATTGAAACAAAGCGTGAATTTCCGGGTGCTATAATTTCTCCCATTAATTAACGAGGTTCACTTGAAATGTCCTTTGTATGATCAATGCTCAGTCGTTGCTTGTCGACGTAAGCCGGTTATTTCCCTCTAAGATGACCTTCCTGGAACATACAACTGTAATTATGTAGTAGAAAAAGCTCATGAAAACTCCAGCGAGACTACATCATAAACTTGTTCATAGAATTGGGGATTATTGGATTGAAAAAAATTATAAGGCCTGAAACTCCAAAGCAACGATCATAGAAGCCTTCAAGAGCATGAAAATTCCCAGTAAAAGTAAAATTCCCAGTAGGAGTCACAAAAAGTAGATTCTCTGAAATGCTTTTGCAGCTGAAATCAATCCGATGTGGAAATAAAGACAATAAAATTCGCTTTTGAATGTATCTCGCTCCCCAATGATGTACAGATGATTAGTTTTGTACACATCTTCATGTTCAATATTCACAAGTCATCAGTAAATTATGTACAAATAACAAATTAATGATTACATAAGTCCTTGATTAAGCTTTGATCAAAACTAAATTTCTGTGTATGATTGAATAGGCCTACTACATAATTTATTCATTATCGAATGAATAAATTATTATTTATAGCATTCAATCCAATTTATGTTATACTCTGCTATGAGAAGTTGACTGTATTTCAAAGAAGCTACTTCATGTCGTTTCGCCAAGATTAAAATAACTATCAATAACGTACAGAGTTTATTTTTGTCGCTTTACGAAATAGCCTTTGAAAGAAACAAGCAGCCAAAACACAATGGAGATCACACTCCCCCACAACAGTATGTAGCACACTAGGAATAAGAGCGCTACCGTTGATCGCTGACAGAGGGAACCATCGCTGTGTAAACAACGGCCTACCGATAAGAAGCGTGAATTATCGAATGCGATGCAACCACCGTTGAGTGACACATACTGCTGTTGGATCACCGAGAAAAAATTTCCGCATTGCAAACTCTCAAAGCCCGCTAACAAGCAAGAGGCGTGAGTGTGATCGGCTATGTGCTCAGTACATGGCGAAAGATTACGCTTCACCTGGCACTGGCGCTTTGAAAAAAATTCCCCGCCGTGACCGGTGTGCATAAATCTCAGTGTGGTTTTTTCAACTATTGCTCATTCCCCTCAAAGGCCTTGCAAAGTGTTCCGAATCAATCCAGTGAGCTCTAAGCCTTGTAGTTGCTTTAGAAAGCAATATAGAGCTCATAACTTTTCCGAATGCTGCGTGTAGCCACGAACAGAGAAATGTTGATACTGTATACAGCTGTATACTGTAATGTGAGCAAATTACAATAACAAAACAGAAAAAAAGTTCGTTTATCAAGAGATTTTACTTCGAATTATTGCATGTTGAAGTAGGCCAATTAGAATATCAAATTAATAATCTATCAAAAAGTGAATTGGTTTAGTTTGAATTTTCAAGAGTTTTCTGGAGACCGACGATATAGCCTAGGTTACGGTACTTCGAATTACCGAGTGCTCTGTTATGAAATGTTTGCGTTAACAAGAGTCGACTTGAATTAAAGTCGACCATAGCAGTAGAGTACACTATTAGGAGCAGGTTAAAAGAAAGAGCCTTCTTCTCTTGCGATTACTGATTCAGCTTCTGCTGTCTTGTCTAATTGTCCTGTTTTTGCCACCGATTTTATTTTACATTTAAAATATTTGGAGTGGAATTTTAATACGAGTATTTATAAATAAAGGTTTAAATACCTGTGTTTTGATATCCAATAACTACTTGTTCACTACCGGTTTCAACCCTCCTATGGGGTGGGTCATCATCAGGTGGTTGTGGACGTTATTGTATCATTGCCGATTTGGCAATTCGTTGTAATGTAAAACGTCGGAAAATAAAAAACACACACATCACATAACACGAAACGAATACGAGGCTGTCATCCTCGTATTCGTTTCGTGTTATGTGATGTGTGTGTTTTTTATTTTCCGACGTTTTACATTACAACGAATTGCCAAATCGGCAATGATACAATAACGTCCACAACCACCTGATGATGACCCCATAGGAGGGTTGAAACCGGTAGTGAACAAGTAGTTATTGGATATCAAAACGCAGGTATTTGAACCTTTATTTATATTTATACTGGTATCCGGAGACCAAAGAATTCAGTATGAAATACGAGTATTTGTTGTATCTCGTATTTGTTGATTGGATCATCCTTATTTTGTCTTATCAAGACCAAACATTTATTGGAGAGATGTAATATAATGTATTCGACAATACTCAAATATAATTTGAATACAAAATATATTTTAATGAATATTATTCGATACCTTACAAAACTTTTTCATTTGACTTTGCTTCTACTTAGATGTAGTACTGTAATTTTAATAGTAATTACTGGAAATTGGAAATTTTTATGGATAGGCTACATTTTTTAAATTATTTGAAACCTATTGACATTCAAACATACAAAAAAATTGTATGCTTTTCATCATTAATTCTGGAACATTTCCCTCTTTTATTTTTCTGTTATTACTCTTTTTGGGAATTTCTATTGAATAGGAAAACATAGACTATAAACTTGGCTGATAGATTTGGCAGAAGCTAAAGATATGTTTAATTCTTGAGAAATGTATGTTGATAAATTAATAATGCGAATATTTATGTATTTTGTGACTTAAAAGTGATGCAGGCTAGATTAATTTCTTTCCAATTCTTTTCAAACACTGACATCGGAATGTAACTTCCCAATGGTAATCCACTGTAACTCCATGCTTTTCAAATCATAGGAAAAAATCCGATCTACCCGAATAAATTAATAAACTGTCTTGACAATCAATTTTCAAAATCGTTTCAATCAGTAATTGGAATCATTCATAAACACATATGATTTTTGTATTATCTTACAGTACAAATTCCATTCGAATCATAAGAAATATGATCACCATCGTGAGCATGAAACGATTATTATTCATTTGTAAGATATGTGATCAGATGCTAGTCACTTTACATGGAGATGGATTACATCTTACATTCGAGTTCTCCAAGATTCCTCTAATAGTAGCACAACATTATCGCGACTTAGTTTCATGGCATCACAAATTAATGTATTACTAATAACAAGATATTGGAGCTTATTTCGTGAATGCAAGATGAAGATCACTCTCAATACTGTAATCTTATACGTCAATTTAGAATATATTTTCCATCGGCTCCTACCCTTTGATAAGTTCGATAAGTTCCCTTACATGAGCTTTAAGCCATAGAATAGTGGTTTGCGTTAACACGGCTTGATATTATATAACAGATGATGAGCAAGGAAGCCACTGCTGCATCACGTGTTTTGTTTCGCAAGGGGAAATTGCTCTTACTAAGCCGCGTTAATGCTTTGCACAATGGCGAAGATCATAGCCTTCTCATACGCATCGGGAAGAATTGTATGGTTGAGAGTGGAACGTTGTTCTCAGCCAACAAAGTTGGGTAAAAGATCGCTTCAGTGGGCATAAGGCAAGCTCCACTACACGCTTCAATGTGTGGAGGGGCGGCTATGAAAACAAGCGTTTTTTGTTATGTCTTGATTTATGGCTGAGTTTTCTCCGTAAAAAATATTCTTTCCGTGAAAAGCATCAAGCTCAGTTCAGTTGAGGTTCAAGCACACTTCAATGATGGCATTATTTCAGAACTGGGAATCTTGGTTGAAATCATCTGACTGAAATTCAAAGTAGTTGATAAGAGCTAAGTTTCATGTTCACCAAGTGGTTTTAAATAGTTGAAACTAATAATTGAGTGATCTTTGAAATTTTGTTATGATGAAACAACTATTATTGGCCAAAGAACTGGAGTGATTGCGGGAAATTAGAAGGCCCCATTGAGGAGCAATGGCATGCAACATTGTTAATTGAAAAGATTGTTTGAAAATCGTTAGGAAAATATACTCAAGCACTCTATTCTAGCATCGAAATGAATATGGTGTGGGCAAATCTATATTCGATAGGACATTGAGGTAGTAAAGAACATTAGCGAATGAGAATTTTGTCTTTGGGATGTGTGAATGGTATGTAATACCATTACGGCATGGGGGTCAGCAGGTGCTTCCGCAGAAAAATTTTAAACTTCAAATGCTAAGAAATCATTTTTTGGCCTTTAAAGCACTTATAAACTGAAAAAATTGCTGCTAGTTTTGTACAAATAATTGTATTATAAAAAAAATTATTCAAAATAATCATGGTCTGCCACAATATGTTGTCTAGACATCACAACTTATGAACAGTGAAAAACGATAATTTATTGTTCTATTCAAGGGAGAAGAGCTAGTAAGAAGGAGAATAATAGGTTTTTGATCCGTACATGAAGTGTTGGTACCAGCAATGTTACTGAAGATAATAAACTTGCACTTACAACAGCCTTTATTTTGTGAGTAGCATTGAATGCGTTTCAGGACCTTTTACTTTTACTTTTTTTACTCCCCTATTTTTGATTCCCCACCCTCTTTGACTTGAGATACCATATAATTTGGGTACCATACTAGAAAATTTCTCTCAAAAGGCGGTCTGGTGGAATTTCCGCAGGAACCTTTGGAAAAATAAAACAATCCCTTAAAACCATCTTTTCAACGGTTTTCGTACGATTTTTAACTATTTGATCAATTTAGCCCAATTGATGTGTGAAAGATATTTCTTCTAATTCTTGCATCTTTGTCAAAGTGTGATCTGGTCCATCATCGTTTTAGCAAAAAAATTGAAGCAGGCCCAAACTATTCACTTACTACTTGAAAATATTCATACTCTGCTTTTTTTGATCCACCACCTTTTCTTTCTCTTTGTAGATTACGTCTTGGAGACTCCAGTTACGGAGTATGAGTCAGATTAACCATTATACAATCTTGTACACTAGATACCATAACTACTATATCAATTAGTTGGAGCGTGGCTTCATTTTGATGTGAAAGGAATTCTTGTACACTATAAAAAGCTTAATCAACTAAATATTTTTTCATTTTTTTTAAATATGTCTATATGCTTAAGACTTTAAAAACTGCGGTAGTTTGTTGTAGAGTTTCCTACCAATATAACTAGGTTTTTGTTTGAATAAGCTACTATTGAGTCCTACCAAGTGATAATTTACTCAGCTTTTCTTATTATAATAGTTTACCGTACGTCAAAATTCTAATTAATATCACTTTTTTTACATATAGAGTAGCTTCACACACATAATTATAATCAGGGTACAGTTAGGAGACCAAATCTCTTGAACAACGGCCTACATGAATCTAATCTACTCTTTCCATACACCTAACAGTTTTCTTTTGGATCTTAAAACACCCTATCAAGTTTTAGTTTTGACGAATTACCCCATACTAAGATAGCATACATAATGTATGACAGTAAGAGCCCATGGTAAGCTGTGAAAATCAACTTTTTGCTATTTAATCTAGCAAGCTGTTGTAGGACAAATACCACAGATGAAATTTTACATGTTTTCTAGATTTTTGGAGCCCAGGTCAATCGTCTATCCAACATAACTCCTTTCTCCATTTTAATTATGTTTGTTTTTGACATAAGAATGCTACACTTATCGAAGCTATGATTCAAAGTCTGCTACGTCTGCTAAGTTCTTTGTCTGCTACTCCAATAACTATTCTCTAACTTGATATTATATGTCTATTCAAATTTCTATTTTGAATGAGAAGTATGATAAATGGATGAAAAAAAAGAAACTAAGCTACAGCCTTCTAAAGAACGCTAAAAGTATTCCTTGAACCTTGTCGACCTTGATCTTAATGTCACACTCGTGTCGTCGACAAGATGATTCTGATTCGGATATTGTACATACTATTGAAAAATTTCATCTACGGTTTGGAGTATTATCCCGGAGTTAAAAAATAACCTTTAAAGCCAGAATTTTAGCGATTTTAGACATTTTTTCTGACACTTCTGCCAAAAGTTGTATCTAACGGCTTCTTAGGATTCCAAAATTTCTTTTGTCTCTGAGTCTCTTAGGAGGAGGACCTATAGCCACTGTATTCTTATGTTGGGGCATATTGGTAGATTCAGCCCTGGTGGGGCGACACCAAATGGCGTGACAGCCGAGACAATTGTATCTTATTCCTATAGTAGATATTTTTAGTGACAATATTATTTCAGTCTTAGGCTGTACATTGCTAGCATTTTACCCGATCTTGCCCGGAAATCCAGTTTAGAGTTTTGTTTGTCTGATAGATAACTTATGGTAGTGGTCACAAAATAACTAAATTGGGAAAAGTCATGAATTATCATACTGTTTGAAAAGAGAAGTTCACAAATGAACTGTTTTTTTTTGCAGTGATAATGTGAATAAGTAAACCACCTTTTCAGCACCTTTGCTGCTCTACCCAACTGCCTAATTTTGTGTTAAGCAAGATAATAACGGCGAAATATAGGAGAAGTAAGCTAAAATACTAAAAAAAATTTAAAAAATTTATTCAGCTTTCAAATTAATTGGAATTAGTTGATGCTTCAGTCAGGATAAGATAACTCCATAACTATGCTACACTAATTCAGGTAAAACGTAAAATCATAGTGAAGAACGCACTTTCGATGTACCGTACTTAAAATGTAAACGTGAGGGATTGGACTCGATTTTACTGATAGACGATTATTATCAAATATTTTTTCCTCTTTGGTTTTGATATGGCAATGATAGGGGGACTACCAGCGTGGGAGAGGAAAAAGAGAGAGAGAGTAAAGGAGTGAGTGATACAGCGAAATCACTGAAAATTCAATTGCCAAAATCTTAGTTTTGCACGCGCTGGCCACGTTTGATCCGTCCAACTTGACTGCCTGCGGGCAGTGCGGATGCGATGAGCTTTGATCTAAATGGCCCCAGGCCACTGCAGCGCAGACAAGAGATTTACATCTCAAAAGTACACCTAAGATCCATCACAGCCCCTCCTCATTTGTGTTTTACAAGCTCAACGCCTTCCCTCTTAGCAGCGTCACTCACTCAGCAACCCTCTCGAGCCATTATGCACGTATTTTATTGTCCCGCTCAAAGGAATGATGTTGATCAGTATCCATTCTCCCCATTGAACTGCCACTTTCAGTTTTGATTCCAAAAGAGAAACATGTTCACTTTTTGTAGAAAAAATATTTTTTTTTTACCTAGTATATAGGATACTGTTCTCTATCCACAACAGCCCTGACAAATGAGGATCAATGATGTATTATGATAGCTCCTACTCAATTCTCAGATAAAGTTCATCTACTGTTTGATAGCTCATCATGGTTACTATCACTGGGTATTTTTGTGGTTCAAGGACATTCATGCGAAATCAAGCGTTTTTATTCAACTGTATGAACGCTATTTATTATCTAAAATACTTGTGCATATTGTACCACATTATGCAAAAATTTCTCAAAATAGGTTATTCTTTATTCAAAATTCCATTTTTCAACGACCAACTACGTACATATGTTATGTTCTTCATACCGACCTAACTCAACATTGGAATGTTACTGTCGATTTATAAACAATAGTAAAAACTTATTTTGATTTTTCCATATAATTATCAAACAATAATTTATAAGTAATATTCGAATAATTAACTAAATTAGGATTATTATTTCAAGGTTACAAAACTTCCAAAGCAATGGTTAAATGAAAATTATTTAGATCACAAAGCTACCTTCAAAATTGCGTCCAAACCAGTTTGTTTTTAAGTTTTCAAAATGAAAGCCTGTTTGAAATATCTCTAGAATTTAACAGGATTGCGCCACCAAATAGCTTTTGCTCTCATCGATCTGTAACTGTGTTAAGAATTAACTAAAAAAACAGATTTTCTCCTTTGAAATTCGATTACCAAAGTATGGAAACAATGACAGTCTATTCGAACTTTTTAAAGCCTGGTGATCGACGCAGCTAGATAGAATACGCAGCTAAATAGAATACTTTAAATGTCACAAACGCAGTAGAATTCGCGTTTCCTACTCTTTTACAACGAATTAGTGTCAGGAATTTATCAGACGTGGGAGCTCCAATAAAAATTTTCGATAAAGTGATAGAGTGTGATGTAATAATTATTCAAAATTTTCAGAAAATTGTCATTGTAAATTAAAGGGATTCAGCTCCCAATTTTACAAAAATTCGTATCACAATCCAAATGCTGTGTCCGTGATCAATTAAATATTAATAATATTTAGTTCCCTTTCACAATTTGCTAGATGAATGTAGCTGGGTTTAGAAGAATACTGATCAGAGGACAGAAGCATTTTGAAGCTACCTATTTGCTGATAAAAGCATGTCAAGTGATCAGATATTCATCTTATTCGAAAGTTTCAATAAGCTTGAGCTGTATCCATCATTTTTCATGATTGTTCATTTACGTTTGAAACCAAACACATGCTTGGGTGGTGAGCTTAGGTATATGAAGCTGAGTATCCTTGGAAAATCTGTTCGATATTCAGAATTCATTGAAGAAGGAAATTATCAGGGAATGCTTTCCGCAATATCCTGATGCGCAGTACGCAGGAATAGGTGCGCCCCGCTATGCAATCAATTAAGGAACTGCCATGCTCTCATCTGCCAGCGTAGTGCAAGTAATTAACTGTGAAAGCTCTGTGCTTACTGCCGTGAAAAGTGGATGAAAATCAAAGCCAATTTATTCTGTCATCTAAATAATTAGTTACCAGTCGACAATGGAAAGCAGGGTGCTTTTATTTCAGGGTTTTGGCACTGGACTGGGATGTATTTGATTTTCATTCATTGCCAAGCCAAGAACACGTGATCGGTCGATGATTCAGAGGACGCCCTCTGACAAAAAGATATGTCCCGCTCTCAGAAGGGATTTGAGGTCCCAAAATACAACCCTCAATGGTGCTTAGAATCCTCTTTTCTCAACCAACATCACTAGACTGCATTAGGATGATTCAGATTACAAGATCTTTAATGCACATTAGCTTCTTCATTGTTCTTAGAAACATCATACACGACACTCAGCATTGAGTTTGAAACTGCAATTTAAATATTTGTTTGAGTAGTGACATTTTTCTATCAAGACAATTTATCGAAAAATAATATATATAAACTGAACACTTCCTGAGTAAATGAAGACGTTGCGTCAGTCAGCCTACCACTTAGATTGGGTTGGGTGAGTTAAACATTTATTCGTGAGAAATGTATGTATCTATACTATTTTAAGATACTATCATATAAAGATTTTTTTTGGAGATGATTCGAACATCTGTTTGAGTGTTTTATTACCGACTTGCATCCTTCATGCATTTCTGTACTACATAAAGTCATTAATACCTCACATTGAATCCGAAGGGAATGGGAGATTTATCATTTCGTTACAATTAATAAAATATTTCAGAAAGATCATCTGAAAACCTCATTACCTCTTACTTGCAATACAATGAAGTATTCTGGATCGATATTTGGTGGAATGAGAAGATTGATAAATTATTATAACATCCTCTGGGCACACTGCATTCGCACAAAATTCACCAAAAATAAAATTTATACAATATTAATAATTTATCTGCTATGAAATATTCACATGGGATAATAATCTATTTGACATTCCCTCCATATAAGCAATAATAATAATAATAATAATAATAATAATAATAATAATAATAATAATAATAATAATAATAATAATAATAATAATAATAATAATAATAATAATAATAATAATAATAATAATAATAATAATAATAATAATAATAATAATAATAATTATTATTATAATAAAAATAATAAAAGTAACTTGCTTTGATAGAATAACTATAATAAGAGCTAATCTGTAAACAAAGCCACTATATGTTGTCATTATTACTAAGTTGTTTGTTTGAGAGTTGATTGTCACTAAGTTATCATATCACCAATTCAATTTTTCATTCATCTGTGATGTTTAGTTGCAATATGATTAAATTTTTATGTTGTTCTATTTTTTTTTTTCAAATTGTGAATCAAATTGAGTAGAGTACGTTTCAAAAATGAAATATATTTTTGGAAATATCTACACATTATAGAAGGAATGCGGTATTCAATGAGACTTACAGTTGGTTCTACAATTTCTAGCAGACACTGATTCCATTAATTCATCATTTGATGGGGTGTAATTCAGATCGTCCACTTTTCAGAGCCTCCAAAGCTCACTGCGTCCATTTCTCAGATCGTCCAATCCTCTGTCTCACATCGTCCAAATTTCAAACACTCCAATTCCGGCGCGTATCAAACTGTCCACTTCCCACTTCGTCCAGGTACACTCGGCTCCTATTAAAATTGACCCCTTTCGCAAAGGCTCGAGCATTCTCAATTGCTTATTACAGTTGCTCAGTATTTCCCGTAATTTATGTCTCAATTAGCATTATACAAGCTAATAGATTGTTCTATCAATGATTTGATTACATTCTAATGAATTATAAACCATCCTTCTGACGAAGTAGTATTTACAGTTCTTTTAATTACCCAATTGATTAAACCATACGAAATATGTTATCTTTATATAAAATAGGCGAACATGTTTTTTTGTGATGACAACTCCTCCGTGGTTTCTCGACCGATTTTGTTCGTTCACGTCTCATTTGAAAGACCTCATCGAGTAGATGTTTGATAAGGTCTTATATTATGAAAAAAGTCATCAAAGTGGACATGAGGAATGAACGATCAAAGTTTCAATTTTTGCCATTGCTTTAACATAGGGATCGGTGAGCTGAAAATTTTCACATTTCAACTTATGATTTGATGATCAGCTGTTTTGAAACAAAAAGTTTATTTTTCATTGTTCATTCAGAGAGAGAGGGAGGGAGGATAGGATAAAGAGGAAGAGAGAGAGGAAAGAGAGCGAAAAGAAGAGGAAGGGGAAGGAGAAGAAAAAGAAGAAGAAGTAGAGGAAGAAGAAGAGGAAGAAGAAAAAGAAGATTGAGAAGTAGAAAAAGAAGATGAAGAAGAAAAAGGAGAAAAGAAGAAGAGGAAGAAGAAAAAGGAGAAAAATAAGAAGAAAAAGAAGAAGAAAAAGGGAACGAAAATGAAGAAAAAGAAGATGAAGAAGAAAAAGAAAAAGAAGAAGAAGAAGAAAAAGAAAAAGAAGAAGTGGAAGAAACAGAAGAAAAAGAAAAGGGAGATTAAGAAGTAGAAAAAGAAGATGAAGAAGAAAAAGGAGAAAAAGAAGAATAAGAAGAGTAAGAAGAAGAAAAAGAAGAAGAAAAAGAAGAAGAAAAAGAAAATCTACATTTGGAATGTATTTTACAAAGTTTAATAAAGTCGCACATTCGTGCGACCCGGGATAACCTAGTTTTCGTAAAAATTGTGAGAGACGAAATGATTGAAAATAACTACAGCATTATCAATATGTGCTAATAGGGTGGTGATTGGTCATGCGGTGAGCGTGGTGTTCAAGTGGTCGTGATGTTCAGTCACGACCGCGCAAGACTGCGCTTGGATGGGTGACCGTGCTTCAATGACTTGATGTTATAAGCTTTATTATCACTTACCCGGTGGTTCGGAACCCACCTAAAATAGTAGGTCCACCATGTTCCCCGTAACATGGCTCAAACGGCGAGGTGGAACTACCCGTAAGGGTCTCCCCACCATTAAAAGCCATACGCTTATTATTATTATTAATATGTGCTATTAGTTTTGAAATAAAATACAGTTTATTATAAAATACAGTACCTATTATTAACTAACTGGTTTCTATAGATGACAAGCAAACTAAATTGTGTCATTTGTTTATTCCTCATCAGTTAATTATTTTTACAACCCGTTTGGAATTTTAGAGAATTTGGAAAGGTATCATATTACATAGATCGAGCTTCAAACAACACGAAAGAGGTTAATGAAAACTCATCCATAAAATAATAAATACTGTGGAACTTGTTCAATTGGAATTTGTATAATTCGAAAAAATAAGCATTCACTTAAAAATTCTTTTGTGTTATTGGTAAAAACGTTATGCATAATAATTCGAAGCTCAATCCCATTCATTTGGATTTGGATAATTACAAGTTCTTCTTCTCAGATTGGGAACTATGCTCACGGTAGAAACTGATTGTTAGTGTATTTCAATATAAGATCGGAAAGTTTTATTAACACATTTGGTGTGTTTTCTACTGAATCAATGATATGAAATCTCGAATTAAAACCAGAAGCGTATTGCCAAACTGGCAATAGCCCCCAAAGACTCTAGTCCTCGCCGACTTACCAATACGCTTCTGGATTTAATTCTACTTCCATTGAACTATTTAATAAATTCTACTTCCATTATTTTAGTTCGGAGATTCCCAAAATCAAACTTTCGTTCAAACTTCACTGTCAATAAGTTACAAAGCTATTCTCAACAGTTACAGCGAGATTCTGACGAGAAAAATTCAGTTCTGGCAGTGCCGTGTACATGCCTACAGTAATTTGTCACAAATCACAGCTATTTATTAACCACAGCGGTTACTGTAGTTTTGTAATGTAATCTTTACTGATTATCCATCATATTTTCTATCTCTATTTCTTACGTATCTAGCTTATGGGCAGATAATGACGATTTATTATGAAAAAATCATATAGGCCTACTCGGTTTTATCGCCCTTTTTCAAATGAAGATGGTCAATAATAAAATTAATGATTGATTAAAAGGCCTACTTGAAATTCATCAATTATCAACTTAGTTTAATTTTGTTCTATCTTCTTTGTGCGATATTGGTAAATTCGAATTTTTTCCTGTTCCCCTCAAATTCGAATCATACAAGTTCCATTATTATGTATCTATAAAATACGTAAAGCCGTATATGTACCAAACTTCAAACAAATAAAAACGTGACGACCAGTTGCACGAAAGAAAATAAATTAAACCCCCATAAGATGAAGTTTTCTTATGGTGCTCAATAGGGAAGTCGTTGCACTAACTCCGTCAAATGACGTCATCTTACCGTGATTAAATTTAACAAGAAAGTTCGAAGTTACTGACAATTGAACAAACTGACAAATTTACTTAAACAGAATTTATTAGTTTCGAATTCCTTTAAGCACCTAAGCACTTTAAGCACCTTAACCACCCTTAACCTTAATCTAGTGGTTAAGGCGCCCGACCGGCAATTGGGAGGTCCGTGGTTCGATTCCCGGTGGTGACTGATATTTTTGTACAGTAGCATTCATCGATTTCCATCAGCTGTTGAATACTGTTTTCAATATCCGCCATTGCGGAAGTCTTCAGTATAAACTAATAGCACCTAGAGGAATTCGAAATAAATAAATTCTGATTAAATTTAATTTTCTTCCGTGAAACTGGCCGTGAGAGTATACTCTCGAATTGCTTTTGAATCCTCCAGATTGCTTCAAATCTTGTTCAGTATAGAAGACTGAATCAAACTTTTTTATTTGATGGAAATTTGATCGTTTACCGATTCCTCGTACAGTATAAAAAACTTGTTTTACTCAACTTACCTCACTTGAGGATTCAACCTTTTGGACTCAAATGTGTTTGCTCTTTTAGTTATGAAAATAATAAAAACCGCTGAAGTGTTTTATTTTATTGAGGTGACAGTTTTCTGGATAGCCATTCACCGGCTCATTGAGTCATAATCAGCACAAGCTATATGTACTATGTACCGTTATAATATGTAAATTTTTAGATGAAAATTGTCGGGTTACTTCTTTAACCTTGAAGTTGGTAAATTGCTTATAACTTTTCCATAACTACACGTTAAGTTTATCAAATTTGCTCTAGGTAATAGCACAGATAAGACAAGAATACTTGGTTAGTCTATGGCAGCGATCCTCACTACGCGGCTCGCGGGCAGCATGCGGCCCTTGGAACAATTTATTGCGGCCCTCATACTGTAAGGAAAAAAAACATATCGAGTTTTGGAAAAAATATTTTATGAATAATATTATATTTATTTATTAAGTTTATTGAAAATCTGTCTAATTTAATTAAGGCCACTTAATAGTATAGATAATGCAATAAGAAAAATGTATTTTATAATTAACCTAAAGTTTATGTCTAAATGTATAATTTGTAATTGCGGCCCTGAGCAAAATTTTATAGGACCTATTTGGCTCTCTAAGAAATCCTATCGAGGACTCCTGGTCTATGGTAATAATAACGTTATGCGGCTCCTCACTTGAAGTTCAGAAATCATAGTTTCGAAGTGAGGCTATGATCTTCCTGAAATTCTTTTTACCATTCTGATGTTGATTGTATTGAAAATAGCGTTTGTAACATTGAACTAAGAAAGCTGTTTCAGCCCCCTCATTTCTCACGCTCAAGTCCTAGACTTATGGGGGTATCACAATAGAAAAAAATGTGGATTCAGGGTCTTGGATCGGGTTGAGTGAGAATGAGTGAAAGAGCAAAGAATAATAAAATTAGACTGATTAATCTGATTAACAGTTTGTACTCCACCATTATCAGAGATATATTTTCAATCATTTATTGAGGATATTATTGTATAGTCACAGCCGAAAATATGCAGAAAGTTTCCAGATGGAAGTCCGGTTCGTGATTGTGCGCGGAATTTACTTTAAAAGTCTCTTTTCGCCTCTCGTCCGGCCTAAGAGGCATCATTGCGCGACTTTTGCAGTGAGACACTCGACACTTCAAATAAACACGATTTTCTTTACTATCTGAGACAACATAGTAAAATCCGTCGTTAACGTGATACCACGTAGAATTAGGTTTCTCTCCCGCTACCTCAATGACACCTTCCATCTTGGTATACACAGTTAATAGGGAAACAATTCCCTCAATTTTCTGCACTGACCACTTGCTGTAGTCTGTACTAGCAGCAAATGATGCTAAATTTTGATATGAAATTGAATTACAGAATTCGATAAACAGAGAGAGGATGTACTAGACCGGAAGGAAGCCATGACCGGCGCGACAGCCCGGCGTCACTAAACAAATATTGCCGTATCGAAACCAGTAATTTGTAATAATTTTACAAATTTTATCTATGACTCATCCACTCCACCCAAACCTAAATAGCGCAAAAATGAAGATGAACAAATTATTACAGTAACATTCAACTTTTTATTAATACTTGCAAATGAATGATCTTTTCATGTCCATAAATAAACATCATTTTTATTGTTGATATTATTTTGCTGTGTCAGAGTGAAACTATAGAAGGATTAGGCTACTAAATAACCAAAAGTACAGGATAAATAAAAATATTTGATTTTCATGAAATACAGTCAAAAGTTGAAAGTTTACAAAGTCACAAAGTCTATTGTGTTTGACTCTGAATAGAGAATAGTGTCAGAACAACATAAAATTCAATATATTTGATTGTAGAAACCGTCGATTGATGTAGTTCTGGTATTTTCATGTTTTTTTTCTGGGCATGAAGAAAAGTTTGAGAACTTTATCATGGAATATTAGGAAAATCATTTCAATAATTCTATATGAATATTTTTTTAATGATTCTATATGAATTCTATTTTAGAAAAACTCATGGTACATGGAGGAATCACTTACTGAGGTAAGACGATTCACTTATCTCAGTAAGTGAATCCTCTATGTGCCGTGCGTTTTAGTGATAATTTCGACACGAAAATGATACCTGATTGTCGCTCACATCAATAAATCTGTACCCCGGAGGTAAAGGACACCATATCCATTTTTTAGTGAAATTGAGTTAGCACCATCTCCTTAATGCACTTTTTCTGCTCTACACAGTGGTATAGAGCACTATGTCCTATGATCATAAATAGCAATGATACACAGAAAGAATGAACTTCATGTCCAATTTCTATTTGATTTGCTCAGAGGTAAAGAACACTATGGGGACATGATGTTCTATACTTCTGAAATTGAGTGGTATAGAACACTATGTTGAACATGGTGTTGTACTCCTCTGGCATCTAGTGGACAATTCGTGAACTAGTCACAATGTTTACATCAAATAAGTAGCTTACGGTGTGTTATTTTGAGTGGAGTTTTGTGAAATATAATATCTTGATAATGGATCCTAGATACCTTCCGGTATCTCGTGGAAGGAATATATTGAATATGGTTCTACCAAAGGATGATAGTTCTACATTTTGCAAAGGTAAGACAGTTAATTTACTTTTCACAAACATAACCTATATTTTTAGGTTTACTATAAAACTATTTGGCTGTGAGCTCTGTTGCAATCCATTGAAATGTTCATTCAACACTACATTATTATTGTTTCAGGAAGCATAATCAAAAGAAACAATAGAAACATAAGACATAATAGATTTTGATGTATGTTCTTGATTTAGTAATAAAATTCAAACACAGGTGTGTTTAACCTTAAAACTACTTTGATTATCATAAAATTATTACTTTAGGCTTACTAACCAACACTAAAATTAGTAATTTGAATGTTCATGGTGCATGTTCAATAAAGTTTTTTTTTATTATTCCAGATTCAAATGCAAGCTGTGAAATAAGAGAAGCCAGTGATATAGGAGAACAGATTGAAGAGCCTGATATGGAAGTTGATAATTCAGACCTGGACAAAAATTATGTGCCAAATGGTAAGTTGTACTCTATTTTAGAGACCAACTTTGATTAAAATTTGCTCAAAATAATTAAATAATTATTTTACTACAATATGATTCAAACCAACTAACTTGACCATTGAAAAATCATATGCTTATACTTGCACTGATATCTAAAAAGGTACTAAAAAAGTAGTAGTTATTTGAAATTGAACTGCTTGCTCCATTCCAGAGCTTAATTTCTAAAATTTTAGGTGTGGGAACACTCATTTATTCTTATGAACCACCCTCTCTATTTTCTTCTATATGGTTTTTTTAATGAATGGTAAAATAGAAAAAAATAAAGTCTAGTTTGCAATAAAACTTTTAAAACCAATTTTAAGTGGAAATTGTGACTCACATTACTCAGTGAACTGTGGGTTGTTTGACGATGCTCTTGACAACTGAGTGAAACGGCCGTCACGCCATAACGTGAGTTACAATTTCCACTTGAGTGTTTTTTAAAGTTTTCTATAATATATTAGTGGAAGCAAGATGGATCTACAACATCATAATTTCGCCTTCTTTACATTTTTATTTATATACAGAACAGTAGCACTAGTAATAATACAAAATATCAATACGTAAACATGATGTTTTTTAAATTTTCTAGAAAACTAGTGAGTCTAAGTGCTTTTATAATCTCATTTTAATGTTACAGATTGAACTGTAATTTTCTTATATTTTATAAAAACATTTCGCCTATCTTAAAAAGTGCAGAAAAATGTTTATATCTTCAAAATAAACCAACTTCTTGAAAAAGAAAGGATATGTTTAAGGACAACAGGCATAAAAATAAAAAGGTTTAATAGGACAGAGCCCTGTTTCTTAACTATCATCCACAAGTGGCAAGAAATATGTGCACAGATCTTGCTTCACCCTACACTAAAGTACTTTATTATTATTTGCAATATTTTGCATGATTATCTGAATAAATATCAAGATGATATTCGTTCCCTTGCATTCCCACTGATATTAACCCCTGCTCCATTCTCAAAACAATGTAGGCCTATTGATAAATTAGTGTGAATCCATCTTTTTAAAGACCTACCCTGAATATAAACTTTGTTTGAAAACAGCTTAACTTGAAGTATCCCATTACTTTTGGCCTACTAACCAATAGGCTACAAGATGGAGAAATTTGAATGTTCAATAAAGTTTTTCTTTTTATTCCAGATTTGAATACAAACTGTGAGATGATAAGAGAAGACAGTCAGACAGAAGAACATTTTGAAGAGCCTGATATAGAATTTGATGACTCAGACCTGGACAAAGACTATGTGCCCGACAATGACGAAATTTCCTCAGACTCCGATTGTTGTAAGCCTTCTACAAGCTATGTGAGTAGAAATTCATTGGTTATTGAAAATCAGAATAATATGAAGAACAACACAAATCCAAATAAAGTAACGACTGATGTCTTGGAGAATGATCTATATCTCTCTAGTGAAGAAGAATTAGATAACAGTGGCTCAGCTCCATCAACCTGCAGAAAAGTTAAAAATAAAACATCTATAATACAAAAGGGAAGAAAACGTATAAGAAATCCAGATTCTTGGATTTGTAATGTACGCAAACAAAAGTTAGCTGCAGGTGAAGAGTATGTTAATAAAAAAGGTCTTACTGTAGCTGCCAAGGCATTGAAACCACCATGCTCATGCCGTCAAAAATGTTATGAGAAGTTGTCTAAAGAGAACAGAATCAAAATTTTCAAAGCATACTGGGACAAAGAAAAAAGTTGGGATGTGAAGAGACAATTTATTGTTTCTTGTATTCAAGTTTCCTTTATTGTCCGTCAAAGAAAAGAAAAAAATATTCCAAAAAAAGCAAAAGAAAACACACTTTCTTATCACTTTACAATTGACAATAACCAAATAAAAGTCTGTAAGGTAATGTTCTTAAATACCCTCTGCATATCCAATACTGTTGTTGTAAATTGTTTAAAAAATTTGCAACCAGGGGGTGCTGTGAAAATTGATGAGAGAGGTAAAAATACTCCTACCAACAAAACTCCAGATGAGACTATTAAAAATGTTATTCAACACATATCCTCCTTCCCTTGTTATGACAGTCACTACAGCAGGGAAAAATCACACTATAAATACTTGGGACCTGAACTGAACAAAGAAAAGATGTACACCTTATATCTACAGTTTTGTGAAGAGGAACAAATAGACAAGAAATATATTGCTAAAAAATGGGTTTATTTTGATACTTTTGATAAGGAGTTTAAGCTTTCCTTCAAGCCACCAGAGGTAGATACATGTGATGTTTGCGATTCCTTTCAGGCCAGACTCAAAGACAATTGTTTAAGCCAGACAGATAAAACTAATCTAGAGGAAGAATACGAGTCACATCTAAATGAGTCAAGAAGAAGATACAACCTAAAGAGTAAAGATACAAAAATGTCTAAGACAAACCCTACACACAAAGTTTTAACAGGTGATCTTCAAAAATGTTTGCCCACACCCCTCTTGACAAACTCCATAAGCTTTTATAAACGTAAGCTGTGGACATTGAACTATACACTGCATGATTCTTCCAACAATAGCGCTCATTGTATGATGTGGGATGAAAGCAAAGGAGGCCGTGGTGGCGATGAAATATCATCAGCCATTTTAAAATGGGCCCACAGTTCAATCCCTACATCTGATGTCACTGAAATAACATTATGGTCCGATAATTGCTATGGCCAAAATAAAAATATAGCAATTATTATGTGCTTCTTCTGGATCATGCATGAGTATCCTCAGGTGAAATGTGTGAATCTTAAGTACCTCCTTAAAGGACACACACATATGGAGGCCGATACCATCCATGCACTCATAGAAAAAAAGAGGAAGAGACTTGACATTCCAATATTGACCCCATGGGACTGGCAGCAGATGGTGCGCCAGTGTTCAACCAAATTTAAGGTCCACAATATGGAGGCACAAGATTTTAAAAAATTCAACACACTTTTCTCAGGTAAGAGAGCACCATTTATCTATAGGAAAAAAAATATTGAAAAAGAGAAAGTTCTTCTGTCATCAAGTGTTCACATTCAAATGCGACAAGAAAGCATTGGCATGCTGTACTTGAGATCATCCTTTGACAATGAGTTTGACACAGTGGACCTCAACAGACTGAAAAGAAGAAGTGCAAGATTAGATGACAATACGTTTCCAGAAGTTCTTCCAGTGAAGCCTTCAGTGCCAATACCCCAACAAAAGTACAATGACTTGATTTCATTATTACCGTATGTACCCACTTTTTGTCATACATTTTATATCAATCTTCCCAACAACAATGTTGCCAGGCAAGACTATCCTGAAAGTGATGAATGCGATTTCTTGGATCACTAAAATTCCATTTTCATAATAAATTTGTTAGTATTGCTCAAATTTAAACATTTATTATCCATCCTGTAAGTATTTCTAAGATTCATTTTGCAAAATAAAAGTGTGTGATTATCAAAAATGTGTTAAATGATTGAATATCTGATAGCACTAAGACCCCTAATATGACAACCTAGTTAGGGGTATACAACACCAAGTCCATAAAAGGTCTCCAAAAAGGGGGGTAAAGCGACTTTTAGGTAAAAATCACAAAATATGTTGTAAATTCAGTACAATTGAATATTCTGGTGAAAATTGGTTGAGAACATTCCATGAACAGTTCATTAAAATACAATATGAAGTATAGAAATTCTTTAATTTGGCTCTCCTGTAAAATTATGAAAATGTGATATGGTGTCCTTTACCTCCGGGGTACAGAAATAATTTTTATATTACGCTGTATCTCCTCCAGAAAAATAAATACGTGTACAACATTTATTATAATATTCAGTGGATAAACAGTGATCTTTGAATATTCATGACGAAAATGTATACTTCTTGTATACTAGAAAAATGTTGATTACTGCAAAACTCAACTTGGAATCATCAAAACACATGCTATAAATGATAGGATATTGCCCCAAAACTCAATTCCAAGCACTAAATTTATAAAAAAAAATGAATTATCATGTTCCAAGAAAAATGAAATAATAATAATAGTAATTGAAATGAAATAGAATAATAATTCTAATTTAAATTTGGAAACCAAGTCAATGTCTGTGTGGAAAAATGGGTTATCACTCAGTTTCGATTATCAATCAAAATAAAATTCGAAAAATGCGTGTAACTTTTTAAAATTTGGATCTATTGATTTTAAATTTCAGGACGTGATTGATGGTACGAACAGAAACGTTAATGCTTTTTTGTAGAATGTTTCTACGTCCCCTTCATCTGCTTCAGCAGAAAAACCAAACTGCCTTTTACTACGCAATGCCTGTAATTCGAATCTTCGCGGCACGCTTGGTGTTATTAAACGCAACGCGACTGGTTAGATTTTCTTACGAAGCGACACTATTGGCTGATTGAACATCGTAACTGCTTAGGTCAAATGACAATAACAGTGATCAGTTTCTTGTTACTTGAAAAAGACAATATTTCCAGTTCATCTAGAGATTTTTATTTGGAAAATTTAGATTATTTTATTTCATCTGGAATTTTTTATTGCATGATTAAAATAATAGAACCATTCACTATGAAAGAGTCATTATTAAATGCAGCGTATAGAATTAAATAACATCATGGATCATAGAACAGGAAAAAAGAAGAGGAAATTGATGGAGGAAGAGGAGGAGGAGAAGAAGAAGAGGAAGAAGAAGGAGTATAGGAAAAGAAAAAGAAGGACAATTTGAAGGGGGAGAATGAGAAAAAGAGAAGAAGAAAAAAGAAAAACATGTAGAAGATGAAGTAAAAAAGGAGAAGAACATGAAGGAAAAATATAAATGAGAAAGAAGAAGAAAAAACACGGAAGAAGAAAATAATAGATTTGTATTAAATATCTCTAACAGCTACTGTATTTTAAAATTTGTTTTACGCACTCTTTCACCTCCGATCAATCACTGCGTGTAAACCTCAGAGCTCAGAATGGTGTAAACACTGTAAACCTTATAAAAAGAGTTTATTTTACAGTCTTCCCCCAAAAATTCAAAATATTTCCATTTGAATAGAATTTTTCAAAAACTACTATTTCACTCTTCTTATCACAAGAACTTTCAAATATAAAAACATCTATTTTAAACCATTGCGGTCAGCTTGACAATACAAGAAATAATTCACTCTAAAAGACGTTAATTATGTTCCTGTCACACAAAGTGCTAAATTTGGTTAGATGCGAATCACTTGAAGGCAGTGAAGGAGACAGTTATACAGTATAGGTTGACCGAAGACAGTTATAGTTGTTATAGTTACAAAAGCAGGGGCGGATCCAGGAGTAAATTTTGAGGGGGGGGGGGGAAAGAAATCATGAAAGTCACAAGTCTGGGTCTGGGGGCTCTTTTTGAGAATATCATTCTCAAAAAGAGCATTCAATTGTCTTTTGGAGTAGAAAAACTTGAAAAAAAATGTCATCAAGTTTCATCATTTTATTAATCATTTCAAATAATCATCAATCAGAAGGATTTTTTTACTCATATATAATCTCTAGCTTCAAATAAGGATCAAACGAGGAGAATTAATGAATACTAAGAAGATTTTTGAAAATTTGGGGCAGGCACGTATCCAGGAATTTGTGAAGGGGGCGGACCTCATAGATCAGTTGAAGCGTTGAAGGACCCGAGAGGGGTGAAATTTTAAGGCTGTAGGAGAACATGACTGTATAATGCATTGAATAGTGGGAACGTGTTCCTTGACATATTGTATATCTTCGGTTCATCATTTTCGATTTTGATTTTCTCAATGTTCTTTTAGCCAAAATTTTCTTTTCTGATACAGAAAAAGGAGATTTTTTGAAAAAATATGCAATTTAAAACAGCATTTAGAGCAATTTAAGAGCCTTTCCATGGGCGTTCCACAGACTAGAGAAAGCCTTTCTCACCACTTACGAGTATATTAAATTCCATTCAATAGATTTATTCCTTCAAAAGCTCACTTGTTCCATTGGTTTGAAATGAATAATTGAGTTTCCTATATTAAAGCCTGTGAATGCCAATAAATATCTTACAATAATTGCATACTATTACAATATCCACAGTTTCATATATTTCACTTTGTAGACAATAAGAATTTTTTAACGTTCCACCTTGAAATTTTTCCTTGTTCTCTCATAAAAAAAGGGGTCTGGGGGTATCCCCCAAAACATTTTTAGAAAAAGGTACAGTACTAAAAAAAATATTTTTAGAAGTTTTGAACCTTATTTGTATTAAAAATTGGCACTAATCCAAAGTGCATTTTATCTAGTGCTGGATAGGTCCTTGTTGAGGGGTGGGGGGAATTTTCCCCCCTCCCTGGATCTGCCACTGAACAGAAGAGAGTGAAAAGATTTACTTTTTGGAATAAGTTGAATCGTACAAATTAAACAATAATATCACTGTGAATGAGAAATAATGAAATAATTTTTAAGAATAATATGAAAGTAATGAAATTTTTGTCACACTTGTAGGTTATGGTAACTTTCCCAGTCAAGCAATCAATGTCGTAAACAGCTGATAGCATACATGCATAAACTTTAAACTATCATAATAATATGGTAAACACCGTCTTACCACTCTTGTTACGTAATATACTATTACGATCATACTGCACATAAGAATTGGGATGAAAATAATTTACAAAATGACAGGAATGAATAATGTAGTAATATTATAGCTTGGATGAATAATGAAGTGAATGATGGCGATTAGATTGGATTATCTACTTTATTCATGTATAGATAACAAAATACTAAGTTCTAGATTATGATACTGTAGTTAAAAATATAAGTAATTAATCTATGAATTTTACAAAATATGAACTGAAGATGTTATTCAATTATATGAAGGTGAGATGCAATTTTATAATGATAATATGATAGAAGAGAGAGAGAAGAGAGAGAGAGAGAGAGAGAGAGAGAGAGAGAGAGAGAGAGACAGCGAGAGAGAGAATTAAATGATTGATTGGATGCAATAAACTCTTTTAAAGACTTTTAGAGTCTTGAACAAGATTTGAAGCTCTTTTATTTTATTTTAACTGAACGAGTGCTTCAAATGAATGTTTTTTTGCTTTTTTAGAATCACGCAGTAGGCTTCCATTTGTCAAGAGTACCAAATTTAAATTTTTTTCGTCATCATTCAGATAGTGAAATGGCATTCTAAATGAAACGCTAGGGATAAAAATAATACTGTAAATTTGAACGGGTGATTACGGCCGGCGAGCTCTATTGCAACAGTAGCTGACTGTACCGGTTTGGCTGCTATGAGACTTGGACGAAGTGAACATTAGAGGATATGAATATTGGACGCTCTGAGAATTGGAGCACTTGAAACGCTGTACTGCATTTACTCCCAGTAGTCTCACTTGCTCCAAATTTGTACTGAAATAGGTCTTGGACAATCTGAAATTTGGAGGATGTGAGACACTCCCATTTGATGGAGTAGCGGAATGACGATTTGTATCGAACAAGATCGATGAGAGCAACCTCACATTGAATTTCATGAGAGGGAAGTGGAAGATTTATCTGTAAGTTACATAATACGAAACTACTGGTAATTCATCACCACTAATAGGCTACCATCCAAATGTGGAGATTACCTGCATTGACTTGCGATTAGCAATGAATGCTACCTCCACCCCATTTTGAGAGCTAGCTAGATTTGAAGCAGTAATTAGAGAGAGTATAAGAGTATAATGACTCAATTATTACTGTATTCATTACACGCGTGAGAGACAGATAAATAATATTATTCAATGCGAAACAGAATTTATGCATTTTAAAATTTCTGGTATTCCATAGCATAATATATTGATGAATAATAGCGTTCCAAGTATTATCACAATAATTACTTGCCATAACAATGATCAATTTATTGAGAATATAATGTAATAATAATTCAAAAAATTCAAAAAAAAAACTTTCTCAGAATCCCTTTCTTGCTGCAATCACGCAATATTAGCGGACCTGGAGTAACTTTATCCTGTTAGTACAGTGCTTAACTCAGTAACTCTGATTGCTGTAGGATAAACACAAAAACAAAATATTACATGAATATCGCAATTATTGTTAGTCTCTACGTGGGTATTAAAATATTTGTATAATTTATCTTATCTATCAATTATTATTAAGCTGTAATATGAATATATTAAAGTAGAGAATTAGAATTAATAATATGGAGAATTAGGATGAGGCGCAATTGTTGATAGATAATCACCTTAACCAAAATCTTAAATAATATGTTTCAGATTAAGTTTCTAAAATACTACTATCGCATCTTGCTAAATAGGATGCAAGTCATCAATAAAGTGATTCTGAGTATTGATAGCAGTAATCAAGATCGCAATGAAAAGGTCGATTGTTTCGAAAAAGACACGAAGTTCGCTGTCCATTGAGTAAATCAAGTTCAATACTCATGAGTTATAGACAGCTTCGATAACTTTCATTGAAATCATTGAAAATAATATCAATAGGCCTTTTGAATGTTGAATGAGATTTATATGGTTAGTTCCTCTTTTTTTTATTGATGATGATGCCCACATGAGTCCAAGACTTGTGCGTGGGTAATGAGGCGAATGATTACACATGCCAGACGGAGGAGCGGGAATCGAACCTTCTTCTCATGGCTGTGCGCAGGGTTTTGGTCATAATTTTTCTTTCGAAGTTTGTTGTATTGGATATAATTAAAGTATTGAAATGTTGACTATTGCCATGAGAAATTATTTTCTTCATCAAATATTTTATGGAATATGGGAGTTCAAAGATGAAATTTTTCAGTTTTTGGGGGCAATTGAATTATTACAAGTTATTTTAAACTTTTGATATATTTTTTAAATGAAAGACATATTAAGGAACAAAATGACATATTTTTCATTCGAATCAAACTATTAGTTTTCTTAAAATAAATTTTTTAAAACATCCAAAAAAATTATAAAATGTTTAAAATAAATCGTAGGTTAATTCAATTGCCCCCAAAAACCGAAAAATTACAAGTTTGAACTCCCATATTCCATAAAACATTTGATGAGAATAATAATTTCTCATGACAATAGTTAGCATTTCAATACCTCAATAATATCCAATACAATGAACTTCGAAAAAAAATTATGACCAAAATCCCTCTACACAGCCTTAAACGACAGTAAGCTGAAGTTGCGACGCCCCAACCAACTACGCTAAGCAGCACGCCAAAACTCATTCAATCAATATAAATTTATTTCCCAATCACTCATCAGTTACTGAACTTACACTGCGGCAAGAATCATCAAACCCTCATTGAGTTTTGATGTTACCGTTTACAAATTTTCTTTTTCCGCAGATTCATAGCTTATAATATACTTGAATTAATATGATGCTAATAACGCTCATAATGCTTATGTATAAAATATGAGAGTAGGCTCATATTCGGTACTTGGTTATTATCACATTCTATGGGATTCCATGTAATTGATCACATATTTTTCATTCTTTTCTATTGGAATCGACAAATTTCCTGAATCACGAAATTCAATTGAAAGATATTCTTGAGAAGTATCTCCTGCTTTGTGTATGATCTTCTTGCCAGTTCTGTGAAAGTGAAAGTAAATGTTGTACCCTACCGTGAAACTATGCAGCCTATCAGGAAGATAAACAGCAGTGAAAAGGGATCCCATTCTGGGTATTATCAGTTCTTTGAGTTTTAAATGGATTTTCTCTTGAACGTTGAAGTCGACTCAGTTACGAACAGACAAGCCGTGAGCTATTATAAGTTTATAACTTATAATCCCTCTCGCGATAATGGGGGACGTCTCTGGAAATTGCCATGGGAAAGATACGCATTGGAGAGATGAAGGAGAGACTGTCGATACTCATCCATCCATGTTGCATTCGAGATTACCTCGACAAGATATTTTAAACGCAATATTTATAAACACCACAGTCATAAGAGGTGCCGTCACTTGAGACCAATTTTGAATGCTTATTACTTAGATTGATTCCAAATATTTTCATAATTACAAATACTCCGACACTCTTAAACTAAAAGTCTTAACTTTCAACTAGAAGGTGACAATCTATGTGATTCTTGATACTGGAGCAATCCGAAACCAGAAACTTCAGAAAATTAGAAAAACTAAGATATTAGATCAATTCAGATCATCTAGAATCATGAACTAAGTCTGGGCTGTAGGGGAGGGTGAATATGAAGCCTTTAATTTCTTTCAGGATTGAATCTCAATAACTTTTGCTAATAATAATTTGAATAACTAATAGATTAAATTTTGGTTTCTCAGAAAAAGAATTCATCTGAGGTACCTTCATTCTTCCAAAATTCGCTGTTCCAAATAAGTGGGTTCTATACTTTCAGAGCTGCTTCTCCACTGGAGTCAGTCATGAAAACTTATATTGCATGGTTAGTCATCACAAGAAGAAAAATTAGTGAGGAAATTATTATGGTATTGAACATAATATTAATTGAAATGATTCATTGTTATCATTATTTCATCAGGCTTTTTATAGGATCTCTATAAGCTGATATACTAATTTCATTGCCCTGATACATGGATATATAAACAGGCGTTTTTCATTCGGTAAATATATCTTCTCTATAGATTGATACACTAATTTCATTGCCCTGCTATAAGTATTTCATTGCACTCGTATATAGGTATTAGTACAATAGGTCTTTTTTGTGGAGAATAAATGTGTATCAGAGCAACAATAAAATTGAATTTCAAGTGATAGATGTCTTGTGAATTTTATCTAAATCTTTATTTTCAAAACAGCCGTTTTTCGTTACCACCTTCCCCTACAATAAGCTTCCCAAATGAGTTTCCCTTTCTGTAGTGACAGCTGTCAGCTGTCACTCAAGTTAGTTTATCATATGTCATGTTAAGATTATGTATCCAAGATATATAAAGTTGTTTTGACTTTGTGGCTCTGAAGTATTAACGCATTTCTTCATGGTGTCAGAAGAATGGGGCCCAAAAAGAGAAACCAATCAATAAAAACTGGAGATTTAGAAGTTGAGAGAAGAGAGCAAGAAGAGTTTTAAGGATCGGTAGCTCAGTTTCAAGTTGCCACCCCAGAGGGTTTCAATTTTCGGGAGCCTCAAGGATGGTCCAGATGGATCACAAGATTTGAATGGTTCAGAAGTGCTTCAAACTTGTCAGATAAGTCTAAACGATGCCAGGTAGATATGCTTTTATATAGTCTTGGCAAAGAAGGAGAAGATTTATTGAAATCTTTTAGACTGACTGAGGAGAAGCACATTGTTCTGAGATAGTTAAAGGGAAATGTGAGGCATATTTTGATTTTAAAAAGAATGTAGTGTATGAAAGAGCAAAATTTTTTAAACGGAGACAATCAACAGGAGAGCCAGTGGATTCATTTGTGAATGATTTAGACAAGTTGGCTGAAGGATGCAATTTTGGGGATTTACAAGAGGAATTGATTAGAGATATGATTGTTATTGGGGTTTTGGACAACAAGGTGTCAGAAATATTGCAGTTGGATGACTCTTTGACATTGGAAAGAGCAATAAGCAGGGTTAGGCAGGCGGAAAGTATTAAGAAACAGCAAGCAGTTGTGCGGGACCATGATTTGAAGGATGTCAATGTGGTAGCAAAAAGTCAGAAGGTCAAGCAAACTAGTCAGTCCCTTAGATTTACAAACTATAAGAATTGGAAATGTTACAAATGTGGATTTTCACATGATCAGAATGTGAAGTGTCCAGCTGCAGCAAGTCATTGTTTTAAATGCAATGTAATTGGTCAATTTGGTTGTGTATGTAAGCAAGGACAAATGCCAAATGTTAGGGAAGTGGAGACTGATAACCAAACACCTACAGAATCCTACTCAGGAGAGCTGACAATAGATCAACTTCAATTCCATGATCCATGGACGGTCTCGGCTATAATTGGCAAGCATCGGGTAAATTTCAAGCTGGATACAGTGGCAGATATATCTGTCATTGGATCATTCCTATGTAAATCTTTAGGACTGAAGGTGGAACCTTGTACTTTGACTCTTCATGGAGCCAACAGAAGTGCGTTGCAGGTTGAGCCACAGCCGAAATAAATATAAAAGGAAAGTCAATAACAGAAGATTTGTATGTTTTATCTGACCAACGTATTCCACTATCTCGTTAAAATCACTACTTAGTAGAAGGGCTATTTCAACTTTAAAATTACTTCAGCCATGTGTAGAGCAAAATTTTGCTATAGAGCAAAATGACATTTTTAAAAATTTTGCAGAAGTTTTATCAAGAAATCCAGTTGAAAAATTTGTGGAAAATACAGATATTTTGGATCAAGAAATTTTTTGTAATAGTTTAATTGAGGCATTTCCTTGTATAGATAAACGGTTAGAATGAGATTAAGAATGAACAACTACAGGATCCTGAGTGTAAAATGATGAAAGAATGCATTGCCACTGGTATTTGGGGAAGAAATTTAAATTTTTTTAAATATAGATCTGAAATTAATGTTACAAACGAATATCTTTTAAGAGGGAATAGACTGGTGATTCCCAGATCTCTGAGAATTGAGTTGTTGAACAAACTACATGATGGTCACATGGGTGTTACCAGGTGCAGGATGCGAGCCCAAGAATCAATATGGTGGCCTGGCATCTCTGATATTAACAATTTAGTTGCAAATTGTAGCAAATGTTTAGAGCAAAGAGCTTACCACAGTGAGCACTACACACCCCTATCAAAAAGACCATGGCAGGAAATCGGGGCAGACTTAGCTAAATGTTTAGGAAAGTGGTACTTGATACTACAGGAATACTTTTCAAGGTTCATTGAAATTATTGAAAGACAAAAATTAACTTCAGAGAGTGTTGTTCAACATATGGCAAATGTTTTTGCTCGCCATGGTATACCCTGTGTGGTTCGCACTGATGGAGGTACGCAATTCACTTCTGAAATTTTCAGAAAGTTCTCTGAGCAATACAGTTTTGAACACAGAACATCAAGTCCAAAGTTTACACAGTCAAATGGGGAAGCTGAAAAAGCAGTGGATATAGCGAAAAGTATCTTGACCAAATGTAAAGATCCAAACATTTGGCTCCTCTCATACAGAAGCACTCCATTAGAAAGTGGTTTAAGTCCAGCTGAGTTGATGTATGGAAGGAAAATCCGTACAACAATTCCGTCTTTGTCTACCTTCCAACCTACATCTCAAGAGAAAATCGATGTTTTTAGAAGTAAAGACCTTTACAGAAAAAACTACAATGAAATATACTATGACAATAGAAATGGGGTTAGGACATTGCCTGAATTAGCGCAGGGGGAGAAGGTTTGGGTTCCTGATATGAAGAGATATGGAGTGGTGGAAGAAAAATTGCCGGATAAATCTTACAACATCAGGTCAAACGGTGGAGTGCTGAGAAGGAACCGAGGACACTTACTTTCTGCGGAAAGAAGGATGTAGTGACAGCTGTCAGCTGTCACTCAAGTTAGATTATCATATGTTATGTTAAGATTATGTATCCAAGATAAATAAAGTTGTTTTGACTTTGTGGCTCTGAAGGATTGATGCATTTCTTCACTTTCCACAATTAGTTGTTTGCAAGCGAGTTCTCCAGCCCGTTGGGCTCACTAGTTAATTTCCTCCTTAACAGCCATTAATATTTCTAGAGATCACAAATGGCAGTGTGATTCCAAAGCCAATAATCGATATTATCTATTTTGAAACTTATGAAATTGTTTATTTCCATGTCGATGAAGGTTGCAAGGTTGAATAAAGAAACTTCAAAAAGTTCGTTTATGTTTCTTTTAAAACGAGGATTAGACATCAAAAGCAAGGAGAAAGAGCTTGAAAGGGGTTCAATGACAAGAAACTCTTCTTCTTACTCGATCTCTTTGCTCACTTCACCTTATCATTCTATCTTCCATCAACTCGAAATCTTCCTCTCTCATGAAGACACTCAAAGAAGCAGAGTCAAGCGCAGCGACATATTAATATCTTCTCGATATTCTTTCATCCCCTTCGTTTCGATATTAATATACAAAATTCTACAGAGACATTTTATTCCATGGCTTCATATCTTTGGAGAGAAATCAATTAGAGTCAGTTCCATTCTTTGGAAACTTCCATCACAATCAATCGTGTCATTCGTGAATTTAATGGGTATTGTTCGATACTCTAATTATTTCGGAAAGGTAGGGAGTGAGGTCAAAGCTCCAGCTCCGCTTATTAGAAATTCCTCATCTAATCAGTCTCAGCTCAACTATTCCTCATAAAATCATTGGAAAATGATTTATCTATGCGTGTGATTAAACTATGCTCATATTATTATGAAGGCCTATAATGTCAGAAAACTCACTGAATAGGGAGTTTCATTGACCTCAAACTACCACGAATCTCTATAACAGATTCTCATCATTCTCTGTGATACCGTCATTGTTTAAAAGACAGAACTAAATTCATTTATTATTTCATTCTTGAAATCAATAATGAAAGATCATCATATCACTAATCGCATTCAAAATTGAATTCATACTGTGGGTTGATTTCTGCCCCTGGGAGAACAGCGGTCTGAAAATACAGCTCTTACCGGATAATCCTCAGTCAGCTTCAAAACACAGCTTTTTGAAGTTCTCACCACTGACCTTTCAGAAGCCCCCACAAGGTTCAACTGTGGTCTACCATTACTGGAAGATGTAATATTTTACTGAAAACCATAGCATCTAATTGGTCAATTCATAAATCATAGTTTGGTCAAAATAATAGACGTTAAAAAAGTTGAAATTGGTAAAATTTCATTCACCGATAACAGTAAGTCTCCCATGTACCTATGCAGGCTCCCAGAATACTATTAATTTCTTACAATAAATCTCGAAGAGTTATTTGCTAATTTGTCAGGATTATTGACTTAATGAGAGGCTAGTAAAAATTCGTTCTGACAATACTAATATATAATTTAATTTAATTTTAATTGAAGTTACTCTCATGTAGAGCGTCTGCTTCTTCACGAAAATTGTCTCTGTCTAATTTATCAAGCTTGAAACATTTTCAAATGATCACTGAATTTGATTTGAACATCATCAATTTACGTCATTTTATGTTCTTCTTAAACGGATCCCGCTCTAATTTTTCATAATAATTCCTTATAAGAAAACTATAATTCAAAATTGCCTCAATAAAGTTTCTCATTTCAAGGGTAGTGTTGCATATTCACAGTCAGATAAGGCACCATGTAAAATCAATTCTAACCTCTTCAATAATTATAATTTATCCGTGAATCATTCATTTCCAATCTGCCTTGTCAAAAGTGTATTGTTTCTACCTTGATATTATGTTTTCGAGACGTTTCTAAGTAACTATCATTCATAGATGTTCGCTACCAATTAATATGTAGTCCTTTTATTTTAGTATGAGTGTTGGATTGAAATTACTTGCTGTATGGAACAAGTTTTACAATTAAGATTCACCTCCTATTCATTTTCAGATTTCACGGTCGGAATAAGACATAGCATAATAGGAAAAAATGTAGGAGTAGATGAAAAACAAGACAAGGAGATAGTCGATACTATTACATAAATTTTTATTTCTGATCAATATCATTTAAACATTTTTTGGTATCAATCGTTACATTTAATTAATTTATTTGTCAACAAGAGCTCCTATTTTATCGTGTCTTTTCAACCAATCTTGAATACAATTTTGAACTCGAAGAAAAATGAATGAGTCATTAATAAATGAATGATATAGATGGATTCTCATCTCTGAAGGAAGGGATCTGTTAGATAAAATAGGTGAAAGTGCATTCACTTGGTTCATTTCATATTAATTTGATGTTTGAGAACCACCGAGGGTTTTCATGAATTGGGGAGTTGGCTTATTCTCAAGGGTGTGAGCTTGGTTTGTCAATAAAGCTGGTTTTTGTGCTGCCTCAAGCTACTTTCTGCTGCCACATAATACTCCAAAACTTGATATGAGAGCAAAAGATTGACATTAAACCACGATTATCGATTTAAGGAATCAACATGTGAAATAAAAAATCTATACCTTAGTGGTAAAGGACACTGTAATCAACTCCATAATTTCTAGGAGAGCAGTTCAAAGATAATTTAAACTTCAATTAGTAATAACTGACGACAGTTGAATGAATAGTACGCAACATCATTATGTCAATGTTATATCTAGATTTCCTCTTCAATATTTTATATCCTATTACGTCATCGGAGGAAACTCAATTTTTTTATTTAATTTTTAATTTTCTATGATGTACATAGTGTTGCATATCTATCAACATTTTATTACACAATACTGGACTTAGTATTGGTTTTGAAACAATCAAAAAACGAATTTAAAAGATTCTATGTGATCTATTAAAAACAAACCATAATTCATAAGCAGCAGTTGAAATGGCTACAATAATTAACCCTGCTATCTTACTTCCTAAAAAAATTAGGATGTGTAGTAGACAACATCATGTCCAGCTTGTGAACCGTGTTACAGAAATATTAAAAATAAACAACACTACTTAGTCCACACCAAGTCTAAGGTGTTGTATAAGTGATACTGAACTCTAATGGACTTGGTGTTTAGTTAAGCTGCATCTAGCGTTCCAGTTAGTTGTGGGCATGTTTTCCCACAGATCTGTGTAAAGCATGAAAACTACATACAACTGTGTAATAATACCAGAATTGCAAAAATAGCGTCCTGTGCTTCCAGAGTACGGATTTTTTTTTGGTTTTTTATTGTGATCAGAGGTAGAATTCTATGAAATGTTTCCAGTACGGGAAATAAGCATTTTGCTTATCTGTGGCAGAAGATTGGGTTACTAGATATCCAGAGCAGTATTACACTAACGATATAGAACTTTTCTCTCAGTGGACTGATTGAAGTTGGATTCCACTGATTAGTCATCCTCCCAATTTTCCATGTGGCGATGGTGTTGATTTTGGAAATAGTTATTTTTCAATCAGAGCTAGATAGTTTAGCCGTATTGTGCTGATGGCCAATTGTAGGCTATGATCCAACTAAAAATACATGACGCATTTTACGTTGCGTTGAAGTCAAAACTCGTCAGTGCGCATACTAATAGGAACATTTTAAACGTTGACAAGAGAACGCTTCTTTATCTGCAACCATAATGGGTAGCCTGGATAATGTACCGTGATTCATTACTTGCAAGTGGATGATAATATGGTGTGGAAGCACTAATTATATATTTTACGGCTGGTTGAGGTTATATTTTCGTAGCGGGAACGAAACTTGTCTGGCAGTATCGCAAATTGCCGTAATTACAAGGAGGGCAAAAGGGTCTTTAACGTTTATTAGTAGGCTGTAAATAAAACTGGAGTGGAGAGCTTCGAAAGCACTCAAATAGAACACCATCAAACCTCTTTCCTTTGGCTGGATGAGGTCGAAAAAATACAGACAGAAGTCACTGAGCATGTGCGAATAATATGGCCACGAGAAAAAATTAATGTAATATACTCTTAATATTAATAGTACGCTACTGTATTTTGGAGTGCCACGTTCAAGTTTTCTCACGTGATATATCAGATACACGTATGAATGGGATGTTTTGTATCATTTTCCTTTAAACTTCTACTGCTTCATTCTATAACTTGCTGTAACTTTTGAATAGCTTAGAGGTTGAGAGTTGAAAAACATATTTTCACCATTAACAACTCATTTAAAAGCTTTTAATTGGAAGCTGTGTTATTATTCATTATGCTGTATACTATTAGCAAGTTGTCGAAAAACAATGGATGTTGTTACGGTTTCTATCACTAAAATAGTGTTGGCAACAATTGGAATTATCACTCACACTTTATTTACAAAAACGTCTTACTCCACGCACTAGCCACAAGAAAAACAAATATGGAAAAACAAATCAATAACGTTCAGCTAATAATGTATTTTCGGTATCACTGTACAAAAATCAATTACTAACTATGAATATTTTAATAAACAACTATTCAATGAAGTTAATAGAAATGTGTAAAAAAAAATAAACAGAGAAGAAAAAGAAAACTTACGAAGCAGAGTCTGTTATGGTATTCGATAATTCCCATAACAGCACTGATTATTGCCAAAGAATTTACCACATAAACTGGTAAAGAGCACTTGATATGCATGAACACAATATCACTAATGCATAAACTGTCACTAAACTAGCACTGGATATGAACGTTATGAAGAGCAAATGACAACTGACTCCTGTTCATGTGGACTTCTCTTCATATAGGGTTTGAAAGTATTCCAGTGAAATGCTGGAAGCTAGACATAATCTGGAAGTTTCTGGAAAGTTGTAGAAAACATCAGAACTAAACCTGAGTAACAGGAGTGAGATAGACATATTGGAAGAAAGAAGAAACTAGACACGAACCCAACACCTTGGAACAATTTGAAACATACAAACACACCACACACAATAAACAAAACATTCTCACGCCTCAGAATTCTCAAAACCCACGCCTCAGAAGTGGATCTCATAGATTCGAAAGCGCTCGGCCAGATTAAGTGAGTTATACTTATTCTTAACAAATATTTGACTGCAAGTCGTTAAATTTCACATGAAAAGTTAACATTCTATTCAATTAATTGCAGCCACAGAATGTTTTTTGCCATCAACTAGAATTCGACATATAAGTAAAAAAATTGTAAATAAAAGAATGTCAAGAGACAAGAGGAAGAGGTAAATTGACGAAAGAGGCGGAAGATGTTGAAGTGAATAGGCTCAAAATTAAACTGAAAGACTAATAATTGATGTTGAAGTTGTAATAAACTCAGTCTGAGATTTTGAAACACATGTGTGTTGTAGAATAGATGGAACATGATTTATGACATGACGTAGATGGTATTCACGAATCACGAATCTGTTAATCAATTCTTCATTTCGTATGTGATGAAAACCAATAATAATTCATTACTGATGCGTTAACCTTCTCAAACTCTATTAAATTTTGTTTAGGAACTTGTATTACTAGCGCAAGATTCACCCCTGTTGCAAAATGCCAAGTTGGACGGGAATGGCTTCTGGTTAGTAAGCGCTCCGTAGTCTTGGGAGGAGATTAGTGTTTGACTTCAATTGAGTCCTTATGTTTCCTACCAGATAGAGAAGCTTTGCCATGTAGAGAGTATCATTATCCAATGTCATTTCCTGGATCACTGAACTTTGTGAAGAGCTGACCAGCTAAACGCTTCACGGCTTCAAGTGCTACAATAGTTCGATATAATTCGATTTGGAGGTCTCTTTTCCAGCTGACGTGCATTGTTTTGGAAGTCTGCTCTATTGTTTAGGTGCACTATAAGAGAAATTCGGGTAAGTTATATATTATTCATTAGGATGAGATCACTCGATTGGATGAGAGAATAAATTTTGAACATTCCATAAATAAGTTATCCTTATCAATATGAGTCTAACATAATTTATATCGCCTTCTTCATAAATCAATATACTAATAATCTCACTTATTATTTTTGAATAGCTCATCTTGTTTGTCTAGAGAAATCAATACTCGAATTGTCCTTCAAGTAAAACGATAATTATTTCACGGATATTATAGTCTATTGCAACATGATTGTGAGTTGTGAAGATGACTCTGCAACATATGAGATCATTTTTTGTCAATGCTCATCCCTGTAAAGAATTTTCGAAATCCTCTATTCAACTCATGTTATCATTCAGCATCATTAGATGATACATGCTCTCGTTACAAGATATGACATTTCCTTACACTTTCCGATGTCACACTTATTATTTTATATCAATGAAACGATTGTAGTCTTTCAAGTGAGGAAGTCATAAGCAATGCATTTAGAGATATCAAGATGGCTATTATCTAGTGTTTTTTTAACGTAGCTGAAGCTCAATGAAGCTACAAACTATTATTATACTTCTACTTATAAATAGGTTAAAGTTCGAATATTAAATTTATAAGTAAGTCTAGAAAACGTGGATCACATAGATGAGGATGCTGAGGATGCTCCATGTCTTTACAATTCTTAGAGTATGAGGTAGTCTACCTTCTCTTTATGCGAGGTGACATCTGCATTTTGATGTTACACTGCTAAAGCTCCTTCACTTACCACTCTGTTAAGCTCCAGCATGGGGATCAATCTTTCACAAGAACTCAAAGTTATACATACATATTCAAGCCAGAACTAACTTTTACGAACAAGCATGAGTAAATAGCTTTTTGGAAGTGAGAGTTCGGCTTGAGAAGCGAGGTGAACCATGATCGATTTATACACTAGAATGACAATCTTATGATAACAGCAGTTTGTTGATTGGAAGCAAGCAAAGGTTAACAGTGACGTGAACTTTCTGTTTTATCCAAGCTTTATTTGTTAATTATTATAACCTCTCCTTTCAAGCTCTCTAAAGCGGAAGTTGCATCAGATTTTCATTAACAGCAGCCAGCAGGTGAGTAATCAATTTTACCTGAAACTTTCAGCCAGTGATTGATTTTTAAGAAGTTCTCGCACACACTGTCAATAAATATATTTTAAACAGAATTTATTAATTTCGAATTCCTTTAATTGCTATTAGTTTATACTGAAGACTTCCGCAGTGGCGGATATTGACAACAGCAATGAATAGCTGATGAAAATCGATGAATGCTACTGTACAAAAATATCATGGTCCGTGGTTCGATTCCCGGTGGTGACTGATATTTTTGTACAGTAGCATTCATCGATTTCTATCAGCTATTCATTGCTGTTGTCAATATCCGCCATTGCGGAAGTATTCAGTATAAACTAATAGCAATTAAAGGAATTCAAAACTATTAAATTCTGTTTATGTATATTTGTCAGTTTATTCAATTGTCAGTAACTTCAAACTAACTTGTGAAATGTATTTTATGTGACGATATTGAGGCTGCATGCGTAGAGCCACATATGGAAGTAAACCCTCTGAACAAGCGCGTCTGAAATTCATTCGCGTCATCATTATGACTATACCAAAACAATCAACAAAACCTTTATATCTTCAACAGTGATGATAGGCATCCTTCTTTTTCAATCTAAATTATCAGAATTCGATGGAATCTGATAACATTATTGCAAAGAGAAAGCTCCATCCATAAAATAAACAGAAAATCTATAATTAAATCCTACAGTTAATAGCAATAATAGCATTTATTCCAGAACTATCCCAGGGAATGCTAGAGACAATGCAATTCCTTACTGGCACTGATAAAGAAGCATTCCTTTAAGCATTAAAGCAAACAATGAAAACTTTAGAATTACGTGATTGCTTGGCTTTGAATGCGGTACGTAAACACTCATTGGAACAGCAGAGATGGTCTTGTTGGATCTCTCACAACAATATAATATATTATTTATTATAATTATTATGAACTGAAAATGTTATGATTCAATATTTTACAGATATTATTAATACTTACTTTGTGAGGGCCATTTTGTACTGTTATAGTGCTTCTTCAAATATGGCTGACAGCCAACTGCAATAATTATATAAACAACAAAACAGCAGTGAAATATTATTATATGTAAAAATAATTTCTAATGAATTTCAAGGCATGTGGATGTGTTATCGATGAATAATGTCAAGTTTTATGAGTCCTTATTGATTTATGACTGAATTAGAACGAAGACTATTTTCAGCATTCACCGCAACCAGAGTCTTCAAGTTATAATACTATGTTAATCACTACTTAGAATGTCAGATGAATCAGGTATAGCTTTGATTATTCTTTCAAGACATTCATCCATTAATTCATTCATACTCTTTAGATACGTTTTTTCAATGTATCCTCCTATCAAGTTTAAATTGTTACGCAATAAGAATAAAAATTTTTTTCAGGGACTTATTTTATAACAAAATTTGATTCTATTGACTCTTGTATTTATAGATTCTATGAAATATTAATTATTTTGTTTGTAATTTGTAAATATTGTCATGAAGAAATTTCCTGTTTTAGAAGTACCTAATGACTTGAAATAACTACCCGTAAGGGTCTCCCCACCACGAAAAGCCATACGAATTTACTTTACTTTACTTGAAATAACTGAGAAATTTTAATACAAGTTTGGAAGTGTCATGTAACTTATTTTTTGTATCCGAGTAGATCAGCTTGTCAATGTGTGATTCGAAGTGTTGCGTGATCAAAATTTGGTAGTGCCCGAACAATTGAATGTTCGCATGTACGCTAGTGCCATTCTGTTTTGAGTGACGAAGGAGCGGGGTATGGAGCAGGTAAGAGGAGTAGACGAGAGGAGGTGGGGGAGCGTGTTGCCGCTCAACGTAATTGATATACATTAGACCAAATTGCCACAGGGAAAGTGCAATTGTAAAAAGAAAAAGGACATCGCTCTTGTGTGCTGATATAGTGTAGACTCTATCACCCCTCTATTCAAAATGCTCAATCACACTTCAATTTTATGGAGTGGCTACCGGCTACAACAAACACCATGATGGCTCTCGCCTGTTTCTATTTGTAATTTGCATTTGCTCCATCCATTCACTATCGATTGGAAACTACCATCATTTTCTAATTGTTTGATGTCAACAACAAAGAAAGAGCTATACTTTTATAGTTTCCAGCATCAAACCTCCGATTCAACTTCAAGAACAAAATATTTAATTTATGATGTTGGTTATACAGATCCTAGTTAAGAGGCCTTAATACCTTTGGAAAAAACACTAAAATAAGCACTTCGTAGTTTTCTGTTTCGGACGCTATTTTTGAAGCTAGAGATACGTGAATGGTGTCAAATTGTAGATAAATATTGCTAGAATGGTCGTATAACCTCGGAATTTTAATATCACTTACCATTTTTTTATAATTACATGTCGAAGTTTATCAAAGTTTAACGGCTCATAGGGCTGTAATAAAGTTAAAAATTCGAAATTCGGAGGTTATACGACCATTCTTTAGATCTTTCTGCACAATTTGGTACCATTTTCATCTTTATTGGATTGAAAATAGCGACCGAAACAGAAAACTACGAAGTGCTGTTTTTGACTCTAGAGGAGACTCTTCATTGCAAGACCTAATGCTGCTACTAACCATTCCATCGAAAACCGAGTATTACACTCACACACTGCCTTGCCGGCCGTTGCATAAACACACGCAAGCGCATGCACGCATTTAGGCGCCAGACAATGTTATCTCGGCAATTATTTCCTTATTGTCATTATAATAACAGTGAGACAGAAATATTAGTTGGATATTCACTCTACAGCTGCAAAGTTTAGGTTCGTTCGGTTGAGGAAGAGTAGGCTCATTTTCGAACAGTGCATCATACTTTGAAATATTTTATTCAAAATTATATTTTTTGTGAGACGTCGTTGAGCTGATTCTGCAGACGTTCTTGGGAGAAAAGCTTACCAACCCATTTTTTTATGTTTTAGGAGTTACTCAAAATGTTCAACGTAGTTGACATCTTTGAGAAATTCTCTCCTCTGATTGATAAAGCTTTTTGAATTGAATATGATTATCTATTATAATTTTCCAAAAAATTACCTCTTTGGGAGTAAAGGGCAGGGGAAATGGGATTTTTTAATTTTGTCAAAATAATGTTTTTGGTGGCAATTTCAAGGACTTTCTATTAGAAGCAAGAGATTCTAATTCTTTCTATTTCTATTTGACAAAAGTTGTCACTAAATAAAAATGGGATAGGAGCAGGCTAGCTTGAATAATTTTTAAACGTTGATCACAGTTTGCAAAGTCCTCCCTTTTGGAGAGGGACAGGCAAAACTGTGATTAGACCAAAATATGGAGCTCTAAAATTATATTGAAAAACTTTATTATCAATAAATTCCATTTTCTATCCTCGAAGGTGACAGTGTTGCTGATGGTGGAAAATAATTTCAACCAATTTGTTGAGTGGATGGCCTAGATAAAAGGAAACAAAAAGTTTACAACTTCGACATACCGTAATGCTTTGCATAATTTGTTTTTGGAGCAAATGAACAATAAAAAGAATTGACTACTGAGTATTCTAAAGTTTTTTTTTGAAATCATCCCTTTTTTGTGTTGGAGGTGATGAAATTCAAGTAGGCGAAATTGTAATTTGTGGAATTTGGAATTGTTGAACAACTTTTAAATATTTTGATAATTGGATATAGGCTAGTAGTGTACATGGAAGCATTACAAACATTTTAATAGGCTTCGTCAGAGGTTCTCAATCTTGTTCAAAGACTGCACCCCTTTATGAAAAATTAAAATTTTGCGTACCCCCTAGTTATTGTGTGCCGGGGAGGGGTTTGTTGAGGTTCTTTGAGTTCCTCAATGTTCAGCTCAAGTTTTGTTAGGTACAACTTCAAATCGTCCTCAACATTAACCTTGTTTATGTACTTACTTTTAAATATATTGAGCTCGACAACCCTCTTTAACATAGGTATGTAGTCAAAAAAGCCCAATAATAATCTTTTCCTACAGTGACTCGAGAAAGTGCCTATTTTCCGCACTCCAGATTTGCAACCTAACAATATAAAATAGTGAGCATGTAATACGCAGGTTCCCTATTCAGCATTCAAAAATAGGTTGGCTACTCTGCTTCAGCCGCGCAAAAAGTCAGCGCACAGTCAGCTGTAGGCCTAGTTGTCGAAATCGATTTAATTCGAAGATAGGCTATGTGAGGCTATGCATGTCCTGTTTTGTTTGTTTAAATTACTTTATACATTACTGAAGGAAAATTTTAATGTGTAATTCGAGCACAAAGTATTGTTTCTGAACTCGAGAAACTCTTTTCACTCGCCTTCGGCTTGTGAAAAAAGTGTTTCTCTCGGTGCAGGAATCTCCCACTTTTCGCTCTAGTTACACAAATAGCTATTTCCATCAAAAGCACAATATATCAGTGGCGGATTTACGGGGGGGGGGGGGGGGGCTTTCGGGCTGAAGCCCCCCAAAACCTCCAAAAGTTTACGTTTTAATACTGTATAATGTCTTAGTTTCCATTTACATTACCTGCAACCAATCAACTCAGTGTTTAGATTTTTGTACTTGCTCAATAGAAACAGTACTTTCTGAATAGAAAAAGTAGTGCAACATAAAATTGCAGTAATTGAATCACGACAGTACCAACTTTCTTTTAATGAAAAGTAATGACGAACTACATTAACATATCAACCAATGTTTTTTTTTTAAATTCTATCACAGTGGTCGGCAAACCAGTGATCACCAGCTACTGATATTTGTTATATCGTGTAAAAATTCCAGATACAACGCTTGCATTGGGTTTACTTATATATAATATGGATCGAATACCATTTTAACTGATTTCTCAGAGAACATTTTTTTTTGGGAGTAACTTTCAGATCCCATATTTCTATAAGAGGAAAACTAATTGTCAGATAAAAACTTTGGAAAAACATCTCTTTTTACAGTGTGGAGTTCACACAAAGTTTATCTATTAAAACTAGATGAAACATTAGTTAATTGAAAAATTTGTAACTAATTAAAGCTCCCACATTGATTTTCATTCTTAAAAATTGAATAATATGACTGTAATGTCGGAATAATACTATATTCCTTGACAAACTGCTGAACACACCAGATTCACCCATAATTCAATCAAAATTTTCCAATCTACTTTAAATTTAAATTAATTTTATCGCTGGTACGGTTCAAAGCACTAGTAAAGCTATTTTTTATTTCCCAATTTTTTCAAAAAGTTATAGTTTGGGTATGATTGATCATGAAAAATTCAAAAGCTTTCACAATACTACTTGCACCTCTACTAACCCCCCCCCCCCACCCCACCCCACCATCATCAGTAGCTACCAGCCACCCCCAAAAAAAATTTCTGGATCCGCCACTGCAATATATTATTTGGAACCACGGTAAGTAGAAGTTGATCTACTTCTATCTTCTTCTACTTACCGTGTTTCAAACGCATCACAAAAAACGCATTACGCCTTATTGGGGACAACTCTATAATTGAAGTGAAAGTCTTGTAAAAATGTTACTCCTGAGGATGCCATCAAATCCAAAAAAATCCCTTTCCTCAACTCAGTGGGAGATAGATTTGAAGTAAATATAGTGAATGCACTCCAAAAAGGAAACAAGAAAAAAATACTCCGCATCATTAAATTACATTCTGTCATCATTTAATTTTTTTCCAATATGATTTTACTTTTTATTGTGAGTACATTTTAGCTTGCTTCCATTGAGAGTCTTGGTATCCAAGAAATAAAATGCATTTTGAACTAGGCTACCGTACTTCATTTTACTTGATTATTCTATTTTTTCAGCTGGTTCATTATTTTACTATAAACAAACTAAATCTTATTTAGATTGGGCGATTCTAAGTCTTTTGTCTGTTTATAATATTCCGATACAATTTTTTATTATCATATCATGAATTGATCTATTTTAAAGAAGATAATTCATGCTCATTTTTCATTATTGTTGAATATTATAGCACTTTTATTGAAAGTCATCATTCAAATATTATAACTGCAAGCGTAATTTATTCAAGTCTTTCTTGTAATAATTGTAAGTGATGGTTCTAATACTAGTGATCACGTCCCAACGGTTGGGAATCATAAACACAGCTTATTTTATTCTCTACGTAAAGACGAAAACGAAGAAGGGAGACCGAAGCTGTGAGTAAGTGAGAAGAGTTGAGACTGTAGGAGAAGAGTGTAGTATGGCAAGGCGGAGTGGTGGGGGAAAGACTGTAGTTTTCAGAACGGCACGGTTGCTGCCCCGTTCCATTATTTCAGCCACGAACCCTACAAATGATACAAGTGAACCCTACAAATTGTTTCTACAAAACTGCATTAATAAACAAGATACTCCACATAGTTATATCGCAGATTTATGCAGATTACGACTGTATAAGACTCTTGAATATTTGATAAACCATAGGTATATCTATACTATAGCCTATAATATACCGATACATCAAATATATAATATATTGTATCAGCAGAGAGCGGTACAACAGCATAGCTTCGAAATTATGTATCACATTCCAAAACTCGGAGTACAACTCATTAGGCACCCTTTAAAACTGCAAAGGGATTGAAACTCTAAAAAATGAATTCCGAAAGGATTAAAAACATCATTTCACTTTGCATCGCAGCAAACTTTATACCACCGGTAGCCTGTCTCATTCCAATAACATATTCATTCATTTTGAATCAATCATAGTCCCATAGCTCAATTCAATAATTATTTCTATGAAAAATGACAAACTTCAATCATCTGCCATTTTGTAAAAGATTATCTTTTAAAATAGTATTGATGATGTCATTATTTATGTCTCAAAGAAACCTTTAAAATTATGTGGGTGAATAAATACACTATAAATACACCATAAAAACACTATGGGCGTATTCATTAAAATAGGCTATTCAATGCTGTTGTCAATATCTGCCATTGCAGAAGTCTTCAGAATAAATGAATAACTTGAAGGAATTCGAAATTAATAGATTCTGCTTTATCGAAATCTTTTGAGAAACAACACCCAGACCACTTCCTAAGAAGGGGCTCAAATTTATTTGTGCATCAGATTAGTTGTAAATCCTGGAAGTTGGAAAATTTCATCTCCAACAGAATCTTATTTATTGAGGGGTTTCGACCTTCATGGATCACTTGGTATAAGAGCAACTTTATGCAGTTCAAACAAATATTCCATGTCAATATTTGTGCTAGAAGATATCTCAAGTTCCTACGTATTCACGACAACGAGCATAGTACGATAAGATTTTTTAAAAATTCAAGAGACCGAACTTTTATGTTTTTTTTTTGTTGCTAGCTGAGTTAAAAACGGAGATTACCTTAGCTACAAGCGCGCGATTCAAGTAGAATCGGCTAAAACGTAGCGAAGTGTAGCTTGTGGGAAGGGTACATTCTGATCCTGTCCTCTACTAGAATCGCGCAAAACTGGATAATTGCTCTGGCTACAATCGCGCGATTGTAACACGTGTGAACCCGGCCTTACCAGACGGATACTTGATATTCGAGGTTATAATTTCGAAATTCAAAGAAATTGGAAGAAATGTGACAGATCCCAAACGTTTAAATGACTTCTTTGACAGATTTGAATTATTTTTTCTGATTTATAAGCAAAAAACTGTAAAGTTGTACCTTAACAACCCCCCGACCCCCCACCCATCTACGAGTTTACCCCCACCCATGAGGACCTTCAGTATGATATTATTCAGGATCAGAAGAAGCAATTGGCGAAAAAACATTCCTCTTTCAATTGTTTCTCTTGATAGCCATATTTATGTCTAATTCAACTGGATTAGCCTATATTATCTTTACTTTCTTGATTTATTACGAACTGCATTGTTGACATCAAATTTCTACACCAACACTTAGAATCAACAATATTTTGATAAAAACATCATAGTCATTGGTAATATTAATTTTAATTATCACATGAAGCTTATTACTACAAGTGTTAAGCTTCGTGTTTTAATGTAGAATCCAATGTCTGGAAAATTAAGTTTCCATGTATAATTTTAATTTTCCAGGTCAGGAAGTGAAAACATTGCGTTACTTATGTGCCAATCAAGATTAACGAATTCTTTTACTCTGTATTCTACTCTACGAGAGTACAGCACATAAGTCTACATTCATTAGGTTGAATTCCGACTAGTTATACTAGTGAACACATTCTGTTTTTATTGTTAACTACACAAAAGCTACACATTGATAACTTTTTGTATTGGACGACATTCCTGAGGCAGAAACCGACACCAGCTTGATATGTCACTCAACAATTCCTTGTCAAAAATACTTATTTCTTCACCCAAATAACATCCTATGTTCCTTATTCGGTAGTGTCTCATTGCTGCGTAACTAAAGTATTAATATAAGAAATATTTCCTCATCATACATATCCTTTGAAGTAGGAAGAGAATATTTAATTGATAATTTCAACCTACTATTTGTAGCTGAATATTACTACAGAAGTAACATACACAAATTAAGATTAACTTGACATTTTCAAATTTCCAAAATCACAAATACCGAGTATTTTACTCATTTTTATGACAAACCATGTCTTAGAGTAAGGGGTTCCTGTACATATTGCACTATATGGTGCTGTATAATGTGACAAATATCTGGGAAAAATAATTGAGAATAAATTTCCGCGTGATTTGGCTGCTGGAATGGGGTAATTTAATTACATAGTGGTTAGGTGGTTGGCATGGCACGCACCACGTGGGTACGTGGCTAATGACGGGTGCCGCAACCGGTAATGGGCGCCTGTAATTGAATCCAGCGTCGATGGCCGACGCGATAACGACGCTAATCGTCACCGGTCCAACCGACGCCGACGCTGGACGCAGCTCAGGTAAGCAACCGACACGATCGTGTCAGACGACAATAACCGTGCGATCTTTATCTTTTTCACTTCCACTCAAATCGTTGCCTACTACATATCAGAGCTGCGTAACTGAATTTTTTTATCCGATAAACTTTCGGACTATGTTTGCGGAAGGCGACGTCACGTAAATGCCACTCTTGTAAAAGAGTCAAGGTGACGTTCATCTAGAGAAGCGATGGAGTAATAGCTGTAGGATGAAGTGAAAAGAAATAAGTGTTTCGCATTCCAATTTCTGATATACGGTAATGATAATGAGAGCGTATGAATCTTATTAACTGGAGGACAATTATGAGAAATTTTACTTTACCGTTCTATACATTTTATGGTAGCATGATTATGTTCAAGTACATTAAAAAACGATGTTTTTAGTTACGGTAATGAGGAAGGTAATGTTTTGTGGAATAGTGTTTTCGATGCATCGCCTCCTAGTCTTGAGGAAATCATTATTTCATCAAATTAATAACAAAATCTTAATCAATATAAAAAAAGACCACTTTCTCTCTATCTCTTCTGATAATGTTGAAGGATTGTTTAATTTTGTAATTTAGCTTTGGTAATGTATTTTATATATCCTTTTCAAGACTGCATTCAATTTATGCATTTTTTCCTTTGCTAGTCAAGATGATATCTGTTTCCTGTCAGAATTCATAGTAGGGTACGAGCTCAGAATCAATAACATTATAATATGCTGTTTTTAAAGCAGGCGATAAGCATATTATAGAAAATTATAGACCAATTAGTTATCAATCAAAGCTACTCAGAAACTTTGCAAAAATAATAGAGAGATTAATAAAAAAGAGGTTAATGACCTTTCAAAATAAAAATACATTTTACCTTGAAATCAGTATGGGCTCCAATATGGGAAATCAACTACGGATGCTGTCATGCTGTTAACATATATAATCAACAAGAACTTCAATAATAATAGTAATATCAAATCCTAGGCAATATTTCTTGATTTAGCAAAGGCTTTTGATACCATACCTAGTTTATCTTTGATTAGTAAGCTTGATGGATGTGGCGTACGCGGAGTGGCTAAGAAAATAATCAAAGGTAGGCAAGTTACCTAGAATACAGAATGCAAACTGTGACCTTAAATAATAATAAAACGGAAACTAGAAATTCAACATTTTTGTTCTTCCTCAAGGGACTGTTCTATACCCTTTATTATTCTGATTTACTTGAATGATCTACTAGAACTAAATATTTCAAACTCTACTTTTGCGGTATCTTTTGCGGTTGACACAGTGTTAATATTCTCTGGTGTATCATGGAAGGACGCCTATTAAAACGCAAATAAAGGATCAATAAGGCTAAAACATGGTTTGATAATCATGCGCTTACACTATACCTCAATAAAACAAAATTCATTGCTTTCTCACCAACTAACACTTGTGAACCATCACCAGGTTTACACATTAAAATTCAGGACCATGAAGTAGATGCCCATGAAAACTGATAGATAGATAGACAGATAAGAATTTTATTGTCGTCAATACACAATGACATCGAATAATATACTCGTATAGTACACTTTACACATCATTTTCAATACAATAACAAGTCTGTATTATCTATTATTCTATAAAGTTAACTAAAAATTCATTAGGCATGGCCGAAGCCGTCAGCCAGAGTTGGTAGGTAAAGATAATAAATAAGTGACAGTAATCTAATCAAGATAAATAATTGAACAATTTCGTCTACGGTATTGACTCAGTTACTCTATACAAGAATAATCAGTATGACATCAAGATAATGCTATTGAAAACCAAAACGAGCTTCTGTATTAGAAAACAAAATAAAATAAGTAATTTAATCAATAAAAGAATCACAATGAGCAACAAAACTTTTTACAGTTTAGAAATTGAACTCTGAAATATTAGAAATTGAACTTATGTTTACTAAATTATGTTTACTTATGTGAACTTATGTGTAATTGTTTAGAAATTGAACTTTTTACAGTTTAGAAATTTAACTCCTGTACAAGTAAATTTCTATATTTGCCAGCAGTTCTAATAAACCCCTCCAACCGCACCCAGTCTTCCCCATTGAGATATCTCCGTACCATTTCGTCTCCCAATAATTGGTGCTTTAACCATTTTTTCCTACACTCTTCCAATATCTTACATCGGCCTATGAAATGATAAATATCCTCCTTTCGCCACTATTGCACAACGAACATGCTGTGTTAGCCTCCTCTCTACCCGGTCTGAAATTTAGTGACAATAAAGAGCATCTTGCTTTGAATATATTGCTTATGAACTGTCTCTTATACTTATCATCTATGTAACTTCTATTCACCTGATTATTGGCCAGTCTAAGCTCAGCATAAATTGAGTGATATTGCGCACTTTCAGCTCTATTCCACAAATCTCTTGTCCAATTTTCTTCTATCTTATCGATTATTTCCGTACTTCTTACTTTCCATAGATCGTTCTGCCTCACTGGATCCACCCAATCTATACCATGTGAATTAAACAACTTCGCCCACTCCTCGCCCCATCCACATTTGTTTTGGCCATCAGAATCGTCATTCTTTTAGATAACCTACCGTCTGATAAAGCGATTGTTTTCAACACGTAATCTCGATTCATTCTCAAAGTTTCTAAATACATTATTTTCACATCACTCTCCAAATACAAGATATAATTTGGGGTATTTCTAGGTAACCAGTAGAGACGCTTAATAAAGAATCTGTGGAATATTTCTAGATCATTTCTTTCTTGGTAGCCCCATACCTGTGCTGCATACGTAACTGTTGATCTACTAACCGCATTGAAAACTTGCCACTTCGTAGAAACTGTAACATCCTCGTTTGCTATTAGTTTATTCCATAAGCTATGCATTCCAAACTTCGCAGTACTTAATTTCCATGAAAACTGTATCTGTAAAGAAATAGAAAGAGTACCTCTAATAAGGTACCTAGGAATAACACTTTAGATGGCCTTCCACATTAAGCATATTATATTAAAATTAAAATATCTCATATATATTTTTATAAGATCAAAACCATCAATTATATGAAAATTTTTAAGACCATTTATCATGCAAACTCAAATTTTTTGTTGCAATATGGAATAGAGGTGTGCGGAGGGACGTTTGATACGCATTTCAATAGAATATTTTTACTACAAAAGCACCTTATCAGAGCAGCTCTGAGAAGACCCAGATTGTACCCCAGTAAGTGTTTTCCGTCGAATTTGGAGTTGAGGCAGGTGTTTGCCAGGAAAAGTAACACACACATTAATAAAAATAAGGAACTCCTCACTTTAAAAACAAATTTGCATAACATACGCCCATCTGTCTGGAACTTATGTACTAGATTATCTACAAATAAGCATCAGTTCTAATAATATTACATATAGTTTTCTGCTAATAAAATCCCCAATCATTTTGTAACCAATACTTCTTCAATGAAACTCAGTAGAGAAATTATGAACGAATGGTTGAAAACAAACATTTATTTTGAAATAGCGTAACTTTACCTTCTAAAGATAATTTGCGTCGGAGCTTTAAATTTGTGGAGTTTTTGAAACTGCTCTTGCTTTTTATTATGATTTTCTATTATTGTTTATTGGGTTTTTCGTTTATAAAATTGCTTGTTTGACTACTGTGTTAAGTTTATTGAGCTCACTGCTAGCTCTCAAGTTTACCTTCTCCCTGTAGTGCCATATTTTTACGTAATATTGTTATTAGAAAAAGATTAGAATTTTTTACAAGTGATACTATTAAATGAAGAATTCTGTATTTGCTTTATGGAAATGGCAATAAACTATATTTCATTTGCACACAAAGGGTTAAGTAGGTCGGGATTTTTCTCTTTAGTTAGCCAACATAGTGATTCCATATTAGATCAAGCTCACCGAGACAATTCCATTAAAGCTATAACTCCCCTAGAACTTACTACAACATCCTCAATTTTCATCAAATAATTTCATTTATTAAACAAAATTACTTTTTGTCCATTATCATTCTTCAAAAACCAATTTACATGAATGATCACTAAATACCATCTCATAAAATATTATTTATCGTATTTAAAAAGATGAATATTTTCCTTCAAATTCATTTTTCAGTGTCAATGTTGTCAAATATGATGAAAGTATTGATATTGCAATATCAATTCCTAGCTTGTATTGTAGAAGTACAATATCAATACCTAGCTCTTGTATTGTAGAACTACAATACATGATTCATTACAGTTTTATTGTGTCAAAGATGCATTGATGTGATATTGTTTGAAAGCGCAACAGTCAATGTTTCGATTCGGTGATTCACAGTCATGATGACACCATTTCAGTTCAAATTCGATCATACGTTATGAAATACACCCACGCACGTAATAAATCAGTTTGGTAGCATTCAGCTCCAACAGCGCGTGAACTTTGTTGCAACAACTTGGACCAAGAAACCCGACAAATGTGACACGTCAGAAACACTTATTTGTTGCCAACTTCACCTCAGACTTTCCTGTCACTTGTCATTTTTGACATCGAACAATAAATGTGCTACATAACGCATAACGGTGAAATTGCGTGTTTTGAAAAGATACATGGTCTACTATTGAGAGCCAGTGCTGATGGAAAACGCACATGGAACATTATTTATTAATCCATTACAAGTGATCAGATATTGATAGAAAATAACAAGTAATTCTCATAAAAATATGCTCGTCCTCTTCACCTTTGATGGCCACGTGTACATCACATGATAAAGAATCTGAATAGCATCCGCATGCTATTCACTTACAATAGCTGAATGATAGCTATTCACTTACAATAGCTGAATGATAACTCCTGAATTCATCTAATCTACTAACTTCAGACTGATCATTAAGTCGCTCAAATGTAAATAAACGTCTCTGTGAATAGAAGTTTCGTTGAATTGAGTATGATGGTTTTTGCAAGGTCTAGACACTATTGAAATGGATTCTGGCTACACAAGGTCTGTAGTATCGTTGAGTTTACTGCTTTGTTTGCAAGCAAAAAAATCAAGCATGAAATTCATGCATTCAGTACTAAGCAAGGCAGCCATTTGTTGTGAAAATTCATGTAATTGGTGTTTATTGTAAAAAAAAATCATGTTTGTAAATATATTTTTATCATCCTTTTTACCATTATTATCACTTTCAGGTGTGCGAGATTTAACGATCACTCTGTATAATAACAACAATCGACAATTATTTTGTTCAGTAATACCATACATAAGAGAATATTGATAAATGGATAGATAATTGATCCTGGGTAATTCAAACACTGTAAAATGAAATGGAATGCTATGAGTATAAGTTATAAATACTAGTAGTTCTGAGAACAGTAGACTTCTCTCGCCCAACACTACCCTGAAGGGGATGATATTTTCGAGAAAAGTTCGAGAGCTCTTTCGACTCGATTTTCATTGCTTGATCTTCCATTGAGTATAAAAACTGCAAAAATCAATATTTGAAAAGCCCAAAATTGTTGACACCTTCTAGGAATCACCTCTTAATCATCTCCTAATGGAGGGTTACTGTGCAGCATTTCATACTGCATTTCATGCTGGGCATTTTCAGCAGCTGTTGAGCCTAATACTATTTTTTGATCACAGGAAGCGGAAATTATCCATTAACAGAAAAATTCAAAACTTGTTCACTCCCTCGTTCACCGGTGCAGTTTATACGAGATACGTGCATTTTATTTCGCCCCTAGCTTCAAATATTCTTACAAAATTTTCTATTGTAAGTCCCAAGAGTTTTTATGCTTTTTCTAATGAGAAAATGTTACGCTACAGGTAGTGTAACAGGTAAGGCAGAAGTAAGCAAGTAAGTACCAAGTTGCGGATTGATGATAAATAATATTTTAATAATTACACCTTTTATTTGGTTTAGTTTCCTAATTAACTCAGAATTTGAGGTTTCTACATTGTCTAATATCAAAGAGTAGTTTAGTAGGTCAGTATCAACCTTCTTATAACGTTATTTTCCACTTGCGATTCGAGCAGAGATTGTCCACAGAATATTTGAAAAAAAAATCTATCAGGGATTTATCAAGGATGATACATGGATGACTTGAAATTATGCACAAAAACTTATATAATAGTGGACATTTGCTTTCAAATTTTGTGATTGAAAGCATTTTAATGTTGTTCTATTTGTACAGTACATCCTCAGAGATTGAACAGGACTGTTATTCGCTGCACAGAAAGATTTCCCTCTCAATTTCAAACTGCTTATTAGTTTAGAGTACTAATTTTTTCCAAACACATACCCCAATGTTTTCTTCTTACTCATTCTCATCCGTTTAATCGCCTAACTTGGAAAAGTTGACTCTCGAATCAAATTGGAAGACTGGCAACTGCAACTGGGAATGTATACAAAGTATCGATACACAATGAAGATGACGAATAAAAATAATAGACAGGATGAGATACGAAATATGCTCTGGAACGTTACTGGAAGAATCTTGTCTTAATTCATGAGAGTGAAGACTTGAGACAAGATAGAAGAGCAACTGGAAAAGAAATGAAAGGGAAAACAAAAGACAGATTTCATGTATTCTTGACTTATAGAGTGAGAGACGAAAGTAAGGAAGAATTGAAAAAGAAGACAAACTACAGCTTTCATTAGCCCTGCGTCGAAGAAGTAGCTTTTTGACATATTATAGCAGGTTCTCAAAGAAATCTTCAGCTCTAAACGAAGCAAAAACTGGTATTATTGAAGTCGAAGTCAGACATTAATAATTATGTGCTCTCTACAATATTGGAATATTGGAGCGCTACAGGTAGTGTAACAGGTAAGGCAGAAGTAAGCAAGTAAGTACCAAGTTGCGGATTGATGATGAATAATATTTTAATAATTACACCTTAACGACCAGCAATGAATTGCGTCTCTTCATCAGTGCACCAGAGTATTTTTTTTTTCATTTTGCTCTCAAGAAATTTAAGAATAATTTTTAGAATGAAAATTTTATTTTCAGAAGAATTTTCAACCAAAGGCTGTATGATTTACCCAGGGACCAGTTTTAGCAGTAGAGCCATTAAAATGCACTATTGCTGTGCATCAGATAGGACCACAGCACTAGAACACTGCTAATCGCTGTGGCACACATGGTCTATGCAAAAAGCTCTCTGTGCATAATTATTGTATTTGGCACGTTATCAGAATAGAACTGATCCAAAACATCATTTTAACATTTTGAAAAAGTAGTTGCTCACAATACTAATAATAATTAAGTTTTGTATCTTTCCTGTTATATTATTCTTGTTGACTTGCTTTTCAGACTTCTAGCTCTTGTGTGAATAAGCTGTTTCCTGATGGGTTAAGCTTTGGCCTTAGTGGTCTGAAAGTTATTTAATGTCGGTCCGAACCTATTTTATTGGCTCATAATTGCTATGATTATTTGAAAAGCATTTGTTAGGACATTGGATCATTTGTGAATTCATGTAGCTAATAATGAAGTTCAGAGCTGGCTTTGTTATGAAATGGAATATTTAAAAAATTCAAATTGTATGAAATTAAATTGGCATAAATTTAGAATTAGTAGTACTGGTAAGAATTAAATAATTGAACATATTACTCTAACTTACTTATAGAAAATAATGCTCATTGGTCTCCTTTGAAACCATCATGGATTGCAATATGGAAGAAGGAACATTGTGTGATTGATAAATATTTATGTATGTGATCCGCATTTGAATCCCTGAAAAGCGTGAAATGTCGTGAATAGAGTGAATGCCGATTGACAGGAGTTAGCATGATAGAAGCGCCCGCCTGTTCCACTGGTGAATGTCGTCGTCCGAAAAACAGATGACGAACACAAAAATGCACACGCGTTCAGCTAGGGCGGCAGTCGGCAGTCGGCAGTCGTTGAAGCCTCCCTAAAAACAATGGCACCAAACGATTAGTTTGTTTTATTCGTTGCGTTTGATGACGCGTAGCCATCGTAGCATCCTGGGACAGGCGATTGTTCCCGATGAACAATGGCAACGTCGCCAACAACAATTTGTTTTGTCTGCCATCGAGCACAGGGACAGAGGCGTCCCAGAAAAGTATTGTCCAAAGAATAAATTCAACCCTTTTCAAAACTACAGACCTGTATTTTTGTATACACACAGCAGACCACCATTGTGGCAATCGCTCAGGCAAATTGTCCCTATTTTCTGCAGTGTTTGTAAGTCCCTATAGACAAGAGCAGCATGTGAAAGCTCTCGAACAATAATTCACAACTGGAGCACACAGACGATCTATTGATGCAATTGGAAACATAATGGTAGATGCGGTTTACAGTCGATAGAAAGTACAATACCATGGACGGGAAACTTCTATGATATCCCAGTTATCATCAATAATCTTGGCTATACAGAATATACCTGACACATTCAAAAACGAATAGGCTAGGTCACATTGAAGAAAAGTTTAAAAAATAACTATCAATTTGGCTCAGTTTTCAACCCCGTACTTTTAACAGCTCCTTATCAGTTTCTATTGGCGTCAATAATCTTGGCTATCATGCTCCGAGAATATAAATTTATTTGATACAAATATATCTCCTCATTACCTCCACATTTATTTATTCGATTACTCATTCATCAATTTTCCAACGTATTCAAGTCTCAGAACTCAAAAGCTTATTCTAAATTTTCTGAAGTCGTTCAGGCTTTATCCCTTGAGACGCAGTACCGTCTTTCAGGCTTCATTCATGCTTAGTGATTGACAATTGAAATTATTCAGACTCGTTCAATTACAGGAATATCTACTTAAATCATTCATATATATTCGAAGATTAAAGCTATAATGGAAGTTCAGTAAAACATGATACTCCAATAACTTATCGTAACACAAATAATAATTAAAGAATCGATCTATTATATTTAACAAAGTTATAAAAACTTTTATGGGCCTTTGACTTTGTTAGCAGAATATTTTTCGTGGTTTTTATTAATTTCGGTAAAATAATAATTCCCGTGATTGGTAACTAGCACAAACATGAATAAAATGTTCTATCTCACGGTCTTCTCATTAGGAGTTGCGAGAAAACTTGCGAAGTAGTAGAATGGTAATAATAGGAAGCCACAACCTGTACCCGAAGGAAAATCAGTGCGAGAAACTGACGAGAATTCGTCTTTGAACCAGAGGGTAGGACCAGATCCAGGATCCTGTATGGATAAAACCTAATATTTTGTAAAATAATTTATTTGATATTTCCATGATATTCATTAGATATGGAAGCATTATTACAATATTGAGCCAAATCATGTTTCATGATAATTACTTTTAATCAATCAAATATTTTCTTCAATTCACAAATTTATAAAATGGAATTCAAACTTGCAAACTAGGAGAACAGCAGTTAATTATTCCAAGTAGTGCAATAGTAGACAATATCCTCAGTATTATTATAATTGAACTTTACTCCAAAACATTCTTATAGAATAAGATTAATTTAGAAATCAACTTCACGGTAATTATTATGCTTCCTCTCTCCAAAACACAAAAATGTTATTTTGACCACTAAATGCAATAATTGACCACTAGTACTGTAGCTAGAAGACGATTTTCCTGCAATTGTGACGTCATAAACCAACCGACCAATTAAACAAGATTGATTAGATGAAAAAAAAAGAATGAGAGAAAGAGTGAGTGAGTATAAAGAGAAATACGGATGAGAGCAACGTGGACAGAATGTTTGGTCAACAAGATGCATCTTATTAATTCAGTAGAAGTAAGACGAATAGAAAAAGTATAATATCCTGTAACATACTTGTTACACAATGACACCATCATTACATAGAAACACTAGACAAAAATAAAAAAAACAATAGCAATTTAAAATATTGATGAGCAGAGAAATACATGACAGAAAAACAACAACAAAAAAGTGCAACAGGATCCACAGACACAATCAACTGCAAAAACATGTAACCAGAAAAGAAACAGCAACAAGCCAGCAGAAAGAAACCACCAGGAAAAATTCAACACTGGTCAACAAACAAACAAAAAACAGAAGTAGATAGCAATCCCAACCCCGCCTGTAACAGCTCTTCGAATGCTTATAGAAACCAGATAAATCAATACCAGCTGCAGCAGCCTCGCCACCAGACCTGAGTAAAAGTTACATTAATTGAAAAAACCATTCTTTTGTTTTATCCCCCAAACTTGAATTTTTTTACAGAATCTTATCTGAGTTATATTACAAATTATATATCCGGGGCCTTCTAGGGAGCCAGGTAGGAAGTGAATATACGAAGCCCCATTTTTATCATTTTGGCTCCCCCTCCAAAATCCGAAGTTTACTGAAGAAGGAAGGAGGAGCAATCTCGCAAAAAAAGAGTCAATGAAATACAATTTTGGTCGACCCCCCCCCCTTACAACAACTTTCCAATGAGACCAATCTTGGTTCAAGGATTTGTGTTTGTAAACTTGTAGTTTCAATGAACATAACAGGTAGTATAGAAGACACTGAAATATTAAACTGGACCTGCATTACAAACTGCATTGTGCCATATTGGAGTCAATATTGTTTGCAGGGGCGGTCCCAGGATTTCATTTCGGGGGGGGGGGGGGATGACCACCGGGGGGTGTGGGCCCACGCCCCCCCCCCCCCGAAAAAAATGAGTAATTTAAAGCCAAAAAACGTATTTTCATACGTATTTGAGCTCTAAAATATGCTCAAGCTAATAGTATTTATGTTAGATAATAAGATAGTTTTTCATTTAAAGTTTATTGTACCTGGGTGAAATAGGACCCAACCATAGTAAGTGTTTTTCCTTTGATTTCCTTTAGCTACACAAAGAAAATTGATTAAAAGTCAATGTGATTATTTAATGAGATAATGAGCATGATGACAAAGTTCAGTTAAATAAACATGTAATGAAATCAAAAATAAATCAAGTGTTTACTGCGAATTTTTTCTTTATTGTTAGGCCCTATTTTCAACATGTAAGTTACGAAGGCATAGCCAAAAAATACTCAGATTCTTACACAACAATATAATGGATGTACACATCCTTCTTGTTTATTCTTCTAGCTAACAAGTAACAATGACACAAATAAAATTTATTTCTCTCGCAAAAACTATACATACATAATTATGAATAAATTCTTTTTTAAGGGGGGATCCATCTTGATATTTCGGGGGGGGATATATACCTCCCATACCCCCCATACCCACCCCTAGGACCGCCACTGATTGTTTGTGAACAACAGTGATTCAAACTTTGCATTCAATTTTGTCATGCAGTGGTATTTTTTTTTTCATATTTTATTTATGTTGATTGAAAACATAATAGGCCTAAAAATGTGTTTCCAAAAGCTTTCATCCAATGTCGTAGCAGTATTGTTTCAGAGCAACAATTACTATCACTTTTAATTGAAAGATATAATTATTCTTAGAATTCAGAATGAGTTTCAAAATTATTCTCAAGTGCGAGTGAAATTATCCTTTTTCCCCAACTCACTTAAAACCATTCAATGCCGAGAGTTTTCAAGATATGTGTGATCTACACTCGTCTAGGTGGTACTAAAAACTTAATTTTTTCTGTGAGAGTTATTTCTTCACTGGAAAAGATCCCGCCATGACATTTTAGACATACAACGCAAAGCAATAATTATCATTTACAATAGAATACTTGTATCAACGACAAACCAAAACAATCCATGAAACAAGAAAATACATTTTTTGCAATTTTTGTCATTAATTGATATCAATGCAATGTATTTTCAACTATTCAACAGTATAGCTCGAGATTTCTATGGAATAGCAAACTACGAGATTCATGGATGCCATCAAAAATTATATGCAGTTACCCAATTATAGACCGGAAATTGAAAATTCAGTGGAATTCATTGTCCTGTAAGGATACTTTACCTATAGAGAGAGAGATACGTTCTGTATGAAAATAAATATTTGTGTCTTGGTTGTGTTAGTCCTGTTTGACATTCAACCGAACAATGAATCACAGAGAAAACTTATTCTTCTGTTTTCATCATTAGAGAGAAGTTGCCGTTTAGCAATATTGTATGGATTCCTGTTTCAGTGGCGGATTAATGAATTTTTATGGGAGGGGGCGACATACCCCAAAAATACCCGTTGGCCGGGGGGGGGGGGGGGTATGGAATTTTTTTTGGAAATTTAGTAGCCTTTAACCGCATTTTACACCATTCTAGCACTTAAAATGTAGTAGAAATATAATTTTTCGTGTTTAAGAACAATCAAATTTCCCCTAGCTAGAGTAGTTTATTTCTGTATATTCATGTGGAATCAGGAATACAAATTTTTTCATACAATACAATATGTCTTGAACAAAAATTGCTTTGCTAGCTTAAATTTTATCAAAATTTACAGAGAAATGAACAGAGTCTAAGCAATTCATTCGTGATCGTGATGATTTTTAGACCTATATATATATTTAAATTAATCTCAACATTCTTTCATGTTTCATAATACCAGTACTACAATAAATATGTATTAGGTCAAAAACAAACAGAGATTTATATGCCCCTACCTATTCTGTAAAAGATTAATCTTATTCAAACTAATTTCACTTGATATAAGATTTCCTTCATTCTCTGTCATTTGTTAATTCGTCATTGAATTAAAATCATGTCAACAGTTAAAGATAAAGTAAAGGTAATATAGAAAATAAGGCAAAATAAGTATTACAACTTTTGTTAATTCCCGGCCGGCGGAGGCGGAGTGGTAAGACAAGTTGGAGGTATTCCGTCTGTGGCGGGACAATTAAAATTTAACCGTGTGCATGTCACAAGTGTTACTCTTTTTAATTTTTTAAAATGTGGAAGCCCTCGGGGGGGGCGGTCGCCCCCTCCGCCACCCCCTTTAATCCGCCCTTGTCCTGTTTCTAAATGAATTTTGAACTCTCCAGTTTTCAGCGAATTATTCAATATGTTTGTATGAAATGAAATAAATAAATAAAATATTCTATCACTCAAATTTAGTTTTGCACTTTAAAAACTACATAGGGTATAGGCCTACTAGTATGAAATACATTGTAAATCTGACCTCTGATAATATTGATTTTTTAATTTAATATGCTACAACTTCATTCAGGAAGGCTTGGATTATGAATTTTAAGGAAACCGAAAATTGAAAACAAATGGATTACCTTTATGTAATTTATTCGTCTTTTGAGAAAACCTATTTAAAGTCTTCAATATAGTCTTTATTGAGAAGTCCTACATACTTGTAGTTTGTTCCAAATGCTTTTATGGTTCGCTTTGAAGGTAGCATTGTAGTTTATGGAGAAAAGAATGATCACCAGAGTAATAAGTTTCTTCTTTCTGATTGCCAGCGAGTTGAGCTCCATTTCCGGAAACTGCACAACCAATCTAAATCGAGAATCTTCAGAATAGCAGCTTATCTCTGCTCAACTATCTTTGCTACTTTCCAGTTCTAAGTAGAAAGTCTCATCTATTTTGTCTAGTATAATTTATCTACTGAGACTAGGTAATACCGAAATGAGTTTTTCCATCCCTTCTTACTATTTGTCTTGTTGTCTCATTAGATAATTTAAGATTTTTGTTGTCTGTTGTGGAGGACAAGAAACTTTATCTATCAGAACTCTTTCAACCCGAATAGAAAACTCTATTACGAAAAATAAAAAAAATTCAACTTTCATTTTGATTCTACGCGATAGCCCTCCATATTTTTATATCAATAATAATATTCTGATAGGAAAACGTTTTGAAAAAATTATTCAAGCGCTATAATGTCTGACATTTGTTATGATTTCTTGTCAAAAGTTGGTATCATGGAGATTTCCGATGCAGGCTCTGTATCATAATAATGAATAATGAGTTCAATACACATAGAAAAACTATAAATTGAAAAGGATTTTGCCACTAGTGTACTTTAAAGGTGATCTATTATTTCAGTAAGTCCAACAATAATTTAAGCCATAATCTATTAGACCTAATATTGAAATAGTACTGATTTGCTATACTTTATTATATCTGAATGAGCACAGCCTAATATTTCAATTTTTTACATTTGAGGGATACTTCAATTTGATGTGAAAAATCTACTATTTTGGTTATATTATCATATATTATTGTTTTCAGATTGGAATAAATTGAGAACAAAGTGTAAATAAATCACTGTTATTATTTAATATAAAAATCATCCATCCATTCCCCATCCAATTGGGGAAAGGAAAAAATAAATTTAAAATCTGGATCATTTAAAGAATTTATTGAATAACATTCAATTGCCGTGCAATTTGCCAATAAAGCATGAGGCTCACTCCTACGGAGGCTTAGTGAATTACGATCAAGCGATGAATAAGTGATGGTGCTGCTCACTCTTGAAAATTATCGGATAATGCTGCTACCTAGTGAATAGAGCTTCAACTACGTAGTAGCTTGACATTCCAGCTAGAAGTAGTCTACTAGCAGAAACAGACAGCTTTGTAAAATGGCTTCGATGATCGTTAGGCGATCGATGCGTTGGTTACAAGGGTGGGTATTGATTGTTCTGCAGAAAGCCTTAAAGCATGTTTCTTAAAGGTCATTTTTCAAACAATGAGGAATAAATTTTGCCTACCAACACTTTCACCATTCATGAAAAACTGTCTGTGACTTTTGTTATTTTGAAAGGTTTGAAGACAATCGAATCAGATCAAGTAGTATCAGTTCTCCTATCAGAAGTCTACCAACCTTTAGTTCCTGTAGTTGTACACTTCTAACGATTGCCTTTTTTTAATCATTAATTTATTTCACTGTTAATTAATTCAATCACTTCACACTTCACACACGCCATAACTTACCACACAACAATAACCATTTCACACACACACAAAAACAGACAGTACTAGAATGACTAGGTTTCTCTTCAACTATAGCCTAACAGAATTATTATTCTCCCAGAAATCATTAAAAGCGAAAATGAGTTTTTTGTTTGGTACGCTTTTCCGCGTAAACTACTTGACCGATTATTATAAAAAATTTCACTTATATTTTTAAAATATTGCTAAAGACATAGGACACATTTTATTTAAAAAAATATATATTTTTTACAATGTAAGGACAATTAATTATTGATTCTATTCTATAGGGAAACACAGCTGATACAGATCAATACATATTTTCCAATTCACTAGAACTGTGAGAAGGCATGCCTCAAAGCCGTGCCCCAAACAATAGTTATTTATTACTGAATCAGCTGATTCTCAAACTTGAAGAACGTCGTGATTTTTGACTGCGGCTTTTCACAAATGGAAATGTGATCTTCCGCCTAAGAAAAATAGTACCACTGGAAAACTTAAATTTCAATGTTAAATAGTCATTGCAACCCAAAAAATTACACTCTATTATTATTCAGTAAGGTGTTCGATTGAAATAGGGAAAGTTTTGTTAGAAAATTTGACAAGTAACGTTTCTATATAAATACCAAAATTTCAACATCACAAAATTATTAGTTTTGAACATTACACTAATTTCTGTAATGTACAACACTATTATTTTAAACTTCATACATCTGTGCTAGGAAAGATGTTAAATTTTCACCTTTTTTAAACTGCTATTATTTCTTCATAAACTTTGATCTGGCAATCTGGGTACCCATTTAAAACAATTATATACATATTCTCCGTTTTTATCGGATAGGTAAAATTGAACTTTCAAATATATTGATTAAATTGATTGTACAATGTCAATTTTAAAATTTATTATAACTTTTTATTGAGTTCAAAACAAGATTGATATTTTCCAGATTCAAATAGGCTTTCCTCTAAATTTAGTTCATTTTCTTCTCTTGTGTTTATTCACTGGCCCGTCATTTGTACAGAAATAATATTTTCCTTCAAACTAAAACGTTGAATATAGTATGCTTGAGATATAAGTTGAGATAGTATGCTTGGCTAGTGCGGACGGTCTGTGAGTAGCTCTACCATTCAAGTTAAAATACTTAGGACAAACAGTACACAGGACTTTCATTCAAAGTGCATTAACAGTCTTATGTTTTCGCCATCGTTTCATGTAATTCTTGTTATCGTGTGTGAAATACTTACAAAGTTATAAGAGTATACTTTCGAGAGAATTCAGTTTTCTATCTACATTAATTTTCAACCATGCCTCCCAAAGCTACAAGGTCAGTAGTTGTTGCTGCAGATAAGAAGTCGACTACGGACGATGAAGATAACAGTTTGTGTCAACCAGATAAAGCAGGTAACAGTGAAGCGAATGTGAATAATAATTCAGAGTTTGACAGTAAACTGGATATCATTATAAAGGAACTCAAAGTGATCAAGACCGATGTTGAAGCAATTCGAGCTGAGCAACATTGAATGATTAAATCAATTGAAAATTGCTATGCTATGATCAATGACAATAAAAGCTCCATATTAAACCAGCAAAAATTATTGAACTCATGTGTAGGTGATATAAAGGTTACTTCAAATGAGATTGTCACTTTGAAGGGCCAGTTGTTGAAAGTGAACAATGAACTAGCTTCCATGCAACAGTATACTCGTAAAAATTGTTTAAATGTTGCGAGTGTGCCTTTTGAAAACGGTGAAGATATTTTCAATATCCTACAAAAAATTTCCCAGTATATAGGATTTGACTTTAAACACGAAATGATAGATAACTGTCATAGGCTTTCGAAATATGACACCACGAAATCGTTTCCACCTCAAATTATTGTGAGATTCAACAAGAACTTGGACAAACAACAGTAGAAAGAATATGAAAGGGAAAAATTACAATGACCTAGGTTGGGGTGGTAATATGAATATTCTTTATTTTAATGAAAGTATGTCTCCATTGAACAGAGAACTATTTCAAAAAGGGAAAAAGCTACAAAAAGAAAAACTTCTCAAATACGTTTGGTTCAAAAATGGTAATGTTTTTGTGAGGAAGGACGATGCTGCTAAGAGTGTTATTATACAAAGTATCAGTGACTTCAACTTTGAAAACTGAAGGGGCCTATTCTGAGAGGAAGAATCAATTATTATTTATAATTATTTACCTCAGATGATATTTATTCTTTTTTTTTATTCAATAACTAGCTATTGTGCCCGTCCTTCGTACGGATTATGTTTAGAAATAAGACTTTCAAATAAGAATTTCGGCTTTTTTGATAGCAACGATCATGAAGTTGTTAGCAGCTTAGGTCCCGTTCATACGATACAGTTTTTTTGCGGTACGGTTTTTTTACTGTACGGCGTCAACTGTACTGTGATGTTCACACGGTCCGGCTTTGCTGCTTATCTTATTGCTGTGCTCTCCTCCTTCTTCCATTGCGCTTCCAGTTCAGTTTTATTTATTCCAGTCCAGGATTTTTTTATTTATGTAAGATTTTTTAAATAAGTTTCTTACTGAAGGTTTCTCTTAAATTTTGATCAAAGTACGCAAATTCTGGTTTCAATATTCTACACATTTTTCTCTCATTATTTTTATATTAATCTTAAGTCTTGTCCCACAAGGCGGCTCTCTCATATATTAGAGAAATTAAATTTTCACAATTAATATCTTCCACTTCTGGACACTGGAATTCACTAATAAGAAGATCAATGCTGAAGAATATCAATGAAGAAGATCAATGCTGACGATCTGAAGACTGCTTCCAGCGTAATAAGCGTATCGTTTGAACATATCCATTACCGGTACAATACATGTGCCACCGGATACGGATAGTTATTTTGCGGTACAGCTGATTTTAGTGATACAGTTTTCGAAGACAAAACCGAATGTAGAAACCGGCTAGAACAGCTTTTTTTACTGGATCCAGTCGAAACAGTATTGTGTGAACATACAATATGAAATTTACATGCAAACGAAAGCACTGCAAAATAACTGATACAGCAAATTTACTGTACCGCACAAAAACTGTATCGTGTGAACGGGCCCTTAGTAAACAACTTAGAACATCAGCAATTCAGTGACAGGTATCGGAGAGAATATTTTCTGAGAACAGCTGATTAATATATCATGATAAATTACGTGATTTGTTCTTATGTGGTAATAATAATAGTGCTACCTGGCGAATTCCCAAGAGCCTAGCACAAAATGTTAATTTTTGTTTTGATAAATTGAAATTAGAAAATTTTGTTTTTTTTTCAACAAAGAAATAATTGATAAAACATAAGATGAGCTTTGATTCGCCAGACATATGTTTCCTAAAAGACTGCAATGCTCCGACTACACAAATCTGCAGACAGCGTAAATAACGCCGCGAAGGGCCCACCATTTATATTTGAGAACAGCTGATTGATATATCATGATAAATTACGTGATTTGTTCTTATTCTTATGTGGTAATAAAACTTGGAAGAAATGTATCCAAAATCGCACAATACTTGGTTTTTAAACGTTTATTATTCTGTTGAAAAAAAAGTTAATTTAGTTTTTTATAGCTAAAGACATTGTCAATAATGTTTTCAATACTGTTCAATAACTAAAATCCCGATCGATGCTCTCGTTTTTGAGGAGAAGGCCGCGTAAAATGTATCCAAAATCGCGCAGTACTTGGTTTTTAAACGTTTATTACTCTGTTAAACAAAAAAGTTAATGAAGTTTTTTATAGCTAAAGACATTGTCAATAATGTTTTCAATACTGTTCAATAACTAAAATCCCGATCGATGCTCTCGTTTTTGAGGAGAAGGCCGCGAAAAATACCTTTGCGGCCGTGACAGACAGACAGACAGACAGACAGACAGACAGACAGACAGACAGACAGACAGACAGACAGACAGACAGACAGACAGACAGACAGACAGACAGACAGACAGACAGACAGACAGACAGAAAGTGAGATAAGACTATTTTCGGCTTATTTAATGTATAAAACGTAAAAATAACCAAAAAATATACAATTCTGATAAATGTACAGACAAAACTCTAATTTTATTTATATAGATAATTATCATGCTGACTTCAGTTGCATGAAAGACTAATGAATGATTTTTTCTTCTATCAGGAAAATGAATCACTCGCTTCACTCATTATTCAACCATCTATTGGTGACATAAATAATTTTCAGAAATAACTAATAAAAACGAAATAATTATTCATTTTTTTTGTATCATGTCATGTCTTTCTTTCTCTCTTCATTACTATCATTTGCACTTAGTATTCATCTTCATTCAACACTATTATTTTCTCTTATTATTAAATACTTTAGTATTTTGTCATGTGTTTTTTTTTGTGCTATAATGGTGAGCTCTCACATCTTTTTCCGTCTTGAACTGGTATGTGTGCTTATTACGGAAATTTTTACTATTTATCCTTATATTCTTTCAGTATGAATGTTGTTCAAATTACTAGAATGAGTGTTGTTCGAATTAATAAAGTATCATCAAATATTTCCAAGCTTTTTAACCTTCGAAATATATTTTTTAACCTACTACTGAACTATGGTAGAAGCTTGTAAATTTGTGGAGGAGGTCACAGAGGTGAACGCATGCTTTCTGACGGATGGGAAAAATATTACGGTTTTGCATCAGAATATACGAAGCTTAAATAAGAATTTTCATGCTTTCCTAGCTTATATTAGCTGTTGGAAATTCAAGCCAGATGTTATAATTCTGACAGAAACTTGGTTTCAGTCGATTCAGGATAGATCCCCCTATAATATTGATGGTTATGAAAGCTATTTCGCTGAAAGTGATGGGAATAGAGCATCAGGAATTGCGATCTTTGTCTTGTCCAGCAGGGAAATTATATGTTCACGAGAGGATTTGAAGATTGTGGGAACTGATTCTGTGTTATTGAATTTAAAAATTTCCAATTATAGTTTAAGTATATCAAGTCTATATAGGTGGCATTCTGTCGGAATAGATGTTTTTCTGAATAGCCTTGGCCGGTTTTTGGATACTGAAAGGGTGAAGAGTGACTCAATAATTATAGGAGACATAAACATAAATATAAATAATTTGAATAGTCATGGTGTTTTTGAATACCTAGAATTGTTGCACTCTAACGGGTATCAATCACTTATAGATATTGATACTCGAGTATCTACTTCAAGCTCAACCTGTATTGACCACATTTTTTATAAATCAAAATTCAATAGAAATATTATTCAAAGTGCAGTTATAGAGTCACACATTTCAGACCATAGAGCTGTCTCCATATCACTATCAAGGCCTAAAAACAGAGAAAATCGTGCTCCGTCAGCGATTAAAGAGTCCCTTGATACTAAAAATTTAATTAAATTACTCATGGAGCATGATTGGGGCAGTGTATATACGTGTAATAATGTTGGTGGTAAGTTTTCTTTGTTTATTGATGTATTACTGGCTTATATTAGGCGTAGCACTGTAAAATGTCAAAAATCGCAATCTGTTAATAGTGGTAAACGCTTAAAACCATGGATGACTGAAAATATTTGTGTAGAAATTCGGTATCGAGATAGACTCTATAGAAAACATAAAATCGATCCACATAATGTACAATTGAGACATGATTCTCTAGCTAAAAAAAAATTTATCCATAAATTAATAGAACAACAGAAATTTAAATTTTACTCTAATTTAAATACCTATCCTGTTTAAAAGCAATGGGAGATCATAAATAATCACTGTGGTCAATCTACTGCAAGAAAGAAACCTATCAGTTTACAGTGTGGAGATGATGTTATAGAGGATGAAAAGGCTTTGGCAGATAAATTCAATGAATATTTTATTAATGTATCTAATCACATTGCCTCATCCATACATGATCAAGATGAGCTCACTAGAGAATATTATAGTAGCAAATTCAAAATGAGTAATTCTTGTCATTCTCTTTTTTTTGAAACCCATTACTTATCAAGAACTTGTAACTGAAATAAATATGCTAAAGAATGGCAAGTCTCCAGGGCCTGATAGAATATGGGATTTCTTGTTATGCATCTACTTTCCTATCTCATTTCAAAAGCCTCATCACTTTACAAAAATCAGTGGTTAGAATAATTCATGGTATAAATAGAAGAGCCCATACTTATCCAATTTTCAAATTATTGGGAATCCTTCCTTTGAGATATATTTATGTTTTAAAGGTGTTATCCTTGTTCTACAGAATGAGTGGTAGTATGGGCGGACTTTCAGCTAATCATGAAATCGATCAACAGCAGGTAACTCGTCAATCAACGCTACTAAAGTTGAAAGTCCCAAAGCCTAATTCCACTGCATTCCAAAAATGTTTCCTCTTTTTATGAATAAAGTTTTCAATATTCTCCCAGATGACATCAGAGAAGAGAAACATTACAGGAGATTTTTTCATAAAGCGAAGAGTTGGCTATGGCTTCATTCACCAATAGAATTGGAAAACATTTTCAGAGTGGTGGGCTGACATGATTTCTCATCAAGCTAATGTGCTATAGGTAATTTAATACAGCCAACTAGACAGAACTCTCTTCCTCTTCCTATTTTCTAGGACAAAACCTTGTGACCTCCTGCTTATTATTGTGGACTTCCTGTTCAATTAATTTTCTTCATTATTATTTTTATGAAGGTATATGATCCAGTTAATATGTATTGGTATTATTCAGTAATGTTTAAATACATGGACATATTTATATGTCTATGATTTATAATTATGCTTGTGTGTGATTGTGTGTGCGTGTGTGTTTTCTGTTTTTTTCTCTCCAACTGCTGCTCACGTACTGAAAGAGCTTCTTGCTTTTTTGTGAGTAGTAAAATTGTTCACTTCATTTCTCTATTATTTGTGTATGTCCATCTTCATCACCCTAGTTATCAAAGTCATTGTCATTTTCATCTAATTTATTAGACTATTTCACGGTGAAAGTCTTTTATTTTTTTTGTCGAATGTTATTAATACAAAGAAACCGCTGATTATTATTTTACTACTGAATTTGTATAATTTGATGGATGTATCAACTTTTCTGTTACATATGCAATGTAAATAAAATTTGAATTTGAACAACCTATTATCCAATCTTAATAGTAGAATGAAATGAACAAGAACTCTCTCTCCGAAAACATTACCTGCGAAAAGGTTGAAAAGGTAGAATTTTATTCTCAGCATAAGAAGAAATCTCTATGTCTAACATTCATGTCGATGGATAAGAGTCTCTCACCATCCTTCACCATCATCCATCAATAGAGTTCATAACTCATGATTATAATCTAAAAACGCCAATATCATTTGATCATTCAAACTATCATTTGTTCACTCTTTATATATAGTCGTCGATATGTTGAATGATGAAACAGAGCTATAGAGTTTCAACATCGCTTTTTACCGCTCGCTGATCTTGATCACTAACAATAATTAATACCCATGCACTTCAGATTGCTCTGCTGATCTGAACTGCGCATGCCGATAACTGGATCAGATCAATGGAATAACGACTGGAAAAGAAGTAAACGGTTCTCTGAAACTCTTTCAACAATAATGTCAAAAATATTTAAGGATACTGTGAAATTTTCTAAATGTAAATAGATCTTTAGTAACCATTCAGTATATTTATAGTAACTAGGTTATCCCGGGTCGCACGAATGTGCGACTTTATTAAACTTTGTAAAATACATTCCAAATGTAGATTTTCTACATACTGAACGACAGCATTGCCTATGATGATAAGTTTAAGCACAGTATGAGTTGCTCCATTTCTAAGTGGGTATCGAAGATACCTATGATGCTATGAGTTCCTTAATTTTCTCCATTTCTCAGTAAACATCTGCAAACGCCCTAATGCAATGCCCAGTCAACAATGGATAGCCGCGAGCCGTAGCAGGTATCTGTTCAATCAGATAGATAAGCTGCGTTCTCGTAGGTCCTTTTTGTAACGGTGACCGATTAGATTGACCAGCAAAAAAGACACTGTTCTCTGCTGAAAATCACTTCCCGGTGGTTCGGAAACCACCTAAAACTGTAGGTCCAACTCATAAATCACCATTATCCAACTCATTACCCACGCACAGGTCTCAGACCTGTGGGCTTCATCCTCAAAAAAAAAAAAAAAAAAAAATCACATGGCTGGCTATCTGAATAGAAAATATATTTTGCAGTATTGTTGAACAGCCGATCAAAATAATATTTTTCTAACAATTCCATTTTTCAATTCTCTATCAGCTGATATATAAAATTTTCTTAACACACCTGTGCTAAAGAAATTTTTTAATTCTTCTTCTTCTTCTTCTTCTTCTTCTTCTTCTTCTTCTTCTTCTTTTTCTTCTTTTTCTTCTTTTTCTTCTTCTTCTTCTTCTACTTCTTCTCCGACTTCTCCTACTTCTTTTTCTCCTCTTTCTTCTTCTCCTTCGTCTTCTTCATCTTCTCCCCCTTCTTCTTCTTTTCTCTCTCTTTCCTCTCTCTCTTCCTCTTTACCCTATACTCCCACCCTCTCTCTCTGAATGAAAAATAAACTTTTTGTTAACTTTTCATGTGAAATTTAACGACTTGCAGTCAAATATTTGTTAAGAATAAGTACTTATTCTTACTTATATATACTTATTCTTAACAAATATTTGACTGCAAGTCGTTAAATTTCACATGAAAAGTTAATATTAACAACGCAGTTCGTCATGGAACAAGAAATCCAGGAATAAACTTTTTGTTTCAAAACAGCTGATCATCAAATCATAAGTTGAAATGTGAAAATTCTCAGCTCACCGATCCCTATGTTAAAGCAATGGCAAAAATTGAAACTTTGATCGTTCATTCCTCATGTCCACGATGACTTTTTTCAAAATGTAAGACCTCATCAAACATCTCCTCGATGAAATCTTTCAAATGAAACGTGACCGAACAAAATCGGTCGAGAAACCACGGAGGAGTTGTCATCACAAAAAAACATGTTCGCCTATTTTATAAAGATTATTTACAATATAATTGAAATGACACAGAGTAATAATGGAAAAGATTTTAAGAAAGAATAACGGATATTATTGTGAAATAAGTAATAATAGAGCTCGCAACCAATGTAAGATAATTGCGAATCTTTTTACATTGCTGAATCTGATAGAATTGACCATTGCAAAACAAGTAATACTTGACTTGATTATTGTTCATTCAAGTAAAGTATAAATTTAATATTATACAAAGTTGTGAAGTATAATGTAATTGAATTAATCATGAATTCTATAATTGAATATGAAGTAAAATTTAGTAGAGTATAAATGTTCTCCAGTAACAGCTAAAATGTGACATCAACATATTTTCAGGAGCAAGAGCAGCAGTATTGTAGCAGGAGCATGGAAAGAATAGATTTTCAGGTCACATGAATTTAGAACACGTGGACTGATGAAGCGATGATTAAAAAGTGTGTCTATTTTAAGAGCGAATGAGGAAAAAGGCCCGAGTAAGAATTTTAATGCTGGAATTTTGACTCTGTGAATAGAAGGAAACAAGGAAATATCATTGGAAAATTATGACTTTTGTTTCCAAGTGCTGTTTTACTCTTCTTCCCAGAACTTTGGAATCAGAAACGAGAATTTCGAGAAATTCAATACAGGTAAATTTTTCGTTATAAATCAGTTAGTACTTTACTATTCATCAGACTCTTATTAAAATTAAGGCTGCGACTACATTGACGTCGAAAACACTTCTTTTCTGGAAACATGAATTATGACTCCTAGTTGAATCTTGGAAGTCTAGTGGAATCGTCTCCTAGACACTTTTCTTCATTTCTTCTATTTATTGGAAAGTAGAGCATGGTTCACCATTACAGGCTGAAAATAGGAGATTTCAGTGACGTGATAAAAATATTCTTGATCTTGGAATTATAAATGATATGTTCAAAAAAGAATTGCGAAGCAAAAATTGAGTTGATACGATTCACAACTTTCAACAATCGGATAATCTCAAGCTTTTGTTAATTAATGTATGTACAAGAGTATGTAAAAGTGGCAATACTGTGAATTATGCCAGTAAGGACTATATCTATAAGATGTTAAATACAAAATACTTATGCAAACACATCCAATGAGTGAGATCATCCATATTGATCTTGTGTATGACGGGATTATACTTGGAAAGAAGGTCAAAAGCAGATAGCCTTTCAGGGGTGAAGCTTCTGAAGGACTAATATCAGAGGAAAGAGCGCTGGAAATGGATAAATATGGAAACTCGCGAATAGCTAAGTGTGTAACAAGTCGAAGCAGCTCTGCTAATGCTGCTTAAGACGAGGGTGAAATTCTTGATTACTTTTATAAGTGAACTCGAAACTTTTCGTCATTATTATCAGCAATAGAGCGCTTTCGAAAGTTATCTGGTTAAAGGTTGCTTGATATTATCTCAACAAAGGAAAGGAGTTCCGTCGTCTCAAAAGCTTCGAAAATTCCATGTAGCTTTTCTAATTAGCTGTGAGAGGTACATCTCACAATAGCATTGTAGCCTACTTCGCATAAGATGTAATATTGAAAGATAAGATACATATAGGAACACGAAAGATAACTTAACTCATATTGGTAATGTGAAGCTCAACTACAGTTATTGTTGAGCTCTAATGATTTTAGGAATAATTAATTATGAGCCCTAACTTTCAATATTGATTATAATATCCAATCTTCACCAATTCCTCATAGAATATTCATTAAAAGTATACGTAACTTTATAAGGACTCAAAGCAAATACAGGAATGGTAATAATGCTTTTTTACGATGTTCTTTGAAGATAATCTGCAATAGATTGAATTTAAAATTTACGCTAGTACTAACTTATACTTTTATTAATTCATTGGTTGGTTTGAATTGGAAATGCTTACCGCATTTCTCATCAATAAAAGTTTAAATTTCATTTAGATCCTGTTTGGATGATGTTTCTTTCTCTTTGTCAATGTATCATCCATTTGATAACAATCTCGATCGAAACTCTCTCTGATGAGAACGTTTATTTTGGAAAATGTGATGAGAAACTTTTACAAGATAATGATTATATTTTCATAAGTCAGGTTAGGTTAGATTGCAAGTTATGGTCCAATGGAACTGACATTTTTCATCTTTGATTAATTCAACTGGTAGGGGATAGAAGAGCATTGAAGATTTCCACTGTATTATTTACTTTATTCATGTTGGAAGAAGCATTGAGATTATAGGATACTAATGTGAAAATGAAAAATATATGGAAAGAAAGTCGTATTCCACTGGATTTTGTAATGGATTTTCTTTGACAAACATTTTTCAACCTTCTATCTCATGACAAATTCATGTTTTGTAATAACTGCTGTACTTTGAAACTCAATGTGTCAGCAATAAAATGCAGTTGCAAGAGGAGGATGTAGAGGGTGTATTTACAATGTACATCAATCTTTTCACAGCGGAAGCTCTTACATCAAGCCATCCTCTACAGTAGTTGTCTGGTGTGAGCCAAAAGGGATGAATATGTGAGTTTATCTTCCTTTTCGCACGCTTACACTATTCAAGAATAATTATCCTCCCCATTATTTTTCTTGCCGCAGTGGCCGATTTACACATTCAGCATCTTTTTCCAAAAATTTCACGGTCATTAACTCTTTCACCAATCCTTCTGTTCTATCTCATCTTTTTTCTCAAACAGTGTCTCCGTCTTAAACTCTTCTTGATCGTCGTCGTCGTCGTCTTCTTCTTCTTTTTCTTCTTCTTTTCTTCTTCTTCTTCTTCTTCTTCGGGATGAAAGTGAAATATATGGCCATGATACTGCTTGATAAATAGGAATAACTTTATCTATATGAATTTATGAACTAATTGAATTCCACTAGAAATATTACAATACTTATGAACATCATAACTATTTAAAAATGTCAGAAGAAATATTCATCATGTTATTCGGAAAGGTTAAACTACACAGCAAAGAAGGACACAAATGCGAATCGCCATATCAGGATAAGAATACGGTACAGTTTGTTTTCGTTCTCTTGCTTCTGGACGGTCATTTGAAGACCACAGGTTGTTATAACTTGTTTCCTCACTATAATATTGATGTGATAAAATCACAAAATCTAAAGCTATCCATATGAACTAATTAAATTCCACTAGAAATGACGAGCCCCAAACTTATTTGAGAATGTCACAAAAAATTTCGATATTTTATTTGATTATTGGCTTTGGATTCTGATATTTTCTTGGTAGAAATTACATACTCACTACCTTGTTTATGCTTGTGAATTATTAATGAGAAGAAGTTGAATATTTTTGTATTTTGTTAAACTACTTTGTATAAATCTACTTTAGAGTGACAGGCCGGGACAGTGATGCGCCACTCACTTGGAAATTGGAACACTGTCCAGTCCAGTCCAGTCTAGAAGGCCTCTCTACATGTCTGACGCGGACTGAACTGTGATCACTAGCGGTTTTGTCCCGTTTTGACGATACACGACCCGGACCGCCGTCCGAACTCGCAAGTGTATAGGCTATTGATGGAATTCACAGATGTGCACAAATAGGATGAAAGAAGAAAAATGCGATGAGTTGTAATATTGATGGCTTAGAAAGATTTGACATTCACATTCGATATAATCGGTAAAAATTTTTGATTGAGGTTAATGAAGAACACAAATATTCTCCTGTCTTTGTAGTGGCCAAGGTGATACTGCGAAAGGTATCCATGATGAATAATAAGACGAAATTGTCACAACCACATTTAAAAAAATATTTAGAAAAAGTTTCGGTTGTTATACCATTATCAATCTCAAACAGCAGTTTGTTTGAGATTGATAATAGTAAAACAACCGAAACTAGTTTCTCAATATTTTTATAAATGTGGTTGTGACAATTTCGTCTTATTATTCAATATTCTCCTGGACAATCAATACTAAAAAAGAGTGGAATACCACTTCTATATAATCATTGGCGTTCATGCTGTTCTATTTAAATGATAATAATCATTTATTCCTGGACGACACGCATTCCGGGATAGCTCACGTGGCTTCATACTTCGTATTGTTAAAATTCTTGTGATCGATAATGATCGTTGTTCATAGAGTAGACCTGATGAAGATTAAAATAATTATTTACCATGCGGCGTAAAAAAATCCATTTAGAAAAGTTATTGAATTCATTCCATCCAAAAGTAATCATTTCAGGAGCAGAATTTCAATGAGAAGCACGTTAGACCTGGTCTCTCATTTATATAATAATTACACAAAATAGAATTTTCAGCTTTTCAAAAAGGACGATCAATAACTGGGTGCACGAAAGCGATGTGTTCACTAGAAAAGCGTATGGTAATTGGATTGAATGGGAGATTCCTCTCTTCTATTATGCAAATATTTATAATCCATGAGCAGGAGATTGGCTCCTTCAAAAATGTTGCTTCCAACAGATCTGAAACGACTTTTATGGCTTCAGTTTGGAAAAATCCAGAATCGGAATTCAATGAACTTTTAAATGTGAGAGCCGCACTAGAATATGAAAAGGAGATTTACAATTCCATTACATCCAAATGTAGTGATCATTTAGTGATTGCAATGAACTGAGAAAAATATGTTAATGATTATTGAGAAAATAATGATGGTATTAAGAACTTTTAAATTCATTTTGCTCAAAACTCAACTCTCCATGTCTGACACAAAAATAGATTTTATCTTTATTTACAATGAACCAGAATATCAAAAATAATAAACGACACACATTGTGGCCAACGTTTAGCTCCGGATGCATTCACAATGCATATTTTTTGTACAATGCACTACTAGTAATCACTCTTCTCTTCTAGTTATTCTCCCTAATCATGTTGGAATCTTTTTCATATTGGCCTAAGAATGCAAAATTGTGTGAATAATGTAATGCCATTTCATTCCCTTCTAAATTAATTCATGTAATTTCGATGCTCCAAGATCTGAAACGACTTTTATGGCTTCAATTTGGAAAAATCCTGCACCGTAATCCAATAAACTTTAAAATGTGAGAGCACATTATTACATTGTAAAAGAGCCCGGAGGGCTCAACGGGTCTCAATATGATACAAGATACGCAGTACAATAACACAAAATCGAAATGTTTGAGAAATGAAGCCGGAGGCGATTAGTTTCTTTGTACGATAATATCAGTACTGAAATGTAATTATTTCATTGATATGAAGCAGTCAATCATAAGATTATGACTTGTGACTAACAGATTTTTAAGAAAATCTCCAGTCTGTGTGTGAGATTTTCTCATATTGAGGATAAACAATATCATATTTGAAAGGATCCAACTTAATATTATGGGAAAACTCAATAATTATTATCAATATACTCGAACCTACTCACTGGATTGTAGAGAAATTTAATGGAATAAGATATAAAACTTTATTTTCATTAAATGTGATTCAACAACACTACATCTACAACACTCCAGAATATTCAGTGGTAAATTGATTTACATTGTGGAAAATAATCTGTACGAGAGACAAAATTAGTTTTTTCACTCCAGTTCGTCTGGAAAGGTTACAAGAGAAGAAGGGCTAATTCTGCGCGTTCATCGCATGTAATCACTTAGCGGCCGGAGGCGGCTTATTTATCGGTGGAGCCATCTCAGTGGCTCAGCTCTAATCGAGAAACGAAATCTTCGGCTTTGATAAAGAAAGCGCATCGATGCGAGGAGACTCGCGGCAGAAGAAAAAGAAGGGGTTTTCGGAAGGGTGCGAGAAAGCAGGCTGGATTGGGATCGCATTACTCACCGGGTGAATAAACCCCCCGTCCTGCCATTCACGTACCCCTTCTTTCAACAGGACGGCGTTATTGGTAGAGGCGGCACTGGAGGCGATAAATATAGTTGGCGGGTGCCACACAGGAAGTGCGTCTGTTTTCCGGAAACGAGCTGGGCCTTGTTGGGTCCAGACTTCGTTTTCAGAGCCGCCGGTTGTATTTGTCCAACAATATTCATTCGATCAAGCGCTCTTCTTCAACGCTAAGAACAAAACAAATACTATGTGAACTAGCTTCGTTTTTTTGAGATAATAGAGTGGTTTTCAAATACATTAGACCTTGTCTGTTGGATGAGGAGAAGAAAACTGTGTGTTTCAATAATACAATGAAATATAGATTAGCTTCTTGAATATAGTTGTAAGAATTATCAATAGAACAAAATTATCATACTATAATTGATAGAGTAAAGTAGATTTAATTTATTTATCAATAAACAATTGAAAACTGGACTTGACAAATCAATCCCAATGAAATTGTAGAAAAATTGTCATATACTATTAAGGTACAAAACAAAGAGAGACACAACAAGTGACCTGATGTGATGTACATTGTGGAATTAAAGTGTACGTAACTCAATAGAAGTGTTGGTAATAACTTGTGTTTCTAGAGGTATGTGAGAGCATCGCTCAATCGAAATGAGAAAGAAGAAACTAGTTAGTAAATCCTTCAGTTGAAGTTTTTGAGTAATTTAGGTTTGATCTGAACTGTTCATTAGTAGGTATAGTACTAGATAGGATTCATATTACACACGAAAACAACATGAATTAATGTGGAAAGTGGAGGTAATAAATAGGAAAACAATCACAAAGGCATAGGAATTTAAGTAAAAGATTTTGGAGGCTTATCTAATAGAACATCTTTCAATTTCATTCGAGAAAGGTTTATATTACCTGTATATTGGCATTAGAGTAGTTTAACCTGGTAGCACTCCAAAGAGTGTCACTCATGGCCAATTTATGAATAAACTCGAAACGATTCTCACGAGTTTCTGGCCATGAAGATTAGATGAATTTCTCAAAAGCCTTGTAAGTAATGTCTGGGAGGCTCAATGAAGCCAGGTGTGATAATCTGCTTATACATATTTTTTGTCACATAAATAAATTTTAGCTCTGTGTCGTGTCTATTTATGTGAGATGTTCCCATCCATTAATATATATTTTCTATTTCCAATATTTCAAGGTTATTATGACTCTTCATGCACCTTATGTACTCTTGTTTATCTTCAGGTGAATTGATGTATGCTTCAATATTGATAACATACTAGAATAAATTATTGGATGAATGTCAAACTAGTGCTGAAGAATCGTGGTCTATAACAAGAGAATGAGACTGGGAATCGAGAAGAGAATAATAATTATTCTCACAAAAACTTTATCGCAGTGAACGATTAAAACTTTGTTGAGAACAAGAATAGTTAATGACGTATGACAATCTTCTGAGGGGAAGATAACGAACCGTGTCTTCGATTTAAAATAACGTTAATCTTGAAGTATTTAGAAAGTAGATGGGGTGCTTCGAATCCTTGGTCCGTAGAATAATAAATCAGTGAGCTGATAAGATGTAGAAAAGAAGTGAAACTAGATCGAAAAAACCGAACTGTAATCAACGCACAGTATTTAATAGTAGTCCAATACGTGAGATTGGAGAGATCATCATGATTTCAATCAAATGTCTTTTCAAATAGAAATAGAAACAAATGAAATACTGAGCTCAATTTATGTGATAAGTAGCATATAATAAAAACATAGAAATCTCAGCAACATATTGTTGAGTGAAGGATGGGGCTTAGATTTGTATGTATTTCTGTAGTAAGTAGGAAATCTATTAATTACATCAGAGTATATATATATATATATATATTTATATATATATATTATCTTCGTGAATAAAATACTTTTACAGATTGAGAAGATCAAAGAGTCTTTGAGCAGCATCCTATTAAACATGGGTAGACTATTGTAAAAATCATGCTGAACCTTTTCCACATAAAGTTCAAGACATTCACTTTATCCCCTTTATTTGTATTCTGGGCGTTTCCTCTACGGAAGAAAAATCCAGTGACGTATTATTTCCTATGGCAGGAAGTATTCTACAGCATGGAAATTCCAGATAAGAAATTCACACATTTTTATTTCCTTGGAGTAGCATCAGCCTCATGCGAAGGCCACATATCCCGGAAATGGCTTAGTATGTTGTACAACGAGCATTATGTATGGAAAAGAGCACTTCACAAGAGGGAGCAGAACCCTCTAGAAAGAATGGATACAGACCGTTAGGGGTTGCTCCAGCAGCCACCCTGTTTCATCACTTGCATGTTTGTTGATAGCTAATCTGTCACTCCAGTTTTCAAAATAGCTTATGACAAGCAATCTTATGTTAGGTCGATTTTGCAAAAAAAATTCCTTTAAGGGTAGATTGCCCAAGAAGCGTGTAAGATAATCATAAGTTTTGATAATTTTCAATCAAATTACATTTATGTTACCCATTTTGCGAAAAAAGTTTTACAAAAGACCCGAATCCACTTACTTTACTGTGGCTAATTAGAGTACAATTAATTAATAGTATATATTTGATCATTCGCTTTCAAATAGAATTTCTGATGTGACTCAGTAAAGCAGTTTCAAATATCTATCATCCAGGTCTTAATAACATAGTTGTGTAACTCAATGATTGATGGATTGGAGAATTCGTGCGTCTCGTGGATTAAGCTAATAACAATTGGCTCTGTAAATACATTGGAATGTAGTCCAGTATTGACAATGGAGTTGATAGATAAATCATCAAAGTCAGACGACGATCCTTCAGAGCTATGCTATTGAGGTATGAGAGATAATTGTGTTAGTTACAGTAATACGATCACCAATCAGTGGAGCCGCCGCACTCGAGTTTTCATTTGAGATGCATGTGCATGCGGTGGATGACCGGCTAATGCGACCGGAGGAGATGCGATTACAGGTGATGAATCATAGAGCAACACGTGGATTTGAATGTTGAAGTTTCTTGCTGCGCTGTGGTAATTTTGCAGGCACGAAACAGACAAAATGGCGGCCATGGTCGACGGGTGAGGGGGGTGGTTAACAATTAGGGTCGCCGGCTAATGTTCCTGTTTGCACCTAGCGTCGCATTAACATAAATTCTGGTCGTGTACGACTGCGACTCTAGCGACGACTCTGACTGTTGGCCACAAAGAGTGGCGACCGACTTGCAAAATGGATGCACATCAACGGCTACCCGCACCTTTCTCTTATCCTCCTATTTCTCTCACACGTTCCAGTGTCTAATGCTTATAGAATTAGCTTCTCATACCTTAACTTCTCATCCATTATAACGGAGATTAACTTCACCGCCACCAGAGTCTTACACCTCTGCTAATTTCAAATATTCAGTAATTTGTGTCATTCAGCAAAGCCGAAGAATTGGGTCAAGGTTAAATGCATTTAACCTTTGAAAATATAGTCGTTTCAAATCAGATTTAGTTGCATAGTATTCTCTCCAGCATGCATGCATTGTTATCCAAACCAATTTATTAACAATCCATTCCTATTTCACTTCTTCATTTTGGTGATTATGATGATGATGATGATGTCACACCACATGAGATATTCATGATGAATAAGACATCATATTGTCACAACACTCATTTTCAGTGTTCCTCTATAGTAATAGTCCATACCTGTTAAATTACCGTAAATTTTAGGTGAGAAACGAAGAAAATGCAATAAAAATCGGGGCTGAAGCTGCTGCATGTCGGGGTATCTGTCCAGAAAAGCATTATGAATAACATACTAAACGTTCCCAAAGATCCTAGCTGTGCTTGGTCCGCCATCTTGAAAAAAACTGTAGAATTGTCAGACATCGTTTTGTTTTTTATTTCAAATTTGAGACCGAACTAAGTATTTGGAAGAAAATATTACTTTAGCCTATTTCAAGAGAATACTATTTCAAAGGATTTGATACAGTTACAGTCTGTACCTTGAATAGATGTCAAGTTGATTTTTTTTTAAATTTTGGTTGATTTCTGAAGAAATGATAAATTGTCTGGTTTTACAGATATGCGTTTTGGAAAAAAGGCAAAGGTTATTGAATGTTTTGAATGTTTTTTTTTTTAGTCATCCTGGAGATACATATAATGCATATAGGATTCGTCCAATATTGTAGCCTACAATCATACAAATTGAACAACGAACCGATTAACTAGTTCATTGAATTGAATTGAATTGAAAAAATCTTTATTCATTACAACATGTACAGGTACGTTATGAATAGTGTCAATAATTTTAATGATTATACTAAGCTAGGCTAGCCTATATTATCAAAAGACTATAAAAAAAGAAAAGATTGTTTATTCAATTAGAAATTACGTCAAATTCTTGTAAAGAGTACAGCGATAGGTTCACCAGATATTCCTTCAAATTCTTTCTAAATATATGAGGATCTGTTAATTCTTGTAAACTGGTTGGTAGCTTCACAAGATATTTCTTTCCTCTGTATACGGTTTTTTTCTCAAATAGATCCAATCTGTGTCTTTCTGCAATACGACCGTATCGTGTATTATAATTGTGGGTGTTATTTCTTAAATTTGAACCATCATATTTTTTGAAAAAGACAATAACATCAAATATGTATTGTCCATATATTGTTAAGATTCCTAGGCTGGAAAAAGCTATTTTTACAGAGTCAGTTCTATTAAGGTTTAGCATAATTCTTATTGCTCGTTTTTGCTGCTTGAGTATTTTATCGAGATTATTCTTACTTGTACTACCATATATACAAAGACCGTATGCTAGATGCGCATGTATTACTGCATGGTATATTGATTTCAATGTTTTAGTACTACATAAATTGGACATCCGGCGCAAGGCATATAGACCTGGGGATATTTTTTTTATAACGTGGGAAACATGACTATCCCATGAAAGACTGCTATCTATTAACAGACCTAGAAATTTAGTTTTATCTTCTGATTCTAAAAGGGTGTTATTTATCGCTACACTTGGGCATAATTCATTCCTACTCTGCCTTGTCTTGAATGGGACTACTATAGACTTACTTGAATTTAACAAAAGATTTCGGCTATTTAGATATTCACTAATAGCGGACAGGCCTATGGCAGATGAGAGTTCCACTGCTTCAATTGATTTTCCTGAGAATATTATATTAGCATCATCCGCATACAGACATACAGATGCGTGCGCACGGACCATATCAGGCAGACCCCTGATGTAGCATAGGAATAATAAGGGACCCAAAATGGAACCTTGAGGAACTCCATACTTTAATATTCTCAGGTCAGAGCGATAATTGTATTTATATATATAATTATTTTTCTCTTCCGTATGCACTATCTCAACAAATTGCCGTCTGCCAATCAAATAAGACGAAAACCACGTCTGCTCCTTACCACATATTCCTAAAGCCTTTAACGAGTGTAACAGAACATTGTGAAGTACACTATCGAATGCACGAGACATGTCTAAAAATGTGCCAACAACTTTCTCTCCTTTGTCTATAGTATTGATTATAGTATTTATGAAATCAACTCCTGCAGTAATTGTTGACTTTTTTGAGCAAAAACCATGCTGTTCTTTATCCAATAAATTGTTTGCTTCTAGATATTCCATTAATTGAATATATACCACACGTTCAATGATTTTCGAGAATACTGATAACAACGCTATTGGCCTGTAACAACCAGGATCTTTGATATTACCCTTTTTAAATGTTGGAAAGACTCTAGCTATCTTCAGTTTGTTAGGGAAATGCCCTGATATTAGGGAGGAATTTATAATATGAGTTAATGGTTTGATAATTGCTGGTAAAACTTTTTTAATCACTGTCATTGGAATATCATCCGGGCCAGAAGAGTGTTTGTTTTCAAATGACATCACTATTTTATTTAATTGACACTCAGTAATCGATTTGAAACTAAATCTCAGTGAAGGTTGAAAACTTCGTGAATTTGGCACATTTACAGGTCTAGAATTATTAGGAATATCCGGTATAACAAAATTATCAATTGCCGTAACAAAAAAATCATTAAATATATTGCACACACTGTGAGGATCAGTTGAGTGTGTGCCATTTATCATTACACTTATATTTGAATTATTCTTTTTATTCTTACCCACCTCAGCATTAATAATTTTCCATGTTACTTTATTCTTATTTTTGGAATCCAAGATTTTTTTATCAAAGTATTTTTGTTTATTTTTTTCGATCATGAGTTTGAGAGCTTTTCTATTATTTTTTATTTGAATCTTTAAATCTTCTCTCTTAGTTTGTCTATGTAAATTCTCTAACTCTAATAATTCTCTTTTTTTATCAATTACCTCAGGACTTGTCCCGTTCGTATTGTTGGTTTCCTTCACATTTCTCAGGATCTTTGGAAAAGTAATATTAAAATAATGTGAAAAAGCTGAAATAAAGACATCGTATTTTTCATCTACTGGTGATTGATAGACGTCCATCCAATTCAGACGCGCCAACTCTCTATAAAACGCTTCCAAGTGACAGTCATCAAATCTACGACAAAATTTCCTAATTGGTTTATCGAGTACCCCAGTCACACCCCGGATCTCGAGCAGCTGCGCATCGTGATCCGATATGTGAGTGATGATACTCGACACATTTAAACTATAATCAACAATGTTGGTAATAAAGTTATCTATAGCTGTTTCGGATGTGGTAGTGATTCTAGTAGGAAAATCCACCTTGTAAGTCATATTATGCATTTTCAGAACATTCATTAACTTATTATATGTGTTATTTTTTTCTAAAACATTAATATTTATGTCTCCTGCCACAATAACTTTTTTATATTTCTTACATAAAATTTCAAGTAGGATTTCTAACTTCTCTAAGAATGGATCCAAGAAGCAATGCTGAGGTGTTCTATATAAGCAAGCCAGTACAAACTTAAAACCATCAAGTGAAAACTCAGTTAAACAACATTCAAACGCTTTTTCAGTCGTTATTGTCTGAATAGCTGGTAGGTTTACAGGTTTACATTTAGGAAAAACTTTACTGTGCACTAGGATCATGACCCCCCCCCCAGTAATAATATGACCCCCATGACCCCCCTCATTATAATAACCAGTTGATTACAGGCATATGTAATCAACTTCAATATTGAGAATAGACAACATATAAAATGGAAACCTTAGAATATACTAGTGAGCCCAACGGGCTGGAGAACTCGCTTGCAAACAATTAATTTTTGAAAGGAATACTCATTTGGAAAGCTTATCGTAGGGGTAAGGTAGTAACGAAAACCGGTTGCTTTGAAAATACTTATTTAAAAATTCACAAGACATATCACTTCAAGTTCAAGTTCATCGTTGCTCTGATAAACAGATTTATTTCCCACAAAAAAGACCTACCATAATCATATACCTATATATCAGGGCAATGGAATATATTTAGTACATAAAAGCTGTTCATAATTATTATATCCAAATATCAGGGCAATGAAATTAGTATATTAGATAGAGATTCTATAATAAAGTATTTACTTTAGACTGAGAAAATTTTAAATTTCATACAAGTTTTGAAGTTTTGAAGTCGGCGCCAAATTTTCCATAAACTTCTAAAATATAACATAATTACTCTGAGATGTTTTCCATGACAAAATAAATGAACAATCTAATATCGAAACTGACACTGTATTTCAGTAGAAGTGTGTAAATCCGGTGGTTCGGAACCCACCTAAAACTGTAGGTCCAACTCATCAATCACCATCATCCAATTCATTACCCACGCAAAGGTCTCAGACCTATGTGGGCTTCATCCTCCAAAAGAAATACAGTGTTCGTTTTGATGTTAGATAGAATTTCTTATCAACTTCATAAAATATTTGGCGCTGACTTCAAAAGATTACTTGTATGAAATTTAAAATTTTCTCAGTTGAAAGTAAATACTTTATTTGAACCTTTTTAGTACGTGAGTATTATAATTTAATGTTTAAGTATCATTTCATTGAAGTCGGTTTCTTTTTTGTCTTAAAATTTGTTTTATTTTAAGCTTTTTAGTTGAATTTTCAAATTTTGAAAACATGAGAAATTTCTTAAAGCATACATTATGAAATATTCATCAAATTAGCAAGCCAATATAACATCCAAACTCAAGTTCGGTAACTAAAAATCCATCTATAAGGATAGATAAACTGAGGAAAATTCTACAACGCTTTATTTGATGTGGAATATTATATTTAGGGAAATTATAATAGCGAAATGCTTCTTAAAAGTGAAATGGCTTTTGATTCATTCTGATGTGGACCCTTTCAGAATATACAGTACCTGAAATAGTAGGCCTATATTACGTTACAAGTGCAGAAAATTGTGTTTACTGTATGATAAGTTAATGCACGAGAAAAAGTCGAGTGCGCTATTATCATGCGAGTACGGTAAACATCTTCCCGGGCGAGTTACGTTCGATATATTTCGTGATACTAACTCACATTAGTCTAAAATATAAAAAACATAAACTTTGAGCTAGTACAACAAGCATCATCAAACATTACCTCAAAATCAATTACATCAGTGAAACTAAAAATACTTCTAAGATCAGCTGTTTTTCCAAATTCTTTGTGAATTGGCGATTATTACGAAAAATTAATAACTTTGAAGAATATTGTTCAATTATTTTTTCGAAATGAACGGTTTTAAAAACATTTTTCACTTCAACTCATGATTGAGACTAAATAACCTTATTCCTACGACTCCACAACATGAACTAAATTATTTACAATTTTCAAATGAACATTTGAACAGAAATATTATGTTCTTCTTATTCTCAATTCAAATTAAGTTCACGTGATTGGTCAAAACGGGACATTACAGGCTTGTTCACACTAAACCAGCTTTGGGTAACCGTTGTCGTTCACCCGGCATAATTGCATTGCATCATATGATTTCGAAGATCGTCTAGATGTGAAGCTCTCCATATGATACAATGATCAGCCTGGTAAACGACACTGTTTATCCGACTGGCGGTTATGTGTGGAACTATCCTATTCAAACTTGATTGAAATGAAGACATCGAAGAATGCTCTTTCAAACCGACTTCCAAAAAGAACAAGGTTACTATATTCGACCTGTTTTTTTTTTATGTTTGTACTTCAATCATTCGAACAATATTGAACCGATTTCGATGAATTTTTTTTTAAATGAAAGAACATCGCTCAGCGGTGGTCCCATCCAAGTTTCGCAAGGATCGGCCCAATACTTAGCCCAATATTAAACTAAAAGGAGCATTCTTCGATGTCTTCATTTCAATCTTGTTTGAATAGGATAGTTCCACACATAACCGCCAATCGGATAACCGGTGTCGTTTACCAGGCTGATCATTGTATCATATGGAGTGCTTTACATCTAGACGGTTTTCGAAATCATATGATACAATGCAATTAATTATGCCGGGTAAACGACATCGGTTATCCAAAGCTGGTTCAGTGTGAAACAAGCCTGTAATGTCCCGTTTTAACCAATCACGTGAACTTAATTTGAATCGAGAATAAGAAGAATTCTCGAATACTATTTCTGTCCATATGAAAATTGTAAATAATTTAGTTGATGTTATTGAGTCATAGGAATAGGTTATTTATTTAGTTTCAATCATAAGTTGGAGAATTTGGAAAAACAGCTGATCTCAGAAATATTTTTAGTTTCGCTGCTGTGATGGATTAAGAATATTTATTTGCCATTAAATACGTGTGCATACAATAGGCTATTTTGAGGTTATGTTTAATGATTTTTTGTAGTAGCTCAAAATTTATGTTTTTTATATTAAAAAAATATATTTGACTAATATCACGAAAAATATCGTACATAACTCGTCCGGGAAGATGTTTACCATACTAGTATGATATTATCGCACTCAACTTCATCTCCTGCGTTAACTTATCATATTTTCAGTAAACACAATTTTAAACACGAAAAATATCGTACATAACTCGTCCGGGAAGATGTTTACCATACTCGTATGATAATACCGAACTCAACTTCATCTCCTGGGTTAACTTATCATATTTTCAGTAAACACAATTTTCCACACTTGTAACGTAATAAAGGCCTACTATTTCAGTGTAGGTATATTCTGAAAGGGACCACATCAAAATGAACCAAAAGCCATTTCACTTTTAAGAAGCCTTTCGCTTTTATAATTTTCCTAAATACAATATTCCACATTAGATAAAACGTTGCAGAATTTTCCTTAGTTTATCTTTTCTTATAAGTGGATTTTTAGTTACTTAAGTTTGGATGTTATAAATTAATTATTGGCTTGCTAATTTGATAAATATTTCATAATGTAGGCTTTAAGAAATTTCTCATGTTTTTAAAGTTTGAAAATTCAACTAAGAAGCTTAAAATAAAACATATTTTAAAACAAAGAAAGAAACCGACTTCAGTGAAATGATAAAATACTCACGTACTAAAAAGTTTAAAATAAAGTATTCACTTTAAACTGAGAAAATTTTCAATTTCATACAAGTAATCTTTTGAAGTCGGCGCCAAATTTCCCATAAACTTCTAAAATATAACAGAATTACTCTGTGATGTTTTCCATAACGAAATGATTGATCAATCTAATATCAAAACTGACACTGTATTTCAGTAAAAGTGAGTGTAAATCACATATTCAATTGAAATACAGTGTTAGTTTTGATATTAGATAGAATTTCTTATCAATTACTGTATTTCAGTAAAAGTGAGTGTAAATCACATATTTAATTGAAATACAGTGTTAGTTTTGATATTAGATAGAATTTCTTATCAATCACTTCCTGGTGGTTCGGAACCCACTTAAAACTGTAGGTCCAACTCAACAATCTCCATCATCCAATTCATTACCCACGCAAAGGTCTCAGACCTATGTGGGCTTCATCCTCCAAAAAAATACAGTGTTAGTTTTGATATTAGATAGAACTTCTTATCAACTTCATAAAATATTTGGCGCCGACTTCAAAAGATTACTTGTATGAAATTTAAAATTTTCTCAGTTTAAAGTAAATACTTTATTTTAAAATTTTTAGTACGTGAGTATTTTATCATTTCACTGAAGTCTGTTTCTTTTTTTGTTTTAAAATATGTTTTATTTGTTAAATATTAGGGTAAGTATTGGGCTGATCCTTGCGAAACTTGGATGGGACCACCGCTGAGCGATGCTCTTTCATTTAAAAAAAAATTCATTGAAATCGGTTCGAATGATTAATATTTTTCGAATGATTGATGTACATAAAAATGAACATAAAAATAAAAAAACAGGTCGAATATAGAACCTTGTTCTTTTTGGAAGTCGGTTAAAAAGCTGATCACATTTATATTCACCTACAGATGATAATAACTCAAAATATATTTTGAAATCTATTGCGAATGCCATCATATGGTAGAATCGTAGAAACAACAACTATTTTCTATATATAGTGATATATAGATATATATATCAATGAAGGGCCTATTTGATTCGCCTCAAAAAGGATGAAAGAGTCGGTTAATTTTATTGGCCAACGAACTTGACCTGTCTAAAGATACCAAGAATCTGTGTTTCAAATTTGAAGTTGATTGATAAAGGCGTTCGAAAGTTATCGTGGAACATACCCACAACGCCTCGAGCCTCAAGTCAAAAGGAAGAACTCACTTCGCTCGTTCAATAAATACTACCTACATAATAATCATCACACAACCCACATATATTATCGTATCCTCATTATCATCCTACATTATATCATCATCATAAAACGCTCATACCATTATTAACCATAAATTCCTGTCTGTAAAATATCCCATTTATCAAGTAGCTCTTCAATTTCGTCTTAAAAGTGGCAAGGTTTTCATAATTTTTCATGTCTAGTAGCAGCTTCCTTCAAATTTAAGACCCATGTATGTAGGTTTTCACAATTTTTTATGTCTAGTTGCAGCTTACTTATAAATTTAAGACCCATGTATGTAGGTTTTTTCTCGAACAGAGCAGTCCTGTGGTACTGTGAAGCATAGTTACCTTTATATCGCGTATTATACTTATGTAAGTTACAGTTTCTTACAAATGTAGAAGATGTTATAAGGAACATATTAGTGGAACAATCAATTCGATATCTTGAACGATTACCAAATTGCAATCGAAATAGTGAAACGCTACAAAGTTTTGCCACCATCTTGTTGTTTCGGTGAATGAGCACGAGTTGAACTTACCACCATCGACATTCTTATTCGGCTATTCATATCGAAGAGATTTTATATCGAAAACTCAAAAGGCCCACAAGATTACACTAGTCCTAGACTAATTTTTCCAAAAAGTTTCCCTAATTTTTGCATATTTTGCAGAGTACCTTAATAGTTACAGACGTTTGACAGAAGAATACAGAAGACTTATGACAATTTTCCAAAGGATTTTTCAGCTCCTTCAAAATCAAACCTATTCAATTCACCACATGAATCTTATTCTAATATAAATGATGTTTATTTTAATATCAGCTATTCATGATCTCATGATTTTATTATTGGAACTTGATGACCTACCAATGAATAATATTGTAGTTTTTAAAAGTTACACAATAATGAGAGTTTTCCAAAACCAAAGAAGCTTATGCTGGTTTTACAATAGTTCAGTACATTTTAAGACTATGAGAGCAATTTATTCAAAATAACAAATTTCTTGAGCGATCCTCGTGAAGTTTATGAAAATAGTTGTTTCTCTTGTTGATTGATGGGCTGCTGAACGCTTAAACCCCTGTGGAAGCACGTTGATAAGGAACATCAAAATGAGCTCGTGATGTTATTAGGGGTACTTGACAACCTATCGTTGAAAAATACTATTGTTACTCATTAAGAAAATTAAAAACTTGATTAAATATCCACAAGCGAGCAATGTTGAAACACTTACACTGAGGGTTTGTGAGTCCCTCAGGGGCGTGGCTTTTGAAATTGGAAACAGCCATGATAAAGCAATAATCCTAGAGTGAGGAATTGATCCTCCCTCTTTCTGACTTTTGTGGATATAAGTTCCTCTGCAAACAACTACTCACATTAATTCAACTTCGAAAACGTATGTTGCACTTCCAATAAAGAGAAAAAGGATAACTATATATGCTCAATAATATAAACCGTCCCAGGTCAAACAGTTTTTTTTTTTTTTTATTCGTAATGGTTCAGGTAAAGCACAATTTTGTTTAGTCGTGTATTTCATTGAAATACTAAACTTAAGTCACATTTGAGGAAATATTATTCCTATTCAATTTAGCTTTAAATGGAAAAAATCATTCTGAACTACTTCATACAACATGTTGTGTGGTATTAAGTAGAATATTGCATGTGATACACAGCCGTTCATATACAATGGGAACGTTCAGAAGTCAAATTAAAATTTTGTTTGTTACCATATTTCACGACCAGTCGCCTCGATTATTTTAATCAAGCATCATTATTACTGAGGATGTGAGAATTTTAATGAACTCCGCAATTAGGGTGAATTCTAGAGGTGATTTCGCCTAATATTCATTCCTTATAACATTCATGCATAGACATTCTCTTTCGATGAATATTACAACACTATGCACGCCCCTATGCACTAGTGAGGTGACATCACTATGGGTCATTAATCAATACCATTTCAATCACAGTAAATGGCAATATAACAATGGAAAGCTTGGGAAAAATCAACGGTTAGCAATAAGGTTAAGTTAATGCTAAACTGAACACTTCGTGCATCTTCCTACTTTAAAATCAAGATGATATAAGGGAATACATAACAAAGAGTGTTCAGGTGAGCATTAGCGTTATCGCTAATTTAGTTTTGCCCAAACTCTCTAATAACGTACATAATAACATATGAATCTGTTAAGAACAAGATATTAATGCTGTGTAGCCGTAATTTCTAATTATATGTGTAATTGCAGATTGCAACATATCAAGCTTCTAAGTTTCCTCGACGTCTGCAAGCATGTGATTGATTCGTACTGGCAGTAATTCAAACGTTCTAATAATCTGGCTGCAAAGTCAGACATGGACAGATTTATGAAATCAATTTGGAATTCATATATTTCGGTGGTTGTGGCAGAGTGGATGCTAGCAACCTGGTCGTCTGTTTATCAACGTGAATTATTAACGCTAGAAATATTGTTAGCTGTGGGCTGCTGGTGCTATTTGTGGCGTGCAGCCTGCGTTTGGTGGTGCGATCAGTGGTTGTAAATCAAAGTCCTCGTCAGAGAACGATAATAATGTGAACTGCGCGGGTCTGCGGGGCGCAACGCAGCGCGATAGCGCAGTCGATTGCTTAATATTCATTCCGGTGTTCTAGCCGGCTATGATCACTGTATTACGGGTCGACGGCTGCTTCACCTGCTCTGAAATATTCCTCTGTCGATTTTAATCGAGATACTGGCCGGAAAACACCCGTTCTTGCCAAAGGTTTGCTGACAATGAAGTCGCCAAGATAACTGCCATGAACTGATAAATGACGCTCTACCCTAAAGCTACGTTAGACCCCCTATTGGATTTGCAATGTGAAACCGCTTTCTATTTGTTCAAGATTTTAACCTATAAAAGTATGCGATTAACTGATTACGTGATATGTCTTTCTTCCAAGCTCAAAATATTCAACACATAAATTTAATCTATTTATTCTCTCCAATAGAGTCAACCATATTCACAGATATCTGATATAATATTATTATAAAATATACAATCAAAAATTGATAAGAAGAAAGAATTGAAGTACGTAAAAGCCTCAAGATAGATTTAAAACAGAGAAGATGATAGCATATAAAATAATAATAATACCTCTCATTTATTTCACATTTGCACACTTTAGTTCAGTACCGGTTGCGGGTAGAGGCTCTGATTGCCTAAGAGGGCGTCCTCCTTTTTCTTCTTTCTTGAGGTGATTATTCATGTTATGCTCAGAAAATGAATAGACGAAGATCATAATGGAGATAATCTATAATAATGTATCATGATTTGTTCGAGTGATTGGAATGTTTTTCAAATCAAATCTAACTTTATTGCTAATAAAGTATAGTGATACAGATAAAAATAATTATTTTTGTAGTGTATAAAATTACTTATTTTCCAATGATTCCAACACTGTATAGTGGCTTTGATTATCAATTTTCAAAACTTCTTTTAAAATACAGTCAATTACACTGATGAATTCACTATGGAGCATCGCACTTGTTTCTTACAGCACTGAAAGAGATTTCAAAAATTGAATAGCTAAATAGATTCATTGGACAGGTAAGATTATTTTTTGTAATACACAATTTAAAATATTGGGTAACCTATAATAGTAGCAAACGGATAAATAAATACAATGTAGCTTATACAGTAAGTTATTAACCACGTTTTCCGGTTTCCACGTTTCTGAGAAGAAAGTAAGAAAACGCTTTTGTAGTAGCAACTATACTGCCCAAAAATATTTATTTTCGGATGAGATCCGTTGTTCTCTTTCAAATATTGGAAGACATATTTAGATTGCTGGTATATATCACTCATAAAAATGCATTGGGATATGTTTGAAAGTTGATAATTGTGTAATTTATAGAATAATAATTATGTGTTAACAAGTCTCACCAAATTTGGTAGAAGAATAGGATACTGATCAAGTGATCATGCCAATTACATTCGATATCTTCCCTTTATACATCATAGAATAACACCGGAGGCACTAGAAAAGTGGAAACTATGATGAGACGCTGAACAATATAAAAGAGGAGAATTCGTTTGGAAAGCAGGTCAGTTTTCTTTTGGCCTCAACGTGTGTTGGTTAACAAACACCTCTCTACAGAAAGCGACATCGTGTTCCAAACAGAAATCGTTTGAAAAAGCATTGCACTTTTTTACACAACTTGCAGTCAAAATAAAGTGCGCAAATAATTGATTGCCGGTTGGAGGAAAAGTTGGTGGGGAAAGAACGGTAGAAAAGTTGTTCGAATGTGAGGGGTGAATCTGAAATACGCTCTTATAAATAAACCTTGGAACTCGCTCAAGAGTCTGCAGCGGTCCCAAAGAGGAAAGAAAGAAGTACGCAGAACCGAGTGGGGACCGGTGAAGAATGTACTCGCAGATACTGTCAACTCGGAGGAGGCGATAAATTTTATTTTGGTTCACAGCCCAGAGTCTAGCTGAAGCATCCTCTTACCCACAGTTTGGGAGCAATAGCTCTTGCATTGGCAAATTAATTCATTGCACAGAAGATTACCCTTGTTTAGAAATAAAGCGGTAGACGCTATAATTTTTCATAATGTGACTCTTGGCTCGACTAAATTCAAGAAGAAAAATCAAGTTATCACTTGCAGTAGACAGTTGGCTGCTATGAATGATCATCTCAATTTTGAACAAACTTTTAAAGTTTGAGTTGAGAACAAAATGCGAGCAAGACGTTGTGGTTGAGAAATGGCAGCAATTATTCTAAGAAAATTTGTGTTTCCAGGTTGAGATTCAGAACTAGAAAAATCAAGTGTGAACCCTTCATGAATGCTATTTTTAGAACATGAGCTGAAAACTACTAACATTATTAATATAGTTTATGAGAGTGACAAAATTTCTTTGTCTCATAAATAATCTTTACAACAGTGATAATCTTAGTATGATTCTGAATATAATAGGGTATGAAATAGTTCATAGCCATGTTAGCTTATAAAAAAATCATCTTTGCAGCACTGACAATTAATTAAAGTTGGATTTTGGATGCATTTGAGTTGGAATGGATTAATGAGTGAGTAAGCTTGTGACTAATTCGACTAATTAGCTGGAAAATTTTGCGTTCGTTTTCTAGCTGTTTATAAACACACAAGAAACCTCTTATCCAGCTTAAATCATGAAGCATTCAAATCGCTTACCTCTAAAGCTCTCAAATGAAGCTCCAAGCTAAATCATTGAAAAAGTAGTTTTTACTCAGGCTGTTTCATGATTTGGAGTCTGCTGAGCATCTATTGAAATTTTCAGAGCACTTTTCACGCTTGTGAATCGCATCTCATTTCAGTAGGAATGTCAGCAAGGTGATTCATTTTATGGTTTCAAGTAAAGCTAGTTCTGTGAAGCTGCCGAGTGAAGAACCGATCAGACCGGAGGAAGAGTGAGTGCAGCTTGTGGAAATTGGAAAATCGTGTCCTACTCATTCAGCCCTTCATGCAAAATTGATATCGCGAGCTCTGCCACGAGGGTTGAACGAGTTTTGCTCACGTTTTCGTCGCTCTGGAAATTCGGTAATTCACCGTTCACGTTCAACAGGTAGAGTGTTGGAATCGGAGCAAGGACATCTTGCAGATCAATGTTGCTGAAGTGCTATAGCCATTTCACAGACCTCTCAAGCAATGTGCTCCATTCAATAAAAGTTTCAAACGTTTGATGAAAAGTAATGCTGTTTGAAATTTTTTAACTATTTTCAGGAAATGAATTGAGGCAGAAGTGTCCGTATGTTGAAATAAACATGAATTGTATGGGATTGAGTAGATAAGTTCGAGTTCATTCCTGATTTATTGGAAGAATAGTAAAACTAAATGTTACTCAGGCCTACAGTACTCTCTGATGAAGTCTTTCTTGAAGCGTTTTCTTGCATAGTACTCTATAGTTCTGGGGAGTAGACATGATCTTCAATCATGAACCAATGAAATATGATCAATTTATTCTTGGAAGGGCGGAATTGTTAATACTCTATTCAATTATTGCCAAGGAAAAAGTAAATCAGCTATTTTCAGCATTAACACTAGCAGCAAAACTACTTTGAGTGTCTAGTGCTGTAGGCTGATTTACCTCCCTCAAAATAGTGTTAGTAACATTTTTCACTAATTGTAACAAATTAGAATTTGTCAAATTCCACTAAGCTAACAATTTGAGTCACAGGACCCTGTTCCTACTTGAACTATCAAGTAGCTTTTGGATACCAAATTTGTTATTGAGAGGCCTCCTGCTTCTTCAGTACAGCCGGAGATGTGTTAGTAAAACACGAAACCATGGTCCTGTGACTAAACTTATTAGTCAGTGGAATTTAACAACTTTTGTTTTGTTTCAATTATGGAGAGATTTCGCAATATCAACATCAGTTCTACATATTTTAACTATTTATTTTCACCACAGTCATGCTTGGAAAAGATGAGATCGATCATATTCATAGTGTTAACTATCTTGTTTACTCCTTTCCGAATAGACGTCTCTCATATATCATTGGAATGTTTCCATAGTAAATAGCCTTGTCATGAATCATTTGTCATCATTGGAACAAATTAGGCTAATAACCATTAATTTTTTTTGTTTATTGTCGGATTATGTGAGGGAAGAAGAGAATTCGAATATGCTATTCTGTAATACAATGGTAATCTATAAAATCTATATTTTTATAGTTAATTGTAAACTTTTTTTTATCAAATTAGATAGACGAAACACTCTTTCATTCTAAATCCAATTCACTAATTCAAACTCACTCTAGTCTTCCCAATCCAAAGTTCTATTGTTAACAAGACTCGTTACTATAAACAGTAATATTATTTTCTTCTTGCTCTTATTCTATAATTGCTCTATGATGATATTTATCTCTGATCAACGTTGGCTGATACGCCTTATCAGGTGAACTATAATAACTTTCAATTTGTATCGATCAGCTGATCGGCCAAAACGGGACATTACAATGCACAGCTTTCATTTTTCTTGTCATTTTGACCAGCAAGCCGTTGGTTTATATTATTAGCTATTATCGCTCACACCCATTAATTAACTATTGGCAAAAAAATTATGTTTCGAACGTGATAGCTCAAGAACTTTTCTGGAAGGTAGTTGAAATGCAGCTTGCAGCTTGACGATGAATGTCATATTCTATGAGAAGAGGCAGGCAATGTTGAGTGGCACACATTGTTGAATGCTAAACAGCATTTAGCCTCAGCTTCACTCAGATGCTATATTTGGGACCGGACCATCCATCGTGGTGGCAGCCCTACCCCCTCGCAACCAATAATTCCTCATCCTTGTGAGAAGTAATATTCTGGCCGCATTTACCAACACCTGTCGCACTCCTTTGCGAGAGCTGTCGCAGTTTAATAAAGGGACACTAGCTGCTGCTCTCTTCTCTCACATCTTTCTCCGCTACTCCTCTTCCTCTCCTCACTTACGAACAATTCTCCAACGGTGATAAAGGCAGTCGCGGCCAACGCTTCATTATTAATACTCCCTCATTCTTTTCCTCGATCGTCCTCCGAACATCCCTTCTATTACCATCCTGAAATAAGGCTCCATCCACCATTTCCTGGCTCTACATGCCGAATCTGAGCACATGAAAATATTGAAGCAATTTTCTTGTTTTATATCTCAGAAAAATAGTTCTCATTCACCTGAGGAAGAAAAGATTTTGATCATTTTTCCTCTTTCTTATTCCATGAACAATTATTGGGAGATTCCGATAATAGGAACATCGGCTATCACTTCATGTCCTATAGAAGAATCAACATATTTCAAATACTTTTAGGCCTGTGCTTGCCTACTCTAAAGGCGAAAAATTCATATTAGATTACTAGTAGTTCTGTAAACAGTAGACCTCACTCGCTCAACACTCACTCAAGAAGGGATGTCATTTTCGAAAAAAGTTGAAGAGCTTTTTCAACTCGATTTTAATTCCTTAATCTTTTGTTGAGGACAGAAACTGTAAAAATCAATATTTGAAAAGACCAAAGTTTTTGACGTCCCCTAGAAATCACCCCTTGTTTGAGAGACAGTGAGAAAAATTAAGGGTTCTCATGCATTTTTAGCAGCTTTTAATATCAATAAATCTCCAATAAAAAAAAACAGAAATTATTCATCAAATAAATGATGAATTTATTTATTTACTTTTTCTCATCAATCTTCCATTCTCGATATTCACCAACCAAAGTTATAATTGATTTTTCACCTGTGATGATCAACATAATAAATTATACTACTTCTTTGCAGCTGTACGTTATATTTTTATAATATTGTCTGACCTAAAAAATATTTTGGAACATCTAAATACAAAAAATTGAATAAGACTATTCAAGTCGAATTAAAAGAATAACTTATGTGGAGACGGTGACCGAAACATAGGCAGTATAGACTATAAAGAATGTGTTGTGTAAGCACACTGCGCAGGACCAAGCACGCACACACACACACGCGCACGCGCGCTTGCCAGTTACAATCTACTAAACCAGATTTTTAGTAATTCCGTGTCAGTACTGATTCCTGATTTCCTGATTCCACAATACTGAGATTCCTGTTTATAAATGCACTACAAGAATACTACAAAATCGGTACATACCCAATCAACTGTATATAAGAAGGAAGCTCATATTGATACAGTTTCGCTTTATTTAAAAAAAATTTGGCCGCCATATTGAATTTGAAAAATAAAATATATATACCTCTGGACCTAGGAATTAGGAATATCCCTGTGAAAAATCATAACAATTGGTTTCGGTGTTCGTATGTAATCGTGAGACAGAGAGATTGAAGAAATGCCGATCGTCTTAAAGGATAGACCTCACTTCGTTCGGTCAATTATCAGCCTGTGAAAATCATTTAGCATTAGCCTAGCTTATATAATTTTTACTGTATATCAAACTAGTCTCTAATGTAAGCTACCAACTACCAACTACTGCAACTACATACCACTATTAAACACTACAGTAGTAGGAGACCTCAGTTTGTGCTTAAAATCTACAATAATGAAAGTTATTCTGGCAGTCAAAATTTACCTCCAGCTGGCAGTTATCGATTTCTGATGTCGATGAAAAATTAATCATGATCCATAGTCAGGATCATACGAAAACAATCAAAAAATAATTAGTGAGGTCTCATTTTCAACTTGACCGTTCGGTATTTCGTATGATGTCTATCTGCTAGCGATTATGGCCAAATGCCTTAACTGGCTGTTATTGTATCAAATTTCGCATAAATGTTCCTTATTCGTAGTCTAAGCAATATAATGTAATTAAAAAAGTGCCGAAATTGGTCATGATGTGAGCGTGGTGTTCGGGTGTTCGTGATGTTCAGTCACGACCGCTCGGGACTGCTCTTGGATGGGTAACCGTGCTTCAATGACTTGATGTTACAAGCTTTATCATCACTTACCCGGTGGTTCGGAACCCACCTAAAATAGTAGGTCCACCATGTTCCCTGTAACATGGCACAAACAGCGGGTGGAACTACCCGTAAGGGTCTCCCCACCATTAAAAGCCATACGCTTATTATTATTAGGGCCGAAATTTATTTTAGAATGCTCAATTAACCCCCTATTTTTAGAGTAACTAAATTAATAATAATAAATAAATAAATGATTTATTTTCCAAAAAAACTAATACTACTACAAATTTACAAACATCTACAGTTATTAATACAAAAATGTGTTAGTAAAAGATCAAAATTTATGTTATAATACAAAAGTTTTTGTGTGGAAAATTGACCTACTCCACTATGGCAAGCCATGTTCTAGAGTAGGTTTGAATTTTTGTGAGCGAATAAGTAAGATTAGTAAGTGTTAAATAAATCAGTAAATGTCTTGTGGGTATGTGTTCTATGTTAGATGATACTATGAATTGTTTGAAATTACTGTTTCTATTCTCTGTCTTCCTTTGCTTGTTAACCAATTTTGTACTGTTGCTTTGAACTTTTTGAAATGAGTTATGTTAACTGATCTGATTGTTTTGAATTATCATTAGGAAGATTTGAAAGAGTTTGATCACTGATATAAAATCCATGATACCATGACAGGGGATCGGTAGAGACAGATGTTCATATTTTGTTGAATCCTCAACAAAAAGATTTTTCAAGTTCTTCTTTTGTTTTGGAAGTGCTTTTTGAGCTAAGTGGGATGGAAGGCCTTCAGTTGAATTCTCGATAAATTGACCAATTGTGGGCGTGAGTGAGGGAAAATTGACTTCTTCAAGAAACTTACTTTGTGAATAATTTCTCAGATTTTACGATTGTGAGTGGAAGCCAACTCTTTGAAAAAAGGTTGACACTAAAGTAGGCCATTCTTTAATCATTTACTGGGCAGTTGGCAGTAAAGGAGATTGATAAAGTTTTGAAAATCTCAAATATTGAGATAATTGGGGAGTCCTATGCCTCATTTCATATAATTAAAATACACTAAAGACTAAAAAGCTCAAGTATCGATTTAAATCTTTTAAATTTTAGTCATTATCTTAGAGTTAAAACCTGTAACAATTTAATTTATTTATTTTGTTGTTTGTTCAGAATGCAATGGTGTGGCCAGCTTATTTGAATATTTTTGCTAGTCTGTTTGATTGTGGATTAATGTATGTCACTGTCATGATTTTTTGTCGGTGGTGTTGGTGTTTTTTTTTTTTTTTTTTTTTTTTGTTAAAATCTTCAAGGCCTTTGAAGAAGAGTTGTTTATTAGGAGTACTATTTATTCACAATTGAAATTGACTCCAAGTCGTTAAATTTACAATCATAAGTTTATATTAACAACACAGGTAGCGCGTTATGGAACAACAAACCCAAGAAAAAGTTTATATTGAAAACGCAGATCGCTATGGAACAACAGATCCAAGACATTAAATCCTTTGTTGAGATTTTCTTCATGATAATCTCTGCAGAAATCTCATGGAAGCTGATAAGGGTTTTCATCACGTTATATCCTTTGTTGAGATTTTCACCTTGATAATCTCTGCAGAAACACTGGTAAACTCGTTCTGTTTATTAGTTCACGCGACAGCGATGAGCAGCAGTGAGCTCCAGTTACGTCATCGGCTCGCTAATCTACTGCGCATCCACCTCGTGGACCCTACCGTTCTCTTTTATTACCCGTGGTTCCAATTCTCAAATTTATATCTGCCTTTTCAGGTTTATGGGAAATTTTCAAACAAAAAAAAAAAAACCGACTTTACTGGATTGATACTCAAAAATTGTATCATCACGAACTGAAAGTTTTAAAATAAAGTAATTACAGTCGAACCTCTATATAACGAACCTCCAAATAACGAAATGCTCTACATAACGAATTTTTACCTTGTTCCATGACATTTTAGAATTTTTACTGCTTATTTGCCTCTATATAACGAATTTCGGACCTCTCAACAACGAAGTTTTCCCTTTACTTCAACTTACGAAATGTAGTATGTATAGGAAGCCCACAAAGTCATTTCCAAGGAATTGTTTATCTTCAACAGGAAGGTCAATAAAACCAAAAATAATGAGTTATTCAGGTAGGTACTAGGTAGGTAGAGATTCAGGGTGGTGAACAGTTAGTAGAGGTTGAACACAAACATGTCGGAAATTGAATGCAGGTTAATAAAAATAGAATTTTAAGAACTTTGTCATTTATAGACTCGTCATTATGTAGGTTCCTATTAAAGTTTCTATATGGAGTTATTTACAGGAGTATGTTGAGTTTATCTGATAGTTACGTATTGTTATGGGTTCTATGTCTAAAATAACGCTGGCAACTCTTAAATTTATCACTCGCACTTTATTTACATAAGTAATCACAACACTCACTGATCAGCAATGTCTTACAGAAAAATAAATAATTAAAAACAGACAAATCGATATTGTTCAACTAAAAAAAAGATTTCAATAAACTGTACAAAAATCAATCACTAAAAGTTAAAAGGCCGATCTAATATTAAATAATAACTGTACAATAAACTGTCCATATCCCCCAGTGGGTGGGGGTTGTAGAATTGCACCCACAGTATCCCTGCTTGTCGTAAGAGGCGACTAAAAGGGCAACTGTCCGTTGACCTCATTATCCTAGAAACCTATCCTTTATCCTGCTCTTCATCCCAGCCCCTTCCTCCACCCTTTCCTCTATCTGTTATAGGCCAACCCAAGGTGTGATGTGAACCGTGCTGATGGGTGGATGGCACTGGGCCTTTTTGTACAGTGTCTCAAACGGTGCCTGCAGGACACCAGGCGCCCTCCTGCAGTATGTAGCCTTGCCCAGGCATGCGGGGCTCTGTCCGGGTTGACTCCACTTCCCTAGCTGCTCGTGGGAACCACATGAATTTCCAAAATTCAAAACAACCAGAACCAAACCCCAAGGTAACTCCAGAAGTTGCCTTGCCCTCAAACCCATCAGGATCCGCCCCATCAGGGCAGGTTCCTCAATCTGAAATGGGTGCATCAGGAACACAGGAGGTTCCGTTGCATTCTCATGTAGAGGCTGCCAACATTGAGAAGGCTTCTATGGATATCAACATGGACGACATGAGCTCAATCGCATTAGCCCCACTGGAGGGGGAGGATGAGCTTCTCAGAAGTCCAGAAACACCAAAATCCGCCGGTATGCTTGAAGATGCCATAGAGCAACTGAGCAGCTTGTGGGTGAAGAAACCAAACCTCACCACTGCCCAAAGAAGGGCGGCCATTCAGGCAAAACTTCTTGAGAGAGGTGAAGCTTTTGACCCAGCAAAGTTTCGGAGGGGTAAAAAGAAAAAACCTAAGAGACCAGAGATGTGTGAAACTCCAGGCACAAATGTGGGTCTAGAGGCTGGGTCAAGGGTGGCCAAGCGCCCTAGAGGCAACATGGCCACCCCTCCCTCAGCGGAAAGACCTACAAAAAAGGCCAGGAGTGGAACTCACAGAGGTCATGATGTCCAACCCCTTAATCCAGGGACTTCTAGTAAAGGAGTCTCTTACAGGGACATTTGTGCCACCAAAATGGCCATTGTCTTGGAAAGCTATCCTGAGGCTAAGCTTTCAGCAGAGCAAGGAGAAGTCATTGAAGACGCCATTATGGATGAGCTCCGACCCCTAGAGGACGGCTGCACTCCATCATTTGCAGGCACCTACATGGAAAAAGGTGTCTTGATTATATCCTGCATTAACGATGCTACTAAGCATTGGCTGGAGGTACTCATCCCCAGACTCAAACCACTTGGGGAGAAGAAACTCATTGTTGGTCTGAGGAAAGACATTGTGGAGTCAATGAGGGTATTCTTTAGAGCTCATCCAAAGCTTCTGAAAAAGACTCCAGAAAAGGTCCTTGAGATGCTTGACAAGCAAAACCCCACCTTGAAGGTGAAGGAGTGGAAGGTCCTGCCAGCCAAGCCAGACCCAAAAGGTTATGGATTTGTCTGTTTCCTGGATGAGGCCTGCTTCAATGCTGTTAGGTCGGCCAACTCTAGAGCCAACCTAGGACTCTGGCAAGTCTCAATTGTCTCAACAACAATCAAGGACAATGCCCAGGGTCCTCCAGATCAATCTACATCACAGTAAAGCAGCCTCAGCTGCTTTCTGCCAGTTCTTCCTCAGAGAGGGATTTGACCTGGCACTGATCCAGGAACCATGGCTTCACCAAGGAAGGGTTGCAGGCCTGGGCGATACCAAGGGTAGGTTAATTTACTGTACCTCTCTCAAAAATGTCAGAACCTGCATACTTGTGAAGAGAGGTATGGACTGCCTAACACTCACTGAATTCTGTTCTAGAGATCTCACTGCGGTGTCTATAACCTGGAGCAATGAAGGCAAGGAATGGAGCACAATTGCAGGCCTGGTTTACTTGCCTTACGACTCCGGGGACCTTCCTCCATCAAGAGAACTCGAACTTCTGGTGGAGTCATCTTGCGCTGGCGGACAACAACACCTTTTAGGTTGTGACACCAATGCTCATCACACAATTGGATGGGGAAGCTCTGACACCAATCCAAGAGGTGAGGCTCTCCTTCAGTTTCTCATATCTAATAATCTTTATGTCTGTAATTCTGGAAACCGTCCGACGTTTGTTACACGAAATCGAAGTGATGTTATTGACATTACACTTTGCTCAGAAGGACTCCTTAGTGCCATCGACAATTGGCACGTAAGTCATGAGGCCTCTTTGTCTGACCACAGGTACATCTGTTTTAACCTGCAAAGTGAAGGCAGCTCATCCTGCTATCGAGATCCAAGGGTCACTCTATAAGTCTGACCTCCTGTCTCAACTTGGATCATTAGGCAGGAGGGTCACCTGCTTTGCAGACATTGATCAGATTGCTTCCGATCTGCAGAATGCAATCATAAGTTGCTTTCAGGACAATTGTCCATTGCGGCAGGGAAAGAGTTGTACTAATACTAAGTGGTGGACTGCTGACCTTGACCGCAGAAGGGCGGTTGTCAGGAAGCTTTTTAACCATTGCAAACAGAGCCGTAACTGGGAACCATACCATAGGGCACTCACACAATACAGCCTTGCAATCAAGAAAGCCAAAGAGAACTCTTGGAGACTGTTTACACAGGAGGTAAATAGTCTTAGGGCAGCAGCAAGACTGCAGCATGTCTTAGCTTCAAGCCCAATTGGCCTCCTGGGAACTCTGCGGTTACCAGGGGGACAATATACCACTGGAACTGGTGGAAGTCTCAAACTTCTCCTTGAGACTCACTTTCCAGACTGTGTTTTTGAGGGTGCTTGCTCAGGCATGTCCGGCAACAGCGAAATGGGCTCACGGCCAAGAGCTGATCATGGAAGCTGGACTTTAGCCAGACGTATTGTCACACTTTCCAAAGTTAAATGGGCCATCTCCAAGTTTGGCCCATTCAAATCTCCTGGGGGGGACGGTATCATACCGGCTATGTTGCAGCAAGGACCAGAAGCTCTCTTGGTCCTCCTGTGCGAACTCTTCAGAGCAAGTCTGGCTTATGGGTACATCCCTCAAGCCTGGCGCCTCAGTAGGGTGGTCTTCATTCCCAAGAGAGGAAGAGTGGACTACTCAACTGCAAAATCATTTCGCCCCATCAATCTTACATCGTTTCTCTTGAAGACACTGGAGAGACTGGTGGAGAGACATCTAAGTAAGGGAGTGCTTTCAGGTACTCCTCTTCATCGGAATCAGCATGCCTATCAGCCTGGTAAGTCCTGTGAAACAGCCCTGCATCAACTTGTGAGCAGGGTGGAGGACAGCCTTGCTGCCAAGGAGATTGCTCTATGCACCTTCATGGACATTGAGGGTGCTTTTGACAATGTTACTTACACGGCCATGGTCCGGGCAGTGCATGGGCGTGGTCTTGAGTCTGCTATATGTAGGTGGATTGAGGCCATGCTCCACTCCAGGCGGATCAGGGCTGATCTTCAAGACAAATCGATGGTGATCGTACCTGCAAAGGGTTGTCTGCAGGGAGGTGTGCTTTCTCCTCTTCTGTGGAACCTTGTGGTGGATGGTCTCCTCTGTGAACTCACTAGTAGAGGCATCTTTGTCCAGGGCTATGCAGATGACATAGTCCTCATGGTACAGGGAAGGTTCACAAATATTGTTGCTGATGTCATGAACGTCAACCTTTAATTTGTTAATGACTGGTGTCTTGGAGAGGGACTAAGTATAAATCCCTCAAAGACTGTAGTTGTTCCATTTACAAGGAAAAAGAACCTGGAATCTCTCTCCCGGTTGAAACTTGGACCAACACAGCTCAAAGTATCAGGTATAGTCAAATACCTAGGGCTGACTATCGACTCCAAGCTGACTTGGAACAATCATTTGAATAATATACTGCACAAAGCAAAATGGGCGCTTATGACGTCCAGGAGATTTGCAGGCTCCATGTGGGGGATCAAGCCTCACATAGCGCTGTGGCTGTACAAGGCAGTAATAAGGCCTCAAGTCACATATGGATCACTAGTCTGGTGGACAAAGGTGAACCAGATTACAGCTACAGCCAAACTCACAAGTTTACAAAGGATGGGCACACTCCTAGTCACTGGAGCTTTCAGGAGCAGCCCATCAGCAACTCTTGAAGTTGCTCTTGGCTTGCTGCCCTTGGATATTTTTATCAAGGCAGAAGCACGAAAATCAGCCTATCGATTGAAAGTCGCAGGCCAATGGAGGGAAGGCCTGTCTGGAACAGGCCATTGCACAATCACCAAAGCTGTTGCTCATAGCCCTGTGCTTGAAATGACTTCAGATGTCATGAGTATGGAGATGGTTGTCACTAAACCTTTTTCTGTTAAATTCTGCTCTAGAGAGGAGTGGAGGTCTGAGGAAGGGCCCTATATCAGGAGAGGTAGCCTTGTCTGGTACACAGACGGCTCTCTTATTGAAGGGAAATCTGGCTATGGGGTGTACAGTGAATCACCCAGAACAGAAATCTGTGCAAGTCTGGGACAATACTGTACTATCTTTCAAGCAGAAATTTGGGGCATCATGGCTTGTGCCAATATAGGCATTGCCAGACGCTATTGTGACAAGCATATAGTAATCTTGTCAGATTGTCAGGCAGCCCTCAAGGCTCTTGACTCTAATGAAATCAAGTCAAAATCAAGTCAAGCTCGCAACACACAACTCTGTGCATCTTGGTTGGGTACCTGGCCATGTAGGCATAGGTGGCAACGAGTGTGCAGATGGGCTTGCTAAGCAAGGTTCTAGTAGGTCATTCTTTGGCCCAGAGCCAAGCTGTGGCATAAGCAAAACTACTGCCTTCCACACAATAAACAAATGGTCCAGGGACTTACATCACCAGCAATGGCAAGGTCACTCAGGCCAAGCACTTGGCAAAAGGCTGCTAGCAGACACAAGCTCCTACTTCACCAACTGGCTGGTGAGGCTGAGTAGAGGTCAGGTTAAGCAGCTGATTGCTCTGATAACTGGACATGGCCACTTCAGGAAACATCTCCACACAATTGGACTCAGAAATGAAAGTCAGATGTGTAGGCTTTGCAATCAGTCTGAAGAGACTGCCAAGCATATCATACTGGATTGCGAGAGACTCGGGGCAAGGAGAATGGCTCTGTTTGGCTTTAAGCAACCAGGAGATGAATGGGACGTTAGCATAGGGAAGAAACTCCTGGATCTTGTAAAGGGCACAGGTATTGGTTTGCCTAACTAACGTACTAGGGACACACAATAAGCTTCGGTTGACGTGTGAGGATCTTTGAATCTTCTGGATCTTTGAATCCGTCCCTTCATAACATAACATAACATAACATAAACTGTTCATAAATATTCAAAAGGAAACATCAAAAAAGAACAATTAACTTACGTAGCATTAGTCCATAAAATAAAAACTATTTAGTATCTCACTGGTATGAATTAAACAGGTAAAGAATTATCACTATAGGCACAGAGAAAGAGTAATCACTATATATAGACACAATATATAGATAGAACTGTCACAACTGGTTTATCATGACGAATTTCAAACAAGACTTAACTAATTCACAACCGTTCACCTCTATTTATATAATTTTTCATAATTGAGATATCTCTAGATTTCTCTACCAACTTCTACCGATTCCTAAAATGAACAATCAAGGAAACTCGAACTTTCCACAATATTCGATAAGACTCCATTAATTTCTAATCAAACAACTAGAACATTCTACAATGATCCAAGTAAACACCATAAAAGTGTCAAAAGCAGAGTAATTAATTGCCTAAAAGTAAACATTTACATAGCAGATAACACCGAGAACCACTGTTTCTTCTTTCTTTCTAATTCTCTCATATTCAGTATGTAAAAAGTATTGAAATAAATTTAGTAAAGGCGGTTGAAAAATTTTGCTACTAAGTAAACTTCGATTAAATTCCACTACGTTCAAGTCATCCTTCCTGGAAATGAATTGGTGAGTATTCTCGCTTATTTCATCCTATACATATTCGAAAAACATTTTATTATTTATAAGATCGGTAAGATGGGGTAAAAGTATCCTTGACACAACCTCTCAATAACGAATACCTCTCTACAGCGAATTTTTTCTCAATATAATCGGCTTCGTTATACAGAGGTTCAACTGTACTTTAAACTGAGAAAGTTTCAAACTTAATGCAAGTTAACTTTTGAAGTCGTTGCCAAATATTTTATAAAGTTAATAGGTTATATTTTAGAAGTTTATGGAATTTTTTTTTTGGCACCGACTTCAAGCTTTTAGTTGAATTTTCAAACATTGAAAGCATGAGAAATTTCTTAGTATGTATACCCTACATCGTGACATATTCATCAAATTAGCAAGTCAATATAACATCAAAACTAAAGTAACTAAAATCTACCTATAAGGAAAGTTAATAAACTGAGGAAAATGATACAACTCTCTATTTAATGTAGAATATTGTATTTAGTAAAATTATAATAGCGAATGGCTTCTCAAAAGTGAAATGCCTTTTGTTTATTGATTGTCATATTCATAACCCTCACTCATAACCCTTTTGTTTATTGATTGTCATATTCATAACCCTCACCACTGGCGCCCCGGCAAACAATTTTTTCGGGATTTTAATGTTTTGTATTCAAACCGCATTTTGTAAGCTGAGTAAAATGAGCTATCACAAAATATAAAACAGTGGATATTAACATTTTTCGTATTCTTTCCCCCCTCTGGCGTCATAAGTTTCATTTTTTAGGGTTTTCCAGGTTTTTATGTGATTTTGAATTTGATCCGCATTGACAAGCTGAGGAGAATGAGATATCACACGATAAGAAGCAGTGGATAGCTCAAATTCTTATAATTATGATACCTCTCTAGCGTCCCCAAAGATGATTTTCTTGGGGTTTCCTGGTTTTCATATTAATTTTGAACTTCATAAACATAATATAATATCATACAAATGATCTAATCAAATCGCACTTAGATTAAAAAAGCATTTTCCTGAGCTAAAAATAGCTGAAAATGCCCAAAATCCATATTTTACCCCTCCCCTGGAACACCATTTTCTTGGGTGGATTTTACCAACTCTAAAAACCTCTCAGGCTTAGCCCCAAAATTGCATTGCAATCAGATGAACAGTTCAGGCATTGGCTGAATTTGCCCCTCCCCTTGAGCACCAATTCTTTGGGTGAATTTTACTAACTCATAAATATTCCGACCAAGCATTCCACCAAACATTCCCCATGTTCCATTGCAAACATATGAATGGCTTAGATATTTAGATGATAATGCCCAAAATCTATAACTGCCCCTCCTTGAGCCCCCTTTCTGTTGAGGCGAATTTCACTAACCCTCCCATGCAGGCTATCAAACATCCAACAGAGCTTCATTGCAAGCTGATAAATAGATTAGGCATTGGCTATAAATGCCAAAATTCGATATTTTCACTCCCCCCCGAACCACCTTTTTCTGGTTTTACTGACCCAGAAACCTTTAGAGGCTTGACACCAAAAGTCTTTCGAAGTTTCATCGCAATCACATAAACGGTTTAGCTATATAGATGAAAATTTCAAAAATTCATATTTGCCCCTGAGCCCAATTTTTTTGAGTGTATTTCACCAACCCAGAAACCTTTCCAGGCATGCCACAAAGCATCCCTAAAGTTGAAACCGGATGAACGGCTTCGGCTGACATAAAGGACACACACACACAAACACACACCACCACCACACACACATTAATTTTTATGTAATAAGTTATAGATGATAGATTAAGCAATTAAAATTGAGTCGAGAGTGTTGGGCGAACGTGGTCTACTGTTCACAGGATTACATGTTTTCAAAACTGTAGCTCAATATTTTGGTCATTCAATAGTATAAAATTCCTCACTGCACAATGATCTTATTCATTTCAGCAATATAAAGTTTACAGGACAGAATTAGCCTTCAGATTTTAAATCACATACCTGAGCTACGATTACGATAACTTACTTATTATTCAATACGTACTTTCTAATCAAGCTGAATTAACTAACAATGATGTTAACAATATCTTGGAGATCCAAGAATTCATGTCATGATATTTTCATGATCTGAAAGATGATTTGCAACTGGCCAGAAATATTTTCAGTCTCTTCTATCGGAATTCCTTGAACGATTACTTTGATGAAGATGCTTTCAACTTCACTGACCAACAATTTCTAATTATATAATAATCATCAAGTGCTACAACCAAGATTGTAAATCGATAACTGGAACCAGCTCCGAACAGTCAAGGTTTCAACCTCTCTGGAGAGATTTGTAACCAACTTACAAATCTCTGAGCTTGACTTCAATATTAGACTATGCATATATTTGGATTGAATTAACATTGATAACTTGAGCTTCCAACATACATACTGAGCCATTATAATACAAGAAGCCGAGGAGATTATCACTTGGTGAGTCACAATAGTAGCTTATTCAAACAAAAACCTAGTTATATTGGTAGGAAATTCTACAACAAGCTACCGCAGTTTTTAAAGAGTCTTGAAAATATAGAAATATTTAAAAAACAATTGAAAAAATATTTAGTTGATAAAGCTTTTTATAGTGTACAAGAGTTCCTTTCACATCAAAATTAAGCCTCACCTCAACTAATTGAAGTAATTATGTTATCTAGTGTATAATATTGTTGATCTGACTTGTCTTATACTCCTTAACTGGAGTCTCCAAGACGTAATCTAAAAAAAAAAGCTATATCTATATAAATAAAATTAGAGTTTTGTCTGTACATTTATCAGAATTGTATATTTTCTGGATATTTTTACGTTTTATACATTAAATAAGCCGAAAATAGTCTTATCTCACTTTCTGTCTGTCTGTCTGTCTGTCTGTCTATCTATATGTCTGTCTGTCTGTCTGTCTGTCTGTCTGTCTGTCTGTCACGGCCGCAAAGGTATTTTTCGCGGCCTTCTCCTCAAAAACGAGAGCATCGATCGGGATTTTAGTTATTGAACAGTATTGAAAACATTATTGACATTGTCTTTAGCTATAAAAAACTAAATTAACTTTTTTTTTAACAGAGTAATAAACGTTTAAAAACCAAGTACTGTGCTATTTTGGATACATTTTACGCGGCCTTCTCCTCAAAAACGAGAGCATCGATCGGGATTTTAGTTAATGAACAGTATTGAAAACATTATTGACAATGTCTTTAGCTATAAAAAACTAAATTAACTTTTTTTTCAACAGAATAATAAACGTTTAAAAACCAAGTATTGTGCGATTTTGGATACATTTCTTCCAAGTTTTATTACCACATAAGAATAAGAACAAATCACGTAATTTATCATGATGTATCAATCAGCTGTTCTCAAATATAAATGGTGGGCCCTTCGCGGCGTTATTTACGCTGTCTGCAGACTTGTGTAGTCGGAGCATTGCAGTCTTTTAGGAAACATATGTCTGGTGAATTAAAGCTCATCTTATGTTTAATCAATTTATTTCTTTGTTGAAAAAAAACAAAATTTTCTAATTTAAATTTATCAAAACAAAAATTAACATTCTAGGAAGGTGCGCTTTGTGCTAGGCTCTTGGGAATTCGCCAGGTAGCACTATTATTACCACATGAGAACAAATCACGTAATTTATGATGATATATCAATCAGCTGTTCTCAAATATTCTCTCTGATAACTGTCACTGAATTGTTTACGTTCTAAGTTGTTTACTAAGCTGCTAACAACTTCATGATCATTGCTATCAAAAAAGCCGAAACATATTTAGTCGTATTTCTAAACATAATCCGTACGAAGGACGGGTAGCTGCTAGTACAATAGTATTATTGATGAGACATTTTGCAAATAATCATGGTTAGTTATATCCAAATATAAATAATTATGTATATATTAAGGTTATATCAAATAGTTATAATTCATGTTTTGTTGATTTATAAGCTATATGATATTCCACAAACGTTTCATTACTTAAGGTATAATTCACGGGACGAAATTTGTGACATTATCATTTGAAGTTATTTCTGTAATTATTTTTCAATAGCGTGTTTTGCTCATCTGAGGAAATTGCTTTGCAAGGGAAATTTGTCGTGAGGAGTATGAGCTCTGAGATAATACTAGATAGGTGAACTTTTGGCCTATAATTTTACTATCAATGAGTGAAACTCTTCGTGAGGGTAATTCCTATAAATTATATTTCTACATGATCTTTTCACAGAATAGAGCATAAAAGACTCCTCTATTAGAGAAGCTAATGAGAACTAAACTAAAAAATATGAAATTATTTTTCATTAACCAGTTAAAACATTGCGCAATCAAGGTATTTGCAATATTGAAATCTTTTGAATGTAAACAATTGAATGTTTCAATTGAAATGGTGTCCTCCATTCATGTTAACCGTGTGAAGTGGTATTTTTAATTCTAGTGTTGTTAATTTGTCTATATGTTTTGAATGCAACAATGATAATGTCACTGTGTACAGTAGTTATTATTACTATACAGGGTGGGGGAAATGTTTGGAAACGGCTTAATATTTCATATACAAAGGTGATTTTGCGGTAGGTATGATTGAGGATCCTACTCAAATTGAAAATACTATTTTACTGTGACTTTAAAAATCTGGTCCGCCATCTTGGAACCGCCATTTTGAATGTAACTTTTTTTTTTTAAATAGGAAGGGGGTCATGCGATACATGATTTCAATACGGAATTTTAAGACAAAATGAATGCCGAAAACCGCACATCGATATGTCAACCCGTTTCGGAGATATTTACATTATTAATCGATACCATGAAAAGCAGAAATGAAATAAATAAGTACATTAAAATCTTACCTATCAAATTTTTTGTTAATAGTGTTTGCTAATAAACATTAAAACCCAATTATTTTAATAAATGTTCAAACTGTTTTCCTTCAGCTGTTTGACAATGTGCTAATCTTAAATAATAGCCATCAAGCACATTTTGAATCATTTCGCGTGGAATTCTGTTAGCCACTTCAGTTATACATTCTCTCAGTTCATTAATTGTTGCTGGTTTCTTTTTGTACACATTGTCTTTCATGTAGCCCCAAAAGAAATAATCAAGTGGAGAGAGGTCAGGTGACCTAGCGGGCCACTCTATTGCACCTCTACGACCTATCCAGCGTTGGGGAAATGTTTGGTTCAATATATCCCGCACTCCTAATGCATAATGAGGGGGCGCCCCATCTTGTTGAAACCACAAGTTATGTAACTCTTGTCCGTTGATGTTCTGGATGGCTGGAACGATCAAATTTATTAACATGTTCTCGTAAATGGCACCTGTTAAATTATTCTCGATAATAAATGGTCCTACAATGTGACCATTTACCATACCAGCCCATACGTTTAATTTTTCAGGATACTGTGTATGACCCTCCTTCATCCAGTATGGGTTGACATCGGTCCAGAAACGATAGTTTTGCTTATTTACATTGCCGTTAAGCATGAACGTAGCTTCATCCGAAAATACTACATTATTAAAGAAGTTTGGATCATTGTCATACTTGTTCATCATTATGTCACAAAACTCTACCCGGCGGTCGAAATCATCCTCATTCAGTTCTTGTAATACATGAAGCTTAAACGGATGGAAATGAGATTCCTTAAGAACTTTTCTGACAGAACGAGTAGACATACCATGTTCCTTGGCAACGCTTCTAGTTGATGTATGCGGATCTTCAACAAATGATTGCATTACCTCTAAAGATTTTTCATTGTTGGTGGCAGTATTTGTTCTTCCAGTGCAAGCACGATCAGTCACTTTGCCCGTTTCTTGAAACCGCTTTACTGTCTTAAAAACAACACTTTTACTAATTGGATTTCTGTTGGGAAATGTTTCGTTAAATAAATCAGAAACTTCTTGGTAAGACCGTACTCTATCTCCTTAGCCGCGCATCATTAACAAAGTTATTCTCTCGGTTTCATTTAAAAATGCCATTGCGAACGACTTTAAACACACTCACTACTTCATGATTGAAAAAGAATTCATTAAATCAGTTGGATTATTACAGATGATTTTAGGTTGATATCATGATTATTGTTGATATTATGATATCCAGAGTCAGATGTTCATCACGCGAAATGATTCAAAATGTGCGGTTTCATTTAAAAATGCCATTGCGAACGACTTTAAACACACTCACTACTTCATGATTGAAAAAGAATTCATTAAATCAGTTGGATTATTACAGATGATTTTAGGTTGATATCATGATTATTGTTGATATTATGATATCCAGAGTCAGATGTTCATCACGCGAAATGATTCAAAATGTGCGGTTTCATTTAAAAATGCCATTGCGAACGACTTTAAACACACTCACTACTTCATGATTGAAAAAGAATTCATTAAATCAGTTGGATTATTACAGATGATTTTAGGTTGATATCATGATTATTGTTGATATTATGATATCCAGAGTCAGATGTTCATCACGCGAAATGATTCAAAATGTGCTTGATGGCTATTATTTAAGATTAGCACATTGTCAAACAGCTGAAGGAAAACAGTTTGAACATTTATTAAAATAATTGGGTTTTAATGTTTATTAGCAAACACTATTAACAAAAAATTTGATAGGTAAGATTTTAATGTACTTATTTATTTCATTTCTGCTTTTCATGGTATCGATTAATAATGTAAATATCTCCGAAACGGGTTGACATATCGATGTGCGGTTTTCGGCATTCATTTTGTCTTAAAATTCCGTATTGAAATCATGTATCGCATGACCCCCTTCCTATTTAAAAAAAAAAAGTTACATTCAAAATGGCGGTTCCAAGATGGCGGACCAGATTTTTAAAGTCACAGTAAAATAGTATTTTCAATTTGAGTAGGATCCTCAATCATACCTACCGCAAAATCACCTTTGTATATGAAATATTAAGCCGTTTCCAAACATTTCCCCCACCCTGTATATTCCTCCATGACTTCCTCCTGCCAGAACTAAATACATTTTTTAATGAACTTGATAATGCGTGATTACAACAAGACGAAGCTGCAGCTCGCACATCATATCAATCATCCGCATTGGTAAGGAATTTTTTTTTTCTTTTTTTTTTTCTGAGGATGAAGCCCACATAGGTCTGAGACCTGTGCGTGGGTAATGAGTTGGATGATGTTGATTGATGAGTTGGACCTACAGTTTTAGGTGGGTTCCGAACCACCTAAGGAAAATGTTTCCTGGACCTGTCATCTCTTTGCATGGTATATTTGGTGGCCACACGTTCTTCAGACTTGACAGCCAGCGATCATTCTCTCTGCAGCTAATTCAAGTCCAAGGTGTATCAACAGACCCCAACCTTTAAAAGCCCTCAAATAAATTATTGATAATACAAGCAGTTCAAGCAATCCCAGACATGATTGGTGAATTAAGTATGGATTACTTCAGAAAAGTAAAGTTCTTGATGAAGTAAATGGATAATTTTAGGGAAACGACTCAACCAGTTCACGTAGAACTTAAATTGAATGAAAACAGTTAAATAGTGCATATTCTTAAATTGATAAAATTGTGTGTACCTGGTTTAAAAAAAAGGAGAATTCTTTATCTTACAATATTACTCACTTCCGATTTTTATCGGCTTCCCTAATTGGAGAGATCTTCATGTTGATGACAAAGACAACTCTATAATGTAAATTGAGAGGGATTTCATAGAGGATTTTATACGGATTTCAAGCTAACGGAATTGGTATGTTAAACTCCAGTGTCGATAATTATGGTGGATTCCTCGTCACATGAGTAAGAACGTTCAGACTTGATAGTGTAGTAGCGGAAAAAGTAATAAACAAGAGCCTTATTGTTTTATTGCGTAGGCTATATAACGAACAGGACACTCATAGCCGGATGTATTAGTCACAAAGGAGTAATTAAATTGCGGTTTGATAAAAGTTTCGATTCCCATTGTTGGAATCGGTTTGAACGCTTTATCATTCATATATATGAACAATAACACCCTATGAAACGATTCTGTTGAATGAGATGATGAAGCTACGACCAGTGCTCAACAATACACACACACACACAAGCATAGACCAATTATATAAAATAAACTACCAACAAACAATCGTTATTCGAAAAAGAGTCCTTCTCCCTCTTCACAACAATTTCACTGACCGTGTAGCTTTCCTACGCAAATACGCCTCCGCTTCGCAAAAATGAATACTGTAACTCTTGCGCCCATGAGAATGTATAGTAGATGCATGCGAATGTTGTCCTAAATTCTGATCAATTAATTGAATTCTTGTTTTCCAAGGTTTTCGTTCAGCTCACAGGTGAATTATATTCACTCTTCCAATATTTCCGATTTTCCAAAACGAATACTCAGAGCATTGTACTGCTCAAAATGAAATAAATTGATCAATATGACTTGATAATGAGAGTTAATTATTCTTTAATAGTGATATATTTGGTTACTATCACTCCTTTCCTATTTTATGTTTTGAAAAATCATTACTCGAACCTTGAATGATTGATTCTCTTATGCCTGTCCTGGAAGATTCTTCCAGTTACACATCCATTTTGTAGAGAACAAAAAATATTGGGAATTTTTGTTCCATAAAAATATCTCATAATCTCTACTACATAAGTGACCGAGAAGAAATGCTTCTGCCTCAGCAATCAATGTGAATAATGATCATTTTAATACAATAGTTATAATAGTTATGTGGTTGTATCCTATTGGGTTTGGTCGATTCTATGAATTTCAAGGAACAATCTTCAATTTCCAGAATTCTCAACTCCGTTCCATGGAAGATGGGAATACTGGGAGACAAAATTTTCTTGATTTAATCTCTAAGAAACCTTCCATGTTCCAGTGTGTTTCATTATGCTTTTATAATAGGTACGCCAGGATTTATCATAATATCATGTGCATATATAGTTTCATTAACTTATTCTATTATTTGGTAATATATTTTGCAGTGATGTTTTAGCGGAAAGATAATTCATTCTTATTGAATATATTGAAAGAGTAATCAATCAATCATTATACAGCCAAGCATACAATCACTGACAATACATGATCTATGAGATTTTCTTGATTAAATCTTAAAGAAACCTTCTGTATTCCAGTATGTTTCATCATGCTTTTATAATAGAGACGCCAGAATTTATAATGTTATAATGATAATGTTATATGCATATATAATTTCTTTAACGTATTGTATTATTTAGTAATATATTTTGCAGTGATGTTTAAGCAGAAAAAATAATTCATTCTTATTGAATATATTGAAAGAGTAATCAATCAATCATTAAACAGCCAAGCATACAAACACTGACAATTCATGATCTATGAGATTTTCACCTAACAAATAGAACGATTCACTATGTAACCCCGTAAGGGTCTCCCCACCACGAAAAGCCATACGAATTTACTTTACTATGTAACAAATGATGTTTGAATGACTGATGTTTCACTGCTTTTTGACTGATATTGCTTGGATCTGGAATACCATCCCTGCACAACTCCGAATCATTTCACCCAAACATGATACATAAAAAGCAAAACATGTTATTTTTTCGTGTACATCCAGTCAGCCACGAAAATCTGTCATACCATGAAAACTGGAATGTCCTTTTTCAAGTTTTCCCATTTTCTTTTATACACCAATTAGGCTTTGGTATTTTATCTTTTAGCTTGCACTGCATCTCATAAGATAAATTACAAAGAGGAATCGTTTTTAAAAATTTGAGTAGATTATCAGTATCAGGTTAACTTATTTCAATCATTTTAATAACAATAAATTATGTAAGAAAAACGATTAAATTATTAAGCTGCCGATACAAGCTTCAAATCATATTGACGACACTTATTTAAGTATGTTGATGAGAGCTCCAAACGAATTAATTTGTTGTACTCAATAATTCAATCACTTAGGCTTTAGAGCGTCCTTTAAACTAAGGCAGACTGTCTATTCACCTTTTAAGCTTTTATCAACAGCTAAGGCGAGATGAGCGTGTCAGACATTGTATATTAACTTTATTGTTATAATTCGATTTTACTTAAATTTTCCCTTTAACAGAATACAAGAGTTATTTGTATCCTACAGATTTAATTTTAGAACAGGGAACGCCCGGCGTTTTGGCGTACATTGACGCTAAGTCTCTGCGTGCTGCGTGTTTCCTCTTCGTTTTCTGCACGAGCTTTCAGCAGGTGCTGACTGTCTTCCGTTTTCACCTCGATTCTTTCTTGATACTCAAGAACAATCATTATGCCACGAATCTTATTGGATTTTAATGAAATAGGTCCATTCTTCGAGGAGCAATTATATATTTGTTGATTGACTATTTCATTGATAACCTTCCAATCATACAGAGAAAATTCACAATGACCAGTCATTTAATAACCTTTTCTAAGAGTATTTTCCTTATACCGAAACATTTATATCAGACAATAGGAAGAAAAGAAAAATCTGTATGGAACAGAAATGTAGAAAACTAATAATTGTAGCATGGAAATAATATGAAATAATAACTGCGTAATATATTTTAAAATCACATCACACTATTCCATCGTATTGGATTGTATAATTTGACGAAATACTGAATGCGGAGAATAATATAAACTTCTTCGTCAGCGCTCAGAAGTTTCGAGATAATGAGATGGAAGTTGAGTACTTCAAAATAACTGGTGGTTGGAGGTGATGAATGAAATGTAGAAATTTTATATTCATATTGGTAATGAAATAAAGCATTTCAATTTTTTACCTCATAAAATACTCTAAGTTTAAATTCTTAAACCAAAAATTTAAAAAAATTTGACAATCTTTTGATCTATTGTCAAATGCAAAGCCAGAAATCGGCAGTGGACAATAAATTATGCTATAGCCTATCCTTGACACTTTACAGCTCTTTCAAGAGCTGTCACTTGCTTATCACATTTATCATCTATCCTATATATTTATATGGATGACTATTCAATAAATTCTAAGCAATTCCGTTCATTTCTCTCTTGGAAGAGGATGAGGGAATTCCAATACATTTTTCTGTTCTGCTCAAATAATCCATCTGCCAATGACAATATTGAGAGTGGAACAATAAGCTGGATTTGACACAGAGATGACATTGCATGCACCAAGCCCGTGGAGAGTAATTCTATTTGTCGGTTGCCAAATTCGACAAGACATGTCTTGTGCGATGCCCGTGAGAGCTCCAAGCAACATTTTGCGTTCGAGTGTGAGATACGATTTGTAAATTTCCTTCGCTTTGTGGCTGTTTCCGTATGCCGGCACAGAATCAGCCAAGTGCCAGTCGCGAATATATCAAGTTTATTCGCGGTCCTTGGAGTGGCCCTGACAACATTATGTCTGAGTAGGAATTGTAGTTGCGGTGACTGCTTTTATCTTAAAATCCAGCATTCAAACCTCGCACGTCTTGAAGCTTCTTAACAGCTTCAACACAAGCATTTGGTAGAATAGTAGAAATGAATTTGATATTCCACGGTAGCTTGAATCAAGATTCTGGATATTTCCAGGATTCATATTGATAGCGAGTGACGATTCTAATATTCTAGAGTCTTATAAGAGGCTATCTCTGAAGGAAACGCAATACAAATAAGGTTATGGACAACTTATCAGACGATAGAGACCTGTGTCTATCTGTTTATTGAATTGAATAAAATGATACTATTACAAATCAGAAATCGTGCTTCTTGAATTACGACTTATTCTAGCATAATTTCGTTAGGCTATTTGTATAGGGTTCGCCAGTAAAACGGATAGATTTTCCATCATTTTTCAAGATATATTTTTGGTACATGTTGAAGTATAAGAGTAGCTTAGTCATTAATCCGAAGCCCTGAACTTGTTCAGGTGAGAGTTGATAACTAGGGACGTAGCTAGATTATTCAGTTGGCGTCCCTCACTCACTTATAAACCCTACTAGTTTTCTATGCTAGTTGTACTCATTCAACACCAATCTCCGTATCTAATGAATCAGCAGAATAGCCACACAAACAAGCATACTTCCAATTACCACTTCCCCTTGCATCTTGTAGGACTTTGTTGAAAATATATAAGGTACATTAAGAATAATACCTTATCAAATTAATTGAGAGAATGGATACAGAATGTAAAAAGATATAATTTGCAAGAATCACCGAGGAAGAAATTTCATTGAGAAAAAATTTCAGATTGAAAGTTGAAAAATGGAAAGTGCATCCAGAGAAAACAGCTTTGAGTCATGAGCCAGAAAAAAATGAGTAAAGAAAAAAACTGAATTCTAGAGAAAAATTAAAAACTGGTCCAGTCTCGAAGATGAACCGGGTTTACTTATTGTCTTCCACTTTAGGAGCTTCATGATTAATAATAAACCGATAGATACAATCTAGTATCCAAGTAATTATAATTATTATTATTCTTATTGTTATCATTATTATTGTTATGATGATGATGATGATGATTATTGTTATTGTTATTATTATCATTATTATTATTATTATTATTATTATAATTATTATTATTATTATTATTATTATTATTATTATCATTATCATTATTATTATTATTATTATTATTATTATTATTATTATTATTATTATTATTATTATTATTATTATTATTATTATTATTAGTATTATTATTATTATTATTATTATTATTATTATTATTATTATTATTATTATTATTATTATTATTATTATTATTATTATTATCCACTTTTGTTTTTTGAATTTTTCACTTTGCAGCCGGGGATATTGATCCCAAGGCTACAAAGCTGCATCGCAAAGTAGAGACAGGTCTATGAGGGTCCCTCTTACCCTGCTATAAATATTATAGTGAGAGAAATTTTCGTACAATATTTGCTGTACTAAGCACTGCAGCTTTTTGCATAGTTCTAAGGTGCCAGTTTTCCAGAGCTAGCCTTTCTTTTGCATACATCCATTCTTTTGATATCAGTCCATTTGCAGATACAACAACCAGAATAACTTCAACTTTCTTTAGCATATACATATCCTTTAATTCAACAGATAGAGGCTGGTATTTTCTTTTCTTTTCAGCAATTGTACCCACAAGATTTTCATCCAGGGGCACTGCCACGTCAATGATAAAAGCTTCTTTTTTCTTTTTATCAAACAGGACAATATCAGGCCTGTTTGCCTCCACTGCTCGGTCAGTTGTAATGCTGCAGTCCCACAGTAATCTTCCTTTTTCACCACTCAGAACCTGTTCTGGCCTACATTTATAATAAGGCGTTTCATTTGATACCAGTTCCAACCTCCTTGCCAAAGCCTGATGAATGACTTTGGCTACATTATTGTGGCGTTGCAAGTACTCACTTTGGGACAGCATAGAGCAGCCACCACAGATATGCTGAATAGACTCTACAGCCTTTTTGCAGAGGCGACAGCTGCTGTCCACTACTTGCCCCAAAACATATCTTTTGTAAGCCCTGGTATTTATAACTTGGTCCTGAATGGCAAACATGAATCCCTCTGTCTCACCAAACAGACTGCCTGTCTGCAACCATTCCACAGAGCCTTTCGTATCAATAAATTCTGAGTTGAGCTGTGCTGCAAATCTTCCATGCAACTCCTTTTGCTTCCACGTCTCCATTCTCTGCTCCATTGCATTGATATGGAGTGGCTGGACTCCATGGGCCAGTTGTAATGGGCTGTATTCTTTGTCCAGCAGGCAGATGGACTTGAGCAGATCACTGTTTGCTTTCAAGAAATACTTTTGTAGCTTTGCTTCTTGTTGGCGACACATGGTCTCAAGGCTTAGGAGACCCCTTCCACCAACATTTCTTGGCAGGTAAAGCCGCTGAGTAGAGCTACGTGGATGGTGAATTCTGTGCTTTGTTAGAGTCGTTCTAAGCTTCCTGTCGAATTCTTGAAGAGATGTGTCTGTCCACTTAACTACCAAATGTATACATGGCCATAGGCACTGCCCAAGTATTTATTGCAGCTATTTTACTCCTTGAGCTGAGTGCTGTTCTGCAGACCTTCTCAACTCTTTGCACAGTGTTTCTCAGAATCTCCTTCCTAATTACAGTGTCAGCTCTGCAAAGGAGCTGGGAAAGACCCAAGTATTTATACTCCTCTGTTCTACCCAGGCTCTGTATCAGCATCTCCTCACTCAGCTGCAGAGACTCTTCAGCATCACTCCTTATTTGACCTCTCCTTACATGCAGCACTGCACACTTCTCCAGTCCAAAGTCCATACAAATTGAGTCACTAAAGCTCTTGATCAACTCAAACATGCTCCTCAACTGGTATGAATTAGCTGCATAGACCTTGAGGTCATCCATGTATAAGAAGTGTGACACTCTAACCTCAGGATTCCTTCTAACTACATACCCATAACCTGAGTCACGAATCATACTACTTTATTATTATTATTATTATTATTATTATTATTATTATTATTATCACTTGTGCTGATCAGCATGTGCACCATTCAAGCAAGGTGCATACTAAACTCTCTACTAGCCTTGCCATTTAACTGCTAATTACCAATTACCAATTCACTAAAAATACAAATTGGCAGTTTTTGAAAAAGAATTTTGTTTTTTCTTCTTCTTGCACAACAGATCAGATAATATTATATCATGCACCAATATTCTCTCTCAATTTAAAAAAGTATAAGAAAGATTTCAACTCAATAAAAATTGAAAAAGTCAACGCAGGCACTGTAAAAAAGTTGGTAGTATAAAAAGGTTGGGCTGAGACTCAGCCTTCGTAATTTCCAATGTTTTGAATTTCAAATGTAAACAGCAACAGCTCCCAAACCTTCAATTTTCACTAGCCTGAACTAACGTAGAGCTTACAGTGGAAATCTGCTTTACATCATAATTATTTTTATATTCAACCCAAACTTCAAAATAGATAGCGATCTCCCTTGGACTTTAAAGAAGCTATATACCAAGTTTCAAGAGTTTAGAATCTTCCTTTCAAGCGCTAGGGCACAGATAAACGAATGAACGGACAACGGCACGATTTTAATAAGGACCTGTCAAGTTCTCAAATAATATGACAATAACTTAATTGGGTGAAATATTTGATGAATGATAAAAAGTCAATTATTCGCTTATAAATTTGAAAGTAAATTAATAAATGTTCATGAAATCGAGAACTACTTAAAATTTTTCAAGTAACTCCACCTTTAGGGCTCTATTTATTTCTAGTACACTGTATTCGGATTACTAGGCCTTCATTACTACATTACTAGGCCTTCCCCTAGTTGTAGAAGGATATGTTATATTTTTTGGTAATTTTATATATTCAGGAAGGATTAAGAAAACTAGTTTCTGAAAAATCATCTTCCATATTAAAAGATCAGCGATTTTTCCGCTGGGGCCCCACTCCCGATACGTTTTGAAAGCTGATGTGAAACATAATTTCTACTAGTTCTAGACAAAAGTCTTCACATTTTAATGGGAGATGGAAATAGTTCGATTCCAGAGGGTTGAAACTTGATTGGGAAACGAAGTGTAGTGTTCGCTTTTCTTTCTTTTTTGAATAATTCTAACGTTTTGTTGTAGTCAAAGTTCTGTGCCACAAGTTATTGGATAGATATGAAGGTAGTCTGAGAAAGTCTTTCTCATCAAAGTTTGTCTAACTGAAGAGATATTGGTAGCAACTCATGACTTCTCCTCACGAGTACAAGTAAATACAGTCAGAAACAAACCCGAGAAAATAGACACACTGAATTATTCAATATTTTCAGTATATCAGCTACATTCACATAAAATCTGATCTCTCGTTTCGGAGAGAAATCGAAATTTGGATTAATCTCTCCTTTTTATTCGTTGAAAATTGCCGCTTCAAGTGTTTGCCGAACTCACCTAGTGGATAATAAACATACAGCCTTGCGGTTCTGTTCCCTTGCCATTGATTTTTAGACCTAATTGTTTAAATACTACATGTAGAACTGCTGTAGCGCAACTTTTCCATGATACAGTTATAGGAACTGTTGTAACATGCTTACCATAATAATATCATTTCTTTACCACTGCGGCTGACTGAACCAACAGATTGTCTCATCAAAGTTTGTCTAACTGAAGAGATATTGGTAGCAACTCATGACTTCTCCTCATGAGTACCAGTAAATACAGTCAATTATACACTCATGCTTATTATCAATTCTGATTATCTCTGGTTGGAATCTTCTGTATTTATAACTATTTTTTATGTCTGTTTGGAAAATATTATAAACTATTTTACTTTGCAGATAGTTTGGCAAGGTACCCGGGACACGTGCCCTTTCCCCCCCCCCCCCCTCCCAGATAAGTCTCTTGGGCACCGCAGACCTGCGCCAGTGATATCATAATAAAAAATTATTATGATCATCAATCTGCTTTAATTTCATACTATTGTCCAAATTCTAATAATTTATATCTATATAGAATGGATCATGTAATATTTCCTACTAACTTGACCAACTGCCAATTGAGTCAATTTTGTGAACTTATTATGAAATAGAATACTATTTCAGTTGTATTTAGAATAGAATTTGTAGTTAAGTTGTAGTTTGAATAGTATTTAAGTTGGATATCGAGGTTGAAGAGAGATTATAAATATTGAAAAACTGGAAGTGGCAATAACTAGTAATGTATGACAATGAAATGTCAATATTGTAGCGCAAATGAGAATGAAAATAGAGAGAAAGAAGGACAGTGGTTCTCGGTGTTATCTGCTATGTAAATGTTTACTTCTAAGCAATTAATTACTCTGCTTTTGACACTTTTATGGTGTTTACTTGGACCTTTGTAGAATGTTCTAGTTGTTTGATTAGAAATTAATGGAGTCTTAATATTGTGGAAGGCGTGAAGGGTTTTCATTATTTTAGAAACCAGTAGAAGTTGACAGAAAAATAGAGAGATATCTCAATTATGGAAAATTATATAAATAGAGGGAGAATTTTGTAAACTAGTTCAGTCTTATTTGGAATTCGTCGTGATAAACAAGTTGTGACAGTTCTATATATTGTGCCTATATAGTGATAATTCTTTCTCTGTGCCTATAGTGATAATTCTTTCTCCTGTTTAATTCATACCAGCGAGCTACTAAATAGTTTCTATTGTATTACAGACTAGTGCTACGTAAGTTAATTGTTCTTTTTCGACGTTTCTTTTTGAATATTATTGTAAAGTTTATTGTACAGTTATTAATTAATATTAGATCGGCCTTTTAACTTTTAGTGATTGATTTTTGCACAGTTTATTGAAAACTCATTATCAGTTGAACAATATCTTTTTATCTGTTTCCGATTGCTTATTTTTGTGTAAGAAATTACTGAACAGTGTGAGTTGTGAATTATTTGTGTTAATAAAGTGCGAGTGATAAATTTAAGTGTTGCCAGCGTTATTTTAGACATAGAACCCGTAACAATATGTATGACATATGTATGACAATATGTAGTACAATATGTATAACAATAATGTATGACAATAATATTATGAAATAGGTTTTCTACAATCTCCCAAACATCTCTAAACGGACGCCAACCTATAACTCTGTTGCATACACTGTTGCAGTACCAATAAGCCATGCGCATGCATTGAACAGATTCATATTAACAATTCATACGTATAATTTATCCAAAATTCTCATGCATAATTGAAGTATGCAAGCCTCTGTTGTCCAGTTCACCATGATAGCCCGGTTTAATTGCGTACTCCACCCTCCATGCGCTTGTCAAATTACTGACCGTCATTTGGAGAGGCTGAATATAACTTGATTGTGACTCGTTACAGACAGCCATCCCAGTAACATGTCAAGTCCTCTTGATTATAATTATAGTTATCATTCCTGATGACAGATCCACATTCCACATGTCATGAAGCATATTACCGTCTCCAATCATAAACTCAAAACAAATGGGGAAACTTATGAACCAAAATAACACTGAGAGATGACCTGCTCATTTATGTTAAAAATTATAATTGGTAAAATTATCTGAGGAATATTAATTAGAAAGATGGCATAAACTGTAAGATGCTAGAGACTCAATAGAGTTCACTTCCAATAAGTTGTAATGTGATCCCTTAGACTGGAAATATAGGCTACTTTAATTTTAATAGTCATTGTCGTCTTCCTCCCTTCATATAAATTAATTTACATTCTGTTTTTATCGTCGGTAATTATCTAAATATCTTAGTTTAACAGTTGTTCTCTGATTGAACATAGTATTAGCAGAGACCCACTATTAATATTAATATAAAATGGGACATTCATTTTTTTTGATGTGGTGTTTGAGAGTTCAAGATGATTTTTCGAAATAAATTATCATAATAGTTCCCAATTTCTCCATAAACATTATATTATATGTTATATTCCTCTTCGAATATATCATGATTAATGTCAATAGCCTGAGATGGACTAATATTACTTTCTCAACTTTCTACTGTTAAGTTATCACATGGAAGTGTTTAATTGAATGCGCGGGTTCCCATCCCTTTAAAAAAGATCAGATGGGTCTCTTATTTTGCTATTTGTGGAAAGAAAAAATTCCAATATCTAGATTGAAAGATTGGTTCCCCACAACCGTTTCAGCATTAATCTTGAATAAGGCTCAACATTCTTCTCACTAGGATGAACGAGTTATACCGAATTATATTAAGCAGTAACGTATTAGAGGCACATGTCAGTAATGAAAATTGACTAGGATGAACATTGAAGATCAGATTACCTTTTGAAAAACATTGATAAAATTCAACAATAATTAAGTGTTACCTAAAAGAAATGGTGGAAGAAAAAATTGGGATTGCTAATAAGAAATATGTAATCTTATCTGTTAAACAAATTATTATATAGATTTTTTAACGATCATATTCATTTACAAACTTGAACTGGGTAAAGTGGACCTTATCTTATTTTTGAAGTAGAAATTGAGATAATTTTTATTTTATCAATTTTTAAAGATTGAACACCCCCTAGACAGTTGATCTGGTGCTGTGAGAATAGGAACTAAGTGGAACAATTTTTGATCGACTCTTTTGATACTTTTTAATGAACGAGACCAATGCGATAGTGGCGCTTTTTCTTCATTCACGACATTCCTGGCTATCCTTCAACCTTCTCTGTAGTATTTCCAGAACCTTCACTGTTGATGAGATTTTCAATTGGATTATCCGAGGAGCGTACTCTGGAAGATCAATATAAAACGCTAATAGCGGAATAGCTCTAATCGTTTCTATTGCCTCTATTATTTGCTACAGGAGACGCACGTTAAAAAATCCGCTGCCTATGAAGGGCCTGGCAATGTGCGATAGTGGAGAACATGGAAGGGTCGTGAGTTCGCTAGGGTTGGAGTCTGAGGGTTAGTTTCTCACTCCAATCCTACCCTCCCCAGTAAGCAAGCATTCTAGACGTTTTTCATGATGGAGCTCAGTGGATCGATCACGGATATCGATGAACAAAAATCTATCATCACCAATGAAGAGAAAAAGGTCTGCATTATTTCATTCACCATCAATATTGTCCTGGAATGTATTCCTTATTCTCAAAACCATTTTTCAACTGACAAAACCCAACAGTATTTAGCGCTCCAAGCGCAATCTAGATACAAGAAAATCTAGAACGTTGTGAAATAGAAAGAAAGCATTGTATAGCATTTTACCAGGATGTATTTGTGTTGTGCTCTGTGCGGTGCCTCCAGCTAGCTAGAATTCTCTGCCTTGTATAGCAGCGGAGCAGAGTACTCAAAAACGAAACGTCATTTTTCTTCAGTAAATTGAGTGAAACTGTGCACCATTCTCCTACCTATAGTTGATGCACAAGACATCATTTTCATTTGTAGGAAAAATATCAGTGATTGGATTGAAAAACCATTTTTCGAATTCGAATACAGAGACTCTCTTCCGTATTCTTTTTCTTGAATCAATGTTATGAAACATGCCCAAATTCAGTTAACATTAACATTTCGACCAATTTTGAGACCTTGTAGTGGTGCTTTAGAGACATGAGATAGATTTCGTATTTTATTTTATTTTATATAATTCGATTTCCTGCTAATGGTCTTCTATTCAACTGCTTCATTATTGTTTTTCATTAGAAGCTTTTGTAGCCCGAACGAGAATTCATGAATGCCCTGCGACAATAGATTAAAAAATAATAACTTGTCAAAGATGATAACTTCTATTGTAACGAGTGACGACATTGCTTTTTCGGCTTTAGTTTGGAAATGAAAAAAGTATTTTTCTAAGCATGCTCAATAAGTGAGCTCTATGATAGGCTACTTCATCTAACATAATAGACAATGGTTCAAGAATTTATCAATTAATAACAAGAAAAATTCCTAGATTCATCAATAATATAAATATAATATTGTACTGTTTCATCAAGTGGGAAGCAATATCTCTAACAAGAACGCTCGCTCTCTGAAAAGATTGTTTTTTCTGAAAAAAAAATGGCTTAAAAGAATGGCACTTTACATTGAATTCAAAAGAACAAGAAGTTTCCTTACCATATTAATTTTCAGTCAATATGGTTGAGAATATCCATCACATTTAATTCACTCACTCTGGGAAGACCTGTCCAATTGGAAAGTTCTATAAATAGCTTGGAAAAAAATTCATAAACTCAATTAATCAGCTTGAATCATGAATTTCAATAGTCTGCATTCATGAAATTTCTTTCATTTTGGAAAGACCAGACAATTATCAAATTGAATTGTATTTTTTATCGTTGAACTATCAATTTATTCTTTTATTAGTAGCTTATTTTCTTGTAAATATCCATGGTTAATGAGAATACTGTTAGCTTTTCACCGAAGTTAAAAGAATATTAATACTATAAACCTCAGCTTTCTTTCCCTCAATACTAAACTCATATTTTTATACTCCTTCTCCTCTATCCCATTCCTCTGCTCCTTTGTCGCTCCGTCCTTGTGGACATAGGTCTATAGCTCCACTACTGTCATGATAATCATTTGAATCACAATATGGTATTTTTTATCATCTCTTCAAATAAAAGAATTATGGAGAACAATAAAAGATTAATCAATTTCCAAATTCATTAATTTTTCAATTTCAGAATAATGCGTTCATTGTTGAAATTTATACTGAATCTTAATTCATGAGTAATAATTCTGGATTTCATACAAATGTTGCAGCTACAGAGTTATCTTACCGCTAACTGCTCTACCAACTAGTTGGTTACAAAACAGATTGCTCTAGTGAAATCTGAATAACCAGTACATTGTACAAACCAACAGCCAAACAGCCAACAGCCAAACAAGCGATCGGTTTGCACTCTATACAGATGTATCACTGTATGTATTCTATACATCATATAACTGTATAAATACTGCTATCCAAACCAGTATCACCGCGGTAGCCATTCTCGCGTGTGGTCAACCCGTGACTCTTGTTGTGTGGTTTCACAGCGGAAATCATATTATTCAAATGCACGCACTAACAACGTTGCCATTTTTTCATGCTACAGACTGCGATAATTGTATTCTCTACCATGTATGTATATCATAGCTGATTTAATACTCTATTGGCAAAATTCAACGTTCAATTATTCTTTCCTCTCAGAAATTCTCGTGCTAGTGCAAAAAAATTAATGAACTCAAATTGAGAATCTTTTTGAAAGTGAAGATATATGCTCTATCCTATCAATAGAAAACTTCTGTGGTCTTATACGCAAAGAGTGTTTTATATCTGGTATTTCAGGTTGCTATGAGTATCGTTGATCGTCTTTTTTATTGATTGATATTCTTTTCTATTTTTATTTAAGTTACACTCGAATCTCAAAATACGAAATTTGAAACATGAAAAATTCTACAAACACATTGTTGAAAGTGGCTGGGTGACTTCATTTGCAATTGTTTTTATTTTATTGGTATTTTAAATTGGCACTTCATCAATATTATTTTTCTCAATAATGATATCATGATCATCCAGGAAACTGAAAGCACTTTAAACCAATAAAGAATTCTATGTTCATGTTATTCTTACATCCAATGTTTGGAATAGATATAGCAGGGGTGCCCAGCCCCCCTAAGACTCATGACGCACCCCCTCCCTAAATTTATCACCAGACCCCCCCCCCCCATAAATTAGGCACCCCCTCAAGCCTTATGATACACCCCCTTACATTTAGCACCAACCCCCCCATAAATTAGGCCCCCCAAAAAAATGTGATAAAGTAAGCCCCCCCAAAAAATGTGAAAAAGTAAGCCCTCCGTATTCTTTCTAAAACTAAAAGAAGATTTATATAGCTATTGAAAAAATTCAAACCCAGTCAATAATATACAAAAAGTATGTATATTTCTTGAGATTCTTCACAAAAAAAAAAAAAAATATATAGGTAATATAGGTAACATTTTTTTGTAAAGGTAAAAAAGAAATATAATGAAATGAATATATGAACTTCTGCTCAATAAACCAAAATACCTGAAAAATAATGAGAACCTAAATGGTTTTTTATACAATCAAATAATATTACAAATACACAATGGTTCAATAAAATTGAATAAATACCTATAAGTTCATGCTCGGTGTACCAATTACATTGAGGTTAAATAATTCTACAAAGTTGTTCCTCTAACGGAAGTGAAAACAATGAGTTGATAACTTCATTTGTAAAACACAAAAATTCAAAATACTAAGTCATTTACGCTAATATTTATTGGACAGTAGTTAAACAACAGCTTATTCACTTAGTGTAGTATCTTGGGAGAATTTATGTATGGATGAAGTACATAAAAAGCACAAATTTCATGTATAGTTATTTACAACAGACAATCGAAAGAAGCGTCTTTCAAAAACAAAATAAAAACATAGTTATACCTATAAAAAATTACTGAATTTTTAGTATTTACTTGGTAAATTTCGCTATAGCAGTTCTTACTTATTAGTAAATAGTTATTGTAAAATACATGAAAAACATCAACAGTTTGAAGTAAACACTTTAAATTTGTAGGCTGTGACCATCTACGAGTTAGCTAGGCACCTTCTATGCTTGTTAAATCTATCTCTTTAAACCCTACATAGAAGTTTTTGTCTTTGGGATGAGGAAACAGAAAAATTTTTAATTATTTCTTTGTTAGAAATAGACTCAAGTACATATTTTTCTGCAGCCAGAACCATTAGATTGGACAACCATGAGTCTCCCAAAGCTAATCTGAGTCTGTTTTTGATAATTTAAACTCGACTCATTGCTCTTTCCGCTAATCAACTAGTAACTGCTAAGGAGAGTGAAGTTGTATAAACCTCTTTCAGAGCACTCGCTTAGCGTTTCGCTAAGCTTGAATAATAACTTCCTGCACAAATCCTAAACAGACACAACTATTTTAACTAATTCATTTTCAATAGTATAGTAATAATTATAAATCTATTGGCATTCTATCTGGTCACTTCGTAATATATTTTTGAATGTCGTCACGTTAAACACGGTTTTAATCAACTTAACCCCCCCCCCCCCCAAAAGAACGTTTTTTTGAACCCCCCTCCCAAGAATTTCAATGACGCAGTCTGCGTCATAGCCCCCCCCTGTGGGCACCCCTGGATATAAAGCAGCATATTCAGTAGCCTAACACTGATTGTTATCAAAAATCTATATAATGGAAGAAACTGGGTCATGGTTCCTATTTTTCTCTTATTTGATGGAGAAGCAATCAATAGCGATTCAAAATTGTCATGCCAATCAATAAGGTTGAAGCTCGGACCACAATCAAACCAATCCTTCCATAGCAGGGGAAGTTACAGTTTAGTAATTTTTTCCCCGCTGATCATTTGAACAATGAGCGAGCTGTGGAAAAATACGTTTCGCATAAATAGGGGAACAATGGGCTGTCGAGGGTAGCAGCGCTATCATCAATCAGGGCTGAGCAGAGCGCACACAGGATCGAGGTCCAGGATAAGATAACGAGGTCACTCGCCAGGGTTACAATGCGTGCCACGAGAAGAGGGTCTTTGCAGGGACAATGGACCTGAAACAATGTCCGTTTGCGTTTCGCCGATCAATCATAGATCGATGCTGCGATCAAACAAGCCTTTGCACGCCCATACAAGCATCGGGGGTGGTGCAGAACAATGACCGACAATAATAGTCAGCGTGTCACCCTAATTCGCGGAAATCGGTTAGCGCTGCTACCACCTAATTGAAATTGATAATTCCTTCCGCTATCAAACCTCTCTGTTCTCATTGAGCAAACCGGAAATCCGGCCAGAAGCAAATCTGTTCACCAATTTGCACAGAAGTCATAATAAGCATTTTCCAAATCTACGTAGCCGAGAAACTAGGGTGTAATGCATCTATCTTCAAAGATTTGGTTATACAGCTCACAAAGCTGTAATTCGGTATATTTCCATGAAATGTACTATGATTATATCCATGGCCTCCTCTAACATAGGATGTGTTATATCACATCAAATCCACAGAGCCAGGAAGCTAGCCTAAGGAATCTTATCAAAGATTTGGTTGTATAGCTCAAAGCTATCTTCTCATGAGTTCCAGAGGAGTGGCCGTAGCCGAGTGGGCTAAGTGCTGGTTTGCTAGCCCAAAGGTCCCGGGTTCGATCCCAGTTCTGACCGAAAGTTTTTACCTCGGGCCACTCCCGTGTTTCGGAGGACACGTTAAGCTGTCGGTCCCGGCTGCCTAAAAACAGTCGTTAAGTCACGTCAGAGGCCCTGAACTTATTCAGGTGCGACCTGATAACTCTGACACCAGACCTGAGCCAGCCAGGTCACACGATATTATTATTATTATGAGTTCCATGAAATGTACTACGGTTACATTATATCGAAAACATTTTCATCATCAACTTGTTCTTTCTTGAAATAATTGAAGCGTTTCAAACTTATTGATCGGATAAGGATGTTATTAGAAGAGGCATTTTCTCTAATATATTGTAAATAGCTTACGTGGAAGTGTCTCAACTGCGATTCTCCTTCGTCGGTGGCTTTAATCCACTTTAATTGTTCAACAAATTGTCACAGTCACAATTTATTAACATTCAATCATTGCAGGTGATCGGTGAATTATTATTCTCAGTGATTGACAAACACCATTCAAGCTAACAACAGAATAATTATTATAAACAGAATTTATTTATTTCGAATTCCTTTAATTGCTATTACTTATTCAATTGTTCAAAGAACTTATTCAAAAGTTCAATTGTCAGTCACTTCAAACTAACTTGTAATAATTATTATATTATAGTCTGGTTGAGGAGTTTCATCTTGTCAGGGCGCATTCTCTGAACCCCATAATGTGAAGGAAATTGATAGATTTGTAACAAAAATATTTTAACAAAGTATCACACTCGTACCGCTGATGAAAAAAAATTAGTAATAGCATTATCAAAAATAGAACAATTAATTGAAAAAAACTGGTTGTATGAAAAAATAGTAGGAAGAAATTAATTCAGTATAATTTATTGTTAAAAACTAGAAATACAAACCAATAGCAAAGGTATGTTCAAAAGAACCACTCATTGTTTACATTTATTTGTCAAAACTAGGTTATGGTACTCTGTATGGCTGTCAGCTGTGACTGGCACTTTTCGCGCCAAATTCAGCCTAGCCTAGAGCCGGCTAATGAATAAATATAATTCGCCATTAAATAAAATTATAATTTGTAATAAGGACCGCTCACAACACCTAGCCCTTCCACAAATTGGTGAATTTGAACATTCCAACTTATTTATTGAATTTAACCTATGACATAGGGGTGTGTTGTCCCAAATAACCGAGTTGGGGCAGTATATCTCTATGGCCTGAGAAGCTGCTTAGAAGAAATTAAAAATCGAACAGCACTTGCTGAAAAAAAAATCCTGCGCGAGGATGTCGAACTCTTGTCAAGTCCCAAAAAGTTTTATTCTTCTAGTCATTTTTAATGTTTTAAATTTTATTTCAAAGTTACCAGTTTTACGTTTAAATGTCCCTGGAAGATGGAATCTGTTTAAAAAAAAATTAATGTGATACGCCAATTTTATAAGAACTTTGCCAAATAACGACCACAAGAGGCAGCCTACGATCCTGTCAGCCTGATCTAATTCAAGTTGCCAAAGAACAGAAACCAAGTAGGAAAAACCACTCATTGCCTGGAACACGAGCTAAATGTTATTAAATATAAATTGGTCAATTTTACAGTGAAAATGTCCTTCGAAAAAATATATTAAATACAACGGTATTCCACGACCGCATGGCGAAATAAACTTTGTATCGAAGTGTGAAGATTTCATCTTTCTCTTACTGCTCTAATTAGCCCTTAGGTCGGCTCAACAAAATCATCATCTATCAATTCACGAACTTTTCAAAAATATTCTCATTGAAAATAAGCCTGAAAAAAAATTAGTATTTCCCCTATTCGAATCTCTTTGCCAACATTTCAATCTATCTCTTGCATGGGATATCTTTTCTTAATTTTAATAAATTCCGCAATATTGTTATTTGTTATTTAAATCTGTGCCTGATTGCGTTGCCATGCTCGACTGTTGGTAATTGTTAGTGATTAGTTTTGTTATTTTCTTACTGTGGGTGATCTTTGTCGAGGTTCTTACTGCACAATATATTCTGTATGATATTTGGGTCGCTGGTGTCGTCGGTGAGACATACAGCTGCTCGAGAATATATTGGTGAATCTTTGAGAGACCAAATTCGACAGAGATCAGCTCCCTCAGTGAGCTTTACAGCAATACTAAGCATAGCAGCGGTCATCAGCATAGTAGGTATAGGGATTCGACAACTTACAACGGTTGATTCCTGGATATCATACCTGGAATAAATATTTCAGGGAAGATTGAAAGGGTTTTTCCGTTTTTCGTTGTGGGATTGCCCCATCACCCTCGCAATCATCCCGGAGCTGAATAGGAGCCTAATACCTGAGTGATTCCGGCAGCAAGGACAATTAATTTTATTTCAGGTAATTGCAGAGGGAGGTGGGAGTAGTTCCCACAATCTAATTTGTAAAACTGACACTGCAGCTCTTCCCAATCACTATAATTGTATTTATTGGTAGTTTAGTTTGTGGTACTGAGAAAGTTCGTTATATTCTATACCATTATGGCAAAAGAATCAAAATAGGGTTCAGTAACATTTCTAGGGAAAATTAGGTTATAATCTAGGTTTTAATTTACAAATTATTTCTATTCTTGTGTTCAAGCATTATTGCGTTAGTATATGCTTTATTGTGGCTTGAAAATAAGATTCCGCATATATTATTGTTACGGGTTCTAATAGCTAAAAATAAGGCTGGCAACACTAAAGTTCACACTTGCACTTTATTTACACAAATTAATTGTAAGTTCAATTAATTAAATAAAAACAGATCATCAAATGACAAGCTAATACTTATTTCCAGTAATTATCTACAAGAATTAATAAATAATTAATTACAGGCTGATCAATAATAAAAGAAACAAGAGTCCAATAAACTGTACAAAAATGCAGAAAGAAATTATAAAAAGAGCATCTATCACTTACAAAAACACAGTCCAATAAGTTATTTGACAGTCCTAAATAATATCACTTAACACAACGTCTTTAAACTATTAGTAAGCTGCATAAACAGTAAACACTAATCTTGTCTCTGCACTTGACACTGTCTAAAGACTGAAAAGAGCACTGTTTACTCCACTGGCACTGGATTGTCTCTTCTACGAGATCTGTAATACAATCTGTCACATGGGTTTGTAAAACGTAACTGTCATGCAAGTTTTTGTAAAACTAACTAACTGGTTCATGTGGACTCCTTTATATAGCTGTTGTAGTTGTATAATTCCAAGAATTGGAGCCACCAGACACTTCGAGAATCCTCAAGAAGGCTTGGACTAGACCACGATTGTTCTAGAAGAATGTAGAATTGACGAGAAGATCAATTGAGTGGGAGAGTTGCAGACTTGCAAAATAGGAGTGACAAAGACATGTGAAGAGCAAGAGAATGCAGATTGGATGTCGAAGTCACGTCCAACCATGAAAACAATACAATAGAATGACATAAATAGAACAAGTGCGTGATTAACTGCTTGTTTGCTCTTGTAACATTATTAATAATGATAATTGATGAATATCCTTATTCAGTGCGTTATAATGTTATCTCAGAATTAAGTAAAAAGATTGACATTTCAAGGTACTTTGGGTTTGTGATAGAGTAGTTGAATTGATGATGAATCAATCGTTGCCACAAAACATTATCTGCCCCCTCACATTATCTGTTTTTTCATCTGTCGCCTCACAAGTTGCGATCAAATCAGTAAGCATGCTTGGACACATTCACAAAACCATTGACATGCCGCTCTCTCTCTGCCCTTTTAGACTATCTTGCGTTTGACTATGACAGCAAAAGACTGTGAGCAGTGTGAGCACAGCTGAAATTTATGCGGCTTCTGTGTAAATGAACTCAATCTAACAGTAAAACTGAATCATTATTACTTAATATTGCAACGATAATCGTCAAGTGTCATCATAAAGAGGTATTTGAGTAGAATGGTAATATTCACGTAGTGAAAATATCCAAAGCAGACATGCCCTGGTCGAAAATGGACTCCACTCAGCCTATTTCTCTGGAATTAGGTGCTTGTCATGTTTAGAGTCATGACAAGCACCTAATTCCAGAGAAGTTGACAGTTTCAACGTTGCATGAGAAATGAGCTTGTTGAGTTGAATGTGTTCTGTTGGTCAAGGTTCAAACTTGATTGTCTAGTTACGGTATGCATCAGTGACAGGACGATGCCAATGGAAGTTTGGTGGTTCAGGTCCATTTCCAATCACACTGATTGGAATGTAGGGTGTGTGATTACAGGCAAGTTATAACAAAATGTCTGTTGCATATTATGTGCCTGCTTATTTCATAGCTGTTCTAATTTTATGATGCAGACTATGTCATTCAATTTTTATAATATGATATTCATAGTCGACTTATTTTCCTTTTTTCACCATCTCATAATAAGAATAAGAATATTTATTCAAATTCATAGACATAATATGTACACATCTTACAAAAAGTATTATACAATCCAAAGGAAATACAAATACAAAAATATTAGTGCATTTACTCAGTATTTTGGCACTGCCAACATAAGAAAACTTGTGTGTTGGCAAGTGAGTTACAGTTGTTCACCCTTATTGTCATTCATTCAAAACATCAGAAAAACCAATGACAGACAGCAGTTCTAGTACAGTACTGAATAGAGCACAAAAAATTATAATACTATTAACAGACACTGAGACACTTTAAAAATTTTTTGCAAATTATTATCCTATAACTTGAAACTCAATGATACTGTCAATAATGTAAGGAAGAGAAAAATTTGCAGAATTTAAATGATAAAGAACAATAGTGAAAGATAAATAAATATACTGCTTATTCGAATAATAAAAATGGTAAACAAAATAATAAAAATACTAATATAGTAAGATATAGTTAATATTATTGATAGTGATGATAAGGCTATCATCGTCGAGTTCAACGAAGAAACCAGTACACCCATCCGAAACATGGCATTATCTGGTTTTTGTTATTCAATACAGAAAGCGCAAAATAGTTCTTGTTTCAATTTTATGTCTGTTAAAATATTATCCTGTTTGGTTCAATGGGGTTAATTTGAAGAAAGCATTTCGTCTTATCCATTCCTCTACAATGATTTGTCATCTGGTCGTAATTTCTTTGTTTATAAAATTATTATTGAGTATATTGTTAACAACGAACGAAATTACAATAGTTACGGGAATTGATGCCTTAATACTGTAAGCTTGACGAGATTTATATTGTAAAAACTTAAAAAACACTTTTAAGTGGAAATTATGACTCACGTTATGGCGTGACGGCCGTTTCACTCTGTTGTCAAGAGCATCGTCAGTGTTTTTCAAGTTTTTATTATATTAGTGGAAACAAGATGGATCTCCAACATCATAATTTATATTGTATTTTTTGTTTGGGCCTATAATAAAGGGTATTATGTGTGTTGTAAATAGGTTTCTATTTTTATTTATGTGAAGAATAACGTTTTGGAGGTAAGTCTATCTCAAAGTAGGTACTTTAAATTCCTGATAGATTTCTCTGCTGGGATATAATCGTGGTCTTCCTGAAGCCGCTCTTATTATTTATATTTTTGAAGAATAAAGTTTTTTTCAAATGTGTGTCAAACGCGGCACCTATACTCCAATTACGTATTGAAATAATGATTGCGCATACTCACAATAATTCTTCCTTATGATGTCAATGTCTTTCATTTTATTTAATATATCAGGTATTTCAATTTTGAGCATACGTATTCTATGTGCTTATTCCATTTGAGATGTTAATCTACTACTATGCCAAGTTATTTAATTGTTTGTACTCTTTCCAATGTTTTCAATACTTGTTCAGGATTTACAGCATTGTTTCTATTGTTGTTACTGTTTTTAGTAACTATTTCTATTTCTGAAGCTGTTGTTGATTGTCCTGGGTTATTGGGTGAGAAGGTAATGTATTTGGTTTTTTCTGCATTTGGTATTGAAATATGATCTCGAAGCCATTTGTGAACTGTTTTAATGTTGTTATTTGTAATGTTAGGTGTTTCCTCCCAGCTATTTCCACTAACAATAATTATTTCTGTATCATCTGCAAAAGAAAGGGTGGTAAAATTTGTTAGGTTTAACTCCAAAAGATCACTTATATAAAAAAGAAACAATTCTAAAAGCTCATTCACATGTTTGATGTCGGTTAGTGGATTCAGAATGAGATATTGCATTATTAGAAGATATTAGATCTAATAATTATCACTAATAATGCATTATTAGAGATAATGCATTATTAGAAGAGAAAACAATAACAAATAAAACCCCTTTTGAAAAATCTAAGCGTCATTATGGAGCAAGGAATCCAAGAAAAATTTGGGGATAGCATAAGCCAAATAGCTCATAAGAATTAAATCTCTGTGGAATCGAAATCTTGGAGCGAGAAATCACCCTCAGTGTAGTTTCTCTAGATCAGCTCTCCAATAAAAATTATTTACTGCCAATTGAAATGAAATTCTACCATCAATCATGTGAATTCTCTATGCTTCAACCTGTAGATGTTCAAAATTTTTGTCTTCGAGGTCTTGGTGCTTTTGGCTCAAATGATCCAACACTCAAAACTTCATGGAAATACAATATTCACAATGGAATAAATATAATAATAAGGAGAAATTGACCTGCTTACTGTTTTACCACCTGCCTCTAACCTTCAACCACTTGTTGATTGAGTACAAGTGAATATTTTCGTAGAATAGATTATAGAAAATATTCTCACAAAATAATTTTATGTAATATATTTTTATTCATAAATGGCTATTTCTTTGTTGACGAGCGATATTTTTAATATGAATATATCATTATCGATTACTCTCGATGTTTTATTATTATCGTTATTTTTCATGAAGTATGTATTTTACCACATTGCGATGCAGATTACTATTGATACATTATTTTTCCGTGAAACAATGAACATTACTTTTTGAAAGGATGGGACCAGGTCACATGAACTATGCCAGCCCACGACTCGTCTCAAGAATCAGAGCGAGGTTGTTGAAGACAAACTTGGGATGTTGCAAGTGGTGAAAAGAGGGGACACGAACAAGGAAAACGGCTCAAATAAGATTGAAGGATGGATGGAAATTCGGGTGTAAGTAATTTCGGTGCAGACAAGTTGAGAGACGAGTTGGTTCTGGATGTAGGGTCGGAGGGGTAGATCGGATAAGAGGAAGTAGGAACGTCTATGAGTGAGAAATTGAAGGTGGGCGAGGTGGCTGAGTCCCGGTATGCCGTGCCGTGTGTGCAGGGGACTGTAAACTTCTCTTTCTGCGCTCACGCGTTTGGATGGAGAATCACAGGGAGAGAAATGCATTTTGAGAGGACCCGCGCGTTGACAGGACTTGTCTCTATCCTCAGAAAGGGCTCGTGCCAGGCGGAGGGTGATAAATTGCTGGGAAGACGTTATCAGCAAGAGGCAGTCTCGGCTTTATCGCGACAAAAACAGTCCAGCCGCCAGCACGCCTGCAGACTACGCAGCTCTGCCAGGTTTGGTCCCTTCTAGCCAAAGAGTAGCACCGACCACGCAACCAACACCTCTTACTGCTCTGTGTATTCCAGGATGAAACAATTACTGGACCTGGTTGGCGAGATTTAGAGACACCTTTTATAACACTCTAGACTAGACACAGAGGAAATACATTATAACATTCATTAAAATCTTAATCACTTGACGGTTCTTATGATTATGATTTAATACTTCAAACGCTGGAGTAAAGATATCAATCATACTTTGAACATGTCCAATTTTATTGACAATCAGACTATTAATATAGAATACTTTGTGCGTCTTTGAATACTTTGTGAATTGGGGATCTATCCCGCCACCGGAATTCTTAACTGACACAAAGAAAAATATCATTTGTGTTTTCCAATAAATATTAGATAATAGGCTATTAGAGATATCATAAATGAAGTAACATTGTAAATGAAAATATCATTACATCAATCTGGAGAAAGTCTAAGAATAATACTGCTAATTTAATAATAACCACTATTATATGTATTATTATAATAATATAAATAATAACCATATTAAAATGAAATCGTATATAGGTTAAGTATCATAGCCGTTCTCGACGGTAGGTGACTCTTCAGACATCAAAGTTACGTTTCAGTTCTAAGACGAGTTCACGCAAACGTGGAGTGAGGTAGTTTGCGATTGCTTCCCTCACAATGAAATTGTATTAAGTATTAGAATCAATCAGCCAAGTGGATGAAGAGCGAGCTTTAATGTGGTTAGGGGCTTAGTGAATTAAAAGGAAACTAAATAAAAATCAAAATTGGTATGATTGACTAAATGATCCGTACAGCTTATCAACTAGCTATTTGGAATACTTTTCAAGGGGGGTTTAGGGGGAGCAAGAGAACAATGTTGTTCTCCCTTGCTGAACGGTTAAAAGGTGATGATAGAAGTAGGCCTAGTATTGTAACCAAGACAAATAAAAATATCAATGTTTTTATGTCACTCATATTGGAAGGGGAAGTAATATCGAATTTGAATTGAAGGAGTTCAGTATCCTTCACCAGAAATGAGTTGGATCAAAAAAATGAAAATAGAGAACTTGATTAATGTGAGGACGAATTCTTGAGAATATGATAGTTGTTCATGTCGATAAGGCATTGTACCGTGATAGATATCGTAATAAATAGGGATGAAACATTGTTCCTCTCCAATGTTCCTGGAATTCAAAAAACATTTTTTTGTAATGGTGCATTATCTTGCAGAATGTTATCTGCAGAATGATTATAATGTATTGTGACAAAGATTGTACATTCACTATAACAATGGGAAATATTACTACAGTGACACAAATCTATGATGAGATATATGATACATGTTTTGATTCCAAACAAACTACAATACATGGTTAGAACACATATAATTGTATAAGCTCTCAACCTTCACAATAATAATTATTATAGATATCAGTAAGCTAATATCAAATCTAGGATAATATTCTTATAATAAATGTGGATGATACTTCAGTCCAATTATTATCTTTTGGACTTGCAAGTACATTACTCGGATTCCTTGGTCCACAAGCACTTTGGTCCGGAGCTGAGAGATGAAACCACTTCAAGATGTTCCCCCTCAATTCTCGAGGATTTCAACTCCGATGGGAAATTAGAATCTTGTTTTTCTCTCGCCATCATCATTCAAGGGCGAAGTACAAAAGTTTTCCGAATCAATTTCCATTCATCCTCAAAGCAAACTCACATTGTTTATAAAGAATATTACATTCCCTTTCATCTAAAATACGTCATCTTATCAAGAGTAGGGGAAAATAACCGAGGGTTGAAGTTGAGAATGAAAGAGAGTCTGAAAAACTAGTGGGTTTACGGGAATTCCGAAGAGGACAGAGGTACTAATAAGGTTCGGTATATGCGCCTGATTAACATAACATGAATATCCGATGGTATAATAATCTTTTTGCAAATTGATTTTACATTATTTTTCACTCAGTAGCCCCAAATTTTATCTCATTGAAAAAGAGTAATGTTCCCAATCGAGAGGGTTTCTTAGTACGATACCCATTGATTATGTAGATGTAGCAAGTGCTAACGTACCGACGTACCGTACTCCTTGATTCCCTTGAGAATTTAGATCAATTTTCCGAATAGCCAAGATCGAATATGCTGGATCCTGGAATAATTCCTTCTCTAATGTAGTTATCAATTATGTTAATTGTATTATATATTTCGATATTACAAGCTAATGTCTAAGAGAGACATGTAAAAGATAAAATGAGCTTTGATAAAATGAATAAGTGCCATTTCTTATCACTTGCTCTGTTTATTAGAATAAAATGTCATTGGAATAATTCACGTGTCAGTGCCCGCATTTTAATCATTGAACTTCGATGTACTTCTATTCTGACACTGTATTTCTGAAAGACTCATTTGCTCATCAGCTACCCATTATTGACAACATATTGTGCTAAATTCGACAAGAATTTGAAAGTTTGAACTCACCACCAAGAGGATAATAATATAATTGTAATAAATAAATGAAATAGATGAATAAATAGATAGATAGATAAATAAATAAATAAACAGACAAATAAATAGATAAGTAACTAAATAAATATATAAACAAACAAATAAATAAATAAATAAATAATAAATAAATGAGTATATAAACAAACAAACAAATAAATAATTAGATAGATGGATAAATAAATGAATAGATGATTTCTATTTAACTAATCAAAATGTACAATACAACTTCATATAAAACCTCAATGACATTCCAAGATGCAAAATATATGAGTATACAATAAAATTGATAACATGTTTCTCATAGATGAACTAATAAAAATATCTCATGAATAGATAAAATACATAAAATCATAGAATATTCAAGACAAAATAAATATAGTATACAGAATGAATAATGACAAAAGTCAAATAATGCATTTAGTCAATTTAGTCGAATCAATTGATATGATTTTTGCAAGTGTATCACATCAATTGCATTAATATTACATTAATTTTCTTGACAGTTTGAAACTGTCAATGAATTTCATAATTTTCTTGTTTTATCAAATTGATAATTATAATGTGCAACCGTGAATTATTTAGCAGTGGACCTATTGTTAAAATATCCTGAGCTGTTTTCGGCATGGTGTTTTTATTCTTGTTAAATTATCTACCTCTTTCTTGTAGAGTTATTACTTCCTGTTGACGGGCCTACAGCCCTTCTAGAGCTTATACTCTTTTATGATAATATCTTCATGTGTACCATTCCATACAGGCTTTACGTAGCCTCGGGATGCAAACCTTTTTATTAGTTGTAAGAGATTTTTTATTATGTAAGAAATTCTTCGTATTTTTGACTAATAAAAATTATTCATTCATTACAATCGAACTCATATCACCCCTGAATAAATTTGAAATGGAAAAAGAATTATCAGAGAATGATAATATGAGGAAATAATAGAATGTTACAACTACTTCATTTTACCTGGAGAGGATATAAATTTTTCTATACATTTTCTTTTATACTTTTTCTTCAAAAGTTGATCTGAAGAGCACTGATTCTGTGGGAATAATTACCCTCAGTATTTTTGATCATGCTCAACACCAAAAACAATCGCAGATGAATTTTATATGTACCAGTTAATAGTTATTCTCTTGTGTAAAGAATGCTGAAAGCTTTTTTCGAATGTTCTGGAAATTGATCTGTTAAAAAAACGTTCCAGAGTATTCATGATTATTCCCATATAATTTATTAATGTTAATATTAGAAAACTCACATTTAATCCATAAATAACAACTCAAACAATCAATTTTTAGTACAAAAGGCTGGATTCCACATAGGCAATAATGGGAAAACTAGAAAGAAATCACTTTGACACACTATGTGGCTAAGAATAATGTACAATGGATGAATTCATGTCTAGAATCGCTTAAAATGTAGTTTTTAAAGAAATGTTTTTCAAAAAAATCCCGAAGGAGCACCCCCGAATCCCCCTTTTAGAAGAAAGAGCTCAATCAATCAATCAATTTATTTACAGTATCATTGCAACAAAGGTCCTCCTAAACCAGTAGGTTTTTCAGGAGGTGCCATATATTGATTTAATACAAGTAAATACTAATTTGAACGTCAGAATTTCCAAATAACATGACGTTCAATCCACTTGACACAGTAGGCTACAACAGTTTAGTACATTACACTAATGTTTTAAAAAAGTGAGAGATTATTTAATTATTAAAACTATAAATTATAAATTTGGCACTGTTGGGAATGACCGAACAAGAGCGAAAATATTAAATTTAGTTTAAAATCTTGGATATAGATATAAGATATATATATATATATATATATATATATATATATATATATAGATTTAAGCTATAGATAAATATTGTCTCAAATTATTTTATTAGATAATCCTCCTTTAACTCCTTTTATTATGGAATAAAGTGCTTGGAGCCCCCACTTCCAACATAATAACATTATGGGCCATCCCCCCCTCCAAGACTGACCGTCTAGTTACGTAACTGAGTTAGATCGAATAACTATCATAATATCCATTGACATAGTCTGCGATGACGTCATGGCAACTTAGATCACTAGTATCGGAAATTTGTAGCATTGACTGGTATTGAGAAGAATGATGGATGAGGACCGGCCACTTCCTCCATTAATTAAACCCAGCTCCCAGGTCACACATTTTATTGACGTATTGCACTGCCACCTCGATTTATTATGCACATGAGAGGATATGAAACTCGACAAGGACCGAGTTTTTCATCGATAAAAATTTTTCGTGGTTTGGAGAACCATGCATCAACGTTGTAGGGCGTCGATATTCTTCTGGGCTACAGCAACTGTTTGCAATGGAAGTTTCAGAAGTCCTAATGAACCTTACAACATGATAATTTCCCTTTTCAAATCAATATACGGGCTCACCACTAGCTCTACTTATAGAATGTTCTAGCTCTACGTATCGAATGTTATACTGTATGTTTGAAATATGTCCATGATGTGGAGTCACAAAGTGCTATTAATTGCAGTGGCAACGGAAATCGTGGCCAATAAGATAGAAGTTGACATTGAATCGATAGCGTACTATAAAATGTTCGTGGAGCCTTATTATACAGAGCCACTCTAGTCGCCGTCGCACGCGACTTTTATGGCTAAATTACACCAGCTGAGCGTTTGAACGAGCTCAACAATGTCAACATATACGAAGTCATATACGTTTTTGGAGCCATCGGCACAGAACCAGCTGATTTTTATGCAAATTTAACCGTCTTTTGCAATTTAGCCACAAACGTCCGGCGCGAAGAAGTGGCTCTGTATAATAAGGCTCTTAGCTTGCAGTGAAGATTCTTATGTCAATGCTATTTCGTATGGGAATATGAGCGTGCGGTAGACATATTTGTAGTTTACAACATAAATAATGTTGTTGAGAAGACACGTGACCGCTTGACTAGGCTACTACGCAACTTGGCAGAATTTCACCCTATAAGTTATAAGCAAACTACTGCAGTAGCAGAAATTTCATCAGATGGAGCTCAGCAATGTATAAGACATTAACATCTTGTGAGGCATCAGCTGATTTTTCAATCAAATTTTCCTGGCTTATCAAGTATATCCTTAATTTATTGTGGCGCTCGACCGCGTCTGCAGTGGTTCTGTATAATAATTCTCTTGTTTGCACGGACTATAATGTAACTTGATAATTTGTTTTATTATTTATTAATTACACAGCTGGAATGGATCTGAAGATGATAATCATATTCTTGATATTTCTCTCTAATAAAGCTTACGATCAATCAAGGTCAAGTCATAAAAATTAAAATACATTGGCTATCGATCGATGATGATTATTAATTTGAAATTGGTGAAATCTCCCTATTCTATAAGAAGTGAGTATTATTTCAACTATACTTCATTTACACTTGTTACAAATGAGCCTGAGTAAATCATAACTGACAAACTAATTTTTCTAACTTCTTGAAGATAGAAAAGGACTGATTCTTTGCACAAAAAGAAGAAGGAGAAAAATAAAATAAAGAGAAAGTAGGAGGAAAAAGAGAGGAAAAACAAGGAGAAGAAGAAAGTTTGTTCACAATACGCGTTACATTGATTTTATCTGATTATTTTTGTTAGAGTGGTCGTAATGACACCGAATGGTCGACCCGGTAGACTGCGAGGATTTCTTTTCTATTTAATTTTTCTCATCTAACATTAGGATCTCCAAAATTCTTATTGAATAAAATAAATTAAATAAGAATTGAGTGGAATAGAACTTTTTTATTTCAGTAAATCCTCATCTCAATGAGTATTGTGTGACATTATTTGAGCTCAACATGAAGATTGCAGACTACCAAAACGTGTAATGGGCTATATATGTCTCAGAATAGCTGAGCTTTGGTAGCTTTAACATGTAATATCGATTCTCAAGTACCATAAAAGTGTTTGGGTCTTATTGAGAAAGAACCCGACTCTTATGGAGAAGTGGAAAAGCTTCTAGATTCCTTGATATTGAAAACGGCTGAAAATGTTCTCACATTTCAAAAATAAGCAATTTTCGAGGGGCTTTTCCACTGCGGTATTATGACAGAAACACTAAAACCCTTCCTCAATATATAAATGTACAGACCAAGATTCCTTCTCCTTATCCATCTCAGAGACTCGCGATATGTTGTTCTGATAATACAGTGTAATAGAATTTCCTTCAGTGACACATTCGTAGTATAAATTAACAGATTAAACGAAGTATCAAAGGACCCGACTAATTTAGCCTAAATAAAATAATAATAATTTTATCAGTTGTGCTGATAGGCCAATTCCATTCAACTTCTTTGATTTCTATATGAGCATCATCATTACGAATGATATTAACCAAAATCTTGACGTACATGATGATAATACAAGAAGCCGAGGAGATTATCACTTGGTGAGTCACAATAGTAGCTTATTTAAGCAACAACCTAGTTATATTGGTAGGAAATTCTACAACAAGCTACCGAAGTTTTTAGTCTTGAAAATATATAAATACTAAAAAATATCTAGTTGATAATAGTTATTTATGTATTAAGAGCGTGAAGCGCGACTTTATCGCTCGAGCCAAAGCATTTACTAATTTTGCGAGAGTGATAAAGAAGCTTAACGCGCGAATTGCATACAATATTTTTCCTAAAACTGCAGTTCTGGATTTTAACACAATAAACGCTTGTAGTTTGTAACATCACAGACTATGCGCGGATTTGGTTAGCGTTCGCCATTGTTGAGGTTATGTGAATTTCACGGATTCCGTGATCCACCAATGACAAGGCATCAAAATCAAAACAGACGCGTAAAGAAAACAGCTGGCGAGCGTAAAGTACTTTACCGCTTGCGGAGCAGTAAAGAGGTATTTTACGATTAGTTTTCAGTTCATAAAGAACTACTCTACGAGCAGTTGTGGGAAAAGCTTTTTATAGTGTACAAGAGTTCCTTTGACATCAAAATTAAGCCTCGCCTCAACTTATTAATCGATATTTTAATTATGGTATCTACTGTATAATTGTTGATCTGACTTGTCTTATATTCCTTAACTGGAGTCCTCAAGACGTAATCTACAAACAAAAACAGTTCTTCATAAAGCGCTTTGTTTTTTTGTTTGACAGATCTCATGTTTCAATATTGTTTTAATTTTTTTTTTTTAATTTGACGGTTTAAAATCATCAAACAAAATATTTGAAATAGCTGAAGATGTCAACGATTGCATTTCATTAAAAAATCCGACTTCAATGAAATAATACTCAAAATTTCTATACTCCCGTATTAAATAGTTTAAAATGAAGTATTCATTTAAAATTGAATACTACAAGTAACCTTTAAAAGTTGGCGCCAAATGTTTTTTAAACTCCTAAATCTTTACAAAGAATTTTTCATAAACTCATAAAATATTTGGCTTCAAAAATTACTTGTATTGAATTTAAAAAAATTTCTGTTAAGCCTGAAGGGAATACTAACCTCATATTAACATTTTTAGTACAAGAATATTATTTCATTGAAGTTCGTTTTTTTTGTTCAAGTTTTTTAAATTTTTAACTTTTTAGTCAAATATCGAAACTATCAAGTGGATTCACAGCAAACACAGGACTCTGGCTATGATATATACTATCATCAATCATCTATGATTTTCAATTATTTAAGCTTGGAAGAAGTAATTAAGAGGGATCACTATGAAATCAAGGGGAACGATTATGAACCAATACAGGGGGATCCAATACATGACATACGTATGCAAATAATGGTTTGATTGCACGAAATAAACAGTCCCTAGAATCTACCTTCAATGAATTCAATGAAAAATTGGCAAAAATGGGGCTAACAGTAAATAACTCCAAAACCAAGACTGTTGCTGACGGTGGCTGAACTCGCCAGACAGACACCTAAAGATGAGAGATTACAGTTTTAAAAGGTGTCAGAATTTAAATACCTTGGATTTTTTAAACTGATTGGTACAATACAACCGGGATATAAAAGCAAAGATAGAAGCCATTTTTTATTGGATTTCTTGTTATAGTGAGTTTCTCTATGTTTCAACTATGTTACTCATAGTTTCTCTATGTGTGATATAACAGATTTGTGCGCGTGGTAAGTTATTTGTGTAATAAAGTTTGAATATTACTTTTAAGTGTTGCCAGCATCATTTTAGTGATGGAAGCATGGAACCCATAACAATACCTAGATTGAAAAATTAATAGCTTTGATTTTTTTTTCAAATTAACGATTTTAAAAACATTTTTACTCCAACTATAGTTTAAACTCATAATTGGAACCAAATGAAATGAGGTACCTTTTTCAATTAGACTGTGTTGCATTTGCCTGTTTGTCAGTCTGTTTGTAACGCATTTCGTAGTATAAAAGACATAATGACGTATCTCCAAAATTGACGATTTTGAGGTTTTGATGGTTTCTTATTAAGTTTTTCATGCTCTTTCCATTGGTCTTAACGGTGTATCTGTATCTATTTCCATTCAAGACATAGTGTGTGGCGTATCTTACATTTTCACTTCACTCCACAAGATTCATAATGACTTACCTTCATTTACGTCAGTATGTTTTGTTATAACATCCCCTTCCTACTGCATCATGTCAACAACACATAGTGTAGTCAACGTGACGTAAGTCAAGTTCCGTCACTTTGTCTTCACATGAGAGATTGTTATTGAACATTTAGTGTATGTTGTATCTTAATTTAATCTATAGAATGTGAATTCAAGACTGCATTTTCAACATGATTGTTCAAGTTGAGATTTTTGAGTAGATGAATGGTCATGCTCAGAAATGTTATTCCATTGTGGTTTTCATTGTATTAACCCATGCCTAAGTAGTTCTGCACTCAATGGATTACTGGAGATCTGACTTCCAACCTCTAATTACTCTAACATTAATCTCTAATATTAATTTGTCAAATGCAGTTCAAGTTTTCACAGTAGTTTCTAGTATATTCAGTGTATCTTCGGCCTTCAGCTGCCTGATATTCAATTTGGGAAATGATGAGCCAAGGAAAACGTGGCCGAAAAAACAAGTAAGTATTTTTCCAAATCAATATGGAATAGCATAACTCTGTATATTCTAGTGATATGATATGACACTACGTTTGATAAGATAACTTTACTTTTTTCAGACATTCCAAAGTACAGTATGGTACCATAGCAGCACTTATTCAAATGTATTTTTGAATAGTTATAAATTATATTGCTTTGAAATAAGTGCTGCTATGGTACAATACTGTACTTTGGAATGTCTGAAAAAAATTGTAGGAACTAGGAGAATTTCAACTCATGAATAAAAGTTGAGTGAAGATGTGTTCATTCAGACATTTGGGATGGAGCAAAAAAAACTCAACGATGTATCAATGACTCTAGACTCTAGACGCGAGGTTATTTATATTGGAAATTTTATCGCCTCTTTGATAGTCAAGTAATGAGAATAAGGAAATAGAAATGGCTTGTTGTTGGATGTGGGAAAAATGGAGAGAAAAGGCAAAGTAACAGGAAAAACATTGGAAGTATACTATTTCAGAATTGGCAAAGTGAGATTTCTGTATAACCAGTGAAAGTTACGTGAGCTACTGATGTGAATACTTAACGAACGAATTCCATTTATTGCTGAAATTGTATTCTCAATTGAAAATTTTTATCATATCGATTTTGAAGTTTCTAGAAAAAATCAGATATGAGATACCACAGTGAGTTATAAACAAAACGATTCACCTCAAACTCGAATACTCTACTTTGATCATTCATCCCTAATGCATTCGAACATTGAATGCAATAATTCATCTTGACCGAAACGGGGAGTCAAGTGTAAGAATTCCATGATTAACGAATTTATCACCATTGACTAATCACTATGACTAATAGAACGGTATTATATTTGAGAGGCAGAGAAGAACGAAGGAGAACTAGAAAATTCAAAGATCTCGAATCCGCAATTCTTATTAAAGTGAAGGGAGCATCGGCTCATTTTTGAGTGATCTATGAGTATAATAGAGTACTTAAGCGGAAACAGAGATTTGAAATATGATAAAACTTGAAAATTTTAGCCATGATAAATTTAAACGGGGCATTTTTAACAAACCGAACCACTGACTGCTCCATGGTATGCAGGTCTATGTGAGCTGAATATAGTAGCAGACCTCAAATGCCGGACTGTCACGGGAGTCATTAATCGTGAAGCGGTCGCGTTCAGGCCTTAATCAGAAGGTAAGAGCAGACGCAATTAGCACCTTTGATGCGTGAGCAGAGCAGGGTCGATAAAGGGACCTGATGCCTCCACCTGATCATCTGCAATAAACGGCCTCATGAAATCCTGGTCAATTTTAAAGTGCTTTGCAAACAGATTCGCTAAATAGAACTCCCGAAGCGCGTCATGATGATGAACTTCATCATATTAACCACCACTTGCTATGTTGATTGCAAACCATATCGACATTGATCAACGTGAATTGTCCGATATGAAATATTTCATGAAGTTTCAATTGTATATAAGTGAATATAACTAGTTAAATAAGCAAATAAAATAAATTAAATTCATTGATTGAAGCTGATCTAGAAATGTGAATGGGTTCATATTAGATTGACCTTGATGGAAAACGGATCAATCTGAAAATGTTATTGTTTGAAACAAGAAAGTTTTGCTTTCATTCTCCTGGTTTGAACCGTTTGAAAATTTTTATTTGCATCGAAAATCGTTCATTAACCTGAGTTGCTACGTTTCAAATTTATACTGTGAATAAATGATTTATGGTTCTGAACAAAGAAAATTCGAGGCTATGAAGTCAAGTTGTCATCACTTGAGAAATTTCCAGAATAATGGATATGAAGCAAAGAATGAAATCAACATTCAGATCCAATATTATATTGGATTAGACATGAAATATTTTTTGTATCGAAATCCTTCAAATCTCCATCTCCATAGTTACGTAAGAGCTTCTCAGCTTGAAATTTGAGAGCTTTTACTCATGTTTTTGAGGCGGGTCAACGTGTGGAGCTGTTGATGAAAATGTAGATTCTTTAGATTGGCCTTAGATTCTAAAGATTCTTTTTGAGCTTCGCCTTCCAATAGATCCTCATCATTCATGTAGGCTGTGGTAGTCAGTGGCGGATCCAAGGGGGGGCAAAGGGGGCAATTGCCCCCCCCCCCGAGATCCAAGAGAAAAAGAAAAAACGGCATAAATCTAATAGAAACTAGGACGAAATTATGTAAGCAACAAAAATTGGCTGTTTCCAATTTTGTCTCTTCTTACTTTTACTTTTTCTCTTCTTATCTAGATAATAGATGTCAATCAGTTAGAGTGAGTACAGGACATGGCACCTATACCACATCTGAATGGAGAAGGGTTACTTGCGGAGTGCCACAGGGATCAATTTTAGGCCCAGTTTTGTTTAAACTTTTTAAATGACCTACCATTCAACATAAACTCCAAACTAATTTTATATGCTGACACTAATGTTCTGGTTAAGGGCAAAGATAATGCAACCGTCCTCTTGAAAGCTCTAGAAATTTTTAAGCAGCTCACCGATTGGTTTCATAGCAACAAACTGAAGCTGAATGTCAAAAAGACTAATTTTATTAAATTTTCAATGATAAACAATGAATTCAATCATACATTAATGCTATATTCTGGTATGGAATGCCATTTGACAATGGGAACTAAGTTTTTGGGTCTGGAGCTGCAGTCAAATTTAAAATGGGATTATGAAATTAAAAGCCTTAGGAAAAAGTTATCCCTTGCGGTTTTTGCTTTGAAGACTTTGAGAAATGTTTCGAACAAAAAAAAAACAGCCTTAGCGGTCTATCATGGGTATTTTATGTCCCAGGTTCGTTATGGTGTGATATTCTGGGGTGGTAGCGAGGGAAATATCAATGCAATATTCAGATTGCAGAAGAAAGCGTTGCGAATAATTGTAGGATTAAGTGCAAGGCAGTCATGTCGACCGATTTTCAGAAAATTAGGACTGCTTACAATGCCGGCACTGTATTTTTTTAGATTGCCTTGTATTCGCATAAGAACCAGAGTAATTATGAAAATAATATAATCGCTCGCCCATACAACACAAGACATGGAGAGTCAACACTTCGGTACCCCATGCATAGGCTGACTCTGATCGAGAAGGCGCCACACTATTCGGGAAAAAAGATTTTAAATTGTTTGCCCAAAGTTTTAAAAGGTTACGGTCAAGACAAATTCGTGAAGGAACTCAGGAAGTTGCTTATTGATGCCTGTCCTTACTCTCTGGCTGAATGATATGGGGTTTTTCGGAGACAAAATGTTGAATAGAATCTGTTTTCTAATATGTTTTTATAGATGAACGAACGCTTGATGAATGGCTGATGAATTCGTTTAGTTGAAGTGAATTGACGTGTCACATGCTGTGCGAGCCTAGCTCGATAGATGCAGCTTAACGTGACTATTAACAAATTTATTTTTATTTTATTTATTTATTTGTGTAAAGCCATCCATGTTACTTGTGCAGAGGGAATTCTTTAATGTCGTGTTCTAGATATTAAAGAACATGGGTTCTTTAACCCGCTAGTACGCGGGTACTTCAAGCTCTGGAGACGGTGTTGAGCTGTTGAGTGTTCCGACCGAATATTATTCCGACTGCACCCACTAAAATGGTTGTGCGCCACACGCGCATTCTAGCGGCGGCTCATATTTTATTGAATCATTACCTTATTCATATTTTTATAACTTATCTAAAAAAATGTGCTCAATAATTATTTAGTAAATTGGATGAGAACTCATTTGAAATTTGATACATAACAACTTGAAAACTTAATTTATAAGAAAAAATAGACATAAATAGATGTCAGGTAAAACGGTAAGGAATGCAAATTACCAATACAAATACAATTTTTTACATACATATTGATAAAACAGTGCTATCCATGACAGTATTATGAGGGGCACTAAAAACTCTGTCAAAATACACCATTTTCTATTGAAAAATCCAAAAAATTTCTGGGGTGGCCCCCGGACCACCCCCTTTGGTTGGGGGATATTCCATAACCCCCAAACCCCCCGGTGTTTGCCCCCCCCCCGAAATCACCTCCTGGATCCGCTACTGGTGGTAGTTATTAGAAGTTCTCAAGGAAGTATAGCTTCGAAGGATGAGTAGGTAGACAAAAATGGTGGATTTCGTTTTCGAATTGAGATATGTTTTTATTCCCTCGGAGAACATTACTGGTAGGTATGAGGAAAACCTTGACTGTTAATAACAAGGAAAACAAAATTACAAGGATAACCTTGACTGTTAATATCGTAGGAAGGCGCCTGGTTTACCAGAACTAGTAAATAAATTTCATAATCTCATCATTTGAATCAGGTGAAATTTTTTTTTTTAGAAGCGAAGACCATCTTATAAAAACTCTTTTTTAAATTTGAGCAGTATAACTTGCATCACTGATCCTTACTCAACTAGTAGGCTTTATTGACGATAAGTGAGATAGTTCACGATTGCTAATAGGAGCAGAGGCTCACTCAAGGGGGGTGCTTTAAGTGCTCTAGCACCCCCCCTGAAGCCAATTTATATACAAAGATTTAGATAAAATACTTATTTGGAAAACTTATAGTTTTGAAGAAAATAGAAAGTAAAGTAATTCTCAACTTTAATTGAAAGTTAAAAATATGTTCTCTAATCAGATTCACGAATTCAGTACTGTTCAAACTGAATATAGTTCGTATTATACCAGCCAGGACCCAATCATCAAGCTGCAAAAAGCATTTGTTAGATTGATGACGGGCAGCAACTTTGATGAGCATACCTTCCCAATTTTCTGCCATCTTAAAATTCCACCAGTGAGATTCATGTATGTTTTCAAGGTGCTGTCTGTTTTCTTTCAAATTAGTGGAAATAGAGGTGTAACAATTGATTATTGTAATCTTGCTACTCCCAGTCGTCCAACTAGGCTGGCTGCGGGTTTGAGTGTCAGGTGCCCGAGACCCAATTGCACTCTCTTCCGCAAGACGTTTATATTCTTGGCACCTAGGTTCTACAACGTTCTGCCCCTTAGTCTAAAGCAGACAATAGGAACACCGTGTTGTCGATGTTTTTTGAGAAGGAAACTTAAGGCTTGGCTGTTAACTCTTTCCCCTGAATATGTAGAAGGCTTGTTTCAAGTGCTTGGTTGAGTAGTCTACATCATACAATATAATATGATACAAATTATTAATTTGAAATTTCACATGATTAATTTTTCCTTTAAAAACCTTGTAATTTATCCTTTTTTCATTTTTTTCTGATCTCTGATGATTCGTTTCCATCCGACTCCCTCCAGCGGTCCACAAGTACTTATATCTTGTGTGCTGGACTGTACTTTCTCAAGATACTTATTATTATTGTATAATTCATCTGAGTTGCAGCGTGATTTATATTATCTTGTAATTCTTATGTATTTTTATTTTTAGTTTATTTTTTTCTTTTGTATATTGGATTGACTTCTTTTGCTTTTGATTATTAGTTGCAAGTTTCTGTAATTTTTGTTGCTGTTGTTGTTCTGTTCGTATTGTAATTTTGTATCTTGAGAATAAACTTTATTATTATTATTTTATTAAGCAAGGGCGACCTCAGAGGAGGGGTCATGGGGATCAAAGTTCCCTCAATAATTTCCCTCAAAATTTGAGACTGACTGAAAAATCAACTGGAATAAATAAAATTAATCTATCCACGAGTAATAGTATTCAATTTTCATTATATGAAGTGTGCTCAAAGCTCATATAATAAATAATAAACTATTTTAAAATAAAATTTGATAGGAAATTGCAAAATTTCTGTACAATATACAGCCTGCACTTCCAAGATTGTCACTATACAGTGACATACAATCTTCTGAATTGGCTTCAGATTGAAGAATTCAGTATTGTTCAAGTGAAGGCTTGCTATCCTTATTAATCGCAACATCCCAGAGCAGTTGCTAATGACACCATCGAAGAAAACAGACTGAGTGGAATGGCAAGTTTAAATATCCATAGAGAAATGGATATTGACTGAATGGTTAATCTGGATCAGGTTATCAAAAGCTAAAGATTCAGAAAATTGAATTTCGTTTTGTGAAAATTTTACAAAGCTTTCACGACAATCTTCACATTGCAGCAATGTAAGTTATTTTTTAATACATGCATGCATGGAAATAATTCATAATTCGTACAATTTAACATTTACTTATCAAGCTGGCTTTTTTTATCGTATTAATCAGTTCTGTTTTAACTTAAAACATGCCAAAAAACGCAAATAGCTTCGTTTCGAGGGAATTTTTTTAAAGCATTTCTGAGGGAGTTGGACTCAATGGGAATACTTAATAATGGAGTGTCTGACAAACTACCTCCAGCACCCAATTGCAGCTACAAGGGTGTGCTATAATTGCAGTGCTACAAGGGTGAAGCACTTTGCATTAACTGCAAGTATGAATTCTTTTTCGAGAAAGGGTCTCGCCACCAATAAAGTCCATACACTTTTTACTATTAATTTGAACTTCGAAATTGGTCACATGATTCTCCTTCTTTGGTGGGGAAGGGGGGAAACACACTGACAACTCCAATAGTTTTTACTTCCAGCGTTCCCCCCCCCCTGGGTCATTTCTGGGTGACCACTGAATAGGAGTACGAGTTACTGGATTTCTTTTATTTCAAATCCTACCTGAATTATACTGTTAATGGAGTTTCTGAATTCCTGCTAGATCAGATTCTACTTACTATTGAATTTGAAACCTTCATTCCAGTGAATAGTATGTTTCACTCAAAGCTAATGAGACTCATCAGCTCCATACTGCCGACATCCAAATTAGAAGCTAGATCAAATATAGAGAAAGTTGACCAACAAAATTTCGCCTATCACTAGAGTCTTAGAATCTAACTACTTTAGCGTTAACACCGATACCAACCTAAATACTCTATATATCGGCCTGCTCCACAGTATCTTCCTTTTGAAGCAGGCTAATGCATAGAACATTCAGGTTAGCATTAGCTTTATCGTTGGCATAGTTCCCCCCTGAATCTCTAATTACGTTATGATAGAATGTTAAAGAAAGTTTACTTCCTTATTAGATCATTACATCCCTTTTGTTGCTTTGCGTACTGGATACTTGGATTTCCTCTGTGACTCTACAAAATAGATAAATACCCTTCCACAGTGCTGCAGACTACAAAAGTGTCGACATTCTCGAAGATAGTGCTGCAGGCTACAGATGTTTTACTATTGAGGAGTGAGAAAAAATACTCAATCTTGGAGAAAGATGTCGGAGTGATGATATTCAAATAAAGACATTTTAGTACTCGTTGCATAAACAAAATATTTGACCATTTTTTGTTTTCTTCTATTGTGAGACTAAATGAATTAGAATATTTTGTTTTCGAAAAATCAACAAAATTCGATTGATTAGTAAATTCAGATGATCAGTTGATAGGCTGTTGTGAGTAATGAGCATCATTTTACTTTTCAGGATATTAAGAAAATTGAAAGACGTAATGCGCAGATACAGGATTCTGAGCACGCGCGTGCAACCATTGACGCTTGGAAAACTTTGTTGACCGATAAGGGTCGAAGCTCCCTCTAGTCTGACGCGAAACCCCGTTCACTCCAGTCACTGGAGTGCTCTTTAAGACTCCCGCAAGCCAAATCACGTCCTTTACGCGACTGGGTATTCTTGGCGGGAATGCCGCGGAAAGAAATCGCGGGAATTTCATTCCACAACGTTTGTGTCACGTTTTACGTGAGAGTTCAGGCTTCGCTTAAGAACATCTAGAAAAAAGTCAAAAAGAAGAAAAAGTATTTTTTAATGCGATGCTGTCTGTCACAAACTTGATCTTAACTGTTGTTTGTACTGTTCTACTCACCCTAGATTTTGGTTGCAACGCTTTGCCATCCAGAGGTGAGTTGAAGTGGATTTTCACAAAGTTTCTCCAGTGCATGAGATAGGCTATTAAGAGTGCATGAGACACGTTTCAAAATAGTTTGTAGTGGGGTATCACGAGAATTCAATGTGCTCCATAAAAAATTTTCCTTTCATCAAAATAAACGAAAAAGTTATGAGCATTGAAGAAACAAAAATTGTTGAAATTAGCAGCTATCTCTACGTAATTCATAGAATTTGTTCCAGGGGAAATCTCCCTTTCTTAATCAGCACATTTCTTCAATCAAAATGAAGAAGGAAGCTAATATAAACATAAGTCTGGAAGTGCTTTATTATAGAAATGGAAATGACGAGACTAAACATGTATCCCTATCAATCCACTCATTGAAAAATTGGTGTACCTTTAATTTGGTCCAATTTTATGCAAATTCAGTTGGAAAATTGAATTAAACCTGTTATAATTCTTCAACTACGGTAATATTGTCAACATACTCACCAAATTTTGCAGTAGTGGCATAAAGCACGCTTTATCAAGCTTGATGTGGATTAACTTGGTTGATTCTTGATTTTGACAATAAATAAATAATAGTCAGCAATAGTCAGCAGGCGTTTTTCCCTCACAGAAATTGTAAAACAAGATGGATGAGATATTATATGCATGTATAGTTCAGTGTTATAATGTTTTTGATGTGTATTGATAATGTTGTCACATTCAATTTAAAAAAAACTATAAGTAATACTGCCTATTAATTTAGACTGTTACCCCGATCCTAATTACTAACGCAGAGCTTCTTTTACAATGAATGTGGTCATTATGAATTACAGAGCAAAGCATAACTAGCAGAAACCAGCAATACAAAGACATAAGAATAACATGACATAAGAATTGACCACGAGTCAAGCTCGGGGGGACCCAGTTCTTCTGAGTAGACGATTAAAACTGTCCGGTAATAGTTCTAGCATTACAGAATTATAGACCCACATACAAAGAAACAATATATCAAGACTTATTAGTACAACATCAATACATTTTCTAAAAATGAAGCGGGATACTGAATAGGCTGAACTATAGTTAACATGAGTACACGTACTGTAGGTGTAACCATCGATATCTACACTACTACAACTATACTACTAGTAGTAGTAGTATAGAGATCGATGGGTGTAACACAATTAATACGTATAGGTATACGCACGCTAACAACACTACACCTAGGAGTCGATAATGAAGAATGTGGTCAATATTGAGAATAATAATAATGTAGACGTTCTCATTGTTTACATGTGTACTGTATTCAGCACAGATGAGGGAGAAAAAGGGCCACAAGAAGAAGGGGGTAAAAGCATGTGGAAAAGGTATACAAGTGTCCGGGAACGTAAATTCAAGAAGAATTCGGGAGCCACATTTCCCGAATTGAGGTCTTGAACAAGGCGTGGGGACCTGGGGACCTCTGATGGCCCCTTGGAGCGTGGAGGCCCTCAGACGCCACATACATTTCGGGCCTGTTAATACCCCCGCTACTGTAATCATTTGAAATAAAAATCTAAGTAAGTTACAACTAGAACATTCCAAATTTGAACGTTCCTGAACTGAAAATATGTATTGAGTAGATTATGAGCTTATAAAAAATAAGGGTCTAACATTTTTTTTGCCCCCCAAACATGGACTTGGATGAAGCCGACAAAGAATATTTGTAAGTTTCCCCCGGCGACAAGAAGTATGTGTGTGGCCCAGACTCATATTACACTGCACTAGATACAAGGTGTTGCACTGTACACTGAATGACATGACTAAAGTTCGGAACACATGAGCAGACCTATATTCAGAAAGCACATCGGAGTTCACGTGTTATATGAAAGTCTATATTTGAGAACGTGGTCTTGTAATTTATTCGCATGGCCTTGTTTGTGGTGTCAAGAATGTCGAAAGCCACAATATTCACTTCTCAATTTATCAAAATCTACAGCCAAAACTGTTAGGAGCTCTAAATAGAGATAATTCATTATTAATTCTGTTCGCTTGGAGATGTAGATTACCCCTGCTGCCACATGAAAGAGGAAATTCTACGCCTGACATCTTGTACCCCATAAAACACCAAAATACAGAGTATTGCCGAGTTGATCAGAAAGACTATAGCATTTACAATGGATTGAGACAATCCTGTAAAACTGTACGAATAAATGTTATATAAAAGATCAAATAATTGGGAGAATCTAATGAAGTTCAATCAAACTTCTCTACAAAAACGTTCAAATAACAAAATATTTTACAAAAAAATTATGCTGACCCTTCACATTGCAACCATCTCAAAACCACTCCATTGACCATTGAGACCTTGCTAATACAACTTTTCATTAAGGATATGCGCAGAGGTTTTAGCCATAGTATTTGTTTGAAGTTTCGTATAATGGATGTTATTAAATTATTAGAATGTTATTTATTACCATAAACAGGAAATTCTCCTGTCATTCATTTTGTAAAGTAATGTGGGCTTGAAGGAGAAATCGCTTGATTATGTGAGGTGGGATTGATCTCTTCTACAAAGCATTTTAAACTTTTGGTATTTTTCTTTGTAACTAGAAGACACTTTGAGGAATAAAATGACAATACAATTATTCATAATAGAACATTTCGCTCTCTTCGATATGAATTTTTGAAAAATAATTTCAAGATTTCAAGAAAGTTTTGAAAAATAATTTCAAGATTTCAAGAAATTTTTCCTATGAAAACTGAATGGTTGATCACATGAAAAATATGTTATTCTATTTGTTATGGTTTCGTTAAGTCATAAGAATTTTACCAAAATTTTCAAATCACAGGAGAGATTAATTGCCCCCAAAAACCGAAGAAGCCCAACTTTCAGCTCCCATATTTCAGAAAATAATTTTAGAAAAAAGTTTTCCCCATACCTTAATAATATGCATTACACAAAACTTGAAACAAAAATTGGACCAATACCCAATCCCAGCCTTCATTAATAGCTCTCTAGAGTTTTTTGCCTGGATAATCCATAATCGATGTTTTTACGCAACAATTTAGCTGTATCTTAAATGGTCACTAGCGAATTGATGGTAATGAATACTGGTTTATGAATAATTTTTATTATCTCCATCTCCAGCCATCACTGTATAAGATTAAAAATTAAATAAGAAGTTTGTTGAATAGCCAGCCAGTCCAGTATAATGTCCAGTTCAATGGAATAGTAGGCCCCAATAACATAATTGGGTACAATGATTAAGCAATTGAACATTTCATACATTTAATACTGTATTTGTATTGATAATGAACAGATGATTATTGGAAGTGAAAGGCTGAACATCTACGATAGTTCCATGAGTTATATAATTAACCGAGTGAAGAGAGTTCTCTGTTCCAAGACAACCGTTTCACATTCGTCTGTCCATCTGTATGTCTGTCAGTCTGTCAATCTGTTTGTTTCTAATGCATTAAGGACTGAACGCAAAAACCAAATTCTATGAAATTTTGCATGGATCTTCATTCAAGAATTTTCTTTCACATTAAAAGGATTTTTAAAAGAACGAAAAAGAAATATACTCAGGCCTTCTCCTAAAGGAAACATATCATTATAACTATTCGTAGGTAGAAACGAGTTCTGCACAGCAAGTTATACCTATCAATAGTTATACTGCAGTTCACAAAAAATGGATATTCACAACAATAACATTATCATATTTAAAACTAGCTGGCCCGACGCGCGTTGCTGCTATCTCATAAAAAATTCTCCTTTATTTTATTATTCGCCACCTTCCACTGAGATCTGAGATTGCATTTCAAATTTCAATCTTCAAGGACTATTAGGGAAAAAGTTAGTCCTAGGGCTCTTCCAGCCGATCATAGTTACCTTCAGTTTGCCGGTCCTCCGTTGTTTTCTTAATCACCACCTCTGAATGAAGAAACATTTTAAATTTAAACCTACGACTATAAGGATAGAAGCTAGGTATTTGATTTTATTATTCGCCACCTCCCTCTGGGGTTTCATTTCATATTTCTAGCTGCATTGGTGATGTCATCAACCTGGCATAATTACATTTCATCATACCTAGTCATATGTTTCCTACATACTGCAAGGCTCCGACTACACGGTACATGCAAAGTCTTTACATTTCAGACAGCGTAAATAACGCCGCTAAGGGCCCACCACAAGATTAAAAATGTTGACTTCTATTAGCTGTTCCTATAAGGATAGATTTCTCCTTTTTGTATCCTTCAGTGAGGACTTTCGAACTCCCAAACTCCACAGGAACCATCTCGGGACTATTCTACAATGTGCCTGAAAATTTCATAAAAATCGGTTCAGCGGTTCCGGAGTCTATAGGGAATATACAAACATACATGAATCGCTTATTCATGAAAGGCCTCTTGTCACTTCAAGTGAATTTTTCACCAGCTAAAAAAATGTTTCTAAAATTGATCCATTATTGATAATGACAGTGTTTTCAATTTTCAGTATAACTTGCACCCCAATCATACACATATGTCCTACTCACAGAATTTTAAATCTACCTTTCTCATAATTATGAACAATTTAATACTGACATGAGGCCTTTCACAAATTAATGTGTGACAGAAGGCCTTTCAAAAATAAAGCTCAACTGTTCATTATAATAAGAAGAGTATTATGGATAAAATATACATCAATTTTGTTGACTAATTACTTCTTTAATGATATTATATTATATTAATAATCACAAGTTAATTATATTGATTACATTTACGAATAAATTAAACATTGGAAAATATTTTTTTTTTCTCATTATTACCTTAATCAAGCCTTTCTTTGTTGGCCAATTCAGTAGATTGTTATAGAATTGTTTGAATTCATCTGGAATGTATTGACATGTTTTTTTTATATCATTCAGTTTTTCCTCATTTATTGGTATCTCAGTATCATACGCTTCTGTTGTGGGCAATGATATAGCAGCAGACCGATTGATGATCAAATTAAAATGTCTCTCATTGATTCCATTAATAAACTCTGACACAGCAATGCATCCTCTATTAGAATGTTCACAAACAAATTCGTGGTATTTTGTTAGAGTTAAGTACTCCCTTTTACCTTTTTTGATTCTCTGGCTTTCCATGGAAGCTGTACATTTCTTATAATATGAAGGCCACCAACTAAAAAAGTCTTTGATATCTTTGGTACTGTCAGGGCGCATTCTCTGAACCCCATAATAATAAAAGAAATAGTAGCAAAAATTAATTCAGTATAATTTATTGTTGGAAACTTGTACAAACCATGAGCAAAAGAACCATATGTTCAAAAGAACCACTCAGTGTTTACATTTATTGAAACTAGGTTATAGTACTATGTATGGCTGTCAGCTGTGACTGACATTTTTCGCGCCAAATTCAGCCTAGCCTAGAGCCGGCTAATAAATAAAAACTTATAATTTGCCATTAAATAAAATTATTATTTGTAATAAGGACCGCTCACAACACCTAGCCCTTCCACAAATTGGTGGATTTAAGCATTCCTATTTATTTTCTGAATTTAACCCATTACATAGGGGTGTGTTGTCCTGAATCACCGAGTTGGGGCAGTATATCTCTATGGCCTGGGAAGCTGCATAGAAAAAAGAAATTGAACAGCACTTGCTGAAAAAATCCTGCCCGAGGACATCGAACTCCTGTCGAGTCCCAAATAAGCTAATTCTTCTAGTCAATTTTAATGTTCTAAATTTCTTTCAAGTTACCAGTTTTTGTGTTAAATGTCCCTGTAAGATGGAATCTACTTTTTAGAAAAAAAAAATTAATGTGATACGCCGATATTACGAGAACTCCGCCAAATAACGACCACGAGAGGCAGCCTAATCCAATTCAAGTTACCAAAGGACTGAATCAAGTAGAAAAAAACCACTCATCGCCTGGAACACGTGAGTCTAACATTATTAAATATAAATTGGCCAATTTAAAGTGGAAAAGTGCTTCGAAAAAATGTATTAGACACAACGATTTCCACGACCTCATGGTGAAATAAATTTTATATCAGGGTGTAAAGATTTCATCTTGCTTTAAATCTTGGATCGGCTCAACAAAATTATCATTTATCAATTCATAAACTTTCAAAAATACCTTCAGAAAAAATAATCCTGAAAAAAAAGGACTTTAACTTTGTTTTTCTATTCTAATCTCTTGCATGGGATATTTGTTCTTAATTTTAATAAATTTCACAATATCGTCATTTAAATCTGTGCCTGATTGCATTTTCCTGCTCGACCATTGGTATTGGTTAGTGATTAGTTTTATCATTTTCTCACTGAGGGTGATCTTTGTCGAGGGTTATACTACACCATATATTCTATATGGTATTGGGTCGCTGGTGTCGTCGGTGAGACATACGGCTGCTTGAGAATATATTGGTGAATTTTTTGAGAGACCAAATTCGACAGAGATCAACTCCCTCAGTGAAATTTATAGCAATACCAAGCATAGCAGCGGTCATCAACATACTAGGTATAGGGATTCGACAACTTACAACGGTTGATTCCTGGATATCCTACCTGAAATAAATATTTCAGGGAAGATTGAAAGGACTTTTCCGTTTTTCATTGTGGGATTGCCTCATCACCCTCACAATCATCCCGGAGCTGAATGAGAGCCTAATACCTGAGTAATTCTGGCAGCAAGGACAATAATTAATTATATTTCAGGTGATTGTAGAGGGAGGTGGAAGTAGTTCCCACAGTACCTACACACTTCACCTTGAATTTATTGTTCTGTGAAGATGACAAAATTGATTCCTCAATTTCTGTGTCTGTATAGTACCTATCATGTTTACGAAGTGTACACTTGACCAATCCAAATGACCTATCACATGGGAGGTAAGAATGTCCCCTAACTGGAAGCCTATACACTACTTTCTTGAATCGTCCAGAATTGGTAAGAGCCATAATCAATCTTAAGATGGCATGGTTTTTATTCTGACCTGTACAGTTATCACTGTACAGGTATAATTCATCAACATGATCTGGAATTGAATCAATAAAGTCCATCAAAAAAGAGGAAACTTCATTACACCCTTTTTGAGCAATACCCTCATGATACAAATAAAATGTTGTTAAATCAGTTTTTCCATCATGAATAGCAAAGGGATGTACTGAAAGTTTTCGCAGGTAAAATATTTCCTGTACTGGTATGCACGGTAGACTGATATTTTGCATATAATCAAAGCATAAAATAGTTGCATTCGATTTAATCTGGCAATATTCCATGGTCTCCCTTAATGATTTATGAAATTTATTGCTCCGTCTTTTATGTACAATGAGCTGTGCAGAAGCAACTTTTTTGGCAGTCTCATTGAGCTGTGGACTCCTTATTCTGGTCATGAGCTCTTCACATTCACAGCATGTATCAATTTGGGGTCTTCCAAATCGATAATTGAAATGTTCTTTAAAAATGTTATAATAAAAGCTATATTTTACATCACTATCAACATGTCTTTTTAAAAAAAGGGAATGCATTTTTTTCACATCCAATTTGGCATCCAGATAATTAACCTCTTTTGATGAATAGTGGCTTTGTTTCACAGGAAATGATTTAATGTGATCTTTAATTTGTTCAACATAATCTATTGGAAAAGTTTTTCGGTTCTGCTGCTGACCTCTCAAGTCTTTGGGAGTATTACCTTTTAATAGTATATCTTTCAGTCTTCTTACACGCTTCTCTCCCAAGGAGTATAAACTAAGATATGCTTTACGACAAACTGGTATTCTCCTTTCTCTAGACAGTACATGAAATTTAAATGAACTAGCATGTTGTACAGAGTGACTTGGAAGAAGTTCTTTATCGTCCATTTCATTGGGATTGTCAACATCATCTCCACTGTGGTCCGCATTGAGTGTAATAACCTCGATCTTCTCTGTTTCACAGGAGTGGCCTCAATCAGTGATTGTAGAAATAAATCCTGTTCATCTTTGGTATTGGACTGACGAGATCTCTCAAGAATAGCAATTTGCTCTTCTTTTGAAAATTTATCAAAACATTTCATCTGGCACCTACAAAAAAGAAAAAAATAGGGTATCAGATCAACTGATTTTAAAAGAAAACCTAGGGGTCTTTTGAGGACAGCAGCAGAACTTCAAAACTTGTTATATAATGATAATAACAGTATAATTGGAAGGGTATTGCTTTGAAAATTTCTGAAACATAACCTCATTAAGCCTAACCTATTATCAAGCTAGATTTCATCTACAATTCTTTGTGACTTATACATAATGTAAATAGAATAAATAGAATTACTATTGTAACTTACGAGCATGGTAATCCAAAGTGCGTTCATCAACAAATTTTCCAGAATGACTTCGATATTTTTTTCCTTCCAGACGTGCTTTTTTGATCACATTCACTTTATACTTTGTAGGATTGCATGTCCCCTTCTTACGTTTTTCACCTTCCCCCACATTCACCTCCACAGAACTACTGTCACTCTCTGACATTATTTAAACAAAATGATTTAAATTAAAATTTTTATAAATAATTGCGAATGTCTCTAAACGGTCTTCAATACTTCAACGGTTAACATAACCTAGTCACAGACACATTGCCACACACAACAGAACAGCTGCTTACGTTTACTGTTGTGCACGTTCGTGTGTTTTGGTTTTGTAGAGCCTCTTGTCAGTGACAAGAGACCTTTCATAAATATACTCATTCCAGACAGCTGCTCAAGACAGCTACACAACAGAACAGCTGCTTACGTTTACTGTTGTGCACGTTCGTGTGTTTTGGTTTTGTAGAGCCTCTTGTCAGTGACAAGAGACCTTTCATAAATATACTCATTCCAGACATATATTACTATGTGTTCAGCCACGAGACAAGAGTCCTTTCATAGATGAACGATGAGTCTTTGTATTGAGAATTGATTTCTGATGATTTTTAAAAATGGCTGGAAATGTGACATGAGGCCTTTCATAAATAAGCGATTCACATACATACAGACAGACATTCATTTTTATATATATACTAGCTGGCTCGACACGCGTTGCTGCGTTCTCATAAAAATTCTCCTTGATTTTATTATTCGCCACCTCCCGCTGAGGTTACATTTCAAATTAGGAAAGAAGTTAGTCCTAGGGCTCTTCCAGCTGATCATAGAGGCTTCGTTGTTTTCTTAATCACCACCTCTGAATGAAGAAACATTTCAAATTTAAACCTCCTACGACTCTATAAGGGTAGAAGCTAGTTTTTTATTTTATTATTCGCCACCTCCCGCTGAGGCTGCATTTCAAATTTCTAGCTAGCACTTCATTGGTTGACAGATGTCATCAACATGGCATAATTACATTTCATCATACCCAGTCGTATGTTTCCTACATATTGCAAGGCTCCGGCTGCACGGTAGCCTACATGCAAAGTGCTAAGTCTTTTGCTGTTCAAAGACAGCGTAAATAACGCCGCTAAGGGGCCTGCCATATGATTAAAAACTGTTGACTTTTATCAGCTGTTCCTTCAACATGTTTGGCCGGCAAGTTCAGTAGGTTAGGTCTATAAAATGGATCAATTAATAATAATTATTAGCTCTTCTATTGAAATTTATGGTCAGAAACCATCCTCAATATTCACACAACATATTCCCAAAGTTTCATGCTAATCTGTCAAGTGGTTTTGAAGTCTATAGGGAACATACATACATACATACATACATACATACATACAGACAGACATTCATTTTTATATATATAGATAGATGAGCCTCGCCATCATATGCAATTATTGGAAACAGATAAAAAGATAGCCCTTAGGCCTTGTTGTTCATCTGGTTGAGCCTTCATTTATACGGAATAACAAATTTATTGAAGAGAACATATTTATTAATAACATATTTGTTGAAGAGAAAAATCAATTTCAAATATGCCATTCAAGTATGGTAATAAAATATTAACAAGTAAATGATATTTATGCTCAATTAATTAATATTGCTCCATAAATTTATCCATCATACATGTGAAATGTGATTTTAGCAATCAGCTGTCAGATAATATGTACAAATGATTGGCTGGGTGAAATTAGAACCACAGCCGTGGTGACATGATACAGAGTGACTTTTTGTGGAATACAGACATGAAATACATCACGTGAATTGAATCAAGAGTAAGGTCTAATCCATCTCTGTGTTTCACAAAAGTTCATCCTGCGCCACATCACTCACTGAAGAATAAATTATATTTTATAATCCATATCAATTCAATGTTATATTGTGGTTTATATCGAGTTGTGCTATGCTGCATCTCAAAAAGAAGTATTCATTCATAGTTTCTATAGCCGAAATATATAAAATACATTAACTAGTAGGTCTGTGAGTAGTAGACCTCAATCGCCCAACACTGCCCAACCAAGAGGGAATGACATTTTTGTTAAAAGTTAACGAGCACTTTCTATTCAATTTTTACTGCTTTTGACATTTCAAAATAAGAAAGAATTGTTATTATTATTATTATTATAGATGATAAAAACTTCCAAAACCAATATTATTTTGTAAAGTCCAAAATTTTTGGCGCCCTCTAGAAATTACCACTTATGTATTTTTGGCAGCTCTTAACAATAATAGGCCTTAGATCATAAAAAGCAGAAATTATCCAAAAACAAGAAATTCCAATATTTGTAAAAACCTCCTTTCCATTTTCCAGAGACATTCAGATTCCCGCTGCTAACTTCAATAAAAACTATTTTTTTAAATTTTTTTAATTGAACCTGTTGAGAAGAAAAATTTCTCAATTATCACAATATTTGATTTGTTTAAATGTTCTCACCCACCCCTCTCAAATATTTCAAAGAGTAGTTTAATTTCAACCTTCTTATTATGAAGTTATCTTCCACATCTAATTGAAAAAATCAGAAATTATCCACAAAATGTGTTTTTTCATAATAATATTAATAATAATAATAATAATAATAATATAATAATAATAATAACAATAACAATAATAATAATAATAATAATAACAATAATGAATTTATATCCCTCATAAAAATAATCCATGATATGGATACCATACCATGTGATATGGTAATACTGTATTACATCCTTGAATTAAGCAAGCTCTGATAATAACCATTTTCAAGGGGTAAGAATGGTAATCCATAGATAACGTTGTGGGGATCAATTTCTAGGTTACTGGAATTACACAATCCCTAATAGGATAGGCTGTAGAATAGAACTGACAAAAACTACGTATCCAACAGTAATAATCTAGGATAGGTTGATTATATGTGATTCCATGGTGATTATAAGTCACTAGTAGGTTGCCCGATGCAATTCAATCTGGATTTTTAGAATGTGACCTAACATTTTTATGAAATTGTCTTCTTTTCCATATCATTTTTATTCTTCTCCTTCATTTTATTTTCTTTCATCATGCTGTCCACTCTCTATATTGTATTTCTCTAACATTATTATTATGGTAATTCTTGTTCTCATTCTCCTGAACTCGCTTATCTATAATGCACCTGAATTATTTTTTCTCTTGAAGCGCTAGAGTTTTTCGACAGAGGACAGCATCAAGACGTTTATTTATTTAATATTAATGAGCGAGCAATGAATTCGGGACTTAACGGAGCGTAGATATTGATAAAAATTTGATAGCTATTTGACTTTTTTAGTATGAGTAGTTCTGTAGTAGTGGTATTGAAGTTATTTATGTATTAAGAGCGTGAAGCGTGACTTTATCGCTCGAGCCAAAACAGTTACTGCGTGACGCATTGCGGAGCGCAGTAATTTTGCGAGAGCGATAAAGAAGCTTCACGCGCGAATTACATACAACATTTCTCCTACAACTGCAGTTCTGTATTCCAACACAATAAAAGCTTGTACTTAGTATCACCACTTTAGAGTGCACTTATGTCCATTGCTGAATGCGCAATTGTTAAGGTTATGAGAATTCCATGAATTTTGTGATCCACCAATAAGAAGACATGACAATCAAAACATAAACGCAAAGTAAACAGCTGGCGAGCGTAAATTACTTTATTGCTTGCTCCTCAGTAAACAGCTATTCTATGATTAGTTTTCAGCACGTTAAATAATTCTTTACGATTAGTTGTAAGAAAAATTTTAAAACAAGCATGAAATGAAAGTAAAGAACTCACAGTCAACGGATTCTAAAGGAATCTCATCGATCGTTTAATTTCATTAACTAGAGGGTAATACTGCTGTTGATTATTCATGATTGATTGAAGTGGTTTTTCTCAGGAATTACTTTCTCAACATGAAACACCATTGGATTTCCAATTTTGAATCAATAACGTTTATTCAAGTTAAATTGAAGAGGAGAATCGCTTGTTTGAAACGAGAGAGCACTTCGTCACTTCTCATTTGAACTGCTTCCAAAAAGTCTCATTTAGAAGAGCATTCTCGTATTTCAGGAATTGAATAAATAGGACTCTTATAGGACTTATTTGTTGGAGGGCTTTTTAAAAATTTCTTTCAAACAATTCAATTCTTCCCTTATTAATTATTATTCACCTCCTGGAGTGATAGACAGAAACCATTCGCTTGTTTGTTTTACTCTATCAAAAGAATATGAGCTGAAAAAATAGATTGCTGGAAAAGCGGAAAATGGGAATTTTAAACTTCTTATAAAATCACCCCAATCGTTAGACCTGAATCTCTGGAATTGTTAATGCACCAGATTGATCCATAATTGGATAGATAGATAGATATGAACTTGATATGTGGGCATTCCTATATGCATATGATCGCGTCAATAAGTTACTTCCTTAAACTACTCACTCACAAGTAAAACACAGGTAAACCACAAAAAAAACCCTGTCTGACATAGGATAAGGCTTCGTGACAAGACCACTCAACAAACTAGTCTATGTCAGAAGTGGGTACACATAGATACTCCTCTACATGATAAAAAGGATTCAAAACAGGCCATTTAGATATCTTCCCTTTGAAGTCATACAGGTTCAGATCCCTTAAATTATTTGTCAGCCTGTTAAAATAAACGGAAATAGTTAAAATCTTTATCAAGTTAACTAAGCTCAAACGGAGTGAGATTTGTTGTGTTGAAATATTTATTGTCAAAAAAACTTTATAACGAAATCATTCATATCAAACGTCTTGATTGTGATTGAAAAATGCATTTCCAGTTGAAACGCAACTTCCTAACCTGAATCTACAGAGCTGATATCTACATTAGAATCATTCCTACTCTAAATAACTGCCTATGCTACCTATTTTCATAATCATGATGATTCATTATCATGGAGTATGCTCGACAAATGAAAATTGAGACAAACATTTTTTAACGAAAGCTGTTTGAAATTTCTTCCATATTCAGGAAATATGCATAACGTCTTATCACACAATATTCTGATCAACAGTTCAATAGTTCAGCGATTTATCATCTGGTTCAATGTCAATGGCAGTGATTTATGTAATAAATTATGTTGTGTCGAACCACTACAAGAGCTCAAGAGAATTATTTAGTATCCACTGAGATATTTTCATCTCAGTTTCCTTCATCATAAACAAATTGAAAAGAGAGTGAACTCCTAATGAGTAACAGGAATAGTTGAGTTTTTCTCAGAATTCTTTTTACCAAAACACGTTTTTCAATTGCTTCCACGTCAGGGAAAACGCGATTGGAAAAGAATGATAAAGTAAGAGATTTGTAGCTCAATTATTTCCTGATACCTAACAACGGCTTCAACAGAGTATTATTTTACGTATATGCTGTCACATTTCATATGAATCTACAGTTTAGTCATTTCATCATTCTATTGGGTCGGAAAACGCTGAGAAACCGGAAACTGAGCTATCTACCCCAATTAGAAATCTCTCCCACGAGTTTTCACTGAAATAAATGCTTTTGTCTTACAGGTAGTCGTGAACCATACACAAACACATTTTACACTGGAGTTTTGCTTCCAACTAATCAACAAGTAGTATAAAGCTGTCAAAAGTGCTTTGATGTGAAAGCTCGCGTAATGGAAGTTCAACTTCGCTCCCAATCAGTGAATTTTGAGTCCTCTAAATCTCTCTATGTGTCTCTCAACCTACATCCTCTATCCCACATTCATGAGGTGCTTTATCCGTATCTTTCATCTTTGAGAAATGGATGAATTTTTCAACACATTTCTAATTTAATCCAGAAGTTTACACTACAGCACTCACACTAATCCGCAGTTGCTAAGTTATCGCTGCGGGGCTTTTGGTCTAATATCGCATCTGATATACAAAGATTCTATAATGGAGTTGTTGTTGTTATTGTCACAAGATAGCCTACCTTCTATAAAGTTGAAATTTTTCTCTAAGAACATGCATCGAATTTTGGAGCCTATAGGTAGGTCATTAGTTTGTGATTGTAGAAATTTGAATGTAGGATAGCTCTTGGTTCTATTTAAATAATAACAGTGGAAAAGTAGACGTAGCTTCATCAAAAAGTGGGCTTAAGACAGGGTCCTATTGGAATTATTCTATTGTCCGTTCATCTAGGAAGATTCTAGATTGTTGAAACTTGGTAGAAACCTATAATATGGCTTCCTTGCAGTTGAAGTAAGGTCCCTATCGGTTTTAAAATACGGGAGTCGAAAATAAAAAATGATGATGAGAAACAGAGCGACACTATAGCATCTATGTTAGCTGGCTAGCTCAAATCATAATATCACCAGCTGGTCCACTTCAAAGACAAACAAAAATTTAATGCATGAAACTAACAAGTATTGTGAGCTTGTGCTCACGTAAAGGCGCTGAAACGAGACCGTTTTCAGTTTTGATTGTGTTGGAATATTTAAATTTGAAATCGTCATTTTCGAAAAAAAATGATGATATCAGCTTTTGAAAGATTTGCGAATTATTGAGAAGGAGAAACAAAGTGTTATTGTGAGAACCATATCATATTTTAATACTGAACTGTCAATGTGCATATTATTTTGATATTATAGATGATATAATAACAGTTCAACAGTGCTTTAGCCTATCAGAACGACTGATATCCTCATATCAATTTGGGCCCTTGTATACTCCGTTGTATAGATTCATTTCCTAAGCTTGAGACAAATGTCTGAAATAGTTCTGTAGCTACGATTAACTGACAATCGATAATGTAATTTGTAATCGAATAGTATGAGCTGTAATGTGACTGATAGTCAAATTGATCAAATGGACAATTAAACAAGCCAATTACGTGACTCAAGTAGCGTTGAGTAGATGAGCTTGAGTTCAAGTGCCAGTTGATCAATTTAGCGTATTATCTCCCAAGCTACGGTATTCCTCTAACATCTTCCAGGCTGAAATATTGAAATATCGTCATTGGAATATTGATGATATGTATGTCATTATTATTCGTCATCAAAAATGTTCCAGATTCTCCATTTTTAATCATTGAGGAACGTTAATGATAAGCCTCATCAATAAATACCGATCTGTAGTGAAAACCAAATGTTCACCTTAAATGAATTCACTTTAGCAGCTCCAATAATCTAAATAATAGCTTCCTTGAATCATTACTGACCAAGATGGAAAACATTGGGTAAATATAATTCTGTTACGGGTTCTAATAGCTAAAATAAGGCTGGCAACACTAAAGTTCACACTTGCACTTTATTTCAAATTAGTCTATTTACACACCAATATTTGTTAAGTTCAATTGATAAAATAAAAACAGATCATCAAATGACAAACTAATACCTATTTTCAGTAATTATTCACAAGAATTGATAAATAAGTAATTACAGGCTAATCAATAATAAAATAAACAAGAGTCCAATCAACTGTACAAATGAATAATTAATTACAGGCTGATCAATAATTAAAGAAACAAGAGTCTAATAAACTGTACAATAATGCAGAAAGAAATTATAAAAAGAGCAACCAATCACTTACAAATACACAGTCCAATTCGTTATTTGACAGTCCCAAATAATATCACTTAACACAACGTCTTTAAACTATTAGTAAGCTGCATAAACAGTAAACACTTGTCTCTGCACTTGACACTGTTTAAAGACTGAATAAGGCACTGTTTACAACACTGGGACGAGATCTGTAATACAATCTGTCACGCGGGTTTGTAGAAAAACTAACTCACTGGTTCACGTGGACTCCTTTATATAGCTGTTGTAGTTGTATAATTCTAAGAATTGGAGGTCGCTAGACGCATCGAGAATCTTCCAGAAACATGATCTCGATCCTTCCAGAAATCTGAAGAAGTCTCGAGAAATCAATTGAGTGAGAGTGTTGCAGACTTGAAGAATAGGAGTGAGAAAGACATTTAATGAGTGAGAACGAAAGGAATAAAACTGCAGCTCTGTCTGTCCGGGAAAACAATGGAATGATTTAAATAGAACAAGTGCGTGACTAACTGCCTGTTTGCTTTCGTATCAATACAATAGAACATATTCATTAGTTCTTACGTAGCCTTATATACTGTTGCGTTCGAAGTCTTTCCTTCTTGGAATCTTTTGTGTTGAAAGTATGAGGAGTTCTCAAAAGATGATACTCCTACATACCTACTTTTATGTATCTTAACTGTATACAGCTATCTTATCTGTGTAAAGCCAAATAAGGAAGTAGAGAGCGAGAAAGTAAAGGAATGATGCACCATAATAATGAAGAGATGAACAGTGAAGTAAAATAATGATGAATCAATGTAGTAGAGAAATTAGAAGGAAAACATTTATTGAAAAATCAAGACTTGATACTGGGAAGAGCTTGCTAAAAGGTCTTGAATAAGAGCGTTCAAAGCTTTACCCGATTGGATTTACTCCATAGTTATGGGTAGTTTCCAACCTTTAAGACTTTCTTCAGAAGATTTTTGTTTTGAAAGTTGAGATCGAAGAAAATTTTTCTATAAAATTAGAAGCGAGCAATGATTGAAAGTGTGGAATAAAGGTTAACCGATCTCCATTTCTACATCACTCAATCCAAATCCCCTCATTGCTTTTGAGGAAGTGGGCTCTGTTGGTTGATCTTTTGGCTAGTACCTGGTTTAATAACAAAATTTCTCTGAAAATCCCAAAAGGTTAAATCAGAACTGTCGCATTCGAGAAAATCTTTTCCAAAAAAAAGAAGTCCTATTCCTTTAAGCGCGAGTTAGTTCTGAATTTCCTTATCAAGGAAACATCTACACTGTGGAATAGGAAATAATGGCCAGTTGCACAAACGCCAATCAACATTAAATCCCTGTTCATTCAACAAACTGATCTAAGATTAAGGTAACTTTGGTGTAGAAAATAGAATCAAAAAGTAAATTATAACTGGTAAAATTTTTACCTGCGTATTCTTGAAAACCAAACCATCTATCTATTCCCGATTAGGTGCTGTTCTCTTGCACTGCGTATACTAACTGACACATTTATCTCAAACGTCAGTTTATGTTGTTACAGCTTCCATCTCAAAAGTAATGCTGGCAACACTTTGAATTAACACTCACTCACACTTTATTTACACCAATTACTCACAACACGAACCAATCAGTTATGTCACACAAAATAAATTAATCAGAAATGAGTAAATCAATAATGTTCAGCTAATAATGAATTTGCTATATTAATGTTCCAAAATTAATCAACAACTGATGGGCCAATCAAATATTCAACAAATAACTGTCCAATATTTCAAGAAGAAACGTCTGAAAATGACAATCACAAAGCACAGGTTGTCACCGTATTACAAAGATAGCAATGAGTATTTTTACACTTGCAAAAACTGTAAAGAAAGAACGAATAATATAGACGCGTTTGTCACTAACACATTAAACGTTCATTTAACACAGTCTGTATTAACAATCACTGGATCACGGTTTGCATGAACGGAAATACGGTCTGAATAAATTCTCAGTGAAGACTTCCACACCTTCGAAGTTTTAGCAATAACTGAACTAATGTTTACAAGAACTTCCGCTTTATATAAGTTTTTAGAGATTCCAGGGAACTCTAGAGGGCTCTATATTTTTGGAGATTATTCTATGTACACAGATAAGAACATTGTGTTTAATTAGAACATTCTGGATGGATTGCAAGGCGAGGGGCGAACAGGGGGAGTAAACAAAGCATGTCAATTATTGTTCCAGCGGAAGTAGTTATTGACATGAGTGATAACTCTCTTCCTGGCATTTCATAACAATATTTTTTTATTAAACCATAAATTAGTATCGGTGATCAGTTGTTTTTATTTTTAATAACGTTGTGTCTTAAGTGTTACAGTTTACTTATGCAACAGTGAAATTGGATTTACCAACGACATCAAGTCCATGCTACACAGAAACATTCAGTCTATGACCAAATTAGTTGAAACACACAAAATGAAAATGTATTTCATTACATAGGGCTAACGAAAACAGAAAACACAAACAGCAGACCATGCGCATGGCACACAATCAGCTAATGGAATCGGTTGCCCTAATGCTGACGAGTCTCCTTTAGACCACAAGCCCTACGCTGAGCTTGATTGATTATGAACAATAGATTTGGATTACAACAATGCAGTATTGTGCCCTAGCCGTTGCCAAGACGGTAAGTACCGCTTTTCGTAGAAGCAACATTCGTGTTCAGGTCGACTATGGGTAACACATGTGTCTTTCAAAGGGTTGATTTGATCTTGTAGTTGTTTGATCTACAAATAGATGACAAAATATGCAAATAACTGAGAAAGATTGTGGTGGATGATACATGAGACAAATCGATTTTAAATTTTTTTCGTGAACTCTATTTTTATTCTTGACTTGAAAGTTGAATTTAAGTACTTTCGATAAAATAACAGCCTTAGATCTATCAAGCAGCCTACTATGAGTTGAGGTCTTAATAAATTATGGCTTATGAGTAAAGTCCTTATGTAAGATTGATAGAAGCATATAAGTACAAAAGAATTACTATGTAGGTAAAGTACTTGAGCCAACAAATGTTAGTTGGCCTGATTATTGTGATGTGTTTTGCTGTAGAAAGAGTCCTGGGAAATAATAAAAAGAATCAATTTCTCTAAAGTCCTTGCTTTCCACCAAAATTCCGGCTGCTCCAGGTAGATGTCAAACAGTTACACCTTACTGTATAAGTGATGAAATGATCCTATAAAAGGTGGATGCTTAGAACTAAGGCCTCAGTTTATCACAATAATGTCCACAACAAATAACAATCAGATCGACTTGATGGAGATATTTCTCGGTGCAGCAATATGTCATAAAAATTACCACACCGGACAACAGAGAAAATAAATTCAACCCTCAATCTCAATAATATGCCAGGTTGTAGAAAGTCCGTTATAATTTCACCCTGTGATGGACTGGCAGGAATAAGTGCAGCGGCACTAATGTACAGGATGAGAAGCCACTCCGAAAATATTTAGTCTCTTGCCAAATATAATAGCCAAACCTTTAATTATTAGAGTGCACGTGTTATTCTGAATTCCATGAATAAACACCGTGCATTGGCTCAAACCTTCAGAGCTAATCAAACAGAAAGGGTCAATAAAATACGGAAACTTTATAAAAACCAATAGTGACATGTATTGAATGAGAAGAAGCGTTTTGACACAAAAGTGAATGATTTCAATATTGATAAAAGAATAATGTAGATTTCAAAAAGTTAAAAATCTAATAAGCTAGTTAATTCAGTCCAAGATTTATGCTATTAAAATTCAGAATGTCTAGGATGATTGATATAGTGATATTGAGAAATGATGAAATGATGAGCATGAGGTGGGCTCGGCTTGACTGAAGGCAATACAGAATTTTTCACAAACTGGCACAGCCACAACATTTTAAACCACTCGTTGCACTGTTTACGGTGAGGGCCCCTTTTTCAATATTAATTGGAATAGGTACGACTCAATTGCGGTTGAAACAGCATCCTCTGGTCGTAGCGTGGGTAGCCTTCTCCAACACGTTATAGAATTCGAATGATGAATTTTGCTTCTCAAATATTGATTTTTCATAGGGAATTGATTCAATAAAATAATTAAAATAACTGAACTACTTAAAATCCCGACTTGGGTCAGAGAATAACAGTAAAAATTACATTTCAAACAGTGTTGAACGTTATACAAATGGACAGCGGAGTCCTTCCAGTTCAAAGGCGGAAATACAAGAGAAAAAAATAAATTCCGAGCGAGGAAGTCCTTTACACTGTACCCCTTCCACAGAAATTTAAGGGCAGTTCAGCCAAATAGGCTGAGTCCAACCCAGGTTTGCAGGAATAATTAGAAGAAAATATAATATGGGTTGGAGATAAATCAAATGTTATGTAAAAAAGAACCGGAAACCCCAAATTGCAATATTTACAGAGAGAAAATTGACATACAGTTGAGAATATTCCAAGTCCACTTGTGCTTCAGCTATGTCTGTTTCTTGAAATAAAATTTGTGAGCAGTTTGATATTTAAAAATTCATTTTAAATCATTTTACATTGACAAAAACGAATAATAAGAAAATAGATTGCAAAATACACCGTAAAATACAATCTGGACTGCTGCTGTGGAAATAGATTCTGACCAATAGTTCGATAACAGAATACAGATAACACATTGCATTTCCAAAAACATGTTCAACATCGTATGTTCAAATACAAAACATTAATACATAATAAAAATTATTTTGAACTTATGCGACTGTAAAAATATAATAATTTCTCTGAAATAATTTGTCAAATTGAGAGTAGTCCGTCACATTCTCTAGAATAAAGAAAGAGATAAATCCTTCAAAATTTAATATTTGAGACGCTTTACCGATTTCAATAGAAAAGTCTTGAAATAAGAATACTGATCTCTGGAGGGTGATTTGAAGTAGGAGTTGACAGAAAATGGATTGTGAGGTATTCTTGCTTTCTTGGTATCAGCATCCGAAAACGAAATAGCAAAGTCATCTCCTCAAAGATTTCACAAGTTAATAATTGATGAAATCTATCAAATCGATTGTATTTCCTAATCCAATTAAATTACAACAGTGGTAGTCATAAATGTTTAAAGACGAAATGAAGGTTGACTCAAGAGATTTGAAGACGCGTTTCTTACAGCAACAGGTGAGCTTAGTTTGATCGCAAAGAAAACCATAATCCCTCTAATGGAAGCTCCGTAATCCGGTTGGTGACCTTCCTGTCATGTTGTCGGTACGTCTTCTGTTCATTGGAGGCGAAATGTAATTCGAGAGAAAGATCACCTGCAGCTCACCAGAACAGATTCTCAGGAGCGAGTTAATTAAATTTTGCGAGCCTTATCCTTTCAGAAGTCTCTTGTTCCGGCTCCGGACTTCACTGAATCCAACAAGCTCCTCTCGATGAGCAAGAAAAAATCCATGTCCATTCGACAAAATAAAAACTGATTCGGTGAGCAGCTAATGAATCTCCGTGAGGATGCTGAATAATTGGAACAAAAGATCAGTGCTCTTATTAACCTTTGTGTAGAGAATACTAATAGGTACGAAACACCCAAGCTCCATTTAGGGGTTGGTTGACAATAATACCCTTATTGAGTCTGCATGATAAACTACTGGTCAAAATATCCAATAAGAATAACATCTCTTTGAATTTTTATAGAAAAAATAATTTCAAATTTCTTATTTTTTGACTGGGTAGTATGAAGTTTTGTAACATTTGACGCAAAACTATCAGAGCTAAGGTACTCATGCATAATTATAAAATATAAACGGTGAACTCAATTTGTATCTGCAAGTAATCTCTACCGATTTGAGTGAGAGTTTAATTCACATTAACTATTCTACTATTTATATGATAAATACAGATTTACAACCAATAGAAGCTTACAGCTCAACGCTAAAACAATCCTCAACAAAATTTTCAAGGATTTTAGTGTTTGTAAGCATCGGTCCGGTTTAAAATTCTAGATTCTTGCTTTTACTTTGAAATTACCAAATTTAGAACCTCAATGGAAACATAATATATTTTCCCAAATTTCGAACCTCAATGGAAACATAATATATTTTCAATCTCATGTTGATGAGTTCAAACTTAAACTCTTCTTTGATGTTTCTTAGAGCGTTATTTCTATGATTGTGGTGTAACATAGCTACTTCCATTTGATAAATATTTCAAAGTTCAATGATAATAGTATTTGAAAGCTCGAACAATAAATTTCTGGAATCCGATAAAAAGCACCTGAGTTATCAACCTATAATATAGATCTGATAATAAGTTCACCCAGAGAAATATGCAAATTATGGTACTAATACCATATTTTCTGGTGAAAAACATTCTTATTCTCATACATGTTCCTTATACAATTTGTATACGAAATATTCAAAAAATTGCTGATAAATTCGTCGATTTAAATCCAATAATAGGATTATCAGTAATGATAAATTGAGGATATTCTTAAAAATTCAATGAAACAAATTCAATGAGTTTACTTTGGATACGTGCAGACTGAGAGTTGGAAGACTGAGTTCATCCTACAGATTGGGAATAATTGTGTGAATCTCATTTCCATTATTCATTGTGGATTGAGTAGTTAGTTAGTAGAAAAAATTCACAGTTTGTATTCAGTAAACCACATTTTGTTGCTTTCCCATTAACTGAATACATTGCCAAGAGTCTAGATAATGATGAAGATGTTTCCAATTTGTTCGTGTGGGGGCTTGAGAAGTTGCGAAATAGTTTGTATGAAACGCACGACGGCAATCTTGATAATGAACTCGGTGGCTGACCCATTCCGGGCTGTTGGAATATCTTGGCCAAGTTGTGGCCGTTGAAGGGTGGTGGCCCGTGGTCCGGGGGACCGGGACCCGGGGGTCGGCCTCTGAGACCGCAAGCGACGCGCGTCAGCAGCAAAGTTTTGACCGACCCGGCTCATCTCTAGCTCAAACTATTCTCAAACAACGTCCGCCACCGAATCCGGTTCATTACCTGTCTGTTATGTCAGCTCTTCACTATCACCCCTTCCAGGACACACTGCCAAGTTCTCACTCCACCACAGAACTTTCTATGGTGCCTTTCCGTAAACATCTTATCTTCCTCTGTTCCTGAACTCAGTCATCTTGAATTTTGTATGACAGAACCCTTATTGTTCCTTCATAATTCAGTGAAATATCACTCTGCTTACAAGAGCCAACCAGAAATCTGGGAGAACTAAACACCGACTCTTCCATTCTTTTCTATTAAATTCTCCGTACTTTTTGTAAGCACATGTAAGTACATGGGACTAATAATAAGTAGGTTAATAATTTATAGTGACTGGTTTTCTCTCCTATCTTTATTCGTTCTTATTCAATCCGCCCGTTTTTGAGCACATACTTATATAATGGCTAAGAAATGGTTGATAATGTATAGTAGCTAGTCTTCTATCTCCTACATGATTCATGATGTCACTGACTGTAAAAACTTCTACTGTACATGACTTAATAAGAAACGTGTAATAACTGTTAATGATCCAATTACTTACAAAGCACAAATTACTGACACACTTATTAACACACTAAAAACGAATCACAATAAATTATTGTGTAGCACTCTGTATTCTGCTACAGAACAAAGAATTATCACATATACTTATCATGAATCCTGCTGAAACGAAGCTGAAACTCTGACTAGCACAGCCTCTTTTAAATCATTTTGTACCATTTACTGTCAAAACAGATAAGCTGTTATTAAGAATAAGCTCGAAAATACCAGAAGCCCATTCGACATAATTATGAAAGTAGAAGAGAGTGTTGAGATGAAGATAGGGAAACAACAAGTGTCTGTTATCAAGACCTAACACTCTCTGCGTTTCCTGACACTCTCTGCGGTGCTGATGATGTGAAAGTTTCTCACATATAGTATGATGATGAGTTATTTATTGAGTGATATTCAAATCAATAATGATGATTTTTCCTGGACGAAAGGAATGTTGGGTTGTTGGAGAAATTGACTTCAAGCCTAAACTTGACTTCAAGTTTAGGCATGGAATGGAATAAAATATTTAAAATTGAAAATAATAGGGCGAGCAAAGTTATAACGATTATCAAACTTTGAATGTTTTTATAAATATGATAGGTCTAGAATTATTACTGTGTAGTAAAAAGCTACGAGATGAGAAAAATTGTCTGTAGAGAAATAAACTTCAGACCAGCTCTTTCCTGAAAAAAAGTTCAATGCTTACTCTTCTACTTTGAAACCTGGTTCCAGCGAAATAGCAGATATGACTGTGCCCTTTAACCGCAAACCAGTCATACACAAAAACCATCAGGTAGTTGCTTGGAGAAGAACCCTAACTTTGACGCCTGACGATGGAATGTTCAATCATTTCGCGTGACTCGTCACTTGAATCGAGACGAAAGTTTTTCATTAGAGGTTGGAAATTGAAGGGAAAAAGTTTGTTACTGACAGATGGAATCTGGAGGCCAGGTCTTGTCATCGAACTTTTTATTTTCGATTTTTCAGGCGAGCGCTCCTTTTCACTTGCGACTGAGTTGTTCTGCAGTTCGCAAGAAAATAACGTCGCGATCACAGAGTCCGCCACAGAGCTTCGTGCCATTCTTCTCTTAACACTTGACTCAAACTTTGGTCTCTTATCTGGACAAAATATTTCATTGTAGGGTCTCTGCGTCACGCTTTAAACGGGGCATCTTCCGTCGCATTTTGCGCGGCCGGAAGGAAATTGATAGCGTCCTAGCTCGTGCGTTATCTTTGCTGCATTGTAGAGTTTTATTTCGACGCTTTGCATACAAGACGTTTTAAGAGGCGGTGAATGTGTGGGCGCCCGCATCTGCAATGTAGCGAGGTACTGACTGACCTGCACCATTTTAGTAGTCAGCTCCTCATACAAGCTGATATGGGTGAAATCTACCAAACTGCCATATTCATTTGAAAATAACTTCCAACTAACTTATTCAAATGCATCTAAACGATAAAGATCAGTCATGAGACGTTCTCCTCTATATAGGCCTTTCATCCAAGAGGAAATTTTCCTATCGTGATAGAAACTACTGTAGATAATCTACTGTTGGTTCAACAATTTCAGTGTAATATAATATAGTAATAAATTACAATGTAACCTATTATCTTTCACTAGATTAGCCTATTATTTCAAGTATTGGTAAGAGAAAAGCAGCACTAGATTAAAATGCACATGTGAGAAACAATCGCGCTTTTCTCTAGATCTGATCATGATTTCTAATTATTTGATCCAATAGGTTTAAAAAAAAATATATATATTATTTATTATTCCATATCGTAAAACCTCTATATTTATCGGATAGCCAACATTCAACATCGATTCTTCCTTGGAAGTATAATATTTTGCTTCACACGACTATTAGATGAGTATTGGATTTTTAGACATATATTGTTATCTACGGCTGAAATACCATTCCAGCTTAAGCTCAGAGTTACTGGATGACTCATGCAGGCTACATAAGAATGTACTTTGTGGAATGTATTATATATATTATCCTCATGTCGCCATTATTTTCTAGTTACTGATGGAATTCATCAATTCAGTTCATAAATGGAAGAACATATTTGTTTAATCTTAGAGGAAAAATAATTATTGTGTTTCATTCAACAAAGTTCATCTTCATGTTTTTAAACTTTGCACAAGATTTCATCTGGTGCAGATAATCAATGAACGTTCCCATAAAAACATTGAATGAGGTGATGAACGTTTCAATAATAACATCGCATAAAGGGGAAAAAGATAATAGCGGAAAAAACACTGTTTACATTGGAAATTAATTAACTATGCTAGCGATTCATAGGGATGATTGCACCCACGGATGCAATCAATATGACCAATAATAACAGGAATGAATTGGATCACTCGATATTTGAATAAAAATATTTGAACAAGTTTTTCAATGCGCTGTCTACAGTTTGGTTCGTATTCAATAAACCACAATTTACCCAATCATTTTATTTCATTACGTATTTATGTATAGTGAACACAAAGGCAGTAGCAGCTGGCCTACTATTTTAATTAATATCCTCCACTTGACAATCCAGGTCACCTACATTTTTACATTCACTTTACGCCATTGAAAACTTAATCAATATTGTCCTATGAACGACAAGCGAACATCGTTCATTGTTGATCTGTTCAATTTTTGAGAGTTATTGTTTACATCGATTACCAATCAAGGGGTAGTAACACTGTTATGTCATCGACAACCTTTTCTATCACTTTGCCACTGTGGTGTCCCTCATGATAATTTCGCAATTATATTTCTCTCGTCTCTTGGTGATACCTTATCGTGAGAATTTGAAAAATGAGCACTTGTAACAAGTGGACTAAAAGAACTTATCGTTCTTCAAGCTTTCTAGTTCCTTATAATATATATTATTTTCTACCGCTCTACAGTGTTATAGATTAGTCCTCAATTCTTTTGTGTGAATCAATCACTCACTCCATTCACGTAAATGTATCATATTATTATGGTATGATTAGTATCATAGATCAACTACGAAATATATTCCTGGATTTCTTGTTCCATGACGAACTGCGTTGTTAATATTAACGACTTGCAGTCAAATATTTGTTAAGAATAAGTGTAATAACTCACTTAATCTGGCCGAGTACTTTCGAATCTATGAGATCCATCTTCAGAGGCGTGGGTTCCTAGATCATCATGTCAGTTTTTTGGTTAGAAGTGTTGTGGTTTTTGTAAAATGTGATCAAAAAGTTTGTGAGATTTAAAATTTAGTTGTTCATTGAGAATGTTTTGTTTATTGTGTGTGGTGTTTTTGTATATTTCAAATTGTTCCAAGGTGTTGAGTTCGTGTCCTTTAGATTTTATGTGTAGAATGTGTAGGTTGGTACTGATGTCAGTAAAAGTGTGTCCAGTTTGAATGATATGGTCGGCAAAATTCGATTCAGCTTTGGATGTCAGGGCTTGAAAATGTTCCTTGTAACGTTTTTTGAATGTGCGGCCTGTTTGTCCTATGTAGAATTTGTTACGATCAGAGCAGTTTAGTTTCTAGATCCCTGGGAGATCGTATTATTTGTTTGTGTTCAGGCCGTAATGAATACAATAGAGCAAGTGGAGCAGAAGTTCCAGGGCACTCGGCGTAAAGGGGTGCACGGCACTAAGTAAAATAATAATAATTACAGTTGAAAGTCATTCAAGAAGATCCTAAGTTGGAAGACAAAATAAGAGAGACTTTAATGTGTATAAGGGAAGTGATAAATTGATTTGTTGCTTTTTTCAATACATATTCAATAAATTATGATTATTGTTTATTTTACGTTCTATACAAAATATGGACCATGAAGTATTTTTCTCCAATAATTATTCATGAACAGAACTTTCATGAATGAATTTCGTTTCGAGGTAGATTAAAATGAGTTATCCATCAATTCCTACTTCTATAGTAATATTATAAGTGAGGGTTGAAGTGAAGCCTACCATGAGCTTGCTGAGTTTAAACATTCTCTGGGTTTTTTTAACCGACTTCCAAAAAGAACAAGGTTACTATATTCGACCTGTTTTTTTTTTATGTTTGTACATCAATCATTCGAACAATATTGAACCGATTTCGATGAAATTTTTTTTAAATGAAAGAGCATCGCTCAGCGGTGGTCCCATCCAAGTTTCGCAAGGATCGGTCCAATACTTAGCCCAATATTAAACAAAAAGGAGCATTCTTCGATGTCTTCATTTCAATCAAGTTTGAATAGGATAGTTCCACACATAACCGCCAATCGGATAACCGGTGTCGTTTACCAGGCTGATCATTGTATCATATGGAGCGCTTTACATCTAGACGGTTTTCGAAATCATATGATGCAATGCAATTATGCCGGGTAAACGACATCGGTTACCCAAAGCTGGTTCAGTGTGAAACAAGCCTGTAATGTCCCGTTTTGACCAATCACGTGAACTTAATTTGAATCGAGAATAAGAAGAATATAATATTTCTGTCCATATGTTCATATGAAAATTGTAAATAATAGCCGATTTCTACATTCGGTTTTGTCTTCGAAAACTGTATCGCTAAAATCAGCTGTACCGCGAAATAGCTGTATCCATATCCGGTGGCACATGTTTTGTACCGGTAATGGATATGTTCAAACGATACGCTTATTACGCTGGAAGCAGTCTTCAGATCGTCAGCATTGATCTTCTTCATTGATATTCTTCAGCATTGATCTTCTTATTAGTGAATTCCAGTGTCCAGAAATGGAAGATATTAATTGTGAAAATTTAATTTCTCTAATATATGAGAGACCCGCCTTGTGGGACAAGACTTAAGATTAATATAAAAATAAAGAGAGAAAATTATCAGCGCGGCGAGAAATGTGTGGAATATTGAAACCAGAATTTGCGTACTTTGATCAAAATTCAAGAAAAACCTTCAGTAAGTAACTTATTTAAAAAAATCTTACACAAATAAAAAAAATCCTGGACTGGAATAAATAAAACTGAACTATAAGCGCAATGGAAGAAGGAGGAGAGCACAGTAATAAACAGCAAAGCCGGACCGTGTGAACATCACAGTACAGTTGACGCCGTACAGTAAAAAAACCGTACCGCAAAAAACCTGTATCTTCTGAACGGGGCTAACAACTTAATGATCGTTGCTATCAAAAAAGCCGAAACATATTTAGTCTTATTTCTAAACATAATCCGTACGAAGGACGGGCACAATAGCTAGTTGTAAATAATTTTTCCTACAACTGCTCCTAAAGTAGTTCTTTACGTACTGAAAACTAATTGTAAAATACCTCTTTACTGCTCAGCAAGCGGTAAAGTACTTTACACTCGCCAGCTGTTTTCTTTACGCTTCTGTTTTGATTTTGATGCCTTCTCATTGGTGGATCACAGAATCCGTGAAATTCACATAACCTCAACAAAGGCGTACGCTAACCAAATCCGCGCACGGTCTGTGGTGTTACAAACTACAAGCTTTATTTGTGTTGGAATCCAGAACTTCAGTTGTAGGGAAAATATTGTATGTAATTCGTGCGTGAAGCTTCTTTATTGCTCTCGCAAAATTACTGCGCTCCGCTATGCGTCGCGCAGTAAATGTTTTGGCTCGAGCAAAAAAATCGCGCTTCACGCTCTTAATGCATAAATAACTATTTTGTTACACTTGATAGAAAGTAGCTACTTTCCATAGATTTGTCACGTATGGAAAGTGCCTCTTTTCCGTACTAGATCGGAAAAATCAGCTGACAAATAGGGCCTTATAGCCGTACAAGATAGGAAAAAACATATGGCGTGCGGCAAAAAATTTTCCGTTGACTCACATATATATATTATATGTATATATATATAGTCAACTCATTACATTACCTATGACTCAATACCTGTCTCGAATATTATCCAGCTGATTGCACTAGGCTATCATTATTTTGGTTTATATCTGGGAATTCGCCCATCAAATTCTGAATATAAATAAAGCAGCTGATTCACTTGTCTTGAATACTTTTGAATGTCTCGCATATTATCCAGCTGCTTGCATCTTGCCTTTCTATCAAGTGTAACAAAAAATATCGTACATTACACGGCTGTAAACTTTTGCCGGTTCTCGCATATTCACGTTTCTGCACTCAGCTGCGCCTCGTGCATTAACTATCATATGCTCGCCCGGCAAAACGTCATTTTCCAGCCTAGTAACGTAATATACTATAGTTGATGTTATTGAGTCATAGGAATAAGGTTATTTAGTTTCAATCATAAGTTGAAGAATTTGGAAAAACAGCTGAACTCAGAAGTATTTTTAGTTTCGCTGCTGTGATGGATTAAGAATAGCTCAAAGTTTATGTTTTTTATATTAAAAAATATATATGACTAATATCACGAAAAATATCGTACATAACTCGTCCGGGAAGATGTTTACCATACTCGTATGATAATACCGCAGTCAACTTCATCTCCTGCGTTAACTTATCATATTTTCAGTAAACACAATTTTCCACACTTGTAATGTAATATAGGCCTACTATTTCAGTGTAGTTATATTCTGAAAGGCACCACATCAAAATGAATCAAAAGCCATTTCACTTTCAAGAAGCCTTTCGCTATTATAATTTTCCTAAATACAATATTCCACATTAAATAAAACGTTTTAGAATTTTACTTAGTTTATCTTTTCTTATAAGTGGATTTTTAGTTACTTAAGTTTGGATGTTATAAATTAATTATTGGCTTGCTAATTTGATAAATATCTCATAATGTAGGCTTTAAGAAATGTCTCATGTTTTCAAAGTTTGAAAATTCAACTAAAAAGCTTAAAATAAAACATATTTTAAAACAAAAAAAGAAACCGACTTCAGTGAAATGATAAAATACTCACGTACTAAAAAGTTAAAAATAAAGTATTTACTTTAAACTGAGAAAATTTTTAATTTCATACAAGTAATCTTTTGAAGTCGGCGCCAAATTTCCCATAAACTTCTAAAATATAACAGAATCACTCTGTGATGTTTTCCATAACGAAATAATTAAACAATCTAATATCAAAACTGACACAGTATTTCAGTAAAAGTGAGTGTAAATCACATATTTAATTGAAATACAGTGTTAGTTTTGTTATTAAATAGAATTTCTTATCAACTTCATAAAATATTTGGCGCCGACATCAAAAGATTACTTGTATGAAATTTAAAATTTTCTCAGTTTAAAGTAAATAATTTATTTTAAACTTTTTAGTACGTGAGTATTTTATCATTTCACTGAAGTCGGTTTCTTTTTTTGTTTTAAAATATGCTGTATTTCAACTTCAAAAACAAGAATGAACTTTTATTCAGGCACATGAAAGAGATTTTTTTTGTTCGTTTTACAAAGTTCTCAAAAAATTAATAAAATTGGTTCCATTATAAGAAAACATTGTTTGTCTTCATTGGTTGATTTTGAGCAACGCGGCAAAAAACAAAGAGGGGGGCGCAAACCAGCTATAGGGCGCAAAAAATATAGTTACGCCACTGCGTATGTAATTTTCTATGCAGTACATAATTATAATAGGAGTATTCTATGATATCACAGCGTGATCTCCATCATTCAAGATGTTGAAATACCATTTATTTTAGAATATGAGACTTTTTCTTCCATAGCTTTCCTCAGCTATTTTGCTCAGTGCGATATGAATGATATTCATTGACAGACTTCTAGAATGGTAACTGTTGTTTCTTAATTGATTATGATAATTTGCGCTTATTCCAGATGATTGGCGACGAATTACTAATGACGATGGTAATATTGTTATTTTCTTCGTTAAAAGTGGCAGAACCCTTTATCCTTGATTATCCGAAAATAATAATCAACTTTTGAGCACACTGAAAACTGAGCTTATGAGTTAGGGAGCTGATATAGAATTTCGAACATTCGAGAAAATGACGGCTCCACTGAAAGATGCGAGCGAGAGTTATAATTGACTTTGAATCTTGACGATACAATCTGGTAGGAAGCTATAAAGCGAGGCGATGATGACGAAATCCATGCTGAGACTGGGAAAGATTGGAGAGCCGAGTGTTATTGCCACGGTTAAGGATCTCGACGCGCCTGAGGAGATTCGAGCGGAGACTGCGATTTGAATAAGTGTTCGCCCGTGCTTAATAGCTTTGGCAAAAAGGCTGTGAGTTGAGGAGGAAGTGTGGCTGGTGGGAGGGAGATGACGTCAAAACGACCGTCTCAGTTTGTGTGTTCTCGAGGGACCGCAACTTTCTTGACGAGCTTCGTCCCAAAGGAAGAATAACTGTCTTCTTCGAATTAAATAGGCGAAAAACATTTTTTATCTTCTTAACGCGCTGCCAGGAATAATGCACGAAGCAACGTCCTGAGAGACAAACATTGACGCGGCAGGGGGTTGCTTTTGAAGCTGGTGGGTTAATAAAGAAAGATGGAATGTCATGAAAGGTAGTATCAGGAGAAGAATGAAACATCGTTTCAGTGAAATTATTTTCACAATGGTAAAGATATCTGTTCTAGCATTTATCGAAAATGAAAAGAAATGAATACTAAAAATGAATCCATAGAAATATCTATTTTAATATATGAATGGTAGAATGTATGAATTGAATACACTATTTATTCAATCAATAATTTTATTATTTTAATTGATAATATATTTTGACGCTGAAACAGCGTTTGTCAGCTACTGCGATCTAGTGGCACAGATCGGAATTATAGATTCAAATAATTCGAGTATCAGGCCTCAGGGCAGTTTTGAACTATTACTCAGTTTCAGTTGGAAATGGTTGTGTATGCTTTCGCGTTCGTGTTGAGAGAAGATACAGTTAATAATACTCATATTGGTGATCGTCCGAACTTTGTGCCAGACATATTATTATTGAAAAATTATGGTTGAGTTTCAGATTTTAGTCATTTTGAATGTGGAGTGGATGCTGTGATATTGATTAATTTCAAATTATATTTTCATATCACTGCATATTCATGTCATAGAATTGAGGAATTACATTAACATTTGAAAGAAAGCACTGTACAAGTTTCTTCAATGTAAATAATATTATTTTCTTCAATAGTTGCTGATAAGTTCACAATAAAATCCTGTCGACAATAAAAATCCATACAGTGCAATTTCGCCAAAGCATTTGAAAGACCATTTTGCCAAAACAATAGGTTATTTTGTTATTTATTAATTTCAAGTTTTATATCTACAAAAAAATGAAATAAATTCGTAATAATAAATTATTTGCCTCGATTTTATACTGATTGACATCCATCTCTTGTTATTCTAAAGATTTCTTCCCAATGAGAAATTCTAGGAATTCGTGGCTCCTTTTTTCAAAATAAGATTTGGGAGATGAAAACCAGCATGTCTTTCAAGTGCGTGTCAAACGCAGACATAAAACCACTATTACTGGCGAAGGAGTTCCTTCTGAGTTGAATAAATGGTTTTTGTGTTTTTGAAACAGTTTGATTGTCAAACTCTTCAACTACTGTATTCCATTAAATCCGTAAGTCTCATAGCATTACTAGAGTTAGGCAGAGCAATAACGCTGATGCTGATTTGAGAACTTCATGTATCTCCCTACTCCATGGCATTATTCATTTAGAGCAAGCTGGTGTTTTTATTAAAATAATTATTCTCAATAATAATTTGTAAGAGTTTGTGAAAAACTACTATGCTGACCTAAACAAACACTCTTTACATCTGCCTGATCAAAATACAACATTTTATAAAGAAGGCAGAGATGCATAGTGTTTAGGTTTCCATTAGCGTTATAGTTTACGTACTTTCGCCCTAACTCTCATAATTGTTACTGAGGATGATTTCTCAAATAATTAACACACATTCAAACTGCCCTTCACCTTTTACGTATTTGTTATAATTATTATTGAACTAAGTATATAATTATTCACATGTTATCATCAATAATAATTATTTTGATACCATAGGCTAACTTTCTCACTGTGGATTCAAGACCCAGGATCACTTTTTATCACAGAAGAAGTCAAACCAAATCAAATTTATTCTTTCAGCTATTAGTACAGTGCGAGACTCGGAGGAATGCACTACGGCACTATGTCATTGCAAAAGCAATGCAATTGTGCGTCTCTGTGCGTGCGTATGCGCTGCCCAGTATAGTATTCTTCGTCTCTCCTCTTCAGCCGTCAGGGACACGGAGCTTAGTCTCGCACTGTATTGAAACAACATCCTGATTTTACGTTGAACAAAACATAAGATTATATAATTTTACCCTTGAAATTAAACAGAATATGTTTTCAATGAAAAAAGCAAAATATTAAAGTTTAAAAGCAAGAGATAATACCAAATCTGAATCAAATCATATGATTTCTTAACAAACTGAAGAATAAAACATTTCAAGTGCCCTGAGGAAGTTCCTGTATTGGGAACCATCACAAAATTAAACAATTCTATGTGTTGCTAAGCTAAAATATTCAGCTGAGCTGGAGCTGACAGTAGAAAATAAAATATTTTTTTCCATGAAAGGTATAAATTTTCTTCAACAATTTGATGACCTACTTCCGTTATGAGTGCTGAACCAACATTTGATTAATTGCAACAAAACGACGTCTTAGAATAAAAGATTGCAATCTGCATATAGTAAGTAATACTTTATAACTTTATAGAAGTTATGAAGATATTTTATATTTGATGTGCATTTATTTATCCTTTGATGTGAGTTCTCCTATCATCATCTTCAGTAAGAAACCTATATCTTGGCATTTATTGAGAGTATTATATATTTTTCTTCTCCGTCTCAATATTTATTGTTTATGGATGATCTCTTCCTTTGAATAGTTTGATTATTATTTGATTTATTGAAAGATCTGGAACATTTCATTAAAATCAGGATGAAAATAAAAGTAATTGTTGAATAAAGAGAGATAAGATCTAACTCTGAATCTCCACTCTTATGCCAAGATGAAATACCCATCAACACACTCTCGTTCCGGAATTTCGCAATATTCAGACTGATTCCCCACTAAGCTAGGCACCTGTAGAACGATCATACATTATATTCTTAGATGATACATTATATTCTTAGATGAGACATACTTCATAGATATCCATAGAATATGTTATCAAACATAACAAACATATCAAACATAGACAATATATATGAAACATATTCATAGATATATCAATATTGATAGATGATAGTGTTGGGCAGGTATTTCCAATCTATAATAATGAAAGGGTTGACCACAAATTAATTGTTTGTATGTACTCATTCTTCACAAAGTTGAGTAGAGCTGGGATAGATGAAAATAAGAGAGAGTGTTCTGGAATGCAACATGTTGCTTTGAAAATATTGATTTATAATCCAGTTATCCAAGCAGGATATTGAGCACAATTAATCGCAAGCTCATACAGGTAACTTATTAGTTTTGGTTCGAGCATAATTAGTTGCATAGTTCCATGCACATGCTAATTTACAGCGTCACATGCCAGCAGTGTAGTGTTATTGATGAGCAGCGCATGTAAGCCATGTCTCAACTCAACGCCATTTTCATTGTTTTAAAAGTATCTGGAGCACTTTAAATATTGTTTAAGCTATATTGATGAATCCGATCAAAGTAATGCCTAGCGATGAAAGTATCATGAGGAAAATTGAACTTAAAAAAACTCTGATGAAGAAATAAACAAAATCATTTTTTTATTGAGAAAATACGAATTGACATACATTTCATGTGGGAATCAACAGAAAAATTGTAGGAAGAAGATGCAACTATGTCAAAAACTATCAAAAAACATTTGATTGAATCACATAGAAAGAGACATCAAATATTTTATTTTTCTAATTCCTTTTTTCAATAAATTGGCTGCTGAACTTATCAGTTTCACTGCATGCAAATAATTAATTTGATGTTTGAATTTTGTTGTTGTCAGCAACAGCTTTAGTAGATGATGTTTCTAATAGGTGAAATGGGATAGTGTCCAACAATTCAGCTAAATTGGACATCCATTTACGAAGCTGAAAACCACCCTTACCAAGAATGCTAATCAATTTTTGAGACACAATTGTAGCTTGATCAATAGAATTACAACCAGAAATTAAATCGTCAATATAAAAATCATTTTTGATTACATGAGAAATAACAGTATCATGACTTGCTTCCAAGTCAGCAAGTTGATTTAGAGTGCATGTGGCTAAGTAGGCTGCAGGAGCTGAGCCATATGTGATTGTGTTAAGACAATATTCTGATAAGGGTTTGTCTGGGTTATCACGCCAAAATATGCGATGTAAATTTCGATCAGAGTGTTCCAGCAGGATTTGTCGATACATTTTAGTAATATCAGCTGTAAATGCAATGAGATGTGTCCGGAAACGTAAGACAATTTCAAAAAGTTCAGGTCGAACAGTGTGACCAATGTGAAGAACTTCATTCAAGGAAATTCCAGTAGAAGTTTTGGCAGAGCAATCAAATACGACTCTAAGCTTTGTGGTGGTGTAGTCTGGCTTGAACACTGGATGATGTGGAATATAATACACTTCTTGCTCATCTGTAGGTTCAGTGACCTGAGACATATGATGCAAATCTTCATATTCCCTCATGAATGCTACATATTGAGACCTTAATTGACAATTTTTGGATAGCCTTTGCTCTAAAGATTTGAAGCATTTAAGAGCTTGAAACCTGGATGTGCCCAGAGTGTGAAATGATTCTTTATGTGGCAATGACACTATGAATCGTCTATCCTCCTGACAATGAGTGTGCTCTTCATAATGCCTTTCTGTGACAGCAGCATCACCTGACAATGGGACCGCTGATGTCACACTTTCAAACTTCCAGAATTTTTCAAGTTGATGAGAGACAGTATCTGATGAGATTGATGATAAAAAATTAGAAACATGAGAATTGACTGTGGGTGGTGCAGAAACCCTACAAGAACCAAAAACGATCCAACCTAACCTTGTAGCTTGAATGACAGGTGCACCCTTTGAGGTGACAATCTGTGATGCTGACAGAATTGATGCAAAGACACCTGCACCAAGAAGCAAATCAATATCCTTTGATCTGTGAAATGAGGGATCTGCAAGTGAAATATGTGATGGAATTTCAAGATTTTCTTATTTAATTTTAGCATTGGAAAGCCAAGTTGGAGTTTTGTCAATGACTATACAAGTTTCCTGACTAGACCATTGTTGGTCAGTAGATTTGATGAGGATTGAAAAACACATAGTTGATCTAGATTGATTGCCACCAATGGAATGGATGATCGTTTCATTAGTGACTGCAGGCAATGAGAGCCTGTCAGCTAAGTGCTGGGAAATTAAATTACAGTCAGAGCCACTGTCTAACAATGCAATACACTTAACCAGTTCCCCTTTGGAATTTACCACTAAAACTTCTGCCATGGGCAATACAGATACACAAGCCGGTTAAAAAACACAAACTGTGGTTGCAACATTTGAATGTACATCATTCAAACTAGGTGACCTCATGCTTTCAACCCCTGAATGTTAAGCAGCTGAAGTGGACACTGGAGGAGAATTTGTCCGATTGCTAGCCAATAAATTGGGAGATTTTCTGCCATACGATCTTTGATTGGATGAATGAATAATATTAGCAGTGACATTCTTACCCTTGCCTTGTTGGTCTTGTCCTGACCAAGCTTCATGGAGGACAGAATGATGAGCCTTGCCACAATGATGACAAGACCTTGAAGAACAGATGTGACCTGGCTGATATGGCCTCAAACAATTGAAGCATAGCTGCTTTGATTCGACAGCATCCAGTCTTTTGACTGGCTGGAGATTCAACAATGTAGGACAGCGAAATGTGAAGTGTGAGGATTCCTTGCAGAAAAAACAATGACATAGAACATTAGCAGAAAATTTGAGATTGGATTGATAATTTGAGCTGGACTGATTACCAGCTTGAAAACGATTGAAATGTTGCTTACTGGAATTAGCATGAGCATTAGTGGGCTGATGATTGCTTTGTTTTTTATTATTGGCTTGGTTGTGATTAGAGCTATTACTTGAGATAGCATCAATCACCTTGCATTGAGATTCTAAAAAATTCCAAAACTCATCTAAAGTTGGAACCTTGTCATGAGCAATATGCCACTCCCAATCTTTGATTGTATCAGAATCCAAATGTGACAACATTTTATGCATGTATAACAAATCTTTGATTTCAACACCTAATTTAAGAGCTTCTAAGGCATTTATGTTGGATTTAAAGTGATCAATGAATTTATGAAGACATTGAGAAGAATTTCTTTTAACAAGTGGTGGAGATTCAATGGCAGACACATGACTGCTGGCAATTAATCGTTTATTGTCATATCGGTCTGTTAGTAAAGTCCATGCAATTTTAAAGCCGTCATCATCAAGAGCTATGTTGTCAATACGAGCTAATGCTTCTCCACTGAGTGACTGTCTCAAATAAAATAATTTGATTGAGTCAGAAATAGAATGATTATTAGTAATAATACTTGTGAATGTACTGGAGAAATTTTGCCATTTAGAAAATTCCCAATTAAAGGTAGGAAGTGGTACTTGAGGCAGATGAATTTGTTGTGCAGGAGTAGGAGTTGGTTGTGGATTATTTGCTGCTAATGAACTGGTGCACTGAGCTTCAAAAGCATTTAAGCTAGCATTAAATCCAGATTGCAAGCTGATAAATTTTTTCATTATTTTGAAATGTGTTTGCATTTCTGAGTTTGGATCCTCAGACAGGATCTTTTGATGAATATTGACATATCTTTCTTTGATAAGAATTACTTAATTTTTTATGGTAAGCAGTTCATAATAAGTTGCCTCATTGTAAACAGTGAAATCATTGTAAGTCTCAATAAATCATGAGAGTTCATGATCTAAATTTGCTCTTTGACAAAATAATGTAGACATCTCTGCAGTAGAGTGCTCGCTTGTAGCTAACTCTGCAGCAAAGGTTTCAATTGTATCTGAAGTGGCCATGATAAAATATATTAAAAATACAACCTGTGAGTCTGCTTCTTTACAATTAAGCTAACGCCTTTCAAGATAACAGTAGGTCAGTAGATTTGGCTGACTGATTGAAGAGTCTTGATATTGTTTGGCGTAGCTTGATGGAGATCGGCTGATCGGCATAAGGCCAGTCCCAACAGCAGGACTTGGAGCAACGCACACATGAAAAGAAACAAATACATAGGATTAGTTCTATAAATTCGGCCCGGAGGACCAATGATTGATGTGACAACCGGCTCTGGTAGCCTCAGTGAAAAATTTATTATGTAGACTGTAATATAAAATGATAAAAGAAAAGTTCTATTCCCAGTTGTCACATCAACTATGAGATTTTAAACAAACGGAAAACCACCCAGTTTTGTAAAAAACTAGGAAAAATGATTGGACAAGTAATCAATGATAAAATAACCTTTAAAAAATAATGTATTCAGGAATTTAAATAAAACACTTGTGAAGAACAAGTAATTTGTATAATGAGCTATTTCAATAGCATAAACGTGTTGAAAGAAGTAGCAAACTGCTACTGAATATTGCAACATGAACAAATTACAATTACAGATAATCCAAAGAAACGACAAGAAAATGCTTCTAATGAGTAATTGCAGTTAAAGTTACTTCCAAAGTACAAACAATAATTCAAATATCTGTGTGATTTGAATAACAGACTTAAATGTTTGAAATAATAGGCATTTGCCATCAATCGATACAATAAAATAGATTGCACTTAAAAATGATCAAGAAAGATATAAGACAATAATGCAAAGTTGTACATCGTAAGTGAAGAAATAATTCAAATATCTGTGTGATTTGAATAATAGAATTAAATGTTTGAAATAATAGGCATTTGCCATCAATTGATACAATAAAATAAATTGCACTTAAAAATGATCAAGAAAAGATATAAGACAATAATAATGCAAAATTGTACATTGTAAGTGAAAAAATAATTCAAATATCTGTATTTATGGTCAATGTAGAGGTTAATATTTATGCAGCTTGAATAGTCTACAAGAACTGAACGCTTGAAGAAACAAACCATTTGCTACTACACACAGTAACATGAATTTAGTTTAATAAGAAGAAAAATTCAATGAATAAAGTTAATGACTGAATAATTATTGTGATTCAGTATTCATATACTTCAAACAATCAAAATTGACTTGACCATGATTGATTAAATCTTAAAAGGTGCACAATAAATTGTAAGATAATGAAATAAAATATGACTATAAATAATACTCAGCTCAATAGAGATTCCTCCAAGAATCAGATCCACAGCTTGGAATAGCTGCGAGATGAATGGAATTGTAAGGCCAGAGAGCAGCAAGCAGTAACAGCTAGGCGAGGTAAGCAGGTATTGAAGCAACCCCAAGGATTTATTATCAGAGAAGTGAATGAATATGTAGTCCCAAAGGAATCCAATTAGTTGTAAGTAAGTCCGGTAGAGAATGACAGTCATTCGGCCCACACAGCACAAGAATATCCCTGGCATATCCTGAGAATGTCCCATAGGGATGATAGGAATATCCTGAGGAGATCCCGTTGTGGGATATGAATATCCTCAGGATGTCCCTAGCACATGTGAATTTCCGCCAATATCCCTATCCTGGGGATATCCCTCTAGGATATCCTGGGGATATCTCTCTAGGATATTCTGGGAAAATCTCTCTAGGATATTCTGGGGATATCTGTCTAGGATATTCTGGGGAAATCACTCTAGGATATTCTGGGGATATCTCTCTAGGATATCCTGGGATATACCAAGGTTGTCCTGAGGATATCATCTGGTCACACTTCCAGGATATACTAGTGATATCCCTTTAAGTATATTCTATCATATCCCAAGGATGACCTAAGAAAATCATGTGAGCACCCCATCAGGATATTCTAGCAATACACTTCTAGAATATCCAAGGGATATAGAACATGTTTCAAGAACTTTAATTGAAGTTTGAAGTTATTTAATATATATAGTGTTAATAAAGGTGATAGGAAATCCAAAAATGCAGCATATATGCAGGTGCAAGCCACAGATTAATGATTTATCTAGTGAAGTTGATTTTAAATTTATAATAATGGCCGGTTTGGTTTGTCTTATTTAATTACTGAAATTATACAACATTTCATGTAGAAAATCGAATCAAGTGAATAAATGAAACTTTTCTGTCTTGATTTACAAAAATAATTTGTTTCAATTCTTCCAGAAAAATTATTCATTTAATAAAATTTATTATTCCTCTAGAATAAAAATATATATTAATAAAAAATAGTTGATCATCATCCGTAATGGGCGTTTCTGTTGCACCCATCATCCCCAAATATCCTCGGTCGCAGGCCATTTGTTTTTTGGAAAAATAATAATAGATTGAAAAAACAATAATGTAACTGCCTATTAACATTGACAAAGGTCAACAAAGGTCTGTTTTAATTAATAGGAATCATATACAAATTTGAAAACAATGATATCTACCAAGCCAGTTCCAGAGACATGCGCATGCACAGAACACTGTTGCTAATAAAAGTGATCTAAGAAAATCTTCTGAACAAGTTGCTCAGAATCCGGATACTGCAATGAAGCATTGTTGTCATAAATGCTAGCATGTAATATGATTTACATTTTGCAGAAATCTCATTACCATCACATTACAAAAAAATAAATAAATAAAAAAAAAAACGATTATAAAAATTAATGGTTCTGATATACTATATGACTATATATGAATGAATAATTCATATTGAATTAATGAGTATAGGCTATATTGTCAGATCACTATCAAAAATATTTTAAAAATGCAAATAACAGCTGGTCACTGCTTTTAAGGAATCAAAGATCAACATGGGAAATTTGAGATTAGAAAATGTTTACTGACAACAGTGTTTTATGCATGCGCAGTCCTCTGGAACAGGTTTAATAAATATGACTTTATGCTGATATTATCCAGGTCTAATTGAAAAACATTTAAAAACAAGTATTTATGGAAATGGTTATTTTTTATATTATCTAAATACAATCAAAAAAGCTATTTTATTCAATATAAACAGCTGAGTACCCAGAACCAAAGAACTTGGCAGCAGTATGCTGGGTTCAGATGTAGCATGTTCCATCTGCTATACGCTGCCAAGTTATATGAATACTACAGCACTTGAACAATTCTCCACAAAACTACTTGTGTGCGCAGCTATGACCATGCTGATGTTTAGAAATTCCGTTAAGCAGCGATCGCCGCCACTCAAAAGGCACGCACCACTTTAAAGACAATTGAGCGTCCATGTGGTGTCTGGCCTAATGTGCCCTTTTGTTACACCTTGCGAGGGCGAACCCCATTTTAAATTAATTTAAAAGCCAGAAAACACAATTATTCATCAGCATGATGCAATGAACCAGATAAGTATAGTCTACTGATATAACTTTTAAGCCATATATTTACAGTTACATTTCCCACATTTAAAACTTTCTTTGTTGTTTATGTGATCGAGTTAAGTGAATTCAAGAGCAGAGTGAATTTGCTATTAATTATGAAGGGTTCCATATAGATTGGGATTATAATATTTCAATATTTTGTCTGCGCTTTTAAGGTGGATCAAAATCACTATAACATCAACTACATATTTAAAGCATCAACTTACTTTGTTTCTCTATCCTTTCTCTCCTTAGCCTTTGATAGCCCTTTCTTTATGGCCATCTCTATCTCAGCGTTTGTTGCATTTTTAACTGTTACCCATACTGTGTCTAAAAGCCAAAATAAAAAAGAATAGTAAAAAATAAAATAAAAATGTTCTATTGAAACAATAGAATGTTTTCAAAATTTAAAAATGGTAATGATCACTTATGAACAGAGTAACAAATTTTTATCACTCTCCACATGCATTCCATTAATTGACATTAGTAAATACCATTGAATGACATTAGTAAATACTCAGTGTTGAAAAAATATTTTTCCCTTTAGCGCCAAACCAGCTATCACCGCAAATTTCATCGCTTATTTAGATAAGGCTCAAAATCCAAATTTTTTTATTCAGCCATTGAACATATAAATGTAATGGGTCATGTAAGATAAAATCAATATCACAAAAATCAAGTTACAGGAGCATTTGCAACAGTCAAAAATACCACAAGCATATAAAGCATAAAGTCGCAAGCATACAAAGCACAAAATCGCACAAGCAATAATACAATCCCAATTTTACAATCACATAAAATCACAAATCATATCATACAAAAGCATAATCATAAGTCATGCCCAATAGTAGAGGCGAAGTGATTGGATATTGAGAGTATTTGGCAGAAGATTGTACAATATCTGTTTCATGTTCATGCCACATAATTTAGTGAACAATTTAATATCAAAACTGACACCGTATTTCAGATATATATTTTTCACTCACCTTTATATACTAGAGATACTGGAGGGTTGCATTTCACTTCTAAAGAGGAGCTTTGTCAGCAGCCTGACATCATGGAAAACATCACAGATTATTTAGTGAATTCTTTCACCTGCAAATAAATTAAAACTGGAAATTATGAAATTCAAATGTTACTTCATAAAAATGAGATTTTATCGTGAATAGGAGTGTCACATAGGCTAAAGCACCAAACCATATTGTTAATAAATTGAAGTGATCTGTGGAAATTTGATACTGGGGAAGTGATATGGAAGCCGTGTGGCGTGGCTTGTATCTGTTCAGATAAGATAAGCACCTCAAGCCCCCCCTCACTCTAAGTGCCTGCATGGAACTTATTATTATATAGGCCACTGCACTGCTAATTATTAATACTGCTATGAGAAGACTTTTATAATATAATGACCAGATTTCAGAAAGGCTTGAGGTGAATCAACCTGATTGGCAGAATTCAAAAGAGTTAGCCTAGGCCAAACCCATGTTAGGTACGGTAATTCAATAATAAATAAGAGTAGGAAAATAGTTACTGTACTCAGTATTTACCTATACGCTATCATCATAGAGAATTTTCGTAGGTTTCAATCAACTTCATAAATCACATAATATTAGAAATTCTAACCTTACACATAGCCTAAATTGTATCTAGGCAAGAGATCTACATTGCATTCCATGTCTAGCTAAAATTAAACAAAGTAGAGGACAGTAATGTTTGCACTTACCTAGAAATGTTACGGTTGTAGTCTCGTTGACGATTGAACAACAAATTAGGCTACAAGTTTTCTTGATAAAAATCTATAATAAATAATAAACAAACCAAAAACAATCAGCAAGCAGCGATTTGATGCCAGAGTCAGAGAACGGGTTTTCCCACACAAGATGACAATATAACAAACGTAATTAATTCATTACTAACGAATTAATTGGCTTACTGTTACTGCACCTATATTCTCTTAAATAAAATAGTTTTATATTTACTCTGATTCATTTTTTTCTGTATATTAAATAATATTAACTACATTGTATTTGTGATAATTACAATCACAACTAGCAGGATAATAAAGTTCGAGTTTGGCAATACTGCTGAGATATTAATGGAATATGCTGAGAATATCCCTAGGATATGACCGTTGAAATGATGAAAGATACGTTATAGATTTCCTATGCATGTCCCTAGGATATGACTGTCACATGACAAATTAATTTAATATTTAATGTTTGGATTCTTATTTGACCAATTTCCTTATTAATAAGGTGAAATTAAGACTGTATGGTCATTTTCTACATTACTGTAAGCCTTAAACATTCATGTTAAGATTTTTCAGTTTCAATATCCTGAGGATATCCTAAGGATATCCCAAAATGCCATGTCCCTGTGGGATATTTGGGGATCAGTGTGGGATATCCTGAGTTATATTACTATAAGAAGTTATTTATGCAATTATTTCTGTTTTTCTGCCCTTCAAGAAGCCATGTGACTTTTTTCTTTGTGTGCGTAAAATATGCTGCAGCCTACAAAACCGGATCACAATAATATTGAGCTGTTTCTTACATGATATGAATCGATTCAATGGCTTTGACCAATTATAGATATTCCAGTAGTCTAGTCTAAGAAAGTCTCAATCTAAGTATGGTTGGTATTGATTGTGGAGGAATAAATAAAGATTCATGAGTAGGTTAATCATTTAACCTCTGCACCTTTTTTCGATGATAATCTGAGAGTTTGTTAACTTTAGAATGTAACACAGCAAAACCACTTCACTTGAGATCAGGTCTTAATCTTTCAAACTAGGTTGTCTAGGTCTCAATTGTGCTGTTCGTTGTATGTACAATGAGTTGTTGGCATATTGTGTTCATCATAATAAATCTAAATTCTTGTTTCTAGCTTTCTACAGCAGTCTACCTTGTTTCATCTTAGCCATTATGATGAAATGTCTTGTGGAATAATGAACATTGAGTCTTTATTCAATCTGTGAAATACATCTTGAAATAAATGTTTCTTATTTTCAGGTTTGAAAAACAGACTCAGAGAACGAGTTCACATTGGTTCATCCGATCCACCAAGCTTCTTAACCAAAGGACAATCCTACAAATCCGTTATCGGAGACACACTGGTTCTACCGTGCGAAGTAAAAAATCTCGGTGAGTCACCTACAATAACACTGCAATATAACTTTTCAATATCTTTTCTTTCCCTTTCTCTTACTTCACTTGAAATCACATAATTTCTTCCTAGTGATAAATTTACAAATCAGTATATTTATGTTATACAAAATAGTAGAAGAAATTATAGCTGTTACATGTAATTTGGTTACTGAAGGATAATAATCACAAAAAAATTAATTTCTAAATTAATATTGACATAAGACGAGTTCCGCATGATGATTTTATATTTTGTTCATCTCAATTAGCGTTTGTCAAGAAGTTACATACAAATCAGTGGCTATTCCTCGATATAGGATTAGAAAGGAAATTAGAGAATGTTTTGACAAAAAAAAACTCTTTCAATGTTGTTCATGATGACAGTATAAATGTAATTAATTTTCATATAACTTCCTTGAGTAGGAATATGTCGTGTAGATTTAAGAATTTAAAACATGATGAGCTCTTCATTTTTTACGTTAATTGGTTTTTGCTATGAACTTTTTTTGATATTATGTTGTGGAGAAAAAGACTGATGTTGTCACAACCAATTTTATTATGAAAACAAGATACACTATAGTCTCTATTGTCAATCAAACTAGAACTTATATCTAGGGTAGCTCAACATAGACCTATCTTTCTTGGACAGACTTTAATAGGCTGATAGCAGACAAAAATAGTATGGCGAACCACTTCATCTCATACTAGACACAACCACTAGTATCAGGTAAAGCGAGCATTGGCCCGTATTATATCATACTAGCGGTACCCGGCGTGCGTTGCTACGCCAGTGGCAGCAATGAGAGGGGGCATGGAGAGGGGGATAATGAGGAATGCGTGGGGCAGGTAGACGGGCTATGCCAAAAAAAAACACACCTAATTTTTGTACATATTTTGTAACAATATATTTTCAGGAATTTTATTAATTGTACATGTTTTAAAAAAAATATAAATTGTAAATGGATATTGATATTGAGATTGATATTTACAAATAAGTTCAAGTTAAGCTTAAAGTTTTAAAAATGTAAAATCAATATTTTAGTTCATCTTAAAAAGATCTACCGAATAGTAAAAAAATATAAAAAAAAGTATGACTCCCAACCCCCCCCCCCCCCCACCTCTCCACCCAGAAACAATGGGGCACTTTGAACTCCGAATTTTACAGGAACTATCTCAAGACTATACTGCATTGCACCTCAAATCTACATCAAAATCATTTTTTCCAAATTGTAATATTCATAATTATAATTTCACTTCTTTGACCCCCCCCCCCCCCCCCCGGTCACATCACTCAGGGGGGCACTTTGATTTCTCAAACTTCAGAAACTATCTAGGACTATTGTACCAGAAAAATATCAAAGGGAACAAAAGCAGTTAGATCACAAAAATATCAAAGGGTAAGTAAGCAGCCCCTCCCCCCACTCGCGGAAAAAAATGGGGGGCTTTGAACTGTCAAACTTCACAGAAACTATCTTGGGACTATTCTACATTGTGCCAGAAAATTTCATCGAAATTGCTTCAGCGGTTAGGACACAAAATATCAAAGTATAAGTATGCCCCCCTCCCCCCCGGAGAAAAAAATGGGGGGCTTTGAACTGTCAAACTTCACAGAAACTATCTTGGGACTATTCTACATTGTGCCAGAAAATTTCATCGAAATTGCTTCAGCGGTTAGGACACAAAATATCAAAGTATAAGTATGCCCCCCTCCCCCCCGGAGAAAAAAATGGGGGGCTTTGAACTGCCAAACTTTACAGAAACTATCTTGGGACTATTCTACACTGTGCCAGAAAATTTCATCGAAATCGCTTCAGCGGTTAGGACACAAAATATCAAAGTATAAGTATGCCCCCCTCCCCCCCGAAGAAAAAAATGGGGGGCTTTGAACTGCCAAACTTTACAGAAACTATCTTGGGACTATTCTACATTGCGCCAGAAAATTTCATCGAAATCGCTTCAGCGGTTAGGACACAAAATATCAAAGTATAAGTAAGCCCCCCTCCCCCCCGGAGAAAAAAATGGGGGGCTTTGAACTGCCAAACTCCACAGAAACTATCTTGGGACTATTCTACATTTTGCCAGAAAATTTCATCGAAATCGCTTCAGCGGTTAGGACACAAAATATCAAAGTATAAGTATGCCCCCCTCCCCCCCCGGAGAAAAAAATGGGGGGCTTTGAACTGCCAAACTTCACAGAAACTATCTTGGGACTATTCTACATTGTGCCAGAAAATTTCATCGAAATCGCTTCAGCGGTTAGGACACAAAATATCAAAGTATAATTATGCCCCCCCTAACCCCCGGAGAAAAAAAATGGGGGGTTTTGAACTCCCAAACTTCACAGGAACCATCTCAGAACTATTCTACATCGTCACTGAAAATTTCATTGAAATCGGTTCAGCTGATTCTGAGTTCAATTTGGACACATAAATATTAAGAGGTACAGTAGCCTACGTTTTGCCCCCCAGAAAAAAATGGGGGGCATCATGAACTCCCAAACTTCACAGGAACCATCTCAGGACTATTCTTCATCGTCCCTGAAAATTTCATTCAAATCGGTTCAGCGGTTTCGGAGTTTACTGGGAACATACATACAAACATACATACACACATTCATTTTTATATAATTATATAGATTGTAGTAAAAAAAGGATATTTCTCAATATCGAACGGATACTCATGTATCATTTGTCCACATATATCCTGTAGAACCATGATATTGGCTCATGTCCACCCACTCGTTGGCACATTAAGACGTGGCCACCCATGAGTGATGAATTCCCCATATTTGACACAAAGATCTTAGAGATTGGGCTCGCTGGGAAAAACTTTCCTTAGCGCTTTTGTAAGCTGCGACAGTCAGTAGTTAGTTTTCCAACCTGACACCGAAGCTACTCGAGTGGACACTTCCGCGCAACTACCGAGGAGGCCTTTCCTAGTTACTAGTGCACCGACATGTAAGTTACAAGTTATTCAGTAAACTTCAACTCTCAGATAATCTCGTCCTTGTTTCTTTGATTCCTTCGTGTGATCGTGACAATCGAGACTATAGTATCTCTTGTTTTTATGATGAAAGTGGTTATGACTGTGAACTGTTTTCTTCTACTTGATATTATAGCTATGCAGAAACCATAATGCTGTGCTACTGCCAGAAAAGCTTCATAGAAATATCATTTTCTTCTTGAACGCTAACTTGATTGTATAAATAATATATTATCAAAATCAAGGAAAACTCAATATTATAAATAAATGTGGTTGTTGCTGGGAGCTACTTTTCCATGTCCCTAGATCCTTCATTCGAATGGGAAATTGAATGATTTAATTTGAAAGGAGCTGAAAATTAAAAAAAAAACATGTTACAAATCTGTAACTACAGTAATTTTTATTAAGATTTTTCACAAATAACGCAAAAATAGCTATGAAGAGATTTTCTACGTTTGATGTGAGTTAACTTATTTATTAGACAATCAATAACAATTCCTCCCAACTAAACTTCTAAGGAATTCAGTTTTGAAAATAAGATGTTTTATCTCTACATAGCCAAAAACACACCCAACATCCATAGAATCGAATATCGTCTACATGAAACCTCTTCGATTTATTAGATCAAGGCCCTATAAGGTTATTCTATTGGGTAAATGATAACGAGAGTTGCTAATTTCAGTCATCTTCATTCCTGTAACAAAGCGCTTTTTAACCTACATTTTTTATATGGCCTATTTTCTGTATTTTGATAATGCAATATGACAGACATACAATATGCAATATGACACGACTTCTGAAACATTCTGTTTAAATATGTTTGGCGATGTCCATTAACCTCAAAGTGAACAATTTTGAAAACGAATTAATTTCTAATTTCTGAGGGAAGATGTACATATTTGTACAGATTTTTGTACTATATGGCGCTTTTTTTTGTAGTACAGTAGTACAGTATAATGAATTATCAAGTATAATAAATTATCAAGAATTGTTTCGATTCAAATAATTTGTGAATGTTCCGAGCTATATATTGCCTTGTTTTCCTTTATTTTGGTCAGAATTTCTGAAAAAATGAATTTTCATACAGAATTCATTTGTCATATATTTCCTTATTGTCTTTGCTAGTATGGTACAGCTAAGAATAATTTAGATTACGTTATTTATTGGCCACATTGACACACAATCATTGAAGAAAATGAGATGTTGATAGTTTGATTGAAAGTTTGATTTTTGTTGAAAGTCTGATTGTAAATTTAACGACTTGAAGTCAATTTTAATAATATCTCTACTCACTCACAATTATTCACTATTCATTCAAAATTAAAATTGACTGCAAGTCTTTAAATTACGGTTATATAGTTCCAATCATGAGTTGGTGTGAAAAATGTTTTTGAGATCGCTAATTTAAAAAAAATAATTGAAAAATATTCTTTAAAGTTATTGATTCTTCAGTGTAGGTATATTCTGAAAAACGAATTAGGTTCAATTAACTATTATAACTTCTTTTGCTTTCATAAATTTCTTAATACAATATTCTACGTTGAATAGAGAGTTGTGCAATATCACTTAGTTCATTAACCTTTCTTATAGGTAGATTTTCATTTAATTTAGTTTAAGTATGTTGTATTGATCATATTGATTTGCTTATTTGATAAATATTTCATAATTATTCAAGATATAAATTTTTTTTCATGTTTTCAAAGCTTGAAATGAAACAAATTTCAAAAGAAAACAAACCAAATTCAATTATATAATAATCAAAAATCAAATGCTCATGTACTAAGAAGTTTAAAATCAAATATTAACTCTTAAACAGAATTGCTTTTTTAATTCAATGCAAGTAATCCTATGAAGTCAAATATATTATAAGCCAAAATTAATACTAGTTCACTGAATTGTGTATTTATGTCACAAAATTTTATAGATTTCCAGCTTATTACTGGTTTCACTAGCTTTGATTTTCGCTGAAAGAACGAAGAATTCTTTTGCAAATTTAAAGAACGAATTAGTTTTCGAGTTTATAAAAAAAGCAGTAAATGCGGTGGATAGCCTATCATATTCACTCTTCATTTATCCAACATTTTCATAATACGGATGTGCTTGAAATATCTTCGGTTTGATGAAAATGGAGGGCTGCAAAACCACCTCCAATCGAAAAACCCTGGTTGTAGCCTACATTAGAGAAGGTGGGTTGATCAAATATGCCAGACTCAGGAAATTAGAATAAATTACGAGCTCCGGCCAGAACACCGACCTAACTGCTGCATCTTCAATTTTATCATGCTAATTTCACTCTCTTGGTGCAAGTATGGGCTCGTCAGGTATACTTAGAAAACAAGAGCAAAGAAATTCTATGCGTAACTACTTCAGTTCCAGCTTTATCGATGTTCTGTTCATCTCTATTCAAAGGATTGCTCTTCAAAAGGATAATTTTCTGATGGTTAACAACATTAGCATCTGAAAGGAACAGCACATCCCTAATTCAATAGCAGAACTGTCTAATGACCCAAAGAAACATGCTAATAATTTTTTCCGCTGTAACAGTCTAAATATTCTGATATTAATTTGTAAGTCATCGAAAAAGTTTATCCAAATTACGACGCTTCAGTAATTGACTGATGTACGAGAACTAACTACTTGTAAACTGCATTGTTCAATTTGACGTTACCTCTATCTTCTCATATAACTTATCCATAATTATAATAATGTTACGTGTTCAAAAATTATTCTCACTACATTTGACAGTATCACACGAACTTCACTCACGCTATTAAATTAAAGCAGCACCAACGATTTATTATCGCAGAAGAAATTCATAAATCAAACAAACAGCACAATAACCTCAAACTAGCAAAGGATACTTCAATAATAAGATTATTCTCTGTCCAAAATCAATCAACACTATCAGGTAGGCCGATCATTAACAACTGATAAATGATAATAATAATAATAATAATAATAATAAAATGTGGGGAATTCATTAAGCCAACAGGCCTAGAAAAGTTTCACAGAAGACCCACAAAATTGGTTGAAAAGGAGAAATTATAAATAAATTGCCTATAATAGCTCAAGTTATTTGAGTCACTTGTTCTTTTAGCCTTTCTATGAGCTGAGTTCCCGTTTGCCATTAACTGTAATATTTCATCAGTCATCCATGGTACTCGTCTTTTACTATTAATTATTTTATTCACAGTGGGGGCATGCCTATCATATATGTTAAGAATCCAGTTTTCAAGGGTTTCTACCATTTCATCAACTAAAGACAAATCCTCAATCTGATGCCATGGAGTCTGAGCTACATCGGTGATGAAATCAGCTTCATTGAAATGTTTAAAATCCCTGAATGTGATGAATCTTTGTACTGGTTTAGGTGGTTTATATGCAAACACACAGTAGATCAGATCATGTGCAGAAATAGCTGGAACTGAGGTTTGACCTGAGAGTACTACCTCATCAGGATCACTAACTATGAGAAGGTCAATGAATGTATCAAATCGTTGGTATGGTGAGTTAGATTGAGTGGTAAGATAGCCAGATTAAGGCATTCAAAAATTGTTGTAAGCTGGTGGTGGTCAAAGTTACAGTTAGTCATGTTAAGGTCGGTATTCAAGTCTCCCATAACTAGGATTCGACTGTAATTTGGCATGAAAGACAGCAGAGTGTTTTCGAAATCTGTGAAATGACCTATTTTTGGAGGGCGATAACAAATACCAACAAGCAACTTATCTGAACTAGATAGTACTAATTCAAGTAACATAAACTCGGGCCTAGCAGAATATTCTTGTTCTGAAGAAGCCAATATTTTAGTCTTAATACCATCCTGTACGTATACTGCAACAGAGAGAGAGAGAAAGAGAGAGAGAGAGAGAATGAGAAAGTAGACGGAGAATACATAATGAATGTGACCTTTTCACTTTATGATAGATGCCAAACTATTGTGCCAACAAAAACAAGCAATGCGCGCTTATACAAATAGTGTTATGCATCACTATTGTTCGTCGTTACAATGACATTCGATTAATTGTACAAGTGAAAACATTATAGCTTGTTCATTGAATGGAAATAAAGTTTGTGAGTGTAAAACACTATTATTATTGCACATTGTACATTGTTAAAAGAATGGAATACGGCATTTATGTTGTGAAATTATTTTATGCTCTTTATTTTGTTTGAGCTCACCCCATCCACTATCATCAAAACATATATTATTCTCTAATGAGAAATCATATTTCTGTATTCAAGAGCAATATGAGAAAAAACTCATTCAAAAAAAACTGTTCAACAAAATCAATACTATTGTTCTAGTTTTAAAAGAAAAAGGAAAATACTGGGCGTTTATAATAGAATATCAAAGTTTAAACACTTAGTAGTATTTATTATATTATACAAATTAGAATTATTACAGCAAATGAAAGAGCAACTTAAACAGTTTTATTTTTATTTGCTAGGTCTCGTAGGCACGCCATTGCAACGGGACCCCCCTAAATTGAATGTTCTTGTGCCATATCTCGACAAAAAGTTTATGGACTTTTTTCGGAGAAGAGACTGTAACTGGTACTTCCTATCATGGTGCTTTGGAACTTCGACTATTTGCTTCATTGGAATAAAATAAACGACAAAACTTAATTTAACTCCATTTGACCACCTCGCTGGTATAACGCAGTACGCGATTGGTTAATGTCACTGTACCTGACCGCTGTACCAAATGGCCCAAAGACAAAGCTTGTATCCCATGGCCTCCACGCTCACCCGACCTGACGACATGTGATTTCTACCTTTGGAGTTCATAATGGATCGTGTTTATGAGCCTCTGCTACCAGCTGACCTACCCAAATTAAGGAACAGGATTGGAGCGACTATTTAAACACTAATCAAAGTTTGGGAAGGACTGTCTCATCGATTTGATGTGTGTCGTATGAAAAATGGAGTTTACATTGAACACTTGTAATCTTGTACAAAAGACTGTTGCTTTCTCAATTAATTGGTGTATTAATTTGAATTGTCAGTTGTATATAATTTATTCTCCAAAGCCTTAAAACTCCGATATTCTTTTATTAACACCTGATATCGTATTATGCACTATTTAGTTTATTCAAAGCATCATGTGGATGACTTTATTCCAATAAGACCTGAGTAAGTTTTTGAATCAATCATCTATCACTTATCTTTATTGATTGTTAACTATCGAAATAGATTAGAATCAAATTGCTTGTAAGCTCGTTCAGTAGCAACCAGAATTCTCATTCACAAATCTGTTTGGCGACTGATTTCACAAGGAAAATGAACGAACGGCTTTACAGATTTGGTGATAATAAAGTTTTAATGAGATCTTGACAATGTTCCAAGACACCTTCGTTAATAACTTGTCAATTGCAGAGCAACTCCAGGAAGTTTAAAACACGCCCTTCTCACCTCTTACGCTTTCCATGAGCTTCTACAATAACTGTAGTAGGCCTAACTCTCTGTGACCGTCAAATATTTACAAGTTTGTCTTCTTAATACAGTGGAAGAAGGTTATTCGATCTGCTCCACCATGTCAGCATTTTTGATTCATTATAATATTAGCCTTTATTCCTCTCAGAAATTTGCAGGTTACATCCTGATTAAACTCTTGCTTCTTGCCATTTCCTCAAAGATACTGAAAGTCCTTTCAGATGTATTTGTTTGCAGCATATTGATACTACAATATTAATCCATACATGGACTGGATAGTGCCAGAAATATGCCGTTAATTGCGAATGAAAACTGGCACAGGACTAGTCCATGTAGGGTCAATGAACTCGGTAGTTTCTGAAAAACAGAAAAAAATTATCTTTGTTCCCTGCAATAGAGGCAACCATTTTAAATCATCGTACGTAAATTGAAATGAAATGAAATACATTTATTATCCTCAAAAAATCAAAAACAAGATACAAGTGAGAAAAAACAACAAACTATGATTGTGAACAAAACAAATTAGTGAATAGATTACGTAGAATATCACACCAGTCCCAGTCCGAGTCTGTAAGTTTTTGTAATGGAAGCCTTGATGATTAATCGACTCTATTTAGGTTATGGCTCTTTCTTAAGGATAGCAAAAACCTTGTAGAAACTTCAGTGTAATAGTCTGAGGTTATGAGGTTGTGTGTACACTCAACTTTTCGGAGATGAGAATCTTTGATACCTTACGAACAATACTCTACTCACCAACGGAGGAGAGTAAAAACGCCATTAAAGTTAGTTCTACCTGAATGACAACAGAGTAGGCCTCTGGGATCTCCAGTAATTCATTTTAGTCATACCAGGGGGTCTTATTGCGTCTAATTTAACAAAATTTCAAGCTAACAAATTTAAATTTAACAAGCTTTCGTTGTCATTTACTTAAAAAACAAACTCTAGTCACAAATAATTTAAAGAAAAATCCAGCATAGATCCTCTATGAATATCAGCTATATTAGGTTTTTCAAGTGAATCAATTTGAATAATTTGCTTTCCAATCCATCGTGACAAATTATAGGGAACTAGAAATATTATGTTTTGTCAAGTGTTTCTCATCTTTCTTTGTGTTCCTCCACTAACAATCACCAGTGTAATAAATTTTGTTTTGTAAAAGAATAAAAAAAGTTTATGATTGCTGTCAACCCAATATTATTCACTGATTTTGATTCATAACAATGGTTTTCCTTATGAGCACACAACATATTTCTCAATTAAATATTTTTATAGGCTTTATCACTGAAATAATACTGGCAACACTTAAAAAGTAACACACAACAGGCACTAATCAGTAATTATCACACAAGAAAATTAATTAAGAAACAAACAGTTCAATGGTGTTCAACTAATAATAAATATTTCTATAAGAATATTAACCACTTTACAAAACTGACTCGTTTTTGTCAATAGGCCGATCAATGATAATTCAAGAGGCCGGTCTAATAATCTGTTCAATGACTTCATAAGAAATGTCCAATAGACGGTTAATACACTCATTAATAAGCACTTACGAATCATGGCTATTTTTAATCATACTTGATTTGTGGATTCACAATAATTGTATAGCACTGTGCATACTGCCACGGGATGAACTGTCACTTGATACGAACACACAGGTTACAATCTGAATAACAACTGGACTCTCTGCTGACATGCACAGCCGCTTTTGGAAAGCTTGTCTGTTTTGTTCCAGAGCAGAGAGCTCTTAAAGTTTCTATCAAAACTGATAACCTATAATAATAATAATTTTTTTTTTTTTTCTTTTATTAAGGCGTTTTGCCATTTGACATGTACATGAGCATGAACTATTGGCTAAAACCACCTCCAAACCTAGAGACCGCCTGGAACTGGAATAATAATAATAATAATGGTAATAATAATAATAATAATAATAATAATAATAATAATAATAATAATAATAATAATAATAATAATGGTAAAGATAATAATAATAATGATAATAATAATAATAATAATAACAAAAAAATAATAATAATTGTTACAATAATTTATTTGATCAACAGAGCTTGCATCATACATACAGTTTAAAATCAGATATATTTCATTCAGCATAAGCTCGAAAATAGAAGCTCATTTGACATAACATAGAGTAAAAGAGAGCATTGAGACGAAGATAGTGAAGCAACGAGTGCCTGCTTTCAAGACTGGAAATGAATGCAACACTCAAAGTTCACCTCCTCTTCATTTGCGTTTCCTTACAACATGGCGATCCAGATGCATGTCTTATGTCGAGTTCTTGTAGTAGAAGTAGTCAAAAAGAATTTACTGAATCTTTTTATCTTTACATACATGAATAGATAATGATAAATTTCATATGGCTATGGTCTAAAGCCGTCTGTCAGGATTTGACTGTTGACTGTTGAATGTTTTCTACCTTTTTGATAATCTACTAACGATAGATAAGGTAAATTTTAAACGACATAGAGTACTCCATTCTCGACATATTATTATCTCACAAGAAATGAATCATTAGAAAATCGTTCACTAGACTTCACAGACATTATTATTATTATTTTTTTTTTTAAATTCAAAATAAAGACGCAAAGTTAGCAATGGACGTATAATGTTATTTCACAGAGCTTCGACATCCATCCTCCATGGTAATTTGCTATTGCTTTCATGTAACAATGACTATAGTGGAAGTTCCTACACAACAACCATCAGGAATATCTAATTGGCATGAGTACAATAAATCGCTTTAATAATTATGTTCAATTGGAACCAGTACAATAATGTACTATTTTCATTAATCGTTACTAAAAAAGATCATAACAGTGCGACATTCCACCTTTGAAATATATCAATCATTGTTACTCTTACAATAATGAACTATATTTTTTATCTGTCAGTACCTGAGATCTAAGCCTAGTCAACAAAGGCCTAGAACATGCAAACGTTCTCAGAATAATTTGCAATATTTTATTTAGTACAATTTTTCATTTTCCTTGTTGCTTAGGAGTTTTAAATGAGAAAACTGGAATTTTATGTAAAAAATCACCTATTTTGGGATAAATCAGCATACATGAACGGCTATGAAAATATTCATATCAGAAACTCAGTGAATACAACCAGAATAGAATACTGCTAGGATAAACTCTTGTCCAGTATCCGGTTCTTTCTTTAGAGTGGATTTTATGAAAGCTGCATTTTTTATATTGTGGGAGTTGTGAGGGGGGTCTGGGGTGGATCGCTGTGAACTTCTCACAAAATTAGTTTTATGCAGAAGACTATCAACCTTGAGAAATGCAGCTTCTCTCTAATAATTAGTCCCTATAAAAAACCACAATTTTCTAGAATATTTTCTATTGAGATATTCCAACATAGCGAATAGTTATTGCAAAATCCACTTACAGATGATCTTCAAGTACGAATAATAATAACAATAATAATGGTTGAAGATATATCTGCTGATAATATTTCAATTGCATAAGGTGGAACTCAAAACTCGGTAGACAGTAGGTGAGTCACTTACGGTTCATTACCGGCTTGATTAACGAACGGCTTATCAGCTATGAAATTGATAATTAGTTGTCGATCAAGCGGAATTAACATCGCCTGTTTCCAGCGCCATTGAAGCACACAGTTGACAGAGCAGTTGTCAGCCCGTGCTATGCTGATAGTTGTGGGTGGGTATTCATACATTTGACCAAACTGCTCTTCCGATAACAGCTAGAGGATTAATTTCATCACCTCGATGACAATTAATTATTGAATTTGAATATTAATAGTTCAGCATGCCTTGTTATTTACATGCTACTCTACTTTCATAATATTATTGCATCACAGTTTTCTTTCAAATAACTCAAGCTGTTCAAACCTGTTGACGATGTCAATTATTCTTCCCTTTCAAATCTTTCGTTTATCTGTCTAATAATTACGTTATCAATCTCTCGAGGAGGTTGGTCGAAAAATCTGTGCTTTTAAAGTTCATAGTATTCATGTAAGTTATAATTCTTCCACAGTTGGATTAACTATAGAAATAAATTTCTTACGAGAGAATCCACAAAATAGATAGATAACAATCTTGATGAAATTGGAAAAACTACAGAAGCTATGTAGAAAAATTAAAATGATAAAAACAGACAGTAACGAAATTCCAACAAAATATTACACCTTTAGAACAATGATCTTGAAACTGAATAATCATCCAATTATCATTAATTTGATTCGTTCCTTTTACATAAAAGTCCTTTTGTCTGTCTCCCATGTAGGTTAGAACTACAAATAGAACTTTTATACTGTAATTAATTTAAAATCCTCACGTTCTCCAAGGTTGTACTCATTATCTCATCAAATATTTTAGATGCTCCAAAATCTTTTCGATTACCAAATAGGTCAAATTTTCAACTATAATCTATGAATAAAAATAATGTATAGACTTTTTGGAAAATTGTAATTCAATAACAATAGGTGACCAAAAGGTTGAAATTCTACAACAATATAGGCGATCGCAGAGGGTATAGCACAACATCTACCTGTCCATCTATTGTTTTTGGTGGTACCTTGTGGCTGCTTTTACCCGACTTTTCAACTGTATTTATTAATGAAAATTACGTTTCCCAGTGCCTTAAATCTTCATTTCAGATGATGTAATCTGATACTCCAGATGATCGAAAATTTTTCCAATGATCTGCTAATGAATAAGGTTTCCATCTATGAATTTATGAATAGATATATAGAAATAATAAGTATCATAAATTATTCTAATTATCCGCATGGCAACTCAATAATGCAATAGTAAATCTCTCTTTGGGAAAGATATCATTTCTATGGGATGAATACGTATTATGTAATATAAATTATCACAATAATCTCCATGACGACTCAACAATGCGATGATAGATCTTGGTATTTAATGAGCTTATAAAATATCGCCTTAACCGAATAATCGGTTGAGTTAGGTTAGGTTACGTTGTGTTTTATTTTTCACATGCAAATAATTATTGTTGATTCATTCCAATCTGGTCACTGACATTTGTCTCTTTATAAAACTTCTCACAACATTACATAGCTAGTCGACAACTTTGATTCCATCACACACTGGCAGAGCAGCATCGAAGTTCGAAGCTAATGCTCATCAATATTGCATGCTATCATAGCGAAGATTGACGTAATCAGGTTCTGTTCGCACGAAATAGCAAGCTTTAATATTTGAAATCCACAAGTAGTAGTTTGGAGGCGAGCTCCACATTCTCCCTCAACTTAGCTTTCAAGGTGGCTTTGGATCATCAATATCTGAGTTGTCGATCTCCACATTCACAAGGAATTAATTAGCTCTGGAATATACAACAGTTCCCTCAATCGCACACCAAGGATAGGCCGGCGCTGAACTCACTCGGATGAGCATCCTGTATAAAGGTCCCAATAGCAAAACAAATTTGCAGGAGAAGATTCCTCCCCTGATAGGTCACGTGATCTGCATCGTGACTCAACAATGAAATAGCGTACTCTGTACAGCTACTTGGTTGAACTGGTTAAACTGGGTTTTACAATGTCATCGTGTAGTAGGTGGTCCACATTGCTTTTTTCTGCTGTCTTTTGTGAAATCACACATTGTTGATTGAATCAGAGATTTTTCTACAAACTCAATTATGTTTGTATACTAATGTGATTACTGCACTTAAACCTTTACTGACATTTATACCCTGTCCATGGAGGATTAAATGTAAACTCAAGCATGCTGCTCCTTTAAATTAAACAAACCGTCAATTACATGTTTATGACAAAAAAAAACATTTCATTGCTTTAATAGAATGAATGAGTCTCTATTATCCAAGAAATACACCTGAAATATATGAATTTCGATAACAATATGATATATTTCCTTTGCTGTTGATGCCCATATGAGTCTGTGAAACGAAAAATATTATATATGAAAGAATACTCTGGTATGTTATTGAAGTAATAGATTACAGTATTTGTTCACTTGAAAATTCAAGCTTCAGTTGAATGCACGCAAATTTTACAAATGAATGGCTAAAATTTCCTTTATAATTTATACGATAAAGCAAATCATCCACTAGCATATTATCATTATTTTTGGTGAGATTAACACTATCATGCAATATTTCCTTTTAAATAAGTGAGACTCGATTATATTTATAAAATTATCAACCCACAGGATTTGCTTTGTACTGATTATTACGAAACAGGCTTTTCATTTCGCGGGAGAAATAAGTTATGTTGTTCAACATGAAATAACATTTGCAAATGGCAACTTCTTCCGTATTTTGTTAGAAGTATGGAAAGCTTGCCCTTGTGATCCGTGAAGCGTTTAATTAGGTGGCGAATCTGTTACAGGGTCTTATGTGTTGCTATGGCGACGCGGCAATGCTGTGCTGACCGCCGACAAGATAATGGTCACAAGGGACCAGCGCTTCCGATTGGTCGATGGCTACAACTTGGAAATCGAGAGTGTGATGCCACAAGACGCCGGTGATTACGTCTGTCAGATTGGCGAGTTCAAAGATCAGGTCAACACTGTCGAAATTCTAGGTACGCATCTGAATATCACTTTTCCTCAATAGCCTATAATTTTTCAACTGCCCACCATCTTTAGAAGCGCAGAGCTGTTCGAAAAGAAGGAGCAGATTACAATCATTCACTTGAAAAACATACAAACATAGAAAGTTCATAGAAAGTTTAGAATTTGAAGTTTTATAGAATTGAAAAAAGTTTAAAATCAGTCAAAGTAGAAGTTCAAATCACGGCCGGTTTGGCGCTATAGTTTGCAGTAAAATTGAAGCGACACAACACAAATGGTCATTTTCTTTTTCTAAGCCCACAGAAATTCACATCAAAGGATCTTAACGATCCTCAACCAACTTTACAAGGAGATCTAAAGAAATCACGTCTGAACATGACGCCATATAGACTTTGTAAGTGCAATAGCCAATGTTGCTGATTACAGATAAATGATCGCTCCTTTTGTTTCGTTTCCATTTCACTACAGACAAACAGCACCGCTAATGCGACCGTAATTTCTATGCAGATTTTTGAAAATTTTAAAATTTTCATGAACGTATTCCTCTGGCTATCAACGTTAGAATATTTATCTTTTGTAGTTTGGAAGAAATATGTTTAAATGTGTTTTTTAATCCATCCATATTAGCTTGTTAATAGAGTGTGCATAGTTTTGGAGGAACAGGAATGTAATAATTAATATCTCAATATTTTAATGTGAGAGCCACATCAGATTGAAAAATTATTGTTTATGCTTTGAAGGAGTTGTAGAATTAACTATTTAGAAATTTGATACTTATAAAAATTCAATATTGAGCAAGTCTCATTAGTTAACAATGTCTCGTGAACTGACTAATTATTATTACATATTATTATTAATACAGTAATTAATACAGTAATACACTAATTATTATTATACAGTAATTATTAGAAATACTAATTCAGAAGTCAACTTTGGCTGATCTTCACGAAAATTCACCGCACCCTTCCAACTTATCAAGAGAATTTATATTGTGAAAGTCAACAGAGCTTTCTTATTATTAATGATGATACCGATATGAGTCTGAAACTAGTGCGTGGGTACTGAAGTCCGAACGAGAATCGAACTCTGCAGGAGTAGCAATCAGTCAGAGTCTTATCAGGGATAAGTGCTCCAAGTTGAAAGGATCAAAAGCCAACAAAGTGTGGTAATCAATATCGATGTCAGTCAATGTTCTATTATCAGTGAAGAATTCCCAACTCTCCTGCAACTGAACCTTTTTTTCAAATAATCAAAGCTATTAAAAAAATAGTTCGTTTCAATAACTAGTATTCTATCTCCAATGTCTCCGAAAATTTATATTGAAGAATTTAGACTGGCGATATTCATAATAAAAGTTCTCTTTTCATTTATTAGTGCTCGTTTTTTTATAATAATTAATCTCCAGAAAATATGGAGTTCTAATTAAAATTATTTAGTCTCAGCTGGAAAACCAACTGATAACAGTTTGTTAGGGGACGTGGGATCAGCGGTGGAAATTCCGGTATTCTTTGTCTTCTGTACAGGAACATTGTTTTTATGATTCTACGGTGAATTACAAGCCTGTCCCTTGAGTTGCGTGTACGAGTATGGGGAAATACCTGTTCCTCATGAAATTTTTTCTACTTTTTTGACGTAGCACTCACAAGCACGGAATATTCAGAAGCGCGTGGACGCCACACGCATGCGCACTTTCACCACACGCACCAAGGGAGCAACGGTGATGCATTCATACAAGACACTGCGCTTTGCATTAACTTTGAAACATCAAAAAGTATCGTGACATGAATGAATTCAAAACGTTTTTTTTTCATGGACCAAATACCACTTCAAATAAAAAAATATCGTTTTAAAACTCATGAATCCTACTGCCCTGCATAAAGTGGGAAACTAATAATTAATCATAAATATAACTGAATAATAATAAATTAACAAAAATCAATGATTACTGACCTACCGGAAGCTTTCAGAGAAATTACCTTATCTTTCGAAACGATAAATAAAATAAAATACTTTTTGATTATACATAATATGTGAAGAAGTATATAAATGTTCAATGTGACTGCACTCATAAGCACAAACTATAACTTTCGGGTTGATTCTATGAGTAGATGACATACGGCCGGTTACACGAAAGCCATTTAAATAAGGAGTTTATGTCATCTATGACTAACTGTCGTAAGTGTAACGGCTTTATTTCTGTTGCACAAAGATCCATTAGTTATTTTTCATTAACCGAACGGGCTCAATCTGCCAACTTTGTAATTTGATCAACAGCTGATTCTGAAGTTGAGAAAAAAGATGAATTAGAATCATTTCATCGTCAATTATTTGAATCATTACTCAACTATCTAAATATTATGATATTCTTGATAGATTTTATTCATTTTTGAGGTTTACAACACCTACGACCTAATTTGCAGTTCCGTGTTCTGGTACAATAAACAGAACTTATAAAATGTAACTTAACGGGAGTTCGTGAAATTTAATTTTTGGTGAACGGGCGGTTAAGTATCTCTTATGCCGGTTATTCTGATCGGCGTTATTGCTTGTAATTGCGCTTTCTGCAACTAAAATTTTCTCCATCAAGTTCAATCTCCGCAGAATGACGTCATTCTACGGGGATTAAATTTAATTAGCTTTCGTGCAACCAGTCAATAATCTGATGTCACATTTCTGGCCAAATTAAATCATGCATATCGGCGTGATAGAAAAAAAAAAAAAAAATCCACCTGTTCTACCAAAAATTATATAAAATCTTCCTCTTAACTCAAAGATGACAAAATCTGCTATGTCAGTTGTATAAATTCATTTGAAAATGGTTTCAACTTAATTAATTCATCCTAAGATGGCACAACCTTATTACTCATTTTATAAGTCTCTATTAAATTCTGTGAGATCCATTATTTTACTAAACGGAATATGAGAAAAGTTGTTATAGCTGTTAAAGCTGCAACTTCCATAGCTTTGCGTTGTAAATTATCGATGTTACTGCCGGCGCAAAAGTTTATCTTCTGCCGGTGGTGTCATATTTTTACTTAATATTGTTATTAGTAATAGATTAGAATAATAGTATATTAGTAATATTCATAGTATATTATTAAATAAAGGATTCTTTATTGTTTTGGAAATGGCAAAATAGTTTTCAACAGATGCCAGAACTTGATAACATGACTTATGAATTGCCATCTTCAAATAAATTATGAGTTGACGAAACATGATATTTTCGACATTCATAAATTGTCATTAAATATTGAAACGATAGAGGTCTCAGTACTCATGATGTTTCCAGTGATATATAAGCTGCAAAGGTTGTTTTAGATATTGTATGAGAAAATGCGGAATCAGAATTTTAATATCTGCTTAAACCTTCAATTGCTCTCCTGATAAGTTTCTAGAACATGACTTATCAGCTTATGTCATCTACCCACAGAATAATTCTTTTCATAGTCGTAGCAGGTTTATCAGTGCTAATAATTTCCATCGGTGAAATAAACATTTCATTTTCTAAGTACACACATTAGCTGGATCTTTTGGGTCAGACAGTACCTGATTCGGCTTCTAATAATAATTTTTGAATAGGTAGGTACCAATGGATTGTGCGACATCCAGCTGGAAAATGTCTTCGTCTTGTGGAAACAACAAATCCGTTGATTCATTTTTCACAATTATTCTACAATTTTCACTGAGAATATTCCCAGACCTGCAGTGGACAATTTTTACAATTTAATGATACATGGAAAGGAAGATTATTGAGTTTCCATTATTAAAACATCATTATTGAGTTTCTGCAATTATAGGAAAAGAATTTCCATGAGCATTTCTAACTCGATTAATGCATGAACATCGTTTGGGCGGTCACATTGTACTAACATTAATATAAACTATTTTTTTTTATTCATAGAAATTCAAGCTTTCATCTCTCATCTCAATGGTTAAAAGTCTTGTGAGTTTCTATTGCTTTCTTACTAAACCCTTTGATGATCATTACATTTAAAATAACTCTTCTAGAAAAAATAAATTTGTTCCAATAACACGTTTACGGATGCCCAGGACAACAATTTGTTTTTCACTACACTAATTTTGAGTCGTTGCATATTGAAAGAAGAAACAATCGTAAACAAAATTATATTAAAAACACAAAGATCGACCGGGTTCAGGAACTGATTGGTCTCCCAGACTCCTCACTTCGTAATCATTAGAACACTGTAGGAAAAACCAAGAACAGTATATTACTCATTTATCATGCCTTTCCCATTTATCATTCCCTTTTATCATTCTTAATTTTATCAATTGATAATACTATACTGTACTGAGAAATACATTGTGAGCACACTGTTAAACATAGTTAATAAAAACAATACGGTCGTTCAGTTCACTGGACTGCAATGGAAAGCGTAAAGCCTATACTACCCCTTTTATAAGCAAAGGAGAAATCTGTTACTTTAAAAATATTTGTAAATAATTGTGAAAAATTATTAATCATTACTTAGTTAAAGGTAAATAATAGCTGTTTTGATGATCACCCACTGTGAGATAGCTACTGGAATAACACTGACGGTATTATTTCAGTTATTCCTTTATAAATTAGTGATATGTCCTATTTATTATCATATATATTATGGCATTCAGTGTTGAATCCATTATAATGTATGTATTAAATTTTCTCAGAACATTTACCAATATTAAGAGGAATTCATCCATAATAAATATACAGTTCATAAATCACATGAAGAAATTATATTTTAGCAAAACTGAAAAATTCACTAAAGAATGTGTGTTGACGTGGAGTGTCTTTGAAAATATCCATTCACCATCATGATGATAACCAAATAATGATAATAGTGTAGGCCCATTCGCTGAATTAAGTTACATCTTCAGAATATCAGGCCTACACTTATTGAGCTATCAACATCTCTGATTTTATACAGTTAGTTGATTTCCTTGTGGTTGAAAAATCTGAATTCAGTTCTATAAATGACGCAGAAAAAAAGCTAAAATCTAAGATATTTCATAACTTATTTCTTGGAGAATGCTTTTATTATTTTAATATTTGGATAATGCTTCTCACATGAATATTATTCGATCATTTTGTCTTGATTTCACATAGTTTTGCGATAAAACTTCAAATTTGGAAACTGGATATTATTTGTCGCGCTACAATAGTGAAGATATCCCGATAGAAACACATTCCTAAGCATGTTTTTCAAAAGCATTTCTCACTTGCTGGCTAATGATGGTTTTGTGTTGTGTAATATTGCAGTGCCACCAAGCATAAAGACATCACCTCCGACAGGGCAGCTGACTGCCAGGAAAGGAGGCTCTGTGACTTTGGAATGCAAAGCATCCGGAAATCCTGTGCCCACAATATTGTGGACGAGAAAGGTGAGTATCATTATATACACTGATAATTATTACTATCATTTACTGTATACAGTAGTCCTTTCTCGCGCTCCTAATGCAGAACTTAATATTCTACTTCACATTCTCGTACATCACTTCAGCAATACTGTATGAAATTTGGATTTCAAAATAGATTTGGGTTCATTTGTCTTCGCTCTTGAAATTTAAAACAAGAAACTTTTCTTTATATATTCCATAGTGTTGAAATTGAATAGTTTGATAGTGTTAATTATTATTTAGCACTTTGACATTTGAAATTGATTTTGGGACAATGGAACGATACCTATGGATATGATTGAGTTCTGCTGCAACATAAACCTTATTGGAATTGATAGATTATTTGAAAGAGATATTAGGCCTATTTGATTCGAACATGTGAATAACTCCTTGATTGCACTGTAACAATGACAATCAACCAACATTGAGTGTTTAACAACGCTCAGTACAGTATAGAATTTAATGGATAATCCATACACGTGCTTGAGTCCTTTAGTGCATCGCTGATGTGAAGTCGTCAGCTCTCTTTGCGAAATCAATAAATTAATTTGATCAATATAACCACTCGTCTTAACATTTTTGATTCCTTTCATAGCTTTTCAAAGTATAAAATTATTTCCTGGATTTTATTGCAGTTCATCGCAATTGAAAATGGAATATGAATCCATTTCAATTCAATTATTCTTTCTAAGCATGCATTTTTTGTCATGCTTATAAGTATTCACTACTGTAGTAGGAAAGTACTGGAGCTTTCTATTGAACTTCCTATTAAAGTTGTTAGACACTAGAAACAAAATTCCTTAAAAAATGTTAGATAACACAATCGTTATTCAGAAAATTTTAAAATTATGATGGAGAATGCATACATCGAAATAATGAGTTGGCAAGGAAGATAAAAATCTACATAATAATGACTTGTTCTCAAGAAAGAAGGAATATAGTACCAGATTTGGAACAGAGATCAGTAGGCTAGAGAAGTTTTAGTACAAAATGCAAATTCGATGTGTTTTCATAAAATCAGCTTTGCGCATGCTCATGTCATGTCATGCTGGTCATGTCCACGGTTAATAGTTGAGCTGGAGCTCTATTAACTGAAGGTTTCTCCAAGTTTCTTTTAGTACTTAACAATTATTTACTTGGAATTCAACCGTGGTTGATTGAACATAAAGTCTCTCATGAGATTTCTTGCTCGAAATTCAATTTTAATTTAAACTTCATTACTTTATTCCCTTGCATCTGTCGTCATTCTTATTTCTATCTAACGTGCCTGCCTTCAGGCTGAGCACCCACATGACTGTATACGAATATAAGAATCGTTACTGCATTAATTAATATCTAGGAACTTCATAGCTTATTATTGACTTCAAATCATAGAAATAACCTGGTGGATGTAATAACCCATAGGAGTGACGAGCAAGGAACAGTTTGGTTTGACTTTGAATGCCACACTTACATTAAACGAGCTGACCACCCTTTTATCACGCACACAAATCCTATTAATTCCTCGTAATTCACTTCAAAGTACACACTTGATCCCCTTAAAAATGCCACCCTTACTGGATAGCCTTATAAATAACTGTGTAAATTGAATACTGGCGTGCATGGCCGAGCCTGCCTTCAGCAGCTCAACACACGGCATTGTTTATCGGCCCCGGTGGAGCAAGAATCACGAGCTGAGCTTCCGTTTTCATCAAATGAATTTCAATTTTTCAGTATAAAAACATGATAGAAGCGAAAAATTGTATTATGCTATCCAGGTAGTAATAATCATCACATGATTGATGACAATATAATATATATTTATATGGTGGGAGTTTCCAAACTAGTTGATAGAGCTAAGCACATATAATTTCTTTGTCACAGGTTGGTATTTGGTTGTTTCTACCCAAGGTGTTTGTTGATAATAATTTTAAATCTATTGCTAGAACCTTGATTTTGACACATGAAGAAATACGCAAAGAAAATCATCAGGTATTCGCATCCAGATGACTTTTTCCGTGTAAATCCACAATGATGTGATCATATAATCACCATTAACATCCTATGATAACATATTTTTTCCAAATATTTAAAAAGATCTATATTATAAAAATTTATCAGGTAATACAAGTGATGATTCATAGAATAAGAATGTTTTTATGAGAATTTACGTAGAAAATTTCCGAGATTATGAAAATGGGAGCAATGAAAAACGTACTGAAACGCTTTGGGTGAATAATGTAGATGTTAGGTTTTTCTCTCTTCCCCTCGATAACATGAATTTTCCAGCTCTTGGATAGGATTGTTTCTCACTCCTTTATTCGTTTGTACATTTTGAAATCTCAATGGACAAGTTTGTAGAATGGTGACTGATTCACAAAATAGAGTATTGAATGAATAAGAGTTTTGAATGAGAACTTGAATTCACTCCCCTGCTCAAATCTATCTTTTGTTACTTCTACCCAACTCATGTATAATGTCATTCTCCAAACTTATGAATAAGCATGCATTTATCATCATCCTTCGCTTATTTCCATTATACGGTCGAAAAATAATCAAGTTCGTCTACAAGGCCAAAATCCAAAAACGTTGAACTACAATGACTTCATTTTTTTCTTATTTATCCATGATTCGATTTAAACTCTAAAATTCAACGAATAATTCTTTGAATTACTTGTTTCTCAATTGAAAATCTCTTAAAAATAAAAAATTGTGATTGAAAACTGTCCAGTTACAATATTTTAATAACGATTATGTGGCTTTTTTGAGTGTGATAGAGTAAATAATATCAAAGAAGGTCTCGCTCATCATAAATAGGTGATATTATTTTGATCTCGGTTGCAAAAGGGAAAAATGAAGTGCACCGGAGTAGTGATAGGAAGATGGAAAGGCTATGTTTCGAGAGTCAGCTCATTGGTAGAGATAGTCTCGACAGAAGATAAGTTATTGCAATGTTTAATGGGTGAAGAACAAGACTCTTCACTCCAATTCAAGATGATGGGAAACATCATGCAACACTCACCGGCTGCCGAAATACGGACTGTCATACGAATCACGGTTCAAACAATTATTGTGAAGAGCATTGCTAATGGTAATTTGATCATGATGACGACGTGAGACTGAGCTCGTTTGAAACATCTGGCTTTATTCTGAGTATATTTGGAAGAGTGTTTCTCATTTCCTATACTAATGAGACAGGAATAATGACATCGAAATATGAATGAAGGACTAGAAGTGTTTGTTGGCACCATTATGACCACAGCCCACTGACTCACAGCCATTTATAAATCACAAATGATGGCGAGTCAACGCCGCAAACGGCAATAAAGTATTACAGCTCAAGCAGTTATAATGGTTATTGCCATATTGCTGAGGCAGTGACCTAGCGAATGGTGAATTTCTCTGGAGCCTGATTCTAAATAACCATTTCATATACACTAGTGTATGCACAGATTATGTCCCTGAACTCATGTATGTGATTCATGTGAGAACATGCTCAAACTGGTTCTGTAATTATTGGCCACTCTTACTCGGTCACTGCCATAGAAAGTGAATTCAACAATATTATTATTATTATCATTGCAATAGCTGATTTAGGCAATAATTCCAGAAGAACCAGATAACGGTATATTGGATTTGATATCAACAGATAAGGTTAAAGCTTTGATTACATTAAGAAGTAATGTAAAATTGTGATAAAGAGAGGAGTCAAACAAGGAGTTGAGAGGAGGAAAATGTGGAATGTGAATAAAAATATTGTCTTTGTCAAAGTTGATAGCCGCGTTGGCGTAGCCGTTAAGAGCGCTTGCCTCTTATAAAGACTCTGGCTGACTGCTTTGCGGTTACGAGCTCGATTCCAGTTCAGCCTTGGTATTTTGTGTAATTATCAATCTCATTACTCAGGCAGAAGTCTAAGACTCCTGTGAGCATCATAAAAATTCACAAATATAGATTTTCATTTCGATTTCTATGAAATTATTAATTCAATTAGTGAATAATCGAAAAGTTTAGAACTCTGAGGTCTCTGGTTGACATAACGTGTATTACTGGGGTTGGTGGGCATTTATTGGCTTAGAGATCTCGGTCACCTTATCTCAAAGCCTTGAAATCGATTGAAGCCTTAGAAATGGGGCCTGTGAGCCCCCAGAGTGACAGTAGCCCCGAAAAGGGCTGAGCAAGTGTTGTTAGCCCTGAAAAGGGTCCGAGCGCGAACCTGGAAGACTTCATGCGAGTCGGAGGCCTGATTAGCTATGTCCATGATGTATTCCATGGCTCATGAGCCGGCTGAGTGTGAATCTTATTTGCAGCTCTCTAAGTTGTTGACGGATGGCATAGAGCCCTGGCAAGAGGATGGCTGTCAAATCGTCGTGTTGGCCTTGTTAGTAAGATCAGTTGGACCTGGAGGCCACGACTCCTCACAGTAACCGGGTTGAGTGGGGCTTAATGCTCAGGCAGTCAAGAGTTTTGGCCTCGCCAGGACCAGCAGCTTTCATCCGGTTGTCAACTCGCTCGGCTGGCTTTTGGTCAACAGGCCTCGGCGCTTTCCTCCGGTCAAGCAAGCGACTGACAAGTTGTGGGTCAGCAGTACCTGCCTGGGCGAGACTAGCAGCTTCCTTCTTGAGTACCCGAGCGGCTACCTATCGAGCGGCTACCTTGAGTAGCCGAGCGGCTACTCTAACTCTAGGCATTGTTCATGAAGAAAAACCAAAGCTACTATTGAAAAATGCATAATCATTGGCTCTTTCCCAGGTTGTCTATTCCAATGACGAGTCGTCGTTCAAGTGTCAAGTCTTGTGGTGTCAAAGTTATCAAGTGATGATTTGTGTTCAGTGTGACCGCCGTATAAAGGCCGACGTCAACTCTACTTAAAGCTGATTGGTCGGTAGCTGGGCAGGTTTTACGCCAACAACCATCGATATCTATACTACTACAACTGGATCGCGCGCTGCATATATGAGGAATAGAAGTGAGCTTTTGCGGTCCGGCTCTCTGGACAGCTCTTCCCCCACTACTAGTCCGTGTAGAAGCGCGCTCTTACACAGCATGACTTACGGCGGTACAAAATGTACCATGTACCATATTCGCCATCACAAAATGCGCTACATCTTCGTTTGTAGTGGCTCGAGTTTCAATTAGTTCACATATTTGTAATCTGTATAAACGTGTGAAGATTGGTATAAATTTCAAATCAAAATAATTTTATAGTAAACTATTCATGACACTCAAATCTAGCGAATATGGTTGCAGCCATAAAGTAATTTTGAAAGCTACTTTCCTATTGTTTATTTTAACTATAGGTGTATTATATTACATAATTGTGGTCTGATTAAAGCTTAGAAGATCAGAAATTCATTATCATTAAGTTATTATTAAATTTAGATTAATTTCCATGGGTTTGTTCTGCCTCAAGTTCTCATCTAGAGCTGACTCCAGTTCGTCACTGGTAGATGCAGTTTGCAACATTTACTAGTGTGTTTCAGCATAATCTATACCCATAGGTTCTAACAAAAGTGTACGTGAGTATTCAAACATTGATGAAACTTATACTACTTTTCCCAATCAAAAAAGTTAAATATAGGTAAAAAAAGATAACAAAAAGTAGAGTTATATTGGTGGACGTTAAACAGGACAATACATAAATGTGGTTTGGAATCTAAAATTCAAATAATCTTTATTTTTCAGGAAAAGGTCGTAAGAATAATTTGGAGGCTGAATTCAATAGATTCGTGTTGGGATTTTTTCCAGTTCTTAGCCATATGAACTTTCCCGACATTATATATTTTAGGAACAATTCTATTTTTTCTTTCTAATTCCGCTTTTAATGAACAAACCAATACATACAACTTGAGAAATACAAATATTAGGTCTTCATATCACAGACTTCAAGTTTATGACAAATTTCCTTTTGAAGCTGGTCAAAAATTATTTTATAATACCCTAATCAAATAACATCCATAACTAGTTTACAAAAAATGTCTAAATAAAAAGTATTTTATAGAATATATTATACAAAATTCATTTTATAGTATAAGCGAATACATCGATAGTTGAATTAAAATTCTAATAAATTCTCGGACACATTTTATCTTGCTGGTGCTATCAATAGGGCCCAGATTAAAATGTTTGATAGTACAAACCCAATGAATATTCCAAATGTAATTACCTGAGCCTGGTTTGCTTTCTTATAGATTAGGAGGAAAATCGAATTTCGTTGGTATCACATTTTACTTCAACTTTCTTCTTATACCACCAACTTCGAAATGATCCTCATCAAAGTGCTTGCTATATCAACTTGAATGATGTGGAGAATTAAAATTTTTTCGTTTTGTTGCAGCAACCCATTTCGCTATAACAACTGGGTCAGTTCAGTAGGGAAACTGAAATACAATAATTCACTTTTATACTATTTAAATGTTCTATTGACTTATATCTTCTTTTTTTAGTCCAAAATGCCTGTTTATATTAAAGCAATGCATTCAGCCCATATGAGGAATTTTGGTACACTACAATTGATATTTGGCTGGAGAGTTACATTATGCTAAGGTAATTGCCTAATTAGTAGATAGGTTTCAATTATATACCTAATATCTTACAAGAAGGGTGGGATTTGGAGAAGACTCAATGGTTGAAACATTATATTATACTTAGATGGCTTTTCTACCCTGTTATTAATTCAATCATGCTTAAAAATTCATAGAACTTAACATACGCCTTTGTAATATTATGGAGAATACAATAGTAAAAACCGCATTAAATTCTATCAAGTAGCAACAAAGGTATGACAGTTTTTGTTCACGTGAACAAGGTAGGTCCATACGATTTGTAAGGCTGCAGCCGCACTTCTACACGGATTAGTGGTGGGGGAGAGCCGAGTGGCCGGACCAAAACTCCAACACACAGCGGGCGATCCTGTTGTAGTAGTATAGATATCGATGCCAACAACAAGCGCTCCTTCGGGGTAGCGCCATGGTGGCACTGGCCATTGCAGTGAACTACACAGTCGGTTTAATGGCATTGTCAAGAGAGGTTCTGGGTGGCGAGAGCGGGAAGCAGAATACCGAGATGGGTAGACAACATACATGAAGTATCATGAGTTAAGAGTATCTATTGATATATTGATTTATGGTATTGAAGAATGTGGTAGAGCGGGCTACACACTCAGAATAAAGCGGTAATAAATGTTATCATGTTATTCTTCCGATCAGCTATTCAACAAGTTTGGCGTGATCATCATCTACAGGTAAAACAACTTCTCAAATCAGAAACCACGATCATGACACTAGAAACTAGGGCATGACAGCTTCGCATTGCTAATGTTCCTAGAACAGCTATATATCAGAGACATTCCAACCATTTATCACCCAAATTATGCTATTCGCTTCCCGAAAATATAGTAGATGTAGTATACTACAAAAAAATCAAAATCACGGTACAAGTACGGTACATACTTGGATGACTACAGAATATGAAAAACAATAATTCTGAATAATATAATTATGTGAGCTCACTTACCATAACCCCAAGCTAGTCTAGAACAGAGCACACGCCATAATTATTTGAGTTGAGTGATTTTCATTGATCATTGCAATTATTTTGTGGTTTTGTAGTCTTTATTAATCAAATTGATTATCAATCGAATACTTATTAATTATTCTCAGAAAAATTATTCCAATCAAGTGGAGCAAATTGAAAAGCCTGCATGTAAATGACACCCAGCGTTCTTCCTGAAAACGTACCAACCTTTATTTCAAAGGAGTGAATTGGTAGGGTATCAGTGTATTATAAAATAGAATGTGTTACGTTTAGGCATCATGTTAATAAGTAGTGTATGAGATATTTGGCCCAGAGGAAATTACGAAAAATGTGAACCCATGAGAAGGATGAAATTACTGATAAATTAGTACATGCGTGACGTCACGATTAAGGGAAACGGCCAGCGGCTTTCCCTTCGTTCAATTGAATTTCACGTTAGAATAATCCACATTTGAACGGTCGTTTGGCACGCTTTGCCTTGCACGGACACCTAACACGTCATGCATTATTCACCGTCTCAGTTATCTACCGATGAAATCCAGGGAAGCTATGAGTACGGGTGTAGGTCTGTCGGTATAAGTAAGATAGTTTCCAATGAATATCGGGATATTAATTTCATAAGAATTTTGGTACCGGTCTGCAAGTGAGCAACATCCAACTTTTATTTAACACTCCCACTGTCAATATTGCAGGCAGGAATTCAGAAGAACTAAGGGCACACAATAATTAGAAACTGTTGGAAAATTATTGGAATGGAGTTGAATAGTTAATGGAAACTCATTATTTCTGTCTAAATATTCTAAGAATTTTTGAATGAAGGATTGGAATAAAACACTAACAGATTGATAGAGAAAAAAGTTAGGGCTGGTGTTTATGATCGTAAAGTACTGGATGAATCCAGATGAATAATGAATTGAATTCTCAAATATACTTATTAAAATTCAATTACTGGATGAAAATAAATTAATTGGAGACAAAATTTTCTAATTAATCAATAATCTAATCCAGTGAAGTGTAGAATGTATCTTCGACCAATACTGAAAAATTCATAACAGTGATTGTGTATTTTCATCTTCCTGAAACTTATATTTAATGTCTCCAACTTCCTGAATATAATAAAATATACTTTCGTTGAATGTCAAGATCTCTTTCTCGTCGACTTTAATCTCAATAATATTTTCCTTCACTGGATCCCTCACTAAATTATTAATCTCCTCTATACCATTTCTCTTTTCGCTATATGAACCCGAGGCGGTTCAAGGGGAGGGGGGGAGGTAATGGTGCCCCCAAGATGTGAATTTGACTGTAAAATCAGTTTTATTATTATTATTGCTGAGGATGACCGCATGAGTCCAAGACTTGGGTAATGAGGTGAATGATAACACATAGATGCCAGACGGAGGAGCGGCATTCAAACCCACGAACGCTGAAGCGACATTAAGTTGAAGTTACGACGCCTCAACCAACTGCGCTAAGCGGCCCGCCTTAGTTTGAATGAATGAAATTGATTTCCCTTCTAGTTCAATAGTATTCAATTTTTGAAACATTAAGTATACTCAAAGCTTATAATAATCTATTTTAAAATCAAATATGAAATTGCAGAACTGCTGGACAATTCAAAGTCTACACTATCAAGATAACTTGAGACTTAGAGTACCGAACATTATTATAATATATTCCAAACTGACCGTTACGATAGCCTACTTGTCAACTGCCAAGAGTTCAAAGATTTTTGTAGCAAAGTAAGGAAGCTAAAAACACATTCTTTCCCGGGAAGAGAAGTCTACCATCATAGTGACATGAATTTTATTGCAATGCACATTATTTTATGAAGTTATGAGTAACTCTGGATTTTTTCACTCCGGTTTCAACGCACATTTTTAGCATGATTAATTTATTGTTGATTAGTTCTTCATCTGATTCTGCTAGTTTTTGTTTGGTAAAAGCATTAGAACTTTTTATTTGTTCGTCTCCTCCCAAGCAATAAGCCTATACAGTTTTTATTTGAATTGGAATTACTCTAGTTCTCATTCCAGTCTAGAGTCCAGTGAAGATTACTCTTAACAGTGAATTATTCGATTGTTTGATTGCTTGGCAGCTCTCCATCTCGACTAGTCCAGTCCAACATTGAAATGTATAATTTTCATAAATTCACACTCGATTCAGGAATGTTGTGGAACTTCTACATATTTAGGTGAATGAATAAAACAAATGTTTTCTATTCCACATTAATGGTTTTTATTATTTAAAAAACCAAACTCGAGATTCAATGCTCATGGCATCATCATCAATGGTTGAGTCTAAACAGAATTTGGAATAGGTGCATTCACTTTTGCAATTTGCAGACCCTTAGTCTTGGTATTTTATTAATATTGTATATTCAGCATACCACCTACATGAGCCAGGTTAGGTCGAGTGACGTGTTGTACAGACTTAGGTTATTGAATATTATGAATTTTACTATTGAGTAATTTTCTATAGAAATGATATTAGTTCCATAGTAATAGTTTACAATATTTAAATATATAACATGCAGTTGAGATGTTGCCTCACCTGCCTTCTAATCCTTTCAGGTTATGTACCTATTCCAAATTCAATTTAGACTCAACCACTGATTATGATGCCATGAGCATTGAAACTCGAGTTTGGTCTTTTAAATAATAAAAATCATTAATGTGGAATAGACAACATTTGTTTTATTCATTCACCTGTGTAATTTTCTATTATCGAACAGACAAGCAGGCTTACTTCACTCCTTAACCGTTCAACTACACCCAATGATGGGAGGGGGAATCTTTATATATATATATATATATTTCTTACGTGTGTCTATCTCACTGAACTCCTCCTAAACGGCTGCACTGATTCTCTTGAAATTTTTTGTGTGTGCTCAAGTGGATTCGAAAATCGTTTAGATTCGTAAATCAAGACACAAAAAGGTTGAATGTATCCTTAAAGGAAAAGCTGATAGAAGTTAACAGTTTTCAATCGCATGGCAGGTCCCTTAGCGACGTTACTTACGCTCTCTGGAATATTGACGTGTTGTCATGTTGGAACATATATTGTCATGTTGGAACATATGACTTGGTTTGATGCAATGTAATTATGCCGGGTTGACGACATCCGTTACTCAATGCAGCTAGAAATTTGAAATTTAGCCTCAGTAGGAGGAGGTGAATGATAAAATTATTAAACCTATTTATAAACCTAGTCTCTACCCTAATTTATAGACGTAAGAGATCTGAATTTCAAATGTTCCTTCATCTAGAGGTGGTGACTAGGAAAACAACGAAGGAGGCCCCTTTGATCACCTGAAAGAGCCCTAGGACTAACTTTCTTCTTCCCTAATAGTCTGGACGGTTGAAATTTGAAATGTAACCGCAGTGGGTGGTGGTGAATTGTAAAATCAAGGAGAATTTTTTATGAGATCGCAGCAACATGAGTCGGGCCAGCTAGTTTTATATAATATTTAAAAAGTTATCAGTTTTTGAGCCTTCTACGAGAACATTAATTTCTAAAAATTTACTTGGAACTCATCTTCTCTTAAATGAACCTGAGTACCAAACTTCTAAAGCCTCCACTAGATGTTTCTTGAGTGCAAAAAGTTTCAAAAATCAGTTATTTCGGGTCCAAGCGCCAAAAACGATAAATTAAAAAATATCACTATAAGGTAGTCTACTAGCCAGAAGGAAAGAAACTGAAAAATCAAATTCAAATTTGTTTGATGTCCTGTGAAATGATTGATTGAAATTTTTTTCCTTTGACTGTAGATTGCATTTGATTATTACCAATCCAGAAAAAATTTAATAGTGTGAAAATTTTCAATTTCAGAATGGTGTATAGATGAAAATTGTGAGAGCTAAGTTTGAAGTACGGGCCAACTGTAAAGCGTAGGCTTATTGGATCCTGTCACTCAGGAATAGTACTGTATTCGAATTTGCTGTATTTCTCTCTCATTAAATACATACACATGATAATTTTCATTCACACGATCAATCTAGAAAAAACATTGAAATTATAAGATTGATCGAGTAACAGTTTATTTCAGGATGAATTTTAGTGGTTGGTTTTGGAATGGTGTGAAAGATAGTGCATTATCATGTGGGTGGAGAGATGGTTGCCTTTTCCCCTTTGAGAAATTCCACGCTTATGAGTGGAGGAGAAGGATATCTCGCAAAAAAGGTCAGCAAAAAACCCACTCATGACCCCCCCCCCCCCCCATAATTTCGAGCTGGGACCTCACTTTACGTGAACTGAGTTCCATGATTTTATAAAATTATATTGTATGGACGGTCGGGTTATATCCCATTCCCTCCCAGGACCTCAGCCAGGTAAAAATCATAGCCTGATTCCCTCCCAGACGTTGACAGGTCTATAAAAATCATAGCCCAAATCCCTCCTGCAATCAGGAGCAGTTAGGTGCAAGAATTTTGTTACTACCTTGTAGAAACTTTCATTGAGGAAAATACGAAATTTCCTCCTGCAGTCTGGTCACAACTAAGTTCAAGTTTACACCGAACTAACTACCAATGCTTGTGAACGTTTTCAGAGTAAATTCAATATATTTATGTTTTTACTTATCACACTCAAACATTTTTAAATTTGTGGAAGTTTTTAAAGAACTGAGAATGAATTCCAAAATTTTAATGAACTCTTCAAATACACGAAGAAAATAGAAGATTAGCGAAAAAGAGAAATTCATACAGAAAGAAATTGAAAAGTATAAATCTGGAATCTATATAAATAAAATTAGAGTTTTGTCTGTACATTTATCAGAATTGTATATTTTTTGGTTATTTTTACGTTTTATACATTAAATAAGCCGAAAATAGTCTTATCTCACTTTCTGTCTGTCTGTCTGTCTGTCTGTCTGTCTGTCTGTCTGTCTGTCTGTCTGTCTGTCTGTCTGTCTGTCTGTCACGGCCGCAAAGGTATTTTTCGCGGCCTTCTCCTCAAAAACGAGGGCATCGATCGGGATTTTAGTTATTGAACAGTATTGAAAACATTATTGACAATGTCTTTAGCTATAAAAAACTAAATTACCTTTTTTTTTAACAGAGTAATAAACGTTTAAAAACCAAGTACTGTGCGATTTTGGATACATTTTACGCGGCGTTCTCCTCAAAAACGAGAGCATCTATCGGGATTTTAGTTATTGAACAGTATTGAAAACATTATTGACAATGTCTTTAGCTATAAAAAACTAAATTAACTTTTTTTTCAACATAATAATAAACGTTTAAAAACCAAGTATTGTGCGATTTTGAATACATTTCTTCCAAGTTTTATTACCACATAAGAATAAGAACAAATCACGTAATTTATCATGATACTAGCTATTGTGCCCGTCCTTCGTACGGATTATGTTTAGAAATAAGACTAAATATGTTTCGGCTTTTTTGATAGCAACGATCATGAAGTTGTTAGCAGATAAGGCCCCCCCGTTCAGACGATACAGTTTTTTTGCGGTACGGTTTTTTTACTGTACGGCGTCAACTGTACTGTGATGTTCACACGGTCCGGCTTTGCTGCTTATTGCTGTGCTCTCCTCCTTCTTCCATTGAGCTTCCAGTTCAGATTTATTTATTCCAGTCCAGGATTTTTTTTATTTGTGTAAGATTTTTTCAAATAAGTTTCTTACTGAAGGTTTCTCTTCAATTTTGATCAAAGTACGCAAATTCTGGTTTCAATATTCCACACATTTTTCTCTCTTTATTTTTATATTAATCTTAAGTCTTGTCCCACAAGAAAGTGTGAAAAAAAAAATTTCTAATTTCAATTTATCAAAACAAAAATTAACATTTTAGGAAGGTGCGGTTTGTGCCAGGCTCTTGGGAATTCGCCAGGTAGCACTATTATTACCACATAAGAAAAAATCACGTAATTTTAATGATATATCAATCAGCTGTTCTCAAAAAATATTCTCTCCCATACCTGTCACTGAATTGTTACCCGTAAGGGTCTCCCCACCACGAAAAGCCATACGAATTTACTTTACTGAATTGTTCACGTTCTAAGTTGTTTACTAAGGTCCCGGCCATGGTCCCGGCCCGTTCACACGTTACAGTTTTTGTGCGGTACAGTAAATTTGCTGTATCAGTTATTTTGCAGTGCTTTCGTTTGCATGTACATTTCATATTGTATGTTCACACAATACTGTTTCGACTGGATCCAGTAAAAAAGCTGTTCTAGCCGATTTCTACATTCGGTTTTGTCTTCGAAAACTGTATCACTAAAATCAGCTGTACCGCAAAATAACTATCCCTATCCGGTGGCACATGTATTGTACCGGTAATGGATATGTTCAAACGATACGTTTATTATGCTGGAAGCAGTCTTCAGATCGTCAGCATTGATCTCCTTCATTGATATTCTTCAGCATTGATCTTCTTATTAGTGAATTCCAGTGTCCAGAAGTGGAAGATATTAATTGTGAAAATTTAATTTCTCTAATATATGAGAGACCTGCCTTGTGGGACAAGACTTAAGATTAATATATAAATAAAGAGAGAAAAATGTGTGGAATATTGAAACCAGAATTTGCGTACTTTGATCAAAATTTAAGAGAAACCTTCAGTAAGAAACTTATTTGAAAAAATCTTACACAAATAAAAAAAATCCTGGACTGGAATAAATAAATCTGAAGTGGAAGCTCAATGGAAGAAGGAGGAGAGCACAGCAATAAGCAGCAAAGCCGGACCGTGTGAATATCACAGTACAGTTGACGCCGTACAGTAAAAAAACCGTACCGCAAAAAAACTGTTTCGTCTGAACGGGGGGGCCTTATCTGCTAACAACTTCATGATCGTTGCTATCAAAAAAGCCGAAACATATTTAGTCTTATTTCTAAACATAATCCGTACGAAGGACGGGCACAATAGCTAGTCATTACTAAAATGGAATATGTGAAACGAGTGCGCTAAAAAAGTTGTTGTTTTTAGTATAAAAATGAAATACATATAATTGACACAGCTGATTGACAGCAATAAAGTAGAATTAATTGTGAATACTTCAATATTGACGCAGCTATAATAAACAGCCAATACTTTAACAATTATTTGAAGCGAAAATCTAGAATTTCTTCATATGAATTTCTCCATATGAATCAATACAAAGAAGAAATTTTTTTGATAATAATGAGTGGAGTGTAGACTGTACTGCTATTGCTTCTTGAACAAATTATTATATTAACTGAATGAGATTGGATTAGATTAGATTACTTTATTTATGGTAAATTTACAACTTTTTTCAAATGTGCGGGTACATACAATATTTTAACATCACATAGAAAGCAGACCTGGTTGATACTATTTACATTTTGTTGGAAATATTCAAAGTGATCTAATGGGCAGAGCTAATGAAATGAAATTCTTAGTAATGCATTTACATGAAAAGGCGAAGTTTGGACAAATATTCGTCCATTCGAGCACTTAACCTTAAGAACATTTTTTGGTTTCGTTATTTTTAAATTCAGCAAAGTATTGAGTTAATTGTACTTCAGATTGTAGAGTGATATTACATTATGAATTGATAATTTAGATTGACAAAAGATGATTAAAATATAAATAAAAATATATATAGAATGATTATGAAGATGATATGAATGATGATGAGAGAAGATGGGATGGTAATTAAAGATAATGATTTTGTACAGATTTTCTTAATGTATTGAAGTGAATGTTGAATCGTGTTTCCAGTATGCTATAGACTACAATAAAGGCATATTATTTACAAAGTTAATGGATAATTTTGAGATTGATATTTCTAGATTTTATTGTCATGCAGTTGCTCTAGGGTTGGACGGACCAGTCATTTTCTCCATAAGGTACCTCCTTAACGACAAGATAAAGCCCACTCGACTCTCAAGGCACCTAATGGAGTTAGGAAGTGCGTTCCAAGCACGACAGTCACTTACAACAAATGATTTTGTATAAATGGTTGTACGATGATTTGGTATCCTAAGAGTATTGTCACCTGTTCTGGTGTGCGAAGCATCATTCCTTCTGCCTTCAGACACGAATTTGAAATAATTTTTAAATTAGTTTGGTTTACCAAATTTAAGAATATCTTTGACAAGATTTACTATTCTGAATAATCTCTGATTAGGAAGTTTGAGTGTTGAGCTTAGTACATGGAATTGAGTGATGTGAGATGTGAGAATAATCAATCAATTATTATTTATTAAAAATGTAGGTTCAACTCATCAATCATCATCATTCTATCAGATATTACTACTACTCATTTTACAAACGTTATTGTAGTGGCAGATCTCAATACAGAATAAAATTACAGAAGATGTAAAGTGTATTATATACATAAACTCGGCAACGATAAAGTAGTGAGGAATGATAGGGAATATTTACTGTGTTCCGTCAGAATATTCAATATATTAGTAACAAAATAGATAAAATCGAAGTATTCTTGGAACAAGAGGCTCCTAATTTAGTTATTTTCACAGAGCACAGCTTTTAAAAGAAAATTACTTGTCACAACTTGATATTCCAAACTATTCATTGAAAGCATCGTATTGCAGGGCATCTCATAGGAGACTAGGTATATTCACTAAAAATGCCAAGAATATACAAAAATTTAATTCAGATTCAGAGTATGTACAGAAATGGGTTCAGAAGTTTCTGGTTTGGGAGAAATCAAAATAAACTCGAATTGAATGTGTATAAGATATTTAAGGTATTCATAGGTCACCGAATGGTGAATGGGACAATTTTTGCGAATTATTTAATAGACTTTTAGAGATCACTACTAATCGTTTCACAAACGTTATTGTAGGAGAAGATTCTAATACAGACTTTGAAATACAGAAGATTTCAAGGATATTATATACAAGAATAACTTGGAATTGTAAGTGCATGAATATACAACAGTCACAAGAACATCACAAACAATAATTAATAACATCCTTACTTATATAGATGACTGTAAAACGAGATAAAAGGCGGCTCAGAACTACCTGATCATGACTAACAAATCTCCGAGGTAAGGTTGCAGGGACTTAAATCGATTAAAAAGAAAAAAGTGATGAGATAAATTGAACAGTGTGAACAATGAAATATCAATTGTTTTTAAAACAGCAGTAGTTTAAATAACAAATATGGTAGTTTCATCGATATTTCAAGGTTTCATATTATTATGTATTTTAATACAGACTCTATTTAGATGTATTTAAATAGTATTTTGAATGTAATAAGGAAAATTCTTTGAAAGAGTCGTTCTAAATATGTTTCTTCTACACCAGCAAGAAGCTAACTTCATCTGTGATGAACAGCATGGCTTTCAGAAATCAAAAAAGACAGCCATAGCTTCTCTCGTTGAAAAACTAATAGATGTAATAGATTTGGGTGATAAAGCTGCTGCAGTCTTCTCAAATCTATCAAAGGCATTTGATTTTGTTAATCATAGAACTTTATTGGATATACTGCTTAATGTAGGTGTAAATGGGGTATAACTGAAATGGTTTCAATCATACCTTATTGGGAGAAAACAATGTATAGAATTAACTACACTAGTTGGGAATAGCATATTAAAATATAAGTCTGATTAATTGGAGGCCCAAGCTAGATTCAATACTGAGTCCATTGCTCTTTTTGTTATAGGCCTATGTTAACCGTTCACCTGAAGAAATTATGAGTTGGAGAGCCCTCTTATTTGCAGACGGTACATCACTCATTTTTAGCAATTACGTTCTAGATAATTTAGAAATAAATGTCAATATAGGTGTTCAGTCCATTGTCCAATTCCTAAATCAGTTGAAATTTACGGCTAATACTGCAGTAAAAAAGCCAATACCTTCAATTTAAAAACAAATACAATTCAAACGAAGATAGGGCTATAAACGTGTTTGTGGATGATAGCCTAATCAACTAGAACAGGAAGAAAACATTGCATTTATAGGAATTTTATTGAACGGACGATTTACCTGGGCTCCATAAATTGGGAAAATATGTTGCGAAATTTCATCCGAGGTATTTGTCCTGCGCCAGCTTAGGTTAAGACACTCTTCACAGCTTATCATGGACTCTTACTGCACATATTGGATATGCTATCTTTGTATGGCGTAATTCATCAAAACAAAACCTTTATAGGGTGTTTAAGATCCAAAAGGAAGCTGTTAGGTGTATGGAAAGAGTAAATAGATTAGATTCATGTAGGCTGTTGTTCAAGAGACTTGGTCTCCTTACTAACTCGTTAATATGTGTATGAAGCTACTTCATATATGTGAAAAAGAGTGATATAAACCAACATCTTGACGTACACGATTATAATACAAGACGTCAAGGAGATAAAAACTTGGTGAGTCACAATAGTAGCTTATCGAACAAAAACCTAGTTATATTGGTAGGAAACTACTACAAGATACCGCAGTTTTTAAAAGGTCTCGAAAATATAGAAATATTTCAAAACATTTAGTTGATAAAGCTGTTTATAGTGTACAATAGCACCTTTCACATTAAATTTTATCCTCAATTCAACTATAGTTGATAAAGTAATCAACTAGTGTATAAGAGTATGATATTGTTGATCTGTCTTGTCTTATACTCCTTAACCGGAGTCTCCAAGACGTAATCTACAAAAAAAAGTCATCCATGCACAGGTCTCAGAACTATGTCGGGCTACATCCTCTAAAAAAAATCATTTGATTGAGTTTAAAACTGGTTGAGATTTTCCTTCCACATGAGCATTAGAGATGTTACATGACGTCCAGTCAATATTAGAAGCTTAACTTTCATATCTATCCATCCAAAATATTAAATGAAAATTGAACTTTATTCTGAAGGTCGGTCGGTACCAGTGCTCCAGCCCATATCTCACAGAGATAGGTGTGGGTTGATGACACTGAACAGACAATTATTCAACTAGGACGTAGGATAATAGGGAGAAAAGCTGGTTTAATGATCTTCCAGCTTTGACAAACAATTAACTGAATGGTATGGAAGAATAATTCATCAGCTACGAGAGTCTCTCTGGAACACTTTGGAACTATTGATTTACTTGAAGAGTTGCTTCCTGAGCAATTTAACAACGATTGCAAATACTGTTCGTGTCTATTGAACTTCAACAGTAATATTTGTCTTGAGAGATCACAACCATGAATCATCAACGTGACAACTGTTACTAACGTATTCAATAGTACGTGGATGAGATTCTACATATCACAAGATATGTAAAAATTTATGCAAAGAACTTTATAATTATTCATAGTTGAACGTTCTTATAAATTTCAATTATATTTTAGGCCTACATATTGTTACGGGTTCTATGTCTAAAATAACGCTGGTAACACTTAAATTTATCACTCGCACTTTATTTACACAAATAATCACAACACTCACTGTTCAGTAATGTCTTACAAAAAAAATAAGCAATCGGAAACAGATGAAACTATATTGTTCAACTGATAATGAGTTTTCAATAAACTGTACGAAAATCAATCACTAAATGTCAAAAGGCCGATCTAATATTAAACAATAACTGTACAATAAACTGTCCAATAATACTCGAAAAGAAACGTCGAGGAAGAACAATTAACTTACGTAGCACAAGTCCGTCAATACAGTAATAGATAAAAGAATTATCACTTTTGAACTGTCAAGAGAATTATCACTACAGTCAACGAAAGTTCATTGCATGTTTTGTAAAAGCGCCAACGGGATTTCACTGTCTGTATTAACGCGAAATGTCACTACTGCCACTTATCAACATAGAACAATAACTGAACTACTTAACTGTCACACTCGTTTATCATGACGAATATCAAAGACAACTCAACTAATTTACAAATGCGTTCGCCTTAAATAGGTTTTTCAACAATCGAGCAATTTCTACATTTTTCTATCATCTTCCGAATAAATAAATAAAGGAAACTGGAACTTTCTACAATATTCGATAAGACTCCATTAATTTCTAATCAAACAACTAGAACATTCTACTAATTACCAAGTAAACACCATAAAAGTGTCAAAAGCACAGTAATTAATTGCTTAAAAGTAAACATTTACATAGCAGATAACGCCAAGAACCACTGTGCCTTCTTCCTCTCTATTCACTCCAATTTCATATTCGCTACAATATTATAAATATAAATAACTTATGTTTTAGGCCTAAATAAAAAAAAAAAATTAATCATATAAAACTTCTTGTGAACTTTTATTCCATCTATTCCAGGATGACACTCTCCCGAGTGGTGAGAAGGCGTTGGAGGGAATTTCGATCACATTGGAAAAAGTGGATAGACATCAGGCCGGAGTTTATCAGTGCACAGCTTCCAATGGCGTCGGTGAAGCAAATACTGTGGATATGCAACTGCACGTTCTATGTGAGAGAATATTTAATATCGATTACAATTAATATTAGTTCAAAAACTGGTATTCATATTCAAACATTTATTTTGTCAATCCTATTCAATATGAGCATTTCAATCATGAGATACGAAATCCGAATCAATTTCTGATAGTAATAGGTAATAACTTAATTATTCCGTTCCAATTTTCTATGATTTCAAAAGCAATTCAGTTACAGTAGACGTTATTGTACATTTCTGTATGAAAAATGGAACATAAGAAATGAAGTATTAAGGTCGATTCAGACACATCAGTTACGGCGCGTAATAATCAGTGACGTCTCAGTTCAGTCACCGGCACATACGATAGCAATCAGTCACCTACATTCACAGACAACAGTCAAGTCTCAGTCTTTCTAGAAGCCACGGTCAGTGATTGTCAGTTTGTGTGCAAATATAGTCAGTTTAAAGTGTTACAGTGTGACTAAATTGGCATGACAAAGTTTTATGATGAAGAATAGGCTATAATAGCCATAGCTTTGGATAATGAAGTTCAGAAGCAAAGAAATGTTAAAAGACGCAAATGGGTACATAACACTTGTAAGAAGAGTGAGACTGAGGGAGACTTCGCGACCTTATTTGAAGAGCTGGCGAATAATGAATGGATTTTTTTTTAATATCATAGAATGTCACAAAATTCTTTCCATATATCACTCAATAAATTGAAAATCTAATTTTTTGCACTTGTATCTATATACTTGGAGTCTGACAGATCATACAGTCCCACATGTTGATGCACACAATCAATTAATTTTCCGTTGTTCATTTTTTTTAAATACTCAAGTACTGTACGTATATATAAAAATACTCAAAACACTATATATGCCGTCCGTCAGGCGTCCGAACAACTTGAAAATATAACGAAAGGAATAAATTTCGCTGTGACTGTCTTCTGACTGGCGATAGACTGAACATAGACTCACTGGTCGGCGACGGACAAGAGTGTAGATAGCGTAACTGGAAATTCGGATAAGAATATAATTATTTTCAGACTGTGACGAGACGGATATCTTGGAATTCAGATGCACCATGACTGATGTGTGTGAATCGAACCTAATTATTATTAGTAGTGAACATTTGTGTGGTGAACAATAGTAATAAGACATCTCTTCATTCTCCTAGGATAATTGTATTATATACATCATACGTATACATTTTGATCATATAACACGACTTTTTCATTGTTTAACAGAAATATAATTATTATAAATGATGATGATAGGACTTTCAAAAACCAACTGACTCTTTCTGGATGAGTATAATGATATCGATACTGATATTCCCGTTAATACTTCTTTAAATGATTTATACTATATAACTGTAATGCTGATGCTGTTGCTAGTTTCGTGGAATCACAGTATTTTTCTAATGCACAAAATAGTGTCAAGTATAAATGTGGAGAATTTCTGAACAGACCACTGAATCTATTGACATCAATATCGACGGTTTGTTTTTCCAATTCTTCCAATCGAGGTCCCCTTAAACTCGGAGAAGTTGAGTCCGTTGACGATTTGTTATCGTTATATTAAGTTTCTGTAGCAGTCAGTGCTTTCAGAGCTTCTTGGAAGTTGTTTTTTCCCTTACAACGAACGCTTTCTATATTTTTTTATCTCTTTTTCGCAGATCCCCCTGAAGTTGACGTTGAGAGGAGCTGGGTGCACACAGGCGAAGGCTACGTGGCTCAACTTGTGTGTATTGTCCATGGAGATCCCCATCCCAATGTGAGTAGAAATTATGATTTTCTCTTAGAAATGCATCGCAATTCAAGATGTTATCTTTTAAACTTATTGAGCTTGAAATAGATAATTGAACATCCAATAGACTCGTAAACAAAGTGATGAATTCAAGTCATATTGTACAACAGAATGTTATTATAATGCTGAATCTTTTTGTTTTCTTTAGCTGAATTTTTAAACGTTTGTTAACAATAAAAATTCAAATTGATTTGTCAACGCTTGAACTACTTTCCCTGAATTATAAAGAAAATATAAACTGTGAATTGTAAATTAATTGTAAATTAAACTGTGATAAGCATACTTTCAATGAGTGAATTGCTAAACACTGATGAAAGTTTCATGCTCGTAATTTCTTCATAATTCAGGCTTACTGGTTGGAAACCTTCAGTTGAACAAAATTTCAGAGGACCAGTCTTGTTTCGGTGTACGACCATAATCAAAAAATGAAAATCTTTAAGCTATGTCATTCAATAACCTTTAAACGCATGCACCAAATTTGATGATTTTTTTGTTGTGTTCGTTATTGTCAGGACCAGGTTATAGGCCTATCAAATTTTTAATCCGACTTCAGGATCCTGCCCTACGATCCTCCAAAGTTTACATGTTATTCTTATGGAGTAAGTTTTTATTCGGTTTCATTAAAATTACGCAAACATGTGTATTTTCAACAAACAGCTGTTATAATGACTATTTCTAACAACAGCCGGTTGTATGCACCGGCGCATTATCTAAAAATTCAAATACTGGAAAATGAACGGCTGTGGAAAATACTTGAGACGAGCGACTGTGAAAGATTCAGAATAAGATAAATGGTGAATTGATTACACATGAATCAGTTGATTCAGTTACTAACCAAGATCATGTAGTCAATTATTCGACAGAATTTTTTAATTCACTGGAATTTCCCGGTTTTTCACCTCATAATCTGAAATTAAAAGTTGGTGCAGTAGTCATTATGTTGCGGAACATAAACCGCTTTTTAATGGCACTCGGCTTAAAGTGAAAAAATTGAACAACGTCATCGAAGCCACAATTTTGAAAGGAAAGTACAAAGGCGAAGACGTTTTTATTCCAAGGATCCCTATGATTCCTAAAGACATGCCATTCGAGTTCAAACGGCTACAATTTCCTGTGCAGCTTGCTTTTGCAATGTCTATAAACAAATCACAAGGGCAGTCGTTGAGTATTTGTTGCATAAATCTGGAAACCCCATGTTTTGCACATGGACAATTGTATGTGACCTGTTCCCGTGTATTGGCGCGAAATATTCTTGCGCCAGGAAAGAAAACTAACAATGTTGTGTATAAAAAAGCTTTGGAATAAAAACTTTTTTAAAAATAACTGTTTTTAGGATTTATCAAGTCGCATTCCGCCTCCTCGGGTGTTCGTTCAGCCTAAGTGTGTCATGAGATGCATTGACGTTTTGGCGGTACGAAGTTCGCCGGGCCAGCTAGTTTATTTATAAATCTGCATTGAATAACAGTTGATTATACCGGGTGATTAAAAAAAATATCCCAGTTTTGAAATGCTTTGAATAATTGCGGTTAATTATATAATTTTTTGACTATTCCTATGGAAAAGCAAATTAAAATTGATCAAAATTTACCATTAATGTTCTTTGTCACCGTCGCTAGATGTCTAAACGATATCTATAAATATTTGGATAACAGCCGATATTCATAATTAATTATGGTAATCGAATCGGTAAACGGAATCGGTAGCAACGTGTCCGGTGTTACGTTTTCGATTGATACAGATATTCCTGCTTAGAGTTCCTGAGTGTGGAATAAAGACTTCATCACTTATGTACACCCATCAGAGAAAATTACAGCGTGTTGAAACAGAGTTTCCCTGAGTAACAAAGAAGAGCATCTTTGTCATTCTCACTGTAGCCAATACGTCGAAATAGTACTTCATTTTTTTTTTTTGAGTGTTTTGAGGAGATAACCATACTGCTACGGATTCCTGTTGATGATGTTACGAGTCATATTGTCACCATTAGCCATTTTCTCAATTCCCTCATAGGAGACAATCCATAGAAAACATTATTGTTTCTAGCGAACCAATTATTGAATGAAGCATTTAACTGGAACTCTCCTTGTTTCTTAAGCACTCTGAATAATATGTTACGTTATTGAATTTGACACATTCATTCCAGTCTCAAAACACCGGCCAGCTACACCTAGTACAAAATCAAAAAATATTCCTTGTCGTTACTGCCTCACATTTTGTGAGCGATATTATTTTCGTCCCCAACAAGTGGCAAGTTAGTGGCATTAGATGTTGACTCCTCACTCGAATTTCTCTGATCGGGAGTTTCCTGGTAGAGTTTCCCATTGAAATTAAAATTTAAACGCAAATAAATAAATTGCATTTATTTCCAATAATTTGAAATTACGTTATGATGAATATGATCATATATCATCATATTATGCTGATATGATGAATATAGTCGTAATATGATGTTATTTCCTTGATTAGCCACTGTGGGGCAGAGCAGGAAATGTTGATTTTATTTGTTGGAAATTTATCAATAACAATGGTAATTGAAGCCCTGATATCTGATAAATGCTTTTTATAAAAAGTCTATGAAAACCCCTATTCAATGAAATCTTTCATGAATGTTATGCTATGTAAAGTTCATGGATCTCCTTTTTAATGAATAATCACATGTGAAGGCAATCACATTTCCTTGTCTTTTTAGGCAGCTGTTATAGATGAAGCTGTGTAATTTAAATGTTATTTTCCTCTTCAGTATTTTTGAAAAGTCGATAAACTTTCAAATTACTTTGAAGTACTTCAAGTGATTCAAAGACAGTCTGAATAAATTAACCTATACATGATGGTCATAAAAGCAAATTTCATGATTTTGAGTGTTTGAATGAGATTGAAAGTTGCACAGATTGAAAAACATCCTAAGTTTCTTAAAATTACAAAATTCACTATGTAAGTTCATGAGTATGTTTACAGGTGATAAAAAACACCACTGATAACGAATATCCCTACATCAAATCTCTTAAAACCCAATTTAATCCTGAGCTACAATCTCTGCATTGACCAATTATTATCTTTTTTGAACAGACGGTGTGGTACCAGGACAGTTTCCCTATGGAGCCCAACAATCGAAGGACCATGGAGACACGAGGCAATAAACACACTCTCACCATCAAGGACGTTCAAAGTTCGGATTTCGGAAATTACAGCTGTATCGCTGAAAACTCTTTGGGAAGGGCTAAAAAATACATGGAAGTGTCTGGTAAGTACGCAAAATCAAGAAACTATGAAGAGTTTTACTGTATTTTTTGTCATCAATCAACTCTTGTTACTTTATCAAACTTTACTGAACTTATTACAACTTTTCAATTACAATTGAGTTATTTGCTCAAATTTCTTCCTGGACAGACTTATTGAGAAATATTCGATCATCCTCATACACCTCGCTTTCCTCCTCCCTACATTATATTTATGTAGGGATATATGTGATATAATTAAGTTTTAATAAATGAAGCAATAGAGGAAAAAACGATCCACACTAAACGTATTTAGTAACGTATTAAACGTAAACGTATTTCCATGTCAAAATACTTCGAAAATCTTTCATTTTGAAATGCAACTTAATTTTTCTGGATATAATATCACTTTCATTTCTATAAAAAAAAATCAAGAGCTTTCGAAGAAATTTATTGTCACGTTTCAGAAGATTATACTAGTTGCTGATGTTATGAATGTTTGCTTGACATTTTTGTTTCTTCCTCTAAATCTGTATCAAGTCCTGGATCTGAGGGAGTCTGCGTGGGAATTTCGAATATATCTTTTTTTGCTAAAATGGTTAATAGGGGTTCAAAAAAGTTATTTCTACTCAGGTAATCGTTCGTCACCCCGTCGCTTTATCAAGGAAACCGAATTAAATTCCTGATGAGCGACACCGAAGTTGAAGCTTATTAAAAGATGGCTGCCGCTTGATTACGAATGTAGTTACTGATTTCGTGGAAATCTAGTTCTTTCGTGATAAATTTGCTTCAACTCTTGCCTCAGAATTCTGTACGTTTTTTATGACGCTAAAATTTAAAACTTGAGAAACAAAATATTTTTAACAAAATTAAGTGGTTATTTCCGGATTCCCGATGTAAGTTGCCAAAGTAAAACCGTATTAAAAGATGACAGCCACGCGATCACAAATTTACTCGATTATAACTAGAATTATTGTAATCAATTTGTCTCAAAATACAAAATGCAGAATAGTTGGAAAGAAGATTTATTTAGTGCGGGCAAGAATATACTTGAGATTTTCTTGATCATCATCTTTGATTTTGTCATAGCGGGAAAACGTACCAGTTGTTGAAAACCCCTGTCCAAAATCTGACCATTTCATCGGAAATATTCGCCATACACATGTTTTGACTCGAAAAATTCATAGTTTCCCACATTTTTACTTTCTATTCCTTTTTATAAAAGTTTCTATTGAAACATTCACTGTCGCCAGCAAACTCAACAACTACTCCGAGATGATTTTTTCCCTTTAATGCAAAAATGTCTCAGCAACGACCGTTTGGATGATTGAAGAAAAAAAACGTGTACTGCACCAATTTCCTTATTAAATAGAAGACTATTATCTCTAGAATCTGATTGAATTTTTAGAATATTGCAGAAATGCAGATGTTGGATCAACTTAACTCAGTGACGTCAATCGGAACAATGAAGCTCGGAAAGCGTTTTAGAACTTTATTTTCTTCTGATTCTCGAGAAGAAAATCGCTTTTCATACCAACTGAGTGCACTTCACATTCAAGAGGTTCATTAGCTTTTATTTCTGAAGATGGAAGTACACAATGACTGATTGTTACTGACCCTCTTGAACGCAAGAGAGAAAGTTGATGGTGAGAGGATATTCTTTTTCAATAAAAGCGAGAAAAATATGTCAAGGTTTCAATATGCAAAATTGTCAATTAGCACATTGAATGGTACTGGGCAATAAGGGAACTGATATACTGATTGTCAATGAGTTTCATAATGATTATTCCATTTAGAGAATTATAACAAATTTTCCTCATTTCATTAGAAGCATCATCAGAAAATTTGAATCATCCCTTCAGCGTACGTGAATTGCACTGTAAGTGATATAAGGTTCAATTTCTCATTTTAAAAATTTAAATAACCAACTTCCAAGCTGCTAACGGCAAAATAAGTTTCTAACTTCAACTTCACAAAGAGATTCCTTCCAAAACGTCAGATAACATAATGGAACGATATATTGATAAAGTTATCGACTATGTGCTGAAGTGTACATCTAGTTTTCTACGAATGTGCGGAAAATCGATAGCAATTTAATTAGCTATGACATACAAATTAAAGAATTTCCAGTAAGGATTATGCCAAGCCAAAAATGCTCATGATTATTATAATGATTGCCTTGATCACTAATTTTGTTCAATAAGCGTTCAATAATTTCAGAGCGATTGGAGGATACTATATTATATTGTAAAACAATAAATATCAAATGAAATTATGAAATTATCAATAAGTTCATGTTTAAAAAGAGCTTAATAGATAGAATATGATATGATACAATTGGTAGAAAATAATTGATCCGATGTGTCAGTCTTCTTCATACTGAATGAGCATGGTTTTATGCATGCATAGATGTTTCTATTAGTATTACTATACGAATAGTAATAAATAGAGCTGAACTGGTACAGGTTACCGAATTTAGTTACTTAGGTAGCAGAATATCAGCAGATGGAAGGAGCAAGAAAGACGAAGCACCGCATCCACAGCTCCTCTTTTAATATGCATTGTGGGCACCGCAGCGCAGGACAGTCCCCCATCACCGCCACCACTGTAGAATAATGTCAGTACTTTATAGACATAAAGGTGTCTTAATGGCAAAATCTTAGACCACAAAAATAGTGGAAACGAGGAGCTGCTCGCCCAACACCATTTATTAGCCTAACAAATTTTTTTGTAGTGATTTTGTAGTGCTTTAGGCTGGACTGATATGCGCTACACCAGAGGGTAAGCCCATACTCAAGCCTTGAGTGAACCAAAGCATAACACACTTGTCTTAGTAGAGGAGCAAGGCACATTTGCCTGAGGAAAAACAAAAGCCACAGGGAATAACGCAATTGAATTTCAATTTTTGATATTTGAATTTTCCAAGAAATATTTTCATCAACTATTAATCCAAGATACTTGGTCCGATGACATTTTGTCAGTACCTCACAAGAACAACTTATTTGGTTACAATTTACTGCATGGAATTTTAATTGAACTCTGAAATCGAGTGAGAAAGCGAAAAGATCATATAGACACTTTTAGTGACATTTAATTTGAGTCTGTAATGGTGAAACCACAAAGAGATCCTATTGAGGTCAAGCTGCATACTAGAATGTAGATCATTTCGAGAAATAGCACTGTAAGAGAGGGCTGTATCATCGGCGAACGCTGTAATTTCAACCATTGAGTTGGGATGAATAAAAGTCGTTCATGAATATCAAAAATAGTATGGGTCCAAGAACAGAGCCCTGTGGCACACCACACATCAAGTTTAGAGCCATGCTTCTGGTATTGTGTATTTTGACAACTTGACTTCTAGAAGACAGGTAGGATTTAAACCACATCAGAGGCAGCCCATGGATTCCTGTTCTGTTGAGCTTCAAGAGCAGAAAATCGTGATTGACAGTATCAAATGCCTTGGAGACATCCAGGAAGATTGCTGATGTCTTATTTCCTTGATTATTATTGAGACTATGATAAATATCAGTAAGAGAATTTTGAAGAGCCAATTCTGTATTCCTTCCACTACGAAAACCATACTGATGTTTATAGAAAAAGTTACATTTATTAAAGAAAGAAATCAGTCTGGTTTTAATAATTTTCTCTAAAATCTTTGATAAGACAGGCAGCAGGGCAATAGGTCTATAATCACTGACAATCCTCTTACTTTCCCTTTTAAAAATAGGAACCACAACAGCTTTTTTCAAATCGTCAGGAAAACAGCCCTGAGAAATTCTCAAATTAAACAAATGATCAATTGATCAATGTGATATTTCAGGTGTTACTGAATCATCACCACTACTTTTGTTCACAGCAATAGAATTAATAATATAATAATTAACCTCACAAGAAGAAACAGGAAAAAAGAATATAGAGCGTTTGTTGAATGAGTGAATGAACACATCTTCATAAGATATGCTAGGACTATTAGTAACATCCAGAGACTGAGCTAAAGTGTTTGAAGTATTAATAAAGTACTCATTGAAGGTGTTGGCAATTTGAGATTTATCAGTAACAACAGAATCATCAACCTGCAATACAATATCTTCAATGATCAATGAGATCATTAATTTTCTTCCACTGACGTTTAGTATTGCCCACATTATCAGTAAAGAATTTAGAATAAAATTTGATTTCGGCCTCCTAAATCTGAGACAGTCAATTTTTTTATATGACTAATAACACTCAAAACATATAGTGCTCAATAATTAATAGGTATTAGTTGAAATATTTTTTGGTTTCTATGATGTTAGCTGCGACAGAATTTGTCATCTTTAACTCATTACCATCGCTCAGGTCTCAGACCCGTGTGGACTTCAACATATAAAAAAATAAAACATATAAAAAAATATATTTATTTGATCTAGACCCCAAAAAGTCTTATGATTCTGTGATTCTGATAATGATTCGTCAGTTATTCAAATAGCTTTATGTTTTTTGCCTTATTAGCAGTCTCAATTGAATGTAGATTTTGATGTGTATAGTCCTCAATAATATTATCATAGTGTCAAGTGTAAATGACCAACCATCCGCTTTGATTTTTTCAATGAAACTGTTAAGGCATGGTATGGTATTCTTGTCAGAATGACAGAAATGTCAATATTGAGATTGTACTTTTAATTTTAGGGGGGCTTTTTTTTAAAAGGATATCAAAATCCTCTATATATAATACTTTATGACATTTGCCCCACAAAGATTACAGATATTTGCCATCCTATATCAGTCTTAAGCGAATGATCAGCTTTATGATAGCCATGAGTCGTAATAATAATAATAATAGCCATGAGAATAATAATAATAATAATAATAATAATAATAATAATAATAATAATAATAATAATAATAATAATAATAATAGTAATAATAATAATAATAATAATATTTATATTAATATGATGAAAAGTTCTGATGAAAAGTTATGTTGAGTAGCTTTTATCGCCAAAACATCCGTCCAAAAACTGCAGTGATTTGAAACTTATCAAAAGTGTTCCAAGTTTAAAAAGTATCTATTAGGAAGTCATGTGCACCGAGACTTTAAATTACGTGTAATTTCATAATATGTGAGCTGCAGTTGGATGTAGACAAATTATTAATTTATGAGTTGTCTGACAAAGCAGGAATAATTAAACGCATCTCTGGCAGCTGTCAGCTTCAATGGAGCAAATGGACGGCTGGTCCCATTGGACGAACGACACCCTGGACGACGGACAATGCTTCCATGGTAACCTGTACTAATAAAATGGAGCGTCTGAGTTGCAAATAAAAAGACCATATGCAACAATGCTCCTCCATATTCTACACGTTTTAGCATCACCTGGGATATAATCATCCTAGTGCTTTTGTCAGGAATGGCATTTCAATTCTATATAAGTTTTATGATCAATTCCATACAAGTTTGATGATTTTTGCTCTTGAATTTCTTACTTCAAGCGCATACGGATAGATGAAAATAGCTGGAAAAGAATACTTATTTTGCCTATTATTTAAAATTGACTATCTAGAAGAAAGTTGGAGATAATCACCATTACAATTACAAAGGCTTTTGAAAGATTGAATAAATTTTAAATACTAAAGAAATAATATTAAAATGGGGAAGAACCTGTTTTTTCTGTAGTATTTGTTAATTCTCTATCTTCCTAAATATCTTTTACCTCCAATTTTTTAATAGACTCGCAAACTTCAATTAAATAAAAATAAGGATTCTTTTTTATATTACGAACAGTTCAACATAAGTGTGGACCGACATATTTGCTAGCTTCATATTAGCTTCACAAATTCGAAAAATGAGATCACCAATCACAGAGAAGTTTTGCTTTGTGAGAAGCACTTAATGCTTTACGTGGTTCAGACAGTATTAAATTACTAAAATATTTATTTACAGTTCAATAACTGAATTTATAAGAAAATTTGCAATTGCATTCATTATCGAGGTATCACACATTCAAAGTTACTTCATCCAATTTTCAATTTAAACTCACACGCATTAATTCCAAAAAATGGCCACCAAAAACAACAATAAAGCATGAGAAATGAAAATACACAAACAATTTTCAGAGATCATTGAAGGGTTTGGAGTTGAACAGCCTTTCCAGCTATGATCACATGCTAAGAATAGATTGACCATTTCAGGAAAGGGAGTGTAGAGAGGAAGATGAGGACAAAAAATATTAAGGATTGAAGATTAAGTTTAGAGCCAGAATAATCCAAAGGTAAATGCTTGCTCAGCAAGCAAATAATCAGAAACAATCTGTTTCAAAAATCATCTACAGTTCTAAAAAATTGTTGCTCTTAATCCAAATATTCATATAATATTTCATTCTCTTGGTTATTTTGGGGTTGATAATGTACTGTACATGATTTTTTTCATGATTCTGTAAATAAGCTATCTCCTGATAGATGAAATGTTAGTTTTATGGATCTAAAATTCCTAAAATAATTCGGTGAGGGCCTCAGGCTATATTGGCAGGTGGCAATGTTATTAGTAAAGGAAAAGTTATTCTGTATTTCATTATATATTTGACGACATTCATGACGTACAACTTTCTGACAGTTCTTACATTATATTCAATAAATGTCATATTAGTTGGAAAAAGGTACTGTTTATTTTTAATTAATTTGATCATTAGCTTTTGCATAATGAAGTTTTTTTCTCCATGACAATAATTATAACAGCCTCCCCAAACAGTTATACCATACTAAATATGGGTCAATATCGAATATGGATTAATCCATACTATGGATTGCACAGATGCATAATATAGTATTTTCAGGTGTTTCAGGTTTACATTTTTTTGCTTCGTAGAATTCAAAAGATAAATATCTTATTACTTCACAAATGAATTTTATATGCAAGCCCCATTTCATATACTCAGTTATTATAACACCCAGGTATTTAGAGCTGATAATTTTCTTTATATTGGGTCCGTCATAAGTCTTAGGGTCAAGGTTGGATTTGGATTGGAGTTTTAGAACTTAATTATTATCAGGTTTCCCAGTCACATTAAGTGAGAAAGTACTGTTTTAGTTTTATCTATGTCCAGGCTCAATGTGTTTCTATCTACATTATTATAATCTTAGATATTCTGCAATTGAATGAACCTCATGCCATGATTTACCTATGAAAAATCATCTCAACCCTCGTTACCTTGGGTTTTTGTTAATATCTGAACTTTACCAAAATTCGTGAAAAATTCATTCAATTTATTCTCATTAATTCCAAGTTGGTACTATTCTTTCTCTTATCCAAAATAACATTATCAATACATCTCCAAAGTTTTATACTATTTTTCTTATACTCTTCAATTTTTGTTTTATAATAATTATGCTCATTAAGCTCTGCTTATAGCTCTATTTAACGCTTTACGATAAGCTTTATAAGCATTTCTCAAATATGTATTAAAAGGATATCTACTTATAACAAAATTAAGATTTAGTACTATATCAGTTTTTACTTATTATATTCGCTGAACTGATTAAAGTGATTGAGAATAATGATCAGTTATGATTGTTTTTAAAATATCACCAATCAGATAACCATAGTTACCATCGACATTTTTGAAATATATATGATTTAGATACTTTTCAGCTGTACTTGTGACTCTATTTCTTCCATTCATAAAATATAAGATTTGTAGCCTTCGCTTGAAAGAATAAGCATGTATTCTTGCACAGGAATACTTGCAGAGCGAATATTAATATTTATATATTCAGCCACACAAACATTCATGCCATCATTCTATCGGGTATGCAATAAATGTATTTTCTGCTATTTACGAAAGTTCCGTTTCAATGTTATTATTGCTTGGAGATCTTTCAATAGTATTTAAGTCTTACCGTTTAACTCATGTCTCGTAACTTCACTGTCTGAAAATTCAGTATGATCTATTTTGTATGTCCAGTAGAACTATTGACTTGCCTCACTACCGTATTTGCCAGTTCACAGAGCACAGAGTGCACATACTAGGAAAGCAGGCTTGGAGTAATGGGTCTTTGGAAGTTGAGGACATTATTCCTGTATCAGAATTCAGGATAAATCATTGGGTTTTTTTAAGAGATACTGATTGAATATTGTAAAAATTGGTCTATGAAGACAACGTTTTGGAGAACTCTAAGTACCTACAATTAATCACAACAAATGAATTGGAAGAGAATATACTCATGCAAGTCTCAGTTTGAAACATTGCAAGAAAACCCCAAGAAGAATTACTTTGACGGGTCAAGAGGATTTATTAAACTGCATTCAAGAGCTAGGGAAGATAAGGTGGGGTCCGAAGATTGAAGATGGGGTCGGCTTGGAATTCAAGGGGTGGAAAAGTGATTAGCGAAACAGCAGTAGTAGTAAATTTAGTCGCAAGGCTTGACGCACGCAAATCCTTTGGGCGGACTTCAGAAAGCGGCTAGTCTTGCGACTGCGCACCAGGAACAGCATTTCAAGTCTTCAGTTGCTTGAACAAATCTTCTAAATCCTATCTCATACTAATGAAGAAATAATGTTCCAATCTGGCTTCACCGTCGATTTATACGGGGTCCCTGTCACAATGTTAGTTCATTTTGCCAGCATGCTCTCAGTTTGCTCACTGGGTAAGAGATGATGGTGGTGGTAGTGGTGTTACTTTGCTCACAGTGGTCCCTAATTACTTGACTATCATGCACGTAAGCTGATGAATGATGTGCTTGATTAGTTTCATGAACAATAACTTGTAATTAGTGATTTTCAAGGAATATGCCGTCCGATCACTGTAGTTGTAGCCAGCATAACATTCAATCATAATGTATTGATTCAATCTATTGAGATGCATTTTTGAAGTAGTAATTCGTTGCTATGAGCTGAATAAATGAATAATAATGAAATGAATTAGTATTACCTCCACATTTTAGTATTCCGGGAGAGTTATTATGGTCATCAGTATAATAAATAATAATTAATAATATAAGAGTATATGGATATACATATATGGTAATACTTTACTCTCATACTCTCTTACTATAGAGTATAGTTGATGAGATAAGAGTACGAGCGGACGTGTGTATGAGTTTCAGTTAGCTATATGAATTATTATTTATTGAAGCTTTCCCACACAGGTTTTGCTATTGGGAAACACAAATTATTTGAAAATAAGTTGATTTTTGTTTTATTTTGTAATTGATTGATTTAATTTTATTTTATTAATGAATAAATTTGAATTTGAAATTTAAATATTATTATTATCAACATCATCGCTTTAGAATTCTTTATTTGCTCTTTGTTAAAAAATAATCTCTTCCCTTCTCATCGTTGCTTTCATTCTATTCATATCAATGTGTCAGATATTGGAAGTTCTCAAGTTCAATATTCGATATTCTATAAAGGATATCATCACATCTAAAACAACAGTAATGATACTGCTTTCAATGGGAACCTGAAAAAATCAATCTCCAAAACAACTCCAGCTTGAACAAAGGAATAGGCCTACCCTGAACAAAATGCTTGCCTATACTGATATTGCCCTCATCATGAACCTCACATGATAAGCTGTGGCGGTATAATATGGTTGACAATCATTTTTTTCAATAATATCAATTACTTTTTTTTTTTTTTTTTTTTTGTTTCAGGTAAACCAAGCCCAGCAAGATTCCGTAGCGATCCCTATAGTCGTTCACGAACTAGCTACAATATCACCTGGCAGTTGGAAAGCTATGCTCCCTTGGAAGAAGTGCGATTACTTTACAGGAAAATGAAGGTGAATGGCTCATGTTGAATTGCTCATGTATATATAAAACGACTAGAAAAAGCCAGGCTTTGCACTGAAGTTGAGGAATTAGTGAATTCTAACAATAATCTCTCTACTTATTCATAATCTTCCTATAAACGCATTTGTAGGTGTAATTATCACATCATCATCATCCTTGAACACTTTCACTTGATTGCTCATTGTCAATTCTGGGTGAGACAAATTTATTTAAATTAAATTCCTTAAACACGATAGCTATTCAGGATATTTTCTTCATTTCCATTTTTAACATTATCATTTTACACCACCATACAATATAATCATCTATACCTCCATTTTTTCTAATATCTATCATTAACCCCATACAATTGAAGTTCATTAAAAAAAACTGATTATTAATAGTTTTATTATTATCGTTTATTTGAAAAAATAAATGAATAGCAGCTTAGAGTTGACAGTAGGCTTTATTTAGTAAATTAGATAAAAATCAGTCCAGATTATGAGAATTTTACTTTAATACATAAAAAGTTTAGAAATATTATTTCTGAATAACCCCTGTTTAAGCCAGAACTATTGAAAATTGAGCTAAATTTCAAATTGAATTCACAAGATTCTCCAATTTTATCAATAGAAGTGCATTTCAATTTCAATCAATTAACTTTATTTTACTAAGTGATGTTATGTTACTGATTAATTTTCATTCAAATTAATAGAGAAAAATAAGTTTAATAAAATCCCAGCTCATGCCTAAATGACTTGACTAGAAATATTAATGATGATGAAAAAACTCTATTTGAATCAAATTGATTTATTAATTTCATCAATTTTTCTACTCTGTTAATGATATTTTTCAATCAGTTTTATCAATAAAACTTAAAATTAATTATTCATTTCAAATCAAATAACTAAATCAATTAGAATTATTCATTCAAGTGAATTTTTCTTCAAGTATAGGTTTATCTATTTATATCTATAAACATAAGTTCTTTCTCATCAATGGAATTCAAGACAGATTATGGGGAAAAATGATACGAAAATATATCATTTCAACTCAATTTTCCTTAAAAATGAAGAAAATTGCTTAGAATTTAGACGGAATCGAGCCCAGGGCCACCGCAAGCTATCATAGCACTCAACGATGGCATCATTATGAAATCTGATGCGATTAAAAGTACTTCAATAATTTCAAAGCATTTCGGGAAACAGCTGTAAGTTACAAAAAAATTGATATTGACCAAAGCATTTGATAAATCCTTCAAATAATTCCACTATTAACTAAAATCAATAATCGTTTTATGACAAATATTTTCTACATTATTTGCCACATGCTCAATTCATTTGGTTCTTTGCTTATCATTGTACTGCGGGTACGTTATATTTCTATTTTCAAGTGCGAAGCAGAAAACCAATCGGCTTATATTATAAGAGATACATTGTTTTTATAAAATCGTTAAAGATGAAATTGATGCCCTTATAAAGTACAATCTGAGTTATCTACATTACAAGTATCAAAGCAGCAGAGATTAGTTACTTCCATTAGCTATTCGAATTATGAGTAATCCCTTCAGACATTCAAAACAGAGAACTCTCTAGTTTGTAACTGTATTATTATTTTTCCCTCATACGATTTGCATATTATCAACTATTGAGTTTTCATAGCATATGAATCGTATAGGAAGATTGATCATATCAATTGCAGCGAAATGAAATCTGTGAATTAATTGCCCTCATTGAGAAGTAATATTTTCAAATAATAATTATGTTGATTTCATATTTTCTACAGATGAACGAGACCCACCAGCAGCCAGGCAAGTGGCACGATGTGGTGCTGAAACCCGTGCAGAGTGAAGAAACGTTCACGCATCTCATGTCGTACAATATCGACCACCTGAGCGCACAATCTGTCTATGAGACAATTGTACAGGCCAAGAACAAATACGGGTGGAATGCCGTATCTGATCTTTACCAATTCTACACCAGTGAGGCTGATGACGAATTACATGGTGAGCCGAAAAAATCAATAGTAATAAATATCCCAACTGAAACCATTTCAAATTAAATAATTTTTAATTTCATTTGACCTTTCTCTCTACAAAAACAAGGGTTGATATATACTTCTACATATGGGACGAGAAATTAATTACGGATCTTTTCTCTAGTTAAAAGTGTGATTTTCAGAAGTTTTAACTATATTAATTTTAATGGCTACAGCTATCCGTGAGTGGGTAAAGGGGATGTATCCTCCCGAAAATCTCAACTAACACTAAAAAGCTATATTCATGTATTTCATGGAAATGAGGTTTTTTAGGCGATATCCCTTTCCCCTGAATATTTTCTTAGTTGATATCTCCCAACGGAAAAATTGTTCTGGGTTCACTCATGATCCGCATCCCAAAAATCCTGGTTAGCTACAGTATAAGGTCTACTAAATTAAGAACTGTCAAAAGATAAGATAACGGAACGCACAACTCGGTTTTTAAAAAGATTTATCTAATGAAAAAACAAACATACATAGTGGCTAGCTAACAGATAGTAATAGAATGACCAGAGAAATAATCAAACAGCGGTTTAAATACTAGTACATACTGCTTAGTCTACAGTTCCTAAATCTATTGTCTTTTATATATATATAACTCCTCCCCCCTCAAGATGAAGGTGTCCTCACCTTCATAAGGCTAGTTGAGGTGTGAGAAAGATTCTTGAAGTATCTAAGTGATTTTTAACTTTATCTGATTTCTGTTCTTGAATTGCTAAATTGTTATTGAATACATGATAATGAAAAACAACATATAATATAATAAGTATCAAGCAGATCATTAATATATAAACTACATATTCGGATAAATTTCTGTTAACTACAAAATCTTCAAGAATCGTTAGTGGCTCTAAATTAGTATTTGCTCTATGTATTTCATCAAAAGTCAAATTAGTGATTATTTTATTTATATATGTCGGTACTTCAGTTGGATACATAATATTACTCTCCCAGAATGTATATGGTTTACTAAAATTGAACAATTTTTCATCTTTTTCAAGTGCTAATAGTTGAGTTGATTTTGGGTATGTTACAATATTTCTCGAACCTTGAACTATTGAACTCGTGCTAATGTTAAACATTAAATATTGATTTATAATGGGAATGTACTTAATAAAAGATTCATACCCTTTAATAACTAAAGTTCTACAACTACATATTTTCTTATCACTAACCAATTCCTCTATACATTTGTTAACTACCTTTGTTGCATTTCTACAATAATATTTATTATTTAATAACTGGCAATCGCCTTGATACAATTCTTGACCTCTAATAACTAATGATGGATTAACATGTATTGTAATTATTTCATTATCTGTTTTTACAGGATAAGACAGCATAAAAAGTGTTTCGTACAAATTAGATTCAATCGGTAATTCAATAAAATAAGAAATAAAATCGTTATGAATGGAACAATGAACATTTCTTAATTCCCATAGTACGTTAGGCTCATCGGATATCAATTGTAATTTAATAGCCTTGATGACACGTGTCATTTCGTCAAAAGTGAGAATGCTTGAATGTATTATGTTAAGTTTACAAAATTCCAGACTAGTTTCTATGTCATCTATTCTATTGTGAATAAGTGTTAGAGTATCAAACAAAATATGATGCTGCTCATTTAGCTCTACTGAATCAAATTTACTGCTTACGGAATTAAAATAATTTTAGCTTCAAATTATTAGCATGAATTACATCGATTCCATTGTTAAAGCGACTAATTAAATTTTTGTTGATTGAAACCTGATTCTTAAGATCGTGTTCTAAATTAATTTCGTTTGAATGTACTTTTTGCAAAATCTCATCATATTTGGCTTTGTCGTCAGCATCCATATTTCCTGTTAACCAAGAAATAGCGGAACCTAATCCATTAATAAGACCTCTCTTTACTCTAAATTTATTCACCAAAATGTGATCGAATTTCATTGTAACTTGATCTAAATGTAATTGAAGTAACTTAGTTTTTGTTGTATCTTTTCTCTTCTATTTAACAATTGTACTGAATTTCTAAGTTTGGAAAGTTCGTCATGTAGAGTTGTTATATTAATGTTATGCACGTAAGTGTAGGTTCCGTTGATAATGAAGGCGTCCTGAATTTTTATGGGTATGACTCCTGCCGTTCGTGTGAGGTCAGTCGTCTTGAATGCGTCTACTGGGGCCAGGTTGAGGGCTGCCAGGCTGATTATCAGGACGGCGAGGTCTGCCAGATTGAGATTTGTCTGGTTTCGGATCTTTGGATGGTTTCTTCTTCGTTGGAGGTGTCCTTTCATCTGGAACAGAATTATTATTAGTTTTGTTCACTTTTCGCGGTCGTTTAATTCGATTGGGATGGATTTTGAAAGCACGTTTCTGAATTGCTCTCGAATTCGTCGCTAGATTGGTGTTCTTATCATATGTCACTTTGAAATATTTCGGTTTATTCTTCTTGTTGAACGTCGTCTTAATGTACGGTTCCTCTGGAATTTCAATTTCTTTTTCACGGTCTTGGTTTATTCTTGTAGTTCGTGTCTCCTTTTCGGTTACTATTTTTCCTTTGACAAAATTGTGGATTGTTTTCAGCTGATCTAGATAATCGTTGGCTCGTTCTTCTGTCACTAATGTATTAGTCAAATCATTCATATATGGATTCTTGGAAACTCCATACGTTATCTCCATGGGTGTTAGTTTGAGATTCGAATTGAGTGTGTTGTTGAATGCTATCAGGGCTAATTTCATGTTTTCTTCTGTTTTCTATTCTTGTTTTCCAATTGAAGAGCGTTAAGAATTTCGATGAGGGTGGAATGTGCTCGTTCTAGTAGTCCTTGCGAATCAGGGTGGCCAGGTGTCACGTAGTATGGTTCAATGTCGTATAATTTGAAAAATTCTCGTAGGCTGTTGTTATCGAATTCTCGTCCATTATCCATTTGCACTACTTTCGGGGTTGGGAAAGATGAAAGGTAGTCGAATATGATCCTCTGAATCTCAATTTGATTCAAACTTTCCAAGGGGTACGCTGATAACCGTTTAGAAAAGCAATCTATTATTGTAAGAAATTTTATCTTATCATACTGAAAAGTGTCCATCTGCAGTTTTTCAAAAGGCTTGTGTGGTGTAGGAGCAACTTTATATTCTACTTGCACTGGGTTCCTATCATACTTCACTTTTAAACAAATTTGACATTTATTGATGTAGTCCGTTATATCTCGAAGCATTGACGGCCAATAGTAGGTTTTTCTAATGTGATTGTAGCTTTCATTTATTCCTCTATGGCATGTTTTTCCACGATGATAGTTTGCGATGATGTCTTTTTGTTCTTCTTGTTCTGTAACATCTAGATTGATCTTCTTATAACGTTTCAGCTTTATTGTTTGAAACGATTCCGTTATTATACTAACAAAGCTGGCGAGCATCAATTCATAATCAAGTTCAAGAGCTCTTTTCTTGTAACAATAAATACCGTATGTTGTGTTAGGTATTAGATATTCTAGACATTTAGCATTGATTTCCTCTTTATCAAACGGGTCTAGAATGTAGAAAGTCAATCTGGTTTTATCGAAAATTTTCTGAACTTTGGGGGGATCGGTACCTTTTTCCAATATTAACTGATTATGCTCCACATTCATGATTTTGTCTTCTTCCATTATTACAACTTGACTATTTGAACTATCTTGAGAGTGAATTGTTACAGCAATACTTGCAGCATCTTCATTATTATTAACTCTATTTTTACTTCTACATTCACGAAGGAATTGGTCCAAAACTTCTTGACTTATATCTTCTAAATCATCCTCTGGTTCTGGGTTGAACATGTGGACAGGTTGACTTGGAATTCTGGACAATGCGTCGGCTACATAATTTGTCCAACCTTTTACATATTTTATCTCAAAATCGAATTCTTCTAAGTAGAGTTTCCATCTAATGAGTTTTGAATTGGGTTCTTTAATATTGTGTAACCATTGTAAGGGTTTGTGATCCGTCTGTATTAAGAATTTTCTTCCGTACAGGTAAGGGCGAAAATGTTTGCAAGCCCAAACGATTGCTAGTAGCTCTTTTTGTATAGTTGATAAGTTCACTTCATGTTTATTGAGAGTGCGGGATGCAAACGCTATTGGTAGGTCCTTCCCATCAAATATTTGAGAAAGAACAGCTCCCATCGCGAAGTTGCTTGAATCACATGTAAGTATAAACTGACGTGAAAAGTCTGGTAATTGTAGGATAGGTCCATTTTGTAACATAAGTTTCAGTTTCTCAAATGCTTCTTTGAAGTCTTTATCGTTCGGATTGAATGATTTTTCTTTACTTAAAACTGTTGTGAGGGGTTTCGCTATTTTTGCATAGTCTCTAATCATCTTTCGGTAATATCCTGTAAGTCCTAAGAACTGTTTGACCTCTTTTGTCGTACGAGGCAGAGGGAAATTCTTTACTGCTTCTATTTTCAAGGGGTTTGGCTGTATTCCTTTTTCCGAGATAATGTGACCTAAGTACAATAGTTCACGTTTGAAAAATTCCGTTTTATGAAGCTGGATTTTCAAATTATGCTCTTTCAATTTTTCAAATACTGACTTGAGGTGTTTTAAATGTTCAGTGAGGTTATCAGAAAACACAATGATATCGTCCATATACACCAAAACATTAGGCATTTTGGCGAAAATCGTGTCCATACACTTTTGGAAAAAACTTGGTGAATTTTTCAGTCCAAATGGGAGGCGAAGAAATTCATAGTGACCGTTTTCAGTGGAAAATGCTGTTTTTGGAACGGAATCTGGGTGCAGCTCAATCTGGTGAAATCCTGATTCTAAGTCAATTGCTGAGAAATAAGTAGCACGTCCTACCTTGCCAAATAAGTCCTCTATGTTGGGTAATGGATATTTTATCTACAGTTTTATTATTCAGTTTTCGAAAATCTATCACCATTCGTATTTTCCGTTGACCTGATGCATCTGTTTTCTTTGGTACCACCCGAATTGGTGAATTATAGGGTGAGTTCGAGTTCTGAATTATTTTGTTCTTTAAAAGTTTTTCTATTTCTAGTTGAATATCTTCTCTAAATATTTGGGGATGCCTGTAGTTTTTTGTATAAACCGGGTTCTCATCTGTAGTGATTATCTTGTGCTTCATTAAGTTCTTGCTACTAGATATTTCATTTTCAAGTTTCACAATTTCAGGGTATTGTTTCACTAATTTTAAGATGTTTACTCTTTCTTCTTCATTCATGTGATCAGTTCTTAAAAGGTTTGGAATTTCATTTATCAGTTTTGAACATTTCGACTTAGACGGTTTATCAAATCCTTTACAATCAATTATAGTTTCTATTTGTTCTACTTCCATAGGCTCTGGACAAATGGTCGTGAGTTCATGGGCAAAAACTAAACACATACATTCATTACTATCAATATTAACAAGTCCTTCTTCAATTCTATATTTATCACTATTTACTTCCCTAATTAATCCTGTTGTCATATTTGAGGGTGACTTAACCGGGATCGAAATCACGTTATAGCCTGGTTGCAATGTAATACTCTTATTATCTAACAAAAACAACAATTCTTTCTTTCCATCTTTATATTCAAGGTTATTAGTATCAAAGTTCACATTAATTTTGAAGGCACGCATAGTCTCATGCCCAAGAAGTATATCGTACTTATTTGAAAAATCAAATATATACAGTTTTATCCCATGAGGTTGCGAAAATACATTTTCTATGTTACAAAAAATATACTCATTTCCTTTACTTTCCCTATTAGGAGTTTTCACAATAAAGTCCTCCTTGTATCGAGTTATTTTAGGAGAGACTAAGGATGGATGCACATAATGCTTAGCAGATCCTGTATCAACTAGCCATTTTCTATCCTTTTGATCAACAAAGTAAGGAAGAGATTTGTTCAAGATGTTTAGATCGAATCGCTGGGGGGGTCCTCTGCATACTGGGGGCCTGATCCTAAAAAATGGTCTGTTAGTTTGTTGAGTGATTCAGTCAGAGAGTTTATTTGAGATTGCATAGCTTCAATCGAGCTCTGATTGTAACTATTTTCTGGTTCCTCTTCCAAGTAGTTTACTTCATAGGGTGATCTATAATTTCTCAATTTTTGTACTGGATCTGTCCTTTGTGTGCGCATGGATACTGTGTTTGATGAATTTACTTGAGTATTGGGTTGGAAATTACTGTTTTGCTGTTGAAAGCTCTGTTGTGGAAAACGTTGTTGTTGTAAATTTTGTTGTTGAAAGTTTCTTTGTTGTTGAAAGTTGTGTTGGAAGTTTTGATTTGAAACATTTTGTTGATAGTGTTGAGGCCGAAAGTTAGGTTGTTGTGATTCGGTGTAGAAGCTCTGTTGTTGGAAGTTTGGCTGATAGAATCTTTGATTGTTTTGGAATCTACGTTGTCTCCCTTGAAAATTTTTTTGAGAGTTTCTGTTTTGTCTTCCTTGTGTTTGATTACTATTTTCATAGTTGGGGATTCTGAAAGCATTTGAAGCTTGAGAGAAACTGTTTTCTTTTCTATTTATCATATCTGTTGTTCTGTTTAGGTTTAGTTGTTGTAGAACTATGCTGCAATCATTAATTAGTTTACTTCTGGCCTCGTCTAGGTTTTGAATTTGAAGTACTTGTAGGTGGGATCCTAACGTTGGATGGACTCCATGAACAAAGGTGTTTACTAGGGTTGCATTTAGTTGTTGTATTAGGTTCTTCAACAATTCTCCTGAGACTCCATCAATTTTGTATTTAGTTAGTACATGAGTACGTTTTTCTTCTAGCCTGTTTAGAAATTCAATCGGGTGCTCTCTACTGAAGGAAGTCATAACGGATATTTCAGCTATCAATTCTGGTACAGGTCTATTGTCTGCAAAGTTTTGTTTTAGACTATTTATCAATTCTACTAGGGTTGAGCAACTATTGTTATAGGCTACAGCTTCCGCTGGTCCTTCAAGATGGCACATAGCAGTTTTGAAAAGAAGTCAATGATTTCCATCTTTCTCTTTAATGTCATCTGTACAGTAAGCTTTGAATAGATCTTCACATGTTGAAATAAATTGTGGTAATTTATAGGATGTTCCATCGTATCTTGGTATGCACTTCAAAAGTTCGTGAAGTAAAGGCTTGTTAACAGTTGCCATTGTAATATTAGATAATAAAGTATCTAACCTTGATTGTCGAAGGATGATCTCTCTGTTGACGGAGGGACTTACACCAGTAGGGTCCTGATCCGGGTCTTCTTCTTCGTCCGACGCTGGGCTGCGGAAATTTCTGCAGGCGTCGTATCGGGAAATGTCACGTCCGCTTGCCAGGATGTAGTTAGAGTTGAGCTGGTCCGGGTAGGGTTTAAAGTTGAACCACAGATGAAGAGTTAACACTCACGTTTTTCGGCACTCGAGAACATTGGTCGCGAAAAAGTTAATTGAACTTTTACCGAAAAAACTTCTGTAGTCCCTGTGCACGGGCGCCAGATAAGATAACGGAACGCACAACTCGGTTTTTAAAAAGATTTATTTAATGAAAAAACAAACATACATAGTGGCTAGCTAACAGATAGTAATAGAATGACCAGAGAAATAATCAAACAGCGGTTTAAATACTAGTACATACTGCTTAGTCTACAGTTCCTAAATCTATTGTCTTTTATATATATAACTAAAGACAGTAATTATCAATTACACGTATATTAAAATGATAAATTCAATATATAATTCACATTTTTCACCGGTGATGCCCACATGAGCCTGAGATGTGTTCTTGGGCAATGAGATGAATGTGATGATACAAGTCATGCCAGGCTGAACGGGAATCGAACCCGTGACAACAGGAGTATCAATCAGTCAGCGTTTATTCAGAGATAAGCTCTCCAACCAATTACACTACTGCGTCTGTCAAATTTGTTCTTATCAACCAAATCATGAGTATCATAATCCAAAATTCATCAGTGTTTTATTCCTAAAAAAATATTATTCAGATATTGCATTGACACTGTTACCTTTACTCAACTTACAGATTATCCATCAGACCCTCACATAAAAGACATGGAACTTGCAGCCGCGTCTGGAAGTCTCACTTCGAGGTTTGACTTCGAGATCGCAGTTGGTTTTCTTTCAGTCTTGATGACGATTGCAGTAACATCATCGTAAGCTCCAAGTAAGTATCAATATAATATCATGATTCCCATTCATTACATATATTTATATTTGGATATATAATACCCACTTCTGACTCCAGTATGACGCTTTCACGGGGCTCTGGCGATTTATTTGAGTAAGAACGGCTGATAAACAAAGCAAGACAGTTTATTACACAATTGAAATAACAACAAAAAAAATGGAATAACAAACTTGCTATGCCGTACAGCAAAGCAACTATACATCATTTTTAGTAAGCTTGAATATTTTTCAATTATAATGTAGATCATAATAGTTATTCAAATACTCTATTTCTCCCCATCCAATAATTACTTTCCACTATTCAAACTATCAAGCATTTGAGAAAATGATCATCATATTATTGTATGATATTTAGTGGATAAGAGAGTATTAATTCTACTCTCAAATGATATTGCTATTCTTGGTATTGGTGATGGTGATATCCATGATAAAATTATGGAAAATTGTAGTTCAATAAACTGAGATTGAAAATAACTTGACAGTCAAAGCTAGTATTTAGTTGATAATAATTGAATTATTTGTGACAGGGGGTAGGGTGATTGTACAGTGACGCATCCATCCTATATTCGATGACAGTCACTATCGCAAAATTAAAAACAAGCTGTGGAATGGTGTTTGACAGAATTGAGCGGCGCGAATATCACCATTGCACAGTATGTGCATGATTTTGCGATGGTGTTTATCCTCCAGTATTGGACGCTTCACTGTGCAATCAACAAGATGAAATAAATCTGGTAATAATAAAGACCAAAATAAGCATTATTTCCAAGAAATATGAAGCAAATTCAATGCAGTGAAACCCTCCAGCATTAGCATCTGATTTTGCAAATCGACATTATATGACAACAAATACTTATTCTGAGTAACTTTCCCATCCACTCTATTCTTTTTCGACAACCCTTACAAAATGTACATCAATTTTTTTGTAATAATACCTACTCTCTTGTTCTATTTGTGTGGAACTGAGATTCTGATTTCTGTAGATAAGCTTGCTAATAATATCAGAATAATGGATTTCTCATGTTATCAACTTCATAACTTGACAGTAGTTCAGTTGATGTTCAATATCACTGATTGATTCAAAACAAACAAACACAGACAAATCAAGATAGAGTGAACAACAGTGGAACAATATACTTCGTTCATGTTACAGTCTTCATTATTGTAGTCTACTTTATTTAATCAATGAGTAGTGGATCTTTCATGAGATTTGTGAATTCAATTTTCGAGAACATTATTCAAGTATCGTACTGGAATAGAGATGTGTTCTTTGTGAGGGAGGAATCAAATCAAATAAAGAAATCAAATTCGCACATTAGAACCATGACAGCGAACTTATCATCATTAATTCTGTCTCTAAAGTAAAAATACAAAAAAATGCGACAATAAAGTTCAAAATTAGGGGTATAAATTCATATTACAAGCTCTCAATAAATTGAAAAGATTCTCAGCGACAATAGTCTGAAATAATAATGAATCAATTTCATTTGAAAAAAATGTTTTATAACCTTTAGATTGAATGATAAACGGTATAAGAAAATAGTTATTCGGATCTCATCAAAACAGAGAAAATAATGTTACATGATTACCGGTTGAACAATAAATTAATGAATAAAATTTCAACAAGAGTACGGAACTCTTATGGCTGGCGGTAAAAACAGAATAAAAAAATTATCAACAAAAAGTTCAGCTTTTGAGTTATTTTTTTTAAAGTAAGAAAATTTTTAAATAAGACCTATTATTTTTTATGAAACGGTATACAGTAATCGAAATTGAAGATAAACTGGTTGATTAACTATTTCTCAAAGAAATAGTGAATAATACTTTGAAGGAGATCTCTATCATCGATGATAAGGCAATTTCTCAAAGAAGAGGAACGTTGGTGACAGTGGACAAGTCATTAGCAAGATTTGAATAGCGCTGCCGGACTTCAAAATACTCTCTATACTTTCTCAGTATAATCTCTGAAGTTCACATTGAAAATTGAATCGATCGGCCGTGCGATAGTGAGCAAGAAGAGATACAGAGAGATAGAGCGAGAGTAGAAGGGAGGGTAGTGAAAGAATGATGAAGTGTGGGAGTGGTGAAAGGAGGGTTGCCGCTTGGGGTAATGGGGGACGAAGCTAGCGATCTCTTGCTCTGCGGTTATGAGGAGGAAGTTCAGGGGGCGCATGGCTTTTATTAAAAAGCTCTTTTTTAGCATGAAAGTGGTGTGCGTGCTGATTACTCCCGCTCTGTTTGAGAAGCATCGCTTTTTCCTCTGAAAAATATTTTGGATTTATAAGCATTGAGGCAGACGTCATGGCTCCTTTATCTCCACCTGGGGAAGAGATCGACGCTGGAATGATGGGAGCTTGAAAGAATGGAGAAAACGACTGCAGGGAAGGATGAGAAGAAATATCCTGCTCGGCATCTTCCTGATTGAACATCAACGTGACCGTTATTCCATTTCTGAGACTTCTCGTTTGAGACAACAGTATATTTCATTCCACCCACACCGCCACTCACTCCGTCAAGAACACCATCAACTGCAAAAACGCACCTTCCTCTCACACGACTGCAGCTCAATAACACCGACAGCAAACAAACTTCAAGCTATTCAATATTGCGGAGTCTCCAACATAGAAATGAATATGCATTGTCACTAGGCCCCGTCCTGCGACATCCTTCTTGATGAACGACTTGTCGTTAACTTCTTGAGAGTAGAATATTGAGAGAAACAATAACTTTTATACCGTTATAGGATCCCTCACATGATGAAATACTCTATTCTATCGACTGATCGTTTCCTATCTAGCTATCCACGCTATGTTGTAGTTACATTATTTCAGAGGAGACAGAAGTTCAATATAAACCTTAGAAATTCAGATTACTGCAGTATCAGAATAAAATATCGATTTTCTTCGATGTTGTGTTTTTATGCTCTTTACAATTTTAGATACTATAACAAAAATGTGATGGATAATTTTCTTATCCAATTTCTGGCTCCACTACCGTTCGATGATAATGATGAGTTATCATTCATGAATTGAATAATCAACTTATTGATAACTACACTATCAAAATAAATTTGGCAGTTTAACTCTACCACCTTGGACGGTGGCTGTCATTGGACGGTTGACTCAACCAATGACATGATTGATTTTTTGTCTCCGCCTCCATACGTTTTGCGGATTATCATACAATATATAAGAATTTAATAAGTTAGAAACAAGACGTATGAATATTATCAAACGCAAGTACCGAATATTGTAATAACGGTACTGGATAAGTTTCTGGGGAAAAGTGTGCTACGTAGAACCTAAATACGGTAACTACTTGCTACTAAATATACTACTTTATTAATTTTACTACCATGAATATTACTCACTATTCCTATCACTTCCTATTTTCTGAAGGTGCATTATCTGTATTCATGTTTTAAATATGAATGAAATTATTGGATGTCCTATGAGTTGGTTGAGTGTTAGTTAATGAGCCTCCAAAAAACATCAACCTCTTCAACTTTCTCGTTGGACTTTCAGGAAGAAAGGCTCTCACACACTTAGATCAGTGTAGATATGTGTTCCGGAAAACCTTACTGGATAATTAAACACCGTTCTCCAAAAGCCATGCAGTCAAAAAAATTGTTCAGTCGAGACCTTAGACACACGGTATAAGGACAGGTTATGAAAACTCCCCAAAAATACGCCCAGAAATTGAAGTTTTGAGCGTTTTCAAGATTCATCATCCGTCCAAAGAAATTCTGTAATACGTTTAATAATTATTCAGGAAGTTTGATTTAGTTACAGCTTCAGATTTAGATGCCTACTAAGAGAGGTTTTTGAAAAATTCCCGTCATACGTCCGAGTTTCAAGTTTTCCCAGCGTCTCTCAAGAATACGTGGCGGCAAAAGTTTAGTTTTGGAGCACTTTTTCAGTTTTCGACCTAGAAGCGTACTGTAATAATTTTTCATATTTTCCTCAAAATATACCGTTTTCCTAGGGTTATTAGCATCCTCATGTGAAATGTAGCCGAAAAATGTTGAAATTTTAGGGAACATTTCCCCCTCTTCCTGAAACGAACGAAGCGAGCCCGCTGTTTTTGCATGAACTTTTCCTCCGGGGTTTTGCATAGGTGATTAGACGAGCAATGCAAGTATTATGCTGTTACGGGTTCTACCACTAAAATAATGCTGGCAACATTTAAAAGTAACACTTGAACTTTATTTACGCAAATTACAACACGTACTAATCAGTTAAATATAACACTGTACAAGAACTAATTACTAACTGTCAATGAACCGATCGATATCTCAATAAATAACTGTCCAATGCCTAAAAAACGGATGAACACTCAATAAATGAACTGAGCCCTTACAAAGCACAGACTGTTACTGACACAAAATATTTAGCAATAGCACTGTTATGTGTACACTGGCAGAAACTGTCACTCAAACGAACGTTTTGGAGAGCAAAGATTTTTGTTTATTCTAGTAATTTCCTGGAATATAGTCATTCCACCATCTACTCTAACATTCTAGAAATGCATTTGTCAAAAAAATGATAGTGAGGAAGACGAAATTAAAGATTATTTATTTCACTGCAAGCATTTACATTCCAATAAACATAAAAGAAATTAAACAGTAATGTAATGCTACAGTATAAAATAAGAATAAAAAAAGGAGAATTTTGAACTGTGGGCATTAACTAGAAATAAAACGAAAGGTATACTATAATAAAGCGAGATATCGAACGTTGATAAATGAGTTTGTTCATTGCTAAACGTTATAAAATCTAAAAAAACAACTCTTCTCAAATAAAATAACATCGACCATGTTATCAAGATGAGAGTAGTGTGGTATTGCAGGAACGGCCTAACCAATCACAGGCCTGCATTTCAAGGTCACCCCCCTTAGGCCACGCCCCCCCTGGCCAATGGGAGAAGACCGCGCCCCTTTAGGGGGGAGTCGGCCATTTTGTAAATTTTTGAGGCACGCCATTGGCTGCACATGTTGGAGTGGGGGACCCGTTTACCCCCCCTCAAGCCCCCTGGACCTATCCCCCTTCAAGCCCCCCTGCCCCTGTCCAAAGGAAAATGGCGCGCGCGCCCACGGTCTTTTTCCTTTTTTGTAGGTTTTGCCCAAACCTGTACTACATGAAAACAGCCATTTTGAATTGTTTCCACTTTTTCTCTTTTTTTAGGCTTCGCCCAAACCTGTACTGCATGAATTTTTCTTTTTTTTAGGTGGGGGGATAAGGTTAGGAGATAAAAAAATAAATAACCTTGTTTAAAACAGCCATTTTCTTTTTGTAGGCATCTCCCAAACCTGTACTACATGAAAACAGCCATTTTGAATTGTTTCCACTTTTTTTTTGGGTGGGGGGATAAGTTTAGGAGAGAAAAAATAAATAACCTTGTTTAAAACAGCCATTTTCTTTTTGTAGGCATCTCCCAAACCTGTACTACATGAAAACAGCCATTTTGAATTGTTTCCACTTTTTCTCTTTTTTAGGCTTTGCCCAAACCTGTACTGCATGAATTTTTCTTTTTTTTTTTTTAGGTGGGGGGATAAGGTTAGGAGATAAAAAAATGAATAACCTTGTTTAAAACAGCCATTTTGAATTGTTTCCATCTCCAGCAGGAGACAAGAATCAAGTTTAAAAAAACAAAACAAAGATAGTAAGAGCGAAGCCTTGAGTCATATTTTGTTTGCAGAACAAAGAGTCCGACCGGCGTATCAACGCGATTTATGTTGAGAAGAAAAAAGAACACAGAACCTGCTCCGTGTCAAGCGGCAGCTGCCGTAGAACTGACTTGCCGGTCAGAATGTTATTCGGTCTCCTGAATAGGCTACCCCACCCAACGTCAAATGCTAGCACTATATTGGGCGCCTATCGGCCAGTTTCCTTCCACCTGTCCGTAACCCCCCACGCCGCAACCCACAGCATGTTGTCGGCCTGTCTCCTTTGTGCGCTAATTCGCATTCTGCTCGCCCGACAGAACACTTCACTGTCGCAGCTCTCAAGGCTCGCTCGCAACCCACATCATGTTCTCGACTTGTCCCCTTTCTACGTTATTCGTAGGTCGCCCGTTCCTACTCTTCAACCTACCGTGCTATCGGCGCACCTGCTTCACGCCTACGCCTAGTCTAGGTTATAATGTTGGATTCCCTCAGTTCTTCCAAAATTGAATTTATTTCGATCGAATGTGATTGGTTACCAGCTTTTCTGGAAGATAAAAGTAATACTAACCGGCTAACTAACTCATTTGGATTATCATAGAAAATATAAGATCTGTGTTGACTTGTATTTCTCAAAAAATGCAAACCTTTACCTACACGCTGTCTTGCAGCCAAAGTAGTTCTTGATGGAAACATTCTTTGAATTAACCGTGATTTAATTCCACTAGTTCTCTTTACATATCCATCTTTATTCAAATGCGCCCCTGTTTCAATTAAAATTTTTCTATAATTTCGAAAGTCGAGTGTGCTACATTCGTCGTCATTCGGTTGTGATTCAAAAAGTAATTCTAACAAACCAGTTGTTATTTTAAATTTTTTACCTCTAACAATAATGTATTTATCTACAAACTCAATCGGTACCTTATTTCCCATAAAGTATGTACCATTTTCCAAATTATATTGAATTCCATATGATACACCTTTTTTCTTTAATGTGTGAAAACTGTCTAAATAAGAATCAAGCAAAACTTGTACCGGGTTTTTCTTAAGCGAAAATGATTTACTTAAAACAGTAGATGAATCCGACTTTTTGTCAACTTTTTCTTCGTCGAAATAAACAGACTCATTATCTGTCAATTCCTCCTCCTCCTCCTCCTCCTCCTCCTCCTCCTCCTCCTCTTCAGCTGTCGATTCCCCTTTTTTTATATAGAAATCCTTTTCATTAGAATCATCTTTCTCAGCTTTGATTTGTTTTTCAATTTTAAGTGAAGATTCCTTCAATTCCTGGAGCGGGTTTATAATTGGTGCCAACCTATTTTTCAAATTTGTCTCTGTTTCAGACTGTACTCCGCGTAAAGTATTAAATTTTTCAACAATGGATTTCCTCAAATCGTGAATTTTATTCGTTAAAAGATCTCTACTAGCGTTCACACTTGTTCTCGATTTTATTTCCCTTCCACGCCGTTTTATTCTCACCTTTTCCTTCCCTCTCCTCTGTCCTACCGTTTTCTTACCACCTTTCATAATTGCAAACACTCAATAAGAATGCTGTTCAACAACTAACCGCCAAATCGCGTTTGTTATATACTAGTCTATTTGAACTGGTTCGGGTCTAAAAATACGTCTAAATTCAATCTGTACCTACCATCGGTTAATTTACATTCCGTGCAGATTGTTACAAAGTTATGACCTTCACCTTTAGTCCAAACCTCGGAACACATATTTTTAAAAGTATTAAATATCATATCGCTCTCAGCGAAATCCCTATATATGAGTTTCAAAGATAATATATCTACTCTAAAGACCAAAATTATATTACTGTTCTCTCTAATTATGTGCTTCTGAATACTTGCATACGATTGGTTCAGAAACAGCACATCAATTTCTTTATGTCGTCCCATACTGTAATAATCTTTGATCTGTGGAACTCTTTGCAGTTGTAAATCGTCAAAGATTACTAAAGAATGTCTTTCTAAATCATTCGGGTTCGGGATGCTAGAAATATCATCTGACATAAAAAACTTTATAAACTTTAGCGTGGAGAAAATCTTTTCCAAGAATACATACTTTGGTTGATATAACGATTTACTAAATACATGTAAGCTGCGAAAGCGTAATGTTTTTTTATTAAAAATTAGATTCAACAAAATATTCGTTTTTCCACAATTTGAAGACCCAATAATCAAGCCGCATACATTATGCGGAAAAAGATCGCCATGCTTATTGTTTTCACCTGATGTCTTCTTTGTACTGCTGATAATCAATTCGTCGAAATTTAAAATAGGTATTTCAGGTTTAACATCATCTTTCTTTGATACCTTATTTTCAATCATTGTTAACAGTGTGTGTGTGTGTGTGTGTGCGTTCCTACACACGTCATAACTACAACTAAAAGATAAAACATGGGTTTTTTCACACAATAAAACAACCAACAAGATGTCGCACTATATTCTCTCAAACAACAATAATACAACATGTCCAAAAGCTATATATACTAACTTAAAAATTATTACACTTATTTATTTTCTTAAACAATAATTCAACAATTGAAAGAAAATGTTCTTATCTAGCAACTTAAACTTAATCACGTTTTAACTCGGCTTCTAATCCACACCTCTCTAACATAGCGTCAATAATATCCTTTCCAAAAGAGTTTAAAGTTTCATGTTCACTAACATACCTACGTATTTCACTCTCCATCATACCCAATCTAGTACAAGGACATGTATCAACAATGTCTGGTAATCTTTTTCCCTCACGTTTCAACCTATCAAAATCTATTTTTGATAGATAACAAAAGCTTAAATGTCCAAATTGTTGTATTGTCTCACATTTCCCACTTAAAAATAATAAATAATCATTCAAAGTAAAATTTGAATCGGTACAACAACATTTTAACTCATCTACAAGTTTTTCTAAAAGCCTTGTCAATTTACAATTGTGAGGTTCAAATTTGAACGACAGCGATGATGATGACATAATCTGAAAAAATATACAATATTCATAAATGTTTTATATTAACTCTCCTAACCTAAGCGGTTATACTAATATTAAGAGTTAGCATTCGTCGTAAAACAGTCCAGCCTCTACACCACACATAATAAGCAAGTCCCGAACGAAAGTAGACCAACTATCAAGACGTTCACGAAAATAATCATCGCTAAGGTACTCGCGAACCGCTTCTATTTTCATTGCTAATAGTGAACAATCACATGTGCTGGACGCTTTTGACGTGTAACAAAAACTCCAATGTTCAAATTTTTCTACACCTTTTACATCATCCAAAAACCATATAAATTCATTCAAAGTGTAGTTGTTTGCACTTGTATATTTTCTCAATTCTACTATAAGGTCACTCAAAATAGTTGTTAAACTGCGGCGCGACTCCAACATTGCTGACGCCATACTCTGAAAAATACATACCGTACGTATTATTAATCAACAAGAAGATCCGTCTTATTAATCCAACTAGGATGTTTGAATCCGACCCATTGTACTAACACCTTTCGTCCTCTACGTTTCAGTACCTTCTCAACTAAATAAACATTCATATCATTCTCGTCCAACTCAGTTCTCTTTAATTCTTGTTCATAAAACCTCCCCAATATAAGTTCATTGTTAAAATCCTTCAATTGATATGTTGGCGGATCTGACGGGTATACGGAAACAATTTTAAACAATTCTACGCTCCAGTTGATGTGATAAGATTTATCGAAAATATTTCTATGCTTCGAAATGCGCACTACTTCGCCTAGACGAAATTTAGGTCTAATTTTGTTCTTTTTCAGGTTACGTAATTTCTGTCTATTTAACTCGGCAATAATTTTTTGTTCATGTTTTAGTGTAACTTCAGCAGGTTTTAACTTAATCGTCGAATGAACGGTGTCATTATACTGGCTTACAATCTTGTCTAACATATCTATCCACCTATAATTCCCGGTTTCGGTGAAATGTCTGTAGATTTTTGACTTTAATGTTCGATTAAATCGTTCAATAATAGCAGCCTTTTTGTCTGAGTAGACATGGTAATGGTGTATGTTATATTTCTTTAATAACGCCTTCACATGCGAATTGAAGAATTCCGACCCTTGGTCTGTGCACAGCAAACGTACACCGCGATTTTTCTCAAAAATTGGTTTTAAGGCTATGCTCACCTCGCGACCAGATTTCGATTTGAGAGGAACGGCGTACGCGTATTTCGAAAACGCGTTAATAACCGATAGAATAAATCTGTAGTTAGAGTTTATTTTAGTAAACTGAGTCATTTCAATTAAATCTGCCTGCAACATGTCCAAAATTCCCTTTGAAACATAACTCCGTCTTTTAAAGTTTTTACGTGCACTCGAGTGTAATTCCTTAGCTAAACGTTGACGAACAGTATTCATTTTGTAATAACCATGCACTCGGAATAAGGAAGAGTGTAAAATTTAGTTCAATGTTGACTCGCATCCACCGTTATGCTGTAATAAATAATATATGCAGCCGGATTTTTATGCACGCTATAACGCAAAACACGTTCGAGTCCTTCACCTTTGCTGCAACAAGCCGGCTAACGCGAAATGCAAAAACTGACCTTCCACAACACGACTGTAACTCAACTGTGCTTTCACTCGTCTAACAAAACCTGACCTATCCAATACTTCCTGATGACGATATCGACCTCAAGTTCTACCTTCACCCGCGCTTCCCTCCTCCTCCTCTCCATTGAAATTAGGTATGTCTTTATGAAACCACGCTAAAGTTTTAATTCGACATGGAAGTAAAAAACGCTTATCATCCAGCGGACTAATACAAATTCTACCCACTCGAACCTGAAATATATGGTGTAAATAGGAACGTATCAAATTTGATGATTCGTAATGAACACATCGTTCAAATAAGCATTTTTCATACATTGAAAATCTCAGTTTTGAATCAATAATGTATCTTGTTACGCCTTTAGCTACATTTTTATTTTGAATTTCATTATTTTCATTGAGAAACTCAAACGAATATAATTTTGGTCGTAATCCGACGAATTTTTTATGATTTTTGACGGAAAGTTTATTAATATTTAACTCTTTTTCGTATTGTTTTAAATATTCTACATTCAAATTATTACGTCTGTAATGCAGATATGCAAGAACACTTCATAGAAAGCACTTCTTATCATGTAGGTTCTTGATATTAATTACAACTTTTTTTGGTTATTATTGCCTTAGGTGTGCTAGTAAATTATGAATTGTTATACCCTGCATAAATGGAATTGTATCTCGCAAAATTAAGGTCTAAATGTTGTATACGATTAACAACCCATCCCGAGCCAAAACACAAAAATCTGTCAAGAGCATTTTGTAACTTATTAGACCCCGCTTCATACTGACTGAGTAATTCATCCTTATTTAAACTTATATTAACGATATTATGAGACGTACTGTGAAATGTTGCGTTAGTTTCAACCTTCAATTCTTGTCCATCACCGCTAACGTCAGCTAACGCAGATAACTTTACAAGATTAACGGTAGCAGCGATGAACCAACGAAGGTTTCCGTCAAAATGTCTCGATTGATTAATTAAAATTTCAAATATTTTATCTTTTAACGTTGATAATAGTAACTCTAAATCTATTTCGTTATTAATGAATCTAAATCTATACGTTCCTAATCGCAGCTGATGAACATTCAAGTTTGTATTCCATTTGAATAAATGTATAACAAAAGTTCCGAAACAAATTATCAGATGTAATCTCACCGAAATTGTGCTTTGAGCCGTCTAATCTGAATGTCGTTCAAGACGATGTTGAATTCTCCTCAATTCTGTCGAACGATGGATGAAGAAGGTGTGAAGGATGACCCGTGTCCTCTCAGGCTGTTTGTAGAGAAGGATATCTGCGTGTGTGATTGTAGAGAAAATACGTTGTCAGCACGGTGGGATGGACAGTCAGCCTCTCAAAATGCTAATACAAATGTAGAGAAGGATATCTCACGTTGTGGTAGAAGTTGATTCTGAAACAATAACGTCAGCTTAGACGTCTTTCACAGCACAAAATTCAACAATGAAACTGTCAATAGAAGAACTAAGCTATTTATAACAGCGGTGCGAGTATAAACGGTTTCTTTGTATGTTTGCAAAGTTATTTCCCTTCTAATTTACGTCACACCGCAGAAGGATGTATTCTCTTTATGATGTACGTCAGAGTGTGATGAGACAATGAAAATATCTTTCTGGTGTAGGCGTTAGCCCGACGTGATTTTAAGGACAACTAGAATTTCTTCCCGTTTCCCGATTCGGGTGTTGGCCCGCCGCTGCAATTGTCCTTTGTGAAAGTCACACACACACATAATGATGGCCGGTGTTTAGTACCGGCTTTGAAGAAGGACGAATTTTGGGTATATAAAGCGCTACAGTTCGAATGCCAAATTATCAGTTATCCTGCAAATTGCACGCATGCAACATGAACACGGTTTCTTCAACTACACCCAGCAACACCGCCGCCAACATTCAACCACAGGTATGTTTTGCAATATTTTTTCTTGTGAAATATTATTTAAAAAATCTCAACACTAAACTTTAAAACATACATCATTAGTAATGATATCTTCTTCTTCTTTCGAGTTAATTTTTTCCTTCTTTGAATGTTATACTAACATCGAAATTATCATTAGATAAAAACGATGTTTTTTTTATCACTATGTATGTGCTACACTGGAAAAGTTTTATACGTTAGATAGATAGAAAATTATTCGTTTGTCTTACAATTTTAAAAATAAACAGATACAGCGTTAATAATTGTATGAAAAGTGTAACTTTAGCACAGCTCATAGTAGTACTAGTAGTATGTGAACGTCACAATCAATGTAGCTCTCAACCCTTGTTGACTTTAAGACGGCTCAACAACGTTACCGTCATCACCGCTAAAAAATTTGGACTTCTAATAATTTTGCAAATTTTGAATTTGGAAGAATTTTTTCAAAAATTTGGAAAATTATTCCTAAAAACCATGTCTAACTGAATGTGTGTTTCTGATTTAAGGTGATGGAGGCGGAGGCTAACACTTCGTTGACCGCTCACACACCGGCTCCACACCTCCCAGCATGGTCGGTGCCGCCATCACTGTTTCAGCGATGGCTTCTGGAACGTGAGTGGCAACAACGCGGTTTGGCGACAGTCTGCTCCAATCCCACACCCTCCACCTCCACCACTTATCAAGAGACAATGTTGGCTGCGTCCAATCCCACACCCTCCACCTCCACCACTTATCAAGAGGCAATGTTGGCTGTGGAAACGCAGCCAATAGATCTATCGCTAACTTCATCCGATGAAGAGGAGCAGCAAAAACTCGACTCTGATGATGGCGACGCAGCTGGCGAAGCTCAAGAATTCGATATCAATGAATTCAACCGACCGCGTCACCATCAACGACGGCGAGCAACACCGCTCAGAGAGCTCTCTGAGCGGTGTAAATATCGGGTGGAGCACGCCAAGCTTGTGAAAACAATCTACGGTGATAGGGTGCTCCTGTCAATGAGGGGGGAGGAAGGCAGCAATATTACGGTTTTCCTCCCACATCGTTATATATATGTTATTACCTCTAAAAATATTGATTCCTTCAATAGGAATCAATATCATCTGGAGGTAAGACATATATTTAAGGTGGAAGAAGTGGTGGGGAATAGAAAGAAAAAGGGCAGCAAAGCAAAGCAATACATCACAACCAATATTAAATTGACAAAATTTTAATATTTTTTTAATAAAAAAAAGGTTTGATTGAAATTTGTGTATTATTTTGTGTTTATACTATGTTATACTAACACTTACCTAGAACGGATGACTATGATGATGATGATGGCGGTAGCGTGGTGGTATTTGCAAACACTGACTGAAGTAATTGGTGAAAATCGTGTGCTTACCCGGCTATTTATAGAGAAAATTTCCAAACCGGGTTACAAAAAAAATAAAACATTTGATTTTCATGTGCATGTTTGAACATGTTTGCGAGTACTGAAACCGGTTATGATCATAGTCTGTTGTATACATTTGAACAAAGCAGACGTGTGCAGCAATGAGTCTCACAGAGGAGGATAATGAGAATCAATATAGACCGCAATTGGTTTGTGTAAGATCAACAGCAAATGTGATTAAGATAGTTTGCATCTTTACGTGCATAGCATATTGGCTTTCAATTCTAATTCTTCTTTATCTGAATTATTCCGAATTAGTTAATCAAAAATGTTTTACACCAAATTTGCAAAACGTCTTAAATTTCAATCAAAGTGCTGTACTATTTGAAAAGGAAACTATGAATTCTAGCTTCAATCATGATACACCATCTTCCAAAAAGGAAGATACAAGTTATCAACTACTCGACAAAGATAATACCGAATCAGATTGGTTTTCTAAACACTTATTAGATTTGGAGAGAACTAAAAATAAAACACTTTTCTTTATTAATGCCTGTGTTCGATCAGGTTTAAATAATAATATACCAAAATCGTTTGATTATCAACTTGAAAGTTGGTATTCGACTTTACTCTCACCTTACTCGCACGTATGTAATTTTTACAATTCTTATCAAATTCTTAACAATTGTGCAAGTCAAACAGAAGAAGATGTGAAGAAGCTTATAGATAGAACAAAACATGTTTGCAGAATTATCTAGGTAGGTGGGCGGCGCGATCAACATGAGCTTAGTGTTCTAGAGATTGTCTAGACGAAAAGATGGTTTGTCAAAACAGTCAAACAAGATCTGGCAAGCATAGAGGAAGAAGAAAAACAGCAACAACGAGGAAAGGAATAATAGGAAGCGGCTTATTATCTGTCTTAGGTAACATTGCGAAAGGTGTTGTGAATAGAGCGGGTAGCGCGGCGTCCACCCTACTTAATAAAACAATAGATTCATTACCTGGAGAATTGCATTTACCACATAATTTTAATTGGGGTAAATTTGATTCTTACCAGTACTGCGGGCCTGGTACAAAGCTAGAAAAAAGGCTTAAGAGAGGTGATCCGGGAGTTAATTCACTCGATAAAGCTTGCAAAATTCATGACATAAGTTATTCGCGCTCGTCTGATAATTTGACACGTTCGCGAGCAGATAAAATTTTAGCTGACAGCGCTTGGTCGATATTCAAGAATCCTCAGACAGACTACAAGCAGAAGGTATTAGCGTATTTAGTTACTTTGGCAATGAAAGCCAAGTCGGTAATTGGATCTGGAATGAAAATTCCACATGTTTCTAGTAGTAGTGGTAGAAGAAGGAAAGGAGTGAGAAAAACATCTAGAAAGAAAAGAGAAGGAGTGGGTAAAAAAAGGAATAGTGATTCTATGCGACGGGAAGCTATTAAGCGATTGACAAATCATGTAAAGGGAAGGGGATATTATCTCCGACCATACCCAGAATATTTTGGTGGGAGAATATTAAACTCCTCGACTTCGACGGTTCCGCATAACGCACACGGTCTATTGTCGTCTATGAAAAGCAAGAGAAGAAGGAAGAAGACTCATTCAAAACCGGTTAAACGCGAAGCTAGAAGTAGGCGGAAAAAGAATAGGAAAACATGAATGCGGTTAATATTGAGAACTTAAAACTCAATAAAGCTTTGTCTGATCATGATCTACAAAAGTGGGCATACTTATTGAAAATTCCATTGCGCGGTGTGTATATGCAGGATACACTACCAGAAAGAATTCGTCTCAATGAGATGGCAATTGTGAATTTGGATAATTATTCAGGAAAAGGTACACACTGGGTGTGCTATGACAAACAAGGTATAAATGTATTCTATTTTGATCCAATCGGTAACCTACAACCTCCATTACAATTGGTAAATTATTGGAAGAAACAGAAAAGGGTAAACGTTTTCTATAATGCTGATGAAATACAAAAACCTAATACAAATATTTGCGGACATCTGTGTTTGTTATTCTTGTCTGCTCAGTTGTAACTTTTTAGTAGCAGAGGTAAGTACTGCTATGGCTGTAATATCGCTGACCGGTACAAGCAGCGATCTATACGAACATTTACCGCAGGTTATAGAATTAGATAGAAATTGTGAATATGAAATTGGATTAGTCAATTTGTGGACTTTTAATTCTATTCCAAATGTGATTAAAGATAAAAATTCTAGTTTTAAATACGGCGATCAATTAGTCAAACTCGAAACAGGTTCTTATGAAATTGATAATATTGTAAAATTGATCAAGGAAAAATTGAATGTAGCTGGTGACGGTCTCATTATACGCGGGAATAATAATACTATGAAAATCGAAATCTATTCTGATAAACCGATTGATTTAACTCATAATGATTCAATTGGCAAAATAATGGGTTTTAATCAAGAAGTCTTAGCACCGCTTATTTGGCATTATTCCAGAAGACTTGTTTCAATATCCAACATTACAACAATCGAAGTTTCATGTAATTTGGCGTGTGGGAGTTATAGTGATGGAAAAGAAAAACACACCATTTACGAGTTTCTTCCAAGAGTTCCTCCAGGATATTTAATTAATGAATCACCAAATCCAATTGTTTATGTACGTTTAAATACGCACAAGTTTCAGAGCATTAATGTGAAAGTGACGGACCAGAACGGTTCATTAGTCGATTTCAGAGGAGACAGATTAACGGTTAGATTACATATTCGAGAGAAGAAGAAGAAGAAGAAGTAAAATGGGTTTCATTGTATTCAACCCGTATTCGGCTCGCTGTAGCTATAGCGAATATGAAAAAAGTGATCTTAATGGAAAGAGAACAAGGATGAAAAGGAAAGGGAAGAGAAAGGTTCAAAAGAGTGTTAGTAGAGTTTCACATTCCGCCGTGTTAACATCTAAAAACGCAAAGATTTTAGAGAAATTAGGATTCCAAGTGAATTGGAATAATGTCGTCAACAGCGGTAATAAGTGAGATCTTAGATGTTGAAAGGCAAATACATTTTTTTAACGAGATAAAAAGTCTAGAGTACCATTCCCACGGTCCCTATGCAAACCAAAGATTATCAAATTCTGATGAGATAAGAATCCCAATTAATTCGCAAGATAACTATAGCCTACCATGCAGATCGTTCCTACTTATCGAAGGTGAAGTTAAGTGTAAAAAGACTGCAATAGGTGTAGACGGTGTGAGTAACATTATAGATGCACAGTATAAACTAGTAAGTAATGCAATCGGGTTTATGTTTGATGAAATAAGATATGAGTTGGCCGGTCACCCTGTAGCAAAGTCGCGTCTTGTAGGTCTCACAAGTACTATTAAAGGTTTACTGTTGAAAAGCGTGTTTGATAAAAATACTTACCATTTGGCCGGTTTCGACAGGGAGGGGTATAGTCTAACTGAAAACAAGTTCAGTTTTTGTATTCCATTAAAATTACTTTTAGCTTTTTTTGAAGATTTTCAACAAATTATATTAAATCTGAAACAAGAACTCGTACTGTTAAGATCGCCGTCGGATATTAATTGCATCGAATCGGCAACTGGTTCAAGTGTTCAGATAGACATTACAAAATTACAGTGGAAAGTGCCATACTTACAACTTGAAGATCATGTATGCCTTAGGTTTTTACGCCTACTTGATAGCGATCGTCCGTTAAAACTTGCTTTTAGAAAATGGGAAATTCACGAATATCCTGTTTTACCGGCAACAAAAGTACACAGTTGGACAATTAAAACCGCTTCGTATTCAGATGCGCCGAGATTTGTAATTTTAGCCTTTCAAACAGATAGAAAATTGAAATATAATTCTACAATGGCTAAATTTGACCTGTGCGAGTTGTATAATGTAAAATTGTATTTAAATTCTGTTTACTTTCCCTATGATAACCTTCTCGGTAACAAACAGTTAATGTATAGAATGTTTTTAGATTTTGCAGGAAGCTATTCTAATTCGCCGGTAAATTCTGAACATGGGAATGAAATTGATTTTAGTACATTCACTAAAGATACACCGATTATGGTGATTGACTGCTCACACCAGACAACAACTTTAAAGAGTTCAGTAGACGTCAGACTTGAGTTTGAATTTGGAAAAGATGTGCCGGCTGCAACTGCTGCTTATTGTATTTTAATAAGCGATAATGTTGTAGAGTATACACCATTAACATCTATGGTGAGAGAGGTGCAGTAGTTTTTCCGATAGAGTGCAGCAGGTAGGCTATATAAGTTGGAGTGGGTAGGTTTTATGTCAGTAGGTGAAAGGCCATGCTATCGAGTGGAAGTTCGTCATCGTGTGACTCTCTATTGCAATCAACTTCTTCAACCTTACTTCAAGATTATCTAGTTGGGAAAGAAGAGGATATCTACGAGCGATTACCATCTTGCTATACCGGCGATTTATTGTCAGGATTAGAAGACATGGGTGAAATTTGTTCTTCGAAACCGTCGAGGAAACTGTATTCGGAAGCGGCAGCGCAGTGTGATCTAGACAAGGAGGTTGAATGTGTGCGGGTGGAAGAAGAGGAGGAGGAGGAGGAGGAGGGGGAAGTGAGTGATGGATATTCGAGGAAGAACAAACGTGGAAGTGATGATTCGTTCGCTGTTGTTGAGTTTCACGGTTTCAAGGATGAAAATAATCAGTTCATTTTAAAGGAATTTGCGATGATTGATCCAAAAAATACTTACATTATTCTACATTTTAAACCGCCATTTCCAAAATCAGAGCTATCATGGAAGACATATCGCGAAGTGTGTTGGTTGGAATTTTATCATCATAAAATAAAATGGGAATTGGGCGAAATCGATTATTCTGATGATACAATAAGAGCTTATCTTAGAAACTATGATAGAATATACACAAAGGGTGGAGAAAAAGCAGAGTTTTTGAAGAAATTTCACAATAAAGTTGAAACAATACCAGATAATTTTGAAAGACCTGATTATAGAAAGTTCTCTAGTTGTTGGACTTTTGATGCTTGCAAAATTCATAATAAGATTGCCGATGGTAGGTGCGCATTATTCAGTGCTAAACACTATTTATCATCAATGTTGTGTAAAGCGGAGGAGAGAGGAATTGATCGGAAAATAGATTATTTGTGCGAGGGGGATAGGATGAAAAGTATGAAGACATGTCCATTTTACACCAAGGAGAATAAACGCAAGTATGCACGCCAAGGATTCTATTATAACGGAGAGGAAGTGGTTTGTGTATGGTGTGGATATCAATTGTACTTGCACAGGGCGAGAATCTGCAATCTAACAAGCGATGTTGCTAATCCGGTGAATTTTTCTGTTCTTTTACCACTCATATAAATACTTGAATGCAAACAGAAATTGCTTAGTATTGTGTAGTAAGCCAACAGTGTTGCTATGGATCCAAGCAAATGGTTAAGTGCTGATAGTGAATTGGAATCAAAATTACAAAACTATATTGATTGGTTTGAAGTGTGTGAAGAGGCTATCGCAAAAACTAAAAGTAAAGGAGGTGATGTTGAATTTGCAAAACAATTCTAGATACTGTCGATATTAATGAAATAAGTGATTATCTACGTTATTACAGACCGTTGAAATTAAGCGTTTATAAACTATTACAAATTGAAGATCAAGTGTTGCGCAATATGTGAAACAAAAGGTTATTGACTGCTCACAGACATGTTTTAACATGTCTGTCCTTGAGCGGAGAAGAAATCTGGTGGTGGGGATAAGGAAACCGGCGGCGGGTGATTGCAGGCGGCAGCATATTTTTCATCATTACCAGTTTTTCCCCGGTCGAGTACAGTTGTGCTTTTCTCAACCGCCATGTATCAGCAGCGACAACAGCAGCAGCAGCAGCAGCAGCAGCAGGAATCGCGTCCATTCAGTTTGACTAGATTCAATGAGACATCGTGGGAGAATATTCCTATTGTACAAATACATGGATTGAAATCTGACTTTAGTTATCCTATTCAAAAAGCAAGGTTAGCTCGCACACAATTTGGAACAAGAATTATACTGCGATTATATGAAATTAATAATCATGGTGGACATTCGTACTTTGATGTATATTTGCCGGAAAAGTTTCTATCCGAGTTGAATGCTCAAACTTTGGAAAGTTTCAATAGCGGGAGATATGTTATGAGATGTATTCATCAGGAGGACAAACCATCGCTGATTCTTCTGGATAATGCAGCATGTTAGAGCAATGTGGAAGATAGTGGTATAGGCCTGTTTCTTAGCTGAATATAAAATGAGATTTCTATATTAGACTATTATGAATATTTTTCACAGTAGTCTAGTGTAGAAGCGAAATCAATGTTTCAGTTTTGAGATGGGGAAGCGCTTTAAGCTAACGCCTGCAGCTTCGTACAGCACAAAGATGGAGCTAGTTAAACCTGATAGCAAACTGTCAAGTTTAATTAAATTCATCCTCCTGTCAGGTGGAAAGCGAAGCAATAAAAGTGAGTATATAGGATAAGTAGACTGCAGTATAGGCCTGTTTCTTAGCTGAATATAAATTGAGATTTTCCATATTAGACTATTATGAAAAATATTTTTCACAGTAGTCTAGTGTAGAAGCAAAATCAATGTTTCAGTTTTGAGATGGGGAAGCGCTTTAAGAGTGCTAACGCCCGCAAATTCTTACGGCAAAAAGATGGAGCTAGTTAAACCTGATAGCAAACTATCAAGTTTAATTGAATTCATCCTCCCGTCGGGTGGAAAGAGAAGAATATATAATATTAGGTAAGTATTGCATTTGATTTAGTATAAGTTTGTTAGAGCTACAGTTAGGTAGTAGTAGCAGCACGCAGTGAGAGCTTCTTTAAAACATAACCTTAAAAATGTCTCAATGTTTTAGTTTTGCAAAGTTCAAGAAATTATCCAGATTGTTAATGGGTATAAGTTTGGATGAGTTTAAAGAGCTAGCTAATAGTGTAAAATTCTCACAATATTGTGTTGAAAATGTTAAGAAAGATAAGGATGATTATGATGATAAGGTGTCATCTGATAGCGATGACTCATGGAAAAATTCTAGTTCAAAATATTCTATCCTCTCTGAAATTTATGAGCTCTTAGATATTGTAATTGAGGAACGTGGACATTTTCACTATGGATGTAGCAATGATCATCCCATTACTACAATTACAGATTCTAATCAGTTGTGGGAAGTTATTTTCGATCTGGCAGAGCTGAAATGTATCAGAAAGGGCTAACATTGTTAGATTGATGGTAGAGTATGTTTTTCACAACAGTTAGGCTCAAGTAATTTCAGATTTTTAGTTACATCATGTCTGTAGACAGGTTCGGACGTGTTTCACGTGGTAAACATATTATTGATAGTGAAAAACAAATAGATGAACTTAAGAAAACAATTTTGACTAGATCAAATTTTGATAAAGAAAAAACAGCTTTAGTCTCAACTGACTATCTTCATTCGAGTTTGAAAATAATTATCGAAGAAGCAAAGGGGCAAAGAGAAAAACTGCTCAGTAAAGATGAATTCAATAAAGAGAAAAAAGATAATTTACTGACTAGAACAGAATTCAAAAATGAGAGAGAAAAGCTGCTTAGTAAGGAAGACTTCAAAAAAGAGAAAAAAGATAATTTACTGAGTAGAACAGAGTTCAAAAATGAGAAAGAGAAACTGTTTAGTAAAGATGACTTTAATAAAGCTAAGAAAGATATTTTACTGACTAGAACAGAATTCAAAAATGAGAGAGAAAAACTACTCAGTAAAGATGACTTTAATAAAGAGAAAAAAGATAATTTGCTGAGTAGAACAGAGTTTAAAAATGAGAAAGCCGGATTTGTCTCCTTTGAAAATCTTAACACAAGTATAAAAGTATTAGAAAGCCTTTTAATCGATTATGTACATAATAGTCAGGATTACAAGAATTATTTAAATACTATAATGTATCGATATGCTTATCATTTGATAGGAAAGTGTCTAATAGCTATGAGAACTTTCAACTGGGAGGAATTGGAAAGTCGTGGGCTTACACTAGAACATTGTGTTGATGAGTTTTTTCGTAGGATTAATATGTCAGAGCCAGAGGTTAAATATGATGCTAACCAGTTTCCAACACCAGAGCAACAACGGTTAATAAATCGTTATAAAAACTACTCATAAAAAGATTTTTTAGACAAAGAAAGTTCTAGCAATGAGAGAGATAGGACTTCCATTTTATAGGTGATGGAGGTGGAGGAGGCAATTCAAAATGGCTGTTAACATAGTTATTTATTTTTTTCTTTCCTAACCTTACCCCCACACAGTGTGGGCTTGAATGATGTCTAAAAAAAAAAGAAAAATTCATGCAGTACAGGTTTGGGCAAAGCCTAAAAAAAGAGAAAAAGTGGAAACAATTCAAAATGGCTGTTTTCATGTAGTACAGGTTTGGGAGATGCCTACAAAAAGAAAATGGCTGTTTTAAACAAGGTTATTTATTTTTTCTCTCCTAAACTTATCCCCCCACCCAAAAAAAAAGTGGAAACAATTCAAAATGGCTGTTTTCATGTAGTACAGGTTTGGGCAAAACCTACAAAAAAGGAAAAAGACCGTGGGCGCGCGCGCCATTTTCCTTTGGACAGGGGCAGGGGGGCTTGAAGGGGGATAGGTCCAGGGGGCTTGAGGGGGGGTAAACGGGTCCCCCACTCCAACATGTGCAGCCAATGGCGTGCCTCAAAAATTTACAAAATGGCCGACTCCCCCCTAAAGGGGCGCGGTCTTCTCCCATTGGCCAGGGGGGGCGTGGCCTAAGGGGGGTGACCTTGAAATGCAGGCCTGTGATTGGTTAGGCCGTTCCTGCAATACCACACTACTGATGAGTACTCATTTGTTCTTCAGAATGGCGCATATAATAAAATTTAAAGAAAAATGGCACAATTTAAAACGCATCTCAGTATAAGATCAACAAAAAAATAAACTTCAATCACAAGATTGGACAATCAGTCTTTCCTTAAAACTAAGATTGTTCATAAAACCACTCATTGGCCAATGATACGACGCCCACACATATTACTTTTTCGTAGATCCCTGAATATGATTACCAAAATCTCATACCTTGAAATCCCTTTGCATCAGAGCGTTTACTTTAAATCTTCTGCCAATTTGGTGGCAGAACGTAGTTTAAGTCCCATAGTCCAGCACGGGCTTATCTGACTGGATCTCAGAATTGAAGTTGAATCCACACCATGGAGCTCTCGGTCCTCAACATACACTTGGTGGAATTAACGTCCCCAACTGGTATTTTGTGACCCAAACAAGGAATTGATCCCTGGAACATGGAACCACTTAATCAGTGGTGAGATGACATCAAAGTTTAATAAATTCGCCGTTAATCACATTAGTAAAGAAATAATAAAATCATATATGCGCCTTCCTGAATATACTAACTGCATCACAAATTACTTACATGACTAATTGCTTGAAAGAAAAACTTTTATCCTTCAACAAGGATAAATATTTATAAAAGAGTCACATAACCTGAAAAAATAAACACAGACTAAGATTTCAGAGAACAGAGGAGCGCAGATTCTTTGTGTGAGTTCAAACGTCGAGTGCCTGTAGCCCAGGCAATGAATGTTTTGTGTCGTAACAAATTAGGGGAAAGCTGAATTTTTGCAGGATGTTAGTATACATAGTACTTACTCAAAAAAAACAAAGTCCCGACCCCCACCCCGCTTGCTTCCCCACCACCCCCCTATCAACATTGCAAGAGCAGTACTTCAGTTAAAGGCTTATAACACGGAAACTAATTAAGGTATCGTTGTGATTCTCATCTCATTTAATACTCAAAACTATTCTCTAAACAATATGTCTTATACATTGTCTATGTAGATAGCCTAGTTTTTCAGTAAAAATATAGTTTATAGAAAAAAATGTCACCACGAACCACAAAAATCAACTTCAACTGATCATATCTTTTTTAATATCGCGTTACTGGTTGTGCCGTTCCTTACAAAACGTATAGATAATTTAATAAGCTTTAAAATGATGTGTCTATTGATTACTATAGTTCAAGTTATGGCGTCATAGTGAGTGATGAAATAGTAGCGGACACCGCGTCGCCGAACCCTACAGCACTGTGTATTGCATGGCGCTTGGCTATCCAGCCCAATCCAATAAATAATTATTGTCAGACAAGCAAGACTATTATATGCCAATCAATAGTACACGTTTAAAAGTACATTTTCCGAAAAGTCCCCAAAAATCCCCCCTCAACTTTTCCCCCAAGCCCCCTCAAAGTTGAAAATGTTTCTAATTATTGGAAATTCGATATCTCTGTAACTAACTATTGAACAGAGTTGATTCTTCTTCCATAATATCAGTCATATAATGTTCTGCAATAAATGTGCTGTTCTCTTTGCCGGTAAACCTGATAGTTTCTTTTATAAAAATTGAAATATCTTCAAAAGAGAATTCTATCAACTAGATTTTTCATTATTTAGGGGGACATTTTTGTATGTCAATTTACAGAAAATAGCGTTGAATAGAAGTTATAGGACTTATTTTTATGAATCCAAGGATGTGTATAACAGCATACTGACGATTAGAGATGATGATTTGTTCGATGAGAGATGTAGCGTGGAGGGGGGTACCACCCTAATCATTTAATATGTCACATTTGACCGATAATTTGGAATTCTTCTTGAAAGGGCAGTATAGGCTTCCCGTATACTACATTATTTTGTAAAATGATGATTTATCATTATAAATAGTTATTACTTATAAACTACTGAAGAATAAATCGCAAAATTTGTCACAAACTGTAGGTATCATCTTTTTCTTTCATACCCTCAGGAAGAGAACTGCTGAAAACACGTTTTAAATCAAGCTAAACAATTTTATATGAAGCAAAAATTTTGGTAATTTTCAAGGTTATCCGATATTACAGCCACACCATGTGTCGAACATGAAATAAACAGGATGCCTTTCTTGTGGACAATACAATTACCCAAAACTGGGTACCAACGGCAGGCTTGTAACATGAATAGAAAGTTATAATAATTCATAAAGTTGAAATTTCAATTTTTTAATAATCTTTAAACATTTTGAATTACAATAACTCAAAATTCATGCATGATACAAAGATGCCACTGGTATGTTTCAGGGAATTGTATTGTCTAAAATAACTGTGTCCTATACATTTTTTGTCCAACACATTGTATGACTGTACTATCGGGAAAACCTACATATAGAATTGTTTAGTTTGATTTGAAATGTGTTTTCAGTGGCTCTCTTACTAAGGATATGACAGAAAAAGGTGTTACCTACAATTTGAGACGAATTTTGCAATTCGTTCTTCAGTAGTTTACGAGTTATAAACAATTTATAATGAAAATCGTCACACTTTAGGGCGGTAATGGGCAAACTACGGCCCGTGAGCTAGCCCGGAACATGATTTCGAGTGAAGACTAAAATCACACATGCAAATTAAGTTATAAGAAATATATGAAATATAATGTAAAAAATGCATTTTTCTTTGCTAAATTAGAATAACGGTTATTTATTCATTTATCTTTTCGATTTCGCAGTAAGATATTATCGCATCTCAGTTTGCTCTCAGTGTTTAGATATGAGTTAACTTACTAAAGAGTTGAGCTACCGCTTACAACGTAAAATCGACAGGGTAGGAAGAAAGACTCAAATTGCAATTACTGTAGTATGACGATATAGGCCTAATTCTTGTTCATTGTTTCAAGAGGTTTCCTGCCTCTGTTGTCATTGGATGAAGTTTTCATGTGTTGAAACGAATAAATTCTTGAAATTGGTCATCAGTTACAAAATAAAGAAACTACTGTAGTTTCATTATTGATTATCAATGCCAAAAGGTCCACACATTAAAAAAGGTCCAACTGGAATTTTTAGTCTCAATGAAATTGTGACATCACTTTTATCCAGAACAAAAAAGAAGTTGAGCTTTTAGAGTAAATAGTGAAAAATACCAGACATAAATATAACTACGGTACCAAACATTAAAAAAAACTTTACTTGTTTTCAAACTGAATATAAAAGTGAAATTAAATGTAAAAGGCCATCTATAAATAGCATGATTGTTAGTGAGACATTCAAATGATATGAACACTAAATGAACTTCCTACTCTAATGTGCGTCAAAATGAGTGAAATGATGTCTAGAGCTGCTTAAATTACTGCTTTTAAACGCTAATTTACCAAAACCATTGTGGAGAAGTACCTCCTGCCACCTTTTGCTTTCATAAGATGGGTTAAAAATCAGATTGCTTCTAAAGCTAATCTCAGTTGGATTACCGCATCCCTTCGTGAGTTAAACAAGAGTCTTTCTACTACATCTTCAATTATTTAGGATAATATTCATTGAGACTTGAATTTTTAATTGATTATTGAAATGTAAAAAATGAGTACTAATCAATTTTTTGACCCGTCCACAAAATTTCTCATTTCATCCAGCCCCCTCCTTCAAAAGTGTGCCCATGTCTGATAAAGGGGGAAGCCTATACTGCCCTTTCAAGTAGAATTCCAAATTATCTGTCAAATGTGGCCTCAAAGAGTTGAGAAAATAAAGGTATGGAGTGCGACAAACCGTTCCTGAGAGAAGGGCCCAACAATGTTAGCAAAGGGGCACCCCCCCATCTACACCACTCATCCTATCAAATCGTCATCTCTAATCGTCAGTATGCTGTTATACACATCCTTGGATTCATAAAAATGAGTCCTATAACTTCTATTTAACGCTATTTTCTGTAAATTGACATACAAAAATGTCCCCCTAAATAATGAAAAATCTAGTTGATAGAATTCTCTTTTGAAGATATTTCAATTTTTATAAAAGAAACTATCAGGTTTATCGGCAAAGTGAACAGAACATTTATTGCAGAACATTATATGACTGATATTATGGAAGAAGAATCAACTCTGTTCGATAGTTAGTTACAGAGATATCGAATTTCCAATAATTAGAAACATTTTCAACTTTGAGGGGGCTTGGGGGAAAAGTTGAGGGGGGATTTTTGGGGACTTTTCGGAAAATGTACTTTTAAACGTGTACTATTGATTGGCATATATAGTCTTGCTTGTCTGACAATAATTATTTATTGGATTGGGCTGGATAGCCAAGCGCCATGCAATACACAGTGCTGTAGGGTTCGGCAACGCGGTGTCCGCTACTATTTCATCACTCACTATCCTAGTACAGATGTACGTTACAATGTGAATGATGAGAATGGTGAAGCTCTTGCAGGCTGGGCTGAGAGAAGTAATATGAGCCTCATTTTCAATGCCAAAGACAGAGGAACTTTTAAATCGGCAGCATGGAATAGGGAATACAATCCAGATTTGTGCTCTGTTACTTATAACGAGGATAATCGGCCATTGCAAGCATCTCGTAGAGTACTAGGCAATTTTCCACATAGTCAACACCGCCCAGTTGTGGTTGAGCTGGGAATCCAAATTCCAATAATTCGATCTATTCCAAGACCTAGATGGAATTTTAAGAGAGCGAATTGGAAAGACTTCACTCATGAGCTTGATGCAGTAATAAGGTGGATACCTCCTGTAAGCAGGAATTATGATAGGTTTGTGAAAGCCGTTATAGCAACTGCTAAAAAGAAAATACCTAGGGGATATAGAAAGGAGTACATCCCCGGATGGAGTAATGAGTGTGAACAGCTATATCAAGCTTATATGGAGACTGAGAACCCAACCACAGCTACAGAGCTGCTCCAAAGTCTGGACTCTGAGAGACGGGAAAAATGGATGGAAACTACTAAATCTCTGGATTTTGGAAAATCTAGTAGGAAAGCTTGGAGCCTAATGAGAAAGTTGGGTGGAGGAAGTTCTGTCGTTCATAAGACTCCCATGGTTACCCCAAACAAAATCGCCAGCAGAATGGTTACTCTATCCAGGGCACCTCGGGACCCTCAACACACAAAAGAAGTAAAGAAACTCTTTAGTACTATGAAGCGAAACGCACCTGCCCACTCAGAGCTCGCAAGAGAATTCATATTGGATGAGCTCAAGGAGGCTGTGAAGGAGATTAAGGTGGGCAAGGCTCCTGGTTTTGATGGTATCCATCCGGAATTCCTGATTCATTTTGGGAAGAATGCTCTGCGATGGTTGACAAGGTTTTTCTCTGATATTTTGCAAACAGGGCAAATACCAAAGGCTTTCAAGGAAACAAAGATAATTGCTATTCTAAAGCCAAATAAACCTCAGGATCAGGCTGAAAGCTATCGTCCTATTGCACTGTTGAGCTGCTGCTATAAGCTACTTGAAAGACTTATTCTAAATAGAATTGGATCAATAGTCTCAGAAGCTATCCCTGTCGAACAAGCAGGCTTTAGACCAACTAGAAGCTGCAGTGACCAGGTTCTAAGCCTTACCACTCATATTGAAGCTGGGTTTCAAAAGTGTTTGAAAACGTCTGTGGCATTTGTGGACTTAACCGCTGCATATGACACAGTATGGAAACAGGGACTTCTCTACAAACTGATACAGGTCATCCCATGTCAAACTATTATACAGCTTATTGGTAATATGCTTTCTGACAGGAAATTTCACGTGATTCTGGGCAATAAAATCAGTGACCAGAAAAAACTTAACAATGGACTTCCACAGGGTTCCGTCCTTGCTCCATGTCTTTTCAATTTATATACAGTGGATTTGCCCACCACTTATTCTAGAAAGTTCATATATGCTGATGATATGGCTCTTGCAACTCAACATAAGAATTTTGAAAAAATGGAGGAAGTGCTTTCTGTAGACCTGAAGCAAATGGGGGAGTATTTTCATAAGTGGAGGCTTATTCCAAATCTGAAAAAGACAGAAGTCAGTTTATTTCACCTTAATAATAAAATGGCAAATAGGAAACTTAAGGTTCATTTCAACAATGTACTTCTTCAGCATCAAGATTTCCCTAAGTATCTAGGTATTATGCTGGATAGAACACTGTCTTTCAAAAAACACCTGGAAAGCACCTCAAAGAAAATTCAAACCCGCAATAGCATTATTCAAAAATTGTGTGGTTCTACTTGGGGTGCCTCAGCCCATACCCTACGGTGTTCCGCTCTGTCTCTTGTTTATTCTGTAAATGAATACTGCACACCTGTGTGGATGAACAGCCCACACACCAATAAGATTGATACTCAGCTCAACATGGAAATTAGAATGATCACTGGGTGTATAAGATCAACCCCTTCAGCTTGACTCCCAGTCCTGAGCAATATTGCTCCACCTCCCTTGCGGAGGAAGAATGCCCTGCTGAGGGAGTTCAGAAAGATCTCTGACAACCCGGTGTTGCCGATTCATGGAGACCTCCCCGACCTCGAGATAAATCGTCTCAGATCTAGGAGACCTCCATTGAGATCTGCCAAGGAATTGGCTGGAGCGGATTTCAGCATAGACTCAGAGTGGAGTGCCGCCTGGAGTGCGCAGGTGCCTGACCAATTGGCTCAGCTTATGAAACCTAACAAAGAGCCAGAAGGTTTTAGCCTTCCCGGTCATCTTTGGAAGGGACTAAACAGGGTGCGCACAGGGCATGGCGTATGTGGGGACAGTCTTCATAAATGGGGAGTCATTCTGTAGTAAAAGAATGATTATACCTTTTAGAAAATCAAAGGCTTTTATTAGCTAAACAGAACTGTAGTAGCATAAGCAGTGATGAGCAATATCGAACTGAATATTTATTTATTGCGTTGCTATGAGCTGGTTGCTATGGGCTCGTTAGTATGCAGATGTTGAATATCACCACATTCTTCCCCGCTGAATAAAGTATTTGAATTAGGTAGTGGTGCAAGATGCTGCAGACTCACTGTCGACTCCCATCCATCTTTATGTCGTATGAAAGCATAGCTCGGGTTCGCTTGGAGTAATTCAACCTCTTCGACTAATGGATCACTCTTCCTTCTCCTTGCTGTTCTTTTCAGCCACACTGGACCCAGATTTGTGAGCCAAGTAGGCAATGATATCCCGTTGTCTGATCTGCGAGGATGCATAAACATACGTTCATGTGGCATCGCATTTGTTGAAGTGCACAAGAGTGAGCGTATGGAATGGAGTGCATTGGGGAGGATTGTTTCCCACTGGTCTGGTTGTAGATTAAGTGATCGCAGCGCTAGAGTTACCAACTTCCATATGGTTCCTACGTATCGGTCCACCTGGCCATTCCCTGCCGGATTGTAGGGGGTAGTCCTGCTCGTAGCAATTCCTTTGGAGACAAGGAAATCCTGTAGTCCCGCTGATAAAAAAGATGTACCCCGGTCGGAATGGATGTAAGAAGGGAATCCAAAGATGATGAATAGATGTTCCAAGCACTTGATTACAGTTTTAGCTGTCATATCAGGACATGGATAAGCCCAAGGAAATCGAGAATATTCGTCAATGATAATTAAAATGTATTTATTTCGTGTAGATGAGGATAAAGGGCCTTTAAAATCTATACTCAATCTTTCCATGGGTCTTGTAGCTTTAATTACGTGTCCTGAAGAACGATAAAAACGTGGCTTTAATTCAGAGCAGATTCTACACTTTGAACAGACAGTACGGACATCATCTACTGAGAAAGGTAGGTTTTTTGTTTTAACCCAATGGTATAGTCTAGAGACTCCTGGGTGACAAAGTTGGTTGTGGTAAGTTTCCAGTTTTCTAATATCTGGATTGTTACAGCCAACAGCTGAACAAATTCGCGATAAAGCATCAGCAGGAATGTTATCCTTTCCAGGTCGGTAAATAATATCATTTGATATTAAATTTTTAAAACAGGATAGTTCAAGTCGCCAACGCAAAATCTTTTCATTTTTTATTTTACTTGATGCTTTGGAACTGAACATGAAAGAAATAGATTTTTGATCAGTTATAAGAGTAAAATGGCGGCCTGTCAGGTAGTGTCGCCATTTTAGTATTGATTCAATGATTGCTTGGGCTTCTTTTTCAATAGAAGAATATTTGAGTTCACTATGATTGAGGGTTTGTGAAAAAAATGCAACAGGCTGTCCATGTTGTGACAGAGTACCTCCGATAGCGTTATTTGATGCATCTGTCTCAACAGTAAATGGACTGTCTTCATCCACATGTAATAGAACCGAAGAAGCAATCTCTTTTTTTAAGGATTGAAACGCGATTTCAGCATCTGGACTTAGAGGGAACGAGGATGTGTGAACGAGTGGATGAATTTTTTGTGAAAAATTTTTAATCCACTTAGAGTAATGTGCTAGCATTCCGAGAGCTCTTTTTAGGGTTTTTCCATTGGATGGAATTGGATACTTCAAGAGAGCAGTTAATCGATCCGGATCTGGTTTGATTGTACCTCCTTCAATTAGGTGTCCAAGATAGTTTAAAGAGGTTTTAGAGAAATTACATTTTTCTTTGTTCAATGTTAGTCCATACTTCATTGCAGTGTCAAGGAACCTTTGGAGGTTAACATCATGTTCTTCTTGGTTCCGCCCACAAATTGTGACGTCATCTAAGTAAGCAAATGTATCTGTTAGTTTTTCTGTTTGAATGATGGAATTTATAATTCTTTGGAAAGCAGCGACACCGTTGGTGACTCCAAAAGGGATTCTTGTGAACTGGTATAATTTTCCATCAGCTTCAAAAGCTGTAAAAGGTTTTTCAGATTCAAGGATGGGCACTTGGTGATAAGCACTTATCAAATCAATACTGCTAAAAAATTTGTACTTAGACACTGTGTTCACCAAATCTTCTATTCTTGGCAGAGGGAATGCATCAAGTAGGGTATAACGATTTATTGTTTGTGAATAGTCAATTACTAGGCGTTGTTTTCGATTTTCAGCTTTTATAACAAAAGCCTGTGCACGCCAAGGAGAATTGCTTGGTTCTATTATTCCATCAGATAAGAGTTTATGTAATTCATTTTGTACAAACATCTTATCAGTCTGAGAAATTCGTCTGGATTTTGTTGCTATTGGAGAGCAATTTGGTGTAAGATTATGAAAGAGAGAGCAAGGCTCTACTTTGGCTGGAAGGAGAGCACATATCTGAAGTGCTGGCCTGTCTCCCCCAAAAGCAATGTTTACTGTTGAGTGTTTTTTTTAAATATCTACTCCCAGGATTATGTCTGTACATAGTTCTTTCATAACAAGCAATGTCACATCCTTATAAGTTTCTTCATTCAGTTGAATTGTAGTTACTACACAGGTTGTAATATCAGTACTGTGTAGTTTCGAAGCTAGGCCAACAGTAACTGTATTTGCTGGAATTAAAGGTATGCCAGAGCGAATAGCAAAAAACTTGTCAATAAAGCTTACTGTACTTCCAGTGTCTATTAATGCATTAGCAGCATTACCGTTGATAAGGATTGAGATAATAGTTTTATTTTGAGAGTTTGATACAGATGCTATAGTTGATACAAAGTTGGGTTGATTATGTGATTCAGATGTAGAGATAAAATTGGATAGAGCAGTAATTTTCTTATTAGATTGACTTGATCGACAAAGTTTGGCAAAATGACCTGTATTCCCACATTTATTGCAATTAATTAATCTGGCTGGACAATCAGCACGATTATGTCGCTTAGAATTTCCACAGAAGTAACACGACCACTGTGGTTTAATAGCTATAGTCGGATTTAATTTTTACTGATTCAAAGTTCATTTCAGTTTCATCAACTACTTTACCTGTAACAAGCGCATTAACATCCAAAACATTATGTTCGTAAGATTTATTGAAGATTTCGGCTGCTTCCATTAAACGTGATTGATCTAAAGCTTCTGTCAATGATAGTGAGCGTTTCTCTAATAATCGTTGCCGAATCTCTGAAGAATGGAGTCCTGATATCAATGCATCTCTGATATGGTCATTTCTATTTTCCTCTGCAGTTACACCCCGAAAATTACAGTCTAAGCTTAGTGTTTTGAGATCTAAGAAGAATTGATTGATAGATTCTCCTATTTGTTGTTTTCTAGTGGCAAGGCAATAACGGCAATAAAGCTCATTTTTTGTTTTAATAAATGAATCCTCTAGTGAATTAATTGCTGCAGCATAAGTAGTGCATTCCGTTATTATATTGAAAAGAGCTGGAAATATAAAATTGAATAATACCTTTAGTTTCTTGTCTTCACTTATCTTGGACAATTCCAGGAAGTTTTCGAAAGTGATTTTCCAGTGTTTCCATTCCAATTCTGCTGCTGGAGAATTCGGGTCAGAGTCAAGTCTAGTTGGACGAAATACATTTCCATTTCCGTTGCCACATAAATTCTCCTTGTCTTCTTCAGGCGATTTTTGTCTACGCCTTGACATAGTGAGACTTTTGTTTAGCTAATAGAATTGTAGTAAAAGAATGATTATACCTTTTAGAAAATCAAAGGCTTTTATTAGCTAAACAGAACTGTAGTAGCATAAGCAGTGATGAGCAATATCGAACTGAATATTTATTTATTGCGTTGCTATGAGCTGGTTTCTATGGGCTCGTTAGTATGCAGATGTTGAATATCACCACACATTCCTTCGCCTCAATGTGACTGTGGAACCCCAAAACAAACTGTGAGACACATTGTTGAGGTCTGTCCTACCAGGCTATATCCCCATGCTGCTGAGGATTTTGTTAACGCTGCACCAGCAGCTCTTGAATGGCTAACCGATTTAGACTTAGCTTTATAAAAATTATTTTCCCATGTTTTAATCAATTTTTACCTCTTGACTGTGATTCCTTATGTATGTACATTGTACATATTCATGGAGCTACTGATTTTTCCATGTTTTATTGTTTTATGTTCGACTTGGATCTTATGACAATCAGTTATAAATTTGAGCACGTAGCACAACAGTTTTTGAAATGTGTCAAAAATGCCATATGCTATATATCATCACTCACTATGACGCCATAACATGAACTATAGTAATCAATAGAAACATCATTTTAAAGCTTATTAAATTATCTATACGTTTTGTAAGGAACGGCACAACCAGTAACGCGATATTAAAAAAGATATGATCAGTTGAAGTTGATTTTTGTGGTTCGTGGTGACATTTTTTTCTATAAACTATATTTTTACTGAAAAACTAGGCTATCTACATAGACAATGTATAAGACATATTGTTTAGAGAATAGTTTTGAGTATTAAATGCGATGAGAATCACAACGATACCTTAATTAGTTTCCGTGTTATAAGCCTTTAACTGAAGTACTGCTCTTGCAATGTTGATAGGGGGGTGGTGGGGGAAGCAAGCGGGGTGGGGGTCGGGACTTTGTTTTTTTTGAGTAAGTACTACGTATACTAACATCCTGCAAAAATTCAGCTTTCCCCTAATTTGTTACGACAATGGCCATTTTTTTACATTCATTGCCTGGGCTACTGTAGAAGCGAGGTAGCAAACACAGACTGACTATTTCTCGCCAAAGAAAAAAGGGGGAAGGGATGACTCCATTCATGAAATAAAAATCAGTGATTCATAATTATACAATTCACGCATGCGTGAAATAGAGCAAGCTAGCGAGGACAAGGTTGATTAAATAATAAATAAATAAATTGTTTATTGTCATGGAACATGATTGATTGCTGATCAACCAGTTGAAAATTGAAAAGAGTGACAAATATGCCAATATATGAATCACAATAAGCTTTCTCCCTTTATTAGTTTATCGCAAGAATAGACATCGAGAAATGAAACTGGCCTATAATGTCTCTAATATAATGGTTATACAGAACAATACAAAATCGCTTGAAGACAGCAAAAACGTTCCAAAATAACCAATATTCTTCTAAATTAGGACCTGGTCCTAAGTAAAATAATAAAACCAACCTTATAACTTCATATTACTACATATTATAAAAGATAATCACCAAAAGTCTGAGATAAAACGACAGTAGGCTATAAATAAATCATCTTAATCAAAATAATACCCAGAATTGTACAGATTTGGGAAAAATCGGTACAGTAAAATATTGTACACTATAAAAACAAAATATAACAGCAGTGCATCCATCTCAAATGAAGACAGAAATACAAGTAAATGTTATCATTGAAACCGGAAGCACTGTGGACACAATAAATAAAATAAATAAATGAAATTTTATTGTCAAAAGGCCAACACAATAGCAACAGACAACGTCAAGAATAAAGTTATGAGAATAATATATACATTTACATAATGTATAGTGATATACATACACACACATATTTCTAATATCAGTCCTATATTCAAGTAGTTATAAAATCATTGATTTAAATTAGATGATTTCTTACATAAAATTCACAAATTTTTAATGTCACATTCATAAAATTCGTCCAACCTATGAAATGGATGCTCAATCAACCAGTTGTGTATTTTCGTTTTGAAAATGTGTAGGGATGAGTCATGTAAGTAAAATGGGAGCCTATTGAAAAGTTTTTGCCCTATCACCTCAAAACTGTTTAGCGACTTAGATAATCTATGATGTGGTATATATATATATGTGCTTATTGAATCTAGTGTTAAATGAATGAATATTATTTCTTATCTGGAAATTGTGCAGATTTTTCTTTGTATATATTAACACAGAATATATATACTGATTTATTACAGTTAAGATTTTGTTACTTTGGAATAAAGGCTTACAGTGCGCTAAAAATGGCGATTTAGTAATAACCCTTAGTGCTTTTTTTTGAAGAAGAAGAATGTCATTTATATGAGAAGAGTTACACCATAATATTATAACATATGATATTAAACTATGGAAAAATGAAAAAGAGGATGATCTTAGATATTTTTTTGGCACCAAATTAACAAGACTTTTTAGTAGATAAATTACTCTGCACAGTTTAGAGCTTACATATTTGATATGGGGCTCCCAAGAAAGTTTTGGATCCATATAAATACCTAGAAACTTCACACTAGATGGATTGTTGAGAGGGACTCCACTCCTTAGACTAAAGTTCATTTGCTCAGATTACCCTCGTTGAGAACAAAGCCATTTGCTCTAAACCAAAGCGCTGCCTGTTCTATGGTGTTTTGAGTATCATTTAAAAGGCTACTTAAATCATTATTCGAATGCAAGAATGTGGTGTCATCTGCATATAGCACTGTTTCCGACCTTATGTGAGCTGGTAGGTCATTAATCATAACAAGAAAAAGGACCGAGCCTTGTGGCACCCCTGATTGTACATTTAACATGGAAGACACATCACATCCAACAGCAACCAATTGACTACGGTTCATTAGGTATGATTCCAAAAGTTTAACAGCCATGTGTCCAGCTCCATAATAGCTCAATTTTTCAAGAAGAATCTTATAGTCGACACAATCAAAAGCCTTACTCAGGTCACAAAAAGTGGCCTGAGCAAAGCTTCCCTGTTCAAATGTCTGTATTATTTTCTTTGTCATAACCTGAAGGGCATCTACTGTAGATTTATTTTTCCTGAAACCAAACTGAGATTCATCCATGAAACCGAATTGCTCAAAATGTTCGGAAAGCTGCAGATAAATTATTGTTTCAAGAATTTTAGCAAAAATTGGTACAATTGAAACAGGTCTATAGCTACCTGGACAGCTCCTATCGCCTTTCTTATATATAGGTACCACTCTTGCCTTTTTGAGCTCACCAGGAAAGACTCCTTCCTCCAAGCATTTATTTAGACAGTAGGTTAGAGGCTCAATAATGCAATCGATTATTTCCTTTAATAAATTAACAGACATTCCATATATGTCAACGCTATCAGAAGACTTGAAATGCTTAACTATATCCAAAACAAGCTTTGGCAGCACTTGACAGAAGGAAAAACATTTTGGCGAATTAGGGCCCTTGATAGCTTGTACATCCAGTGAATTAATTCTAGGTCCAGTCAAAGACGCACTGATATCTTTAACAGATTGAATGAAAAAATTATTCAATGTATCTGGGTGTACAGTCACCTTCTGCTTAGAATCCTTAACAACTGTATTTATTATATTCCATGCAGCCTTACATTTATTTTTTGAATTTTCAATTGAGTCAATATTATGGATTTTTTTTGCCTCTCTTATAGCAGTTTTATACTCATTTCTACAGTTCACATAAGCTAAATTAGTATTCAAAGTTTGAAATTTATCATGTATACTCTTCAATAGTAACAGTTGCTCCTTAAGAGCTCCCAACTGTGGACTATACCAATGAGAAGCTTAGCATAATGTCTTCTTCTTTCTTGCATTTCCTAACACAACAATGGTATCCGTCGTTTCTTATAGTTTTAATCTGAATTTGGATCGTCCATGTTAATAATAATTGAAGATGAAGCTTGCTCCCAATCATAGGACTGATAAATAAAAGCTTGACTCATGGAATTGGTATAAGATTGGAATAGAAAAAAAACAATAAAGAAATTGAGGTTCCTCATAGTTGTTTTCTATGAGTTTGGAGAATGAAGATTCAAACTGTGATTTATTTCGAAGTATTATTCTAGATTCCTAAGCTTTCTATTCTTCTTCATGTTACAGGTGAGTGCGAATCTGGGGGAGACTGGAGAGAGAATATATCAAGATGGGATTCCAAGGAAAGTGATATCATGTTCAATTAGAACCTCCAGTATTGTTTCAAATTCAAGAGACATTGGAATGTTTGTTCACCTTTGCAATTTGTATACCTCTTGTTTCTTTTGTAAAAAAATTGTCCCTTGTTCCGTTTATGTAAATAGATTTTGGATAAAATGATTTTCTGAGTAATGTTTGTTAATTTATTGATCTCCCATAAGAGTAGGACTTGAAAATTCGTGATACTGCTCGAAAATAATGTTTGGCTTTCACAGAAGTTGATAAGGCTGCAGAATAGTAATAGAATAACATGAAGTTATATAGAGATTTTGCAAAACTACGTTGAAGATAACACTTATTCTCCTGAACACGCCATGCATCTGCCGGCTCTAAAACAATTTTGCTTTCACAGCATGGATATGCATGTTCAGAAGAGCATAAGAGTTATTGTTAACGTGGTTTTACCCAAACTCTCAAATAACGAAGAGGGTTTAAAGACGAAGATCCACGATCTAAAAGTAGATGTGTCAGTCCACCTCCGCCAAGGAATTTTATTGATGATGGACAACTTGAGTTTTCTCAGTTATGAGATAAAGAATTGGAAAGCTGATTTTAAAATTGATATCAGAAGTATAAAGTGTATGTATAATAGTGAAATATACAAGTATAAAGTGCCCTACGAGTTTAAGAGAGAGTTCAGATCACCCTACAAAAGCACTTTATAATGTTTGTACTGTCAAGGCGCATTCTTTGATCCCCATCCTGTGAATGAAATTAATAGATTTGAAACAAATGTTTTTAATGAAGTATCATACTCGTACCTCTGATACGAAAAATGAGCGACAGCTCTATCAAAAATAGAATAATTAATTAGAGAAACAGGTTAATAAAAAAAAAATAGTAGAAAAAATTAATTCAGTACAATTTATTATAAAAAAACTAGAAGTACAAACCAAGAACATAGGCAGTAGTATGTTTAAAAGAACCGCTCATTTTTTACATTTATTTGTCGAAACTAGGTTATGATATTCAGTATGGCTGTCAGCTATGACTGAAACTTTTCGCGTCAAATTCAGCCTAGCATAGAGCCGGCTAATAAATAAATATAATTCGCCATTAAATAAAATTATTATTTGTAATAAGGACCGCTCACAACACCTAGCCCTTCCACAAATTGGTGGATTTGAGCATTTCAACTCACTTATTAAATTCAACCCATGACATAGGGGTGTATTGTCCAGAATCACCGAGTTGGGGCAGTATATCTCTATGGCCTGGGAAGCTGCTTAGGAGAAATTAATTGAACAGCACTAGATGGAATAATCCTTCCTGAGGACGTCGAACTATTGTCGAGTCCCAAAGAGTTTAACTCTTCTAGTCCTTTTTAATGTTTTAAATTTCATTTCAAAGTTACCAGTTTTACGTTTAAATGTCCCTGGAAGACGGAATCTGTTTTTGAAAAAGAATTAAAGTGATACGCCGATTTTATAAGAACTTTTCCAAATAACGACCACGAGAGGCAGCCTACGACTACGATCCTGTCAGCCTAATCTAATTCAAGTTGCCAAAGGACAAAAACCAAGTAGAAAAAACCACTCATTGCCTGGAACACGTGAGTCAAATGTTATTAAAATATAAATTGGCCAAGTTTACAGTGAAAATGTGCTTCGAAAAAATATATTAAATTCAACGATATTTCACGACCGCATGGCGAAGTGAATTTTGTATCGAAGTGTAAAGATTTCATCTTTCTCTTATTGCACTAATTAGCACTTAGGTCGTCTCAACAGAATCATTATCTATCAATTCATGAACTTTTTAAAAAATATTCTCATTAAAAATAAGCCTGAAGAAAGGACTTCAACTTTTTCCTATTTGAATCTCTTATCCAACATTTCAACCTATCTCTTGCATGGGATATTTTTTTTCTTAATTTTAATAAATTCCGCAATATTGTTATTTAAATCTGTGCCTGATTGCGTTGCCCTGCTCGACTATTGGTAATTGATAGTGATTAGTTTTATCACTGTGGGTGATCTTTGTCGAGGGTCATACTGCACAATATATTCTGTATGATATTTGAGTCGCTGGTGTCGTCGGTGAGACATACAGTTGCTCGAGAATATATTGGTGAATCGTTGATAGACTAAATTTGACAGAGATCAGCTCCCGCAGTGAGCTTTACAGCAATAGTAGGCTTGCGACGGTCATCAGCATAGTAGGTATCGGATTCGAGAACTTACAACGGTTGGTTACTGGATATCGTTCCTTGAATAAATATTTCAGGGAAGAAATCATCCCGGAGCTGAATAGGAGCCTAATACCTGAGTGATTCCAGCAGCAAGGACAACAATTAATTTTATTCCAGGTAATTGCTGAGGGAGGCGGAAGCATTTCCCACAGTACATACAATACATAGCTCCTTACTAATACTCGATGAAAATTATTTCATATGCTCTAAGGCGGAATGGGACAACTCGCCGCGGCTAACTCGCCGCCGTACCAACTCCATCAAATTGCTTCAAATCTTGTCCATGATTTGATAAGACTTTTGAAGTCTTGTCAAATATTGGAGAAGATTTATTGGATGTGATTATTGATGCCAACTTTTTGTGTACAAACTCCTTTATTCATCAATATTGTCCAATTAATTCGGCTTTTGCAGGTTAAAATAATTGTTGCAAACATGTTTCAATGTACAATGTAACATGTATTATGCTATGAGAGGTTATTAATTTATCATGTCGAATTATTAGCTGCATCTAAATATTACTGAAAAGCGGTAACAATGAAATATGGGGGAAAATCAGTCCTTCTTGAATGTGACGGACGCGGCGAGATGGCTGCGGCGAGTTGGCCGCGCCGAATTGGTACCCGGTGGCGAAATGGCCGCGGCGAGCTGTCCTAGACCCGCTCTAAGGATACACAAAGTGAGAATTCATATCATGTTTTTATTTCTTCATTATTCATATTCCCAATGAAGCAACATTCCTTGAAGCAATAATGGATGGATGACTCTGAAAGTGTAATGTCAACTTCTATTGTTAATAAAAATAATGTCAATGTCACTTCTCCACCTACAAATAACATAATAATGCATTGCCCATGGCTCGAGATATGTTTAATTGCAGTTATGTCAATTCTATTATGTGAGTTCATACTATTGATATTATATTTCTTGCATTTCATAGATTTAAATCCCGACCTTCACGATTCTAGATTCTAATCTAGAAAGCATGTACCTGAAACTTGCAGCATGCTTCCTGCATCACGAGCAGTGAGACCAGTGAACATTCTGGACAAGTACAGTACCGAGCTTTCTGAACAATCCTTCTCCTTTGTAGGCTGTCAATCCTAATTATTTGGTGATGCCAGTTATACCTGTAGACGCGATTAAACCAGCCAGAATCCACTCGATGTTTTGCAAAATCTGCCCGTGTACAATCACTTGAAATTCCGGGAGCTGTACAGCCGACAATTTCAAAGAGGGGAATTTCCAATTCACGGGTAGAAACAGCAATTAATAATGCAAATCAACCATGCAATTTTCACAGGTATAGCCTTTTTGAATGGGTATATTAGCGTAGCCCAAATTGGTAGGCTGCAATGCTGTTAGGCACGTTGTATACACGTCTCCGGGGAATAAATTTTTCCCGTCACCTGTTCTAGAACAGGCTACTAAGCGCAGTTTTGGAAAAAGTGACATGCTATTATTACTCTTTCGCCAACTACTGCGATCACCGCAATTGTTTATTGTGTTGAATGATTTTTTCTCTGAAAAATCACTTCAACCGCACCGTCGAGCCTACATGAATGGGTGCGTTTATAGCATATAGGTTGAGTATTCAAATCTCCTGTCACAGTTCTATTCCAAGCATCACAATACAGTTACCATACTATCGATTAGAGAACCATTTTGAGTTTCTTGCTGGTGAAGTCTGGTCTCGAGCACCCTCAACTCTGAATAATAAGGAAAGAAGAATAATTATTATGAATATGAGTTCTGGCTTCGCCCCCCAAACTTAAGGCTAGAACTATGGTGTTTGAATGTAGACCACAAGACAATGTTATCTCTAGAATATAGCCGTACTCATTTTCGCAGTTTGATGCTTATGTAAAATATTTATGCTAAATGCTATATACTGCTATATTTCTGCTTGTTACCACACCTATATATTTGATGCCAAATTGTGTGATAAGCTTTAGAGTTGGAAACGAACTAGAACCTAGAGTAGGTGGAAAGGTTTCTGTACTGAAGTTATTTAATTAAATAACTTAAGTTCAGAATGCACGAATAGAAAAGGATGCAACCAGGTTGATTGATAAAAGACAAGAGTGTAGTTTGAACCACCAAGTTAATTATAATCAAGAAACAAAATAAGTTACATAAAAATATGGATTTTGATATGTAAAACAAGACAATTTAAATTTAGAAAACTCGAAATATGAATGTTCATTTTCATAGAAAGGATACCCTTTATCGTAGAACATGTAGACGAAAATTGATGAAGAGAATTTGCGACGAAAATTTGCGAAGAGAATAATAAATTTTGTAGAAGCTTACCGACGCAGCAAGATTAAAGTTATTCCATTTTTACCATTGTTCCAAGTTAAGATTGTACATTATCCAAAGGGATGATCCATGAGTAAATTCCTCTTGTATGTTTCAGCTATAGAGATTGATGTTGTTCGTTTCAAAGTTATTCAGTATTTCAGTTCCATATTTGGTCCATATTTTTTAGAATATAAAAAAAACCTGTACAAAAGAACAGAGAGAATAATACGAAAACTCTAAAGGGATACAAAATTCAATTAATCCAATGGATCAGATTAGCAAGAGCAAACAAGTTTACGTGAACATAGAACATGTTCAAGGCTGTAAAATTTGTCAAGATGTGAACAATAAAATAAAAAGAAAGAACTAAGGAAAGCAGAATATCAAAGACAATACTAATTATCATAGATAATTAAAATTAAGGTACTTTTAGAAGTTTAGAAAAAGAGAATAAAATGATAAATGAAATAGTATAGCAGAAGGCTAGGTTATGATTCTAGGTGATTTATTGACGCTGAGCATAATACTGAGAAGAAATTTAGGTTATAATTGAAGTAAAGAAAATTATTAATCAAAATCTTATAGTAGTAAGCAGAGAGAAAAATATAACAATTTAAATAAGTAAGAAACATGTATACGGTAAAAAAGCAGGGTCATTTCATTACGGAAGGAATGTAATTATTACTTACCCAACTGGGTTAAAAAAAAGGTGGTTCAAAGAGTAAAATAAAATCGATCCATCACTGATGGATCAATAATCAGCATTTCAAGGCATAATTCAAAATTTTGTTACAACAATAAATCAGAATCCGAGAAAAATTATTCAGCTATCGAAACAGAATTTTCAGTAAGAATCAGCCAGACAAATCATAGCCCCTGCTCGAAAAAGACTGAGCAGTGATGTAATGTGAGAACAAAACTACTCAAATCAGATATATTTATGCATTAAATTGATTTCAACTAATATTCTTTTGAATTGTTGTCTTTTTAAAAATAAAAATAAATAAGAATAAAGTAGAAATAAAAATTTTGGCACATGCTATAAGCTATATACTGCTTTATTCCTGCTATATGCTATATACGAGTGATGATCGTATCACTTTTTTATTAGACTTTAAAAAAACAATTACTTACTATGTTATATGAAACGTTGTGGTTGACTTCTTAAGTATATGTATGATACCTTTGGTTAAGTTGAGGTGAGGTGAGATATTTGGTTAAGGTAGGGGATAAAATCGTATGACCATTTTATCTTTAGTGTCTTCTGCCTTTGTACATTTTATGTATTGTGTATATGATAGTCTTCATATCGCTATTAGATCACTTCAATCTGATTTATTGAAACCAAGGTGAGTAGCAAACTATTTTCAAATCATCTTTATTAAAACCTGAAACCTTGAAATTAGAGTCTTTATCTGGCTTTAAATGACTCCTACCGTTACTATTATCGCATTCGCAGATAACACAGTATCTGAATACAGCTTGCTAATAGATATAGTCGAAGTCCTACAGTCGATAGCTATTATTGCTAGACTAAATATCAATTACAGCATCAATATTCAAGTTACACTGTAAACCAATCAGCAACATCATCCGAATACATAGTGTTATTGACAGCTGAGTCGGAGGGAAAGCTAGTATTCCAATAATTGTGTATGTGAAACGTAAATAATATATGAGGATACACAGACATGAATATTAGTAACTAATAACATCTTCATTATAGTGATATGAATGATCACTATAAGAGCAGGATAATAAAAAAATTATGGCAATATTGATCTTTATTTTGTTTTGGAAAATTCATGAGAAAATAGCGATTATTCTTTTTAAATTAGGCCTACCATATGTTATGTTGTTATTCACTCAGGATACAATTCACATCATACAACTTTCCAATACCGATTCAAGTTCCACCCACGAAATTACTAAATAAGCATCTTATATTTTCAAACAAGAGATGCTTGAATTGAAATCCTCAGTAAAACATTCTCAAGGATCTGTTGCTGATCTTGTGTGTTATCCACTGCCCCACTTCTCTCATATTCGCTCTGAATCAAATGTCTGAGGGTGAAAATAAGAAACGCACGAGCACAGAAATATTACTCTGGGGGTATTTCATTACGTTTGTTGATAAAAACATGAGAACCATGAAAGGTGAAAAGTGAAGATTGAAATGTCACTAGACAACTGTCAAGCGACTTCATTTCAACTTCTAGCTTTTATATGACTCCGCAATAATCCGACAATCTCAGAGCATTTACTCGCTCACTCCGTCTAATATCAGCTTAAAAACGTTTCGCATTTACTCAGAAGACGCAATAATCCGTAGTCAAGTTTGGATTTTCAGAGAAAGAGAAAGCTTTCTCTAAAAATCAAAGCAATTCTCCTTGGATAGAGGGGTAGAGATTTGGAGTGGAATAGTGGGAGGATTTTCTATCATTCACAGATTCTTCTGCTAATTCACTCGCTTTCAAGACTGTTCAATTCAATCTTTAATCTTGACACACGGTCAAATAGTTCAAGACAAAGTAGCCGAACTTCTCACGGAATGTCAGCAATAATCTGTCACCAAGGGTAAATTGTCTAGATTAATTGTCTAGATTCATGACTCATTTTACGCCATCGGTATCCTGAAATAATTTACAACCATTTCCGAATAAATACGTCGAATATTTTTGTATTAGAAATGATGATCTGGATATTGCTGAGTGTTTGAGGTAGATGGACTAACAAATTCTCAGATGTCAGATGAAGAACAGTGAAGTGTGACCCAATAAACTTAGCGATGACCATTGAACTGAAAAAATGTGTTGTAACTTTAACGACTTTCAATCAGTTTATATTGTGAATATATAATAAATGTACTCTCATTTGGCCGAACGTTTTCGAGGTATTGAATCTCATCTTCAAGGCCTCATCAAGAATCTCATCTTATATTCACAATATAAAACTGACTGCAAGTCATTATAGTTACAGCAAAAAGTTAATATTAACAACGCAGATCGTTATGGAACAAGAAGTCCAAGAATGAAAAAATGTATATTATTAATGAAATAATTATATTATTATAAAGAAATTGAATGTAATGTTTTCTGTTTTTATAATAATGTATCCGTCTAAAGAATAGAAGAGTTTTCTCTTCTTTATAATAATCAACTGCGTGAGTTGCCAGTATTTGGAAATTGACTGTCATTCAGAACAGACGAGTTTTGACTTTCAACTATGTACAGTATCGCGTTTTCTTGGTGGTAATTGGCTTCGACAATGTTAATCACCACTCATGCTCTGTCAACTGTGGTCAATGTCTTTTAAATAGTGTCGAATAAAACATTATTTAATTATTAGAGAGGTTGCGCAAAGCACCGCTAAAATCTCTATAGCGATAAAAATTACGATAATTGATTAGTTTACACGTGCCCCGTGGAAAAAATAAATATGTCTGATTTGCACACACACACACACACACACACACACACACATATATGGCCGACCAATCAAACAAAGAGATTGGTATTTGCAATCATAGAAGCTGTCATCCAAAGATTTCGCACAGAAAAATAAGGTTTCAAAGTTATTTTTTTAATGTTCTATTTATTTACTAATATTTCATCCATTCATTGGATTAGTTTCATAATTTCTGAATGATTTATACTTCCTCCAAGTCCGTTGTATGGCTGCATTGTGTTCTTGAATGTGAATTGGAGCTGATCGTCATAGTTATCGGGGATTCTAGCGGTGTAGCGGTGTCTTACACTACCTCTCTATTATTAGTCACGAGAAATTTATCAAATAGAAATTAATTTTTCCATTATTTAATTGTGGTTAAATTTTTGATTGAAAAAAAACTCGATTCTAGACATCGACTGACATCATGATATCGTGACAGAGACAATCCTATACAAAAACTGAGATAGAACGAAGAAACACAAAGATAGAAGATGGAAACAAAATGTTTGCATCTGATCCGGGCCAGTGAAAGGCGTGATAGTCACTAAGTCAAGATCGTCACAATACTGTATTATGATCGTTGATGCAAATGTCACTCCACCAATGTACACATTAAATGTTTTTCCAAATATAGAAGCGAGAATTGGAAGAATCGGATGAACAGTGAAGGGGCTCCGTTTCCACATTCACTAAAATACAAGCTCACCCCATGTGAGGCACCAGACCTGGGCTTAGACGCGTGACGGTGCGGATTCAAAAGACGTAGGCATATTCGAAGCCAGTTTTTCTTTTCTCCTAGATATCGGATAACTTTAGTGGCGGGAGTTGTGATGACGAGGAAGAGGTAACTCAAAGGTCGAGCTGCACCGCTACTCAGCCTCCTTGTTCGGGGAAGAAAGCTTGTGTTCGGGAGAGGCCACGGATAAGTGGGTGCAAAACTGCTCAAGTATCAGTGGAAGTGAGTAAAGGGGGGTTGGTGAGTGAGGCGAGACTGTGAGGGATTGTGAGAAAGACGAACAGCCGATAAATTATGTAATCGTGTTCACATGTTTGAGGTGCAACGACGCGGGAAATAAGCATGCCGCTCGCGTGCATTCTCCTCTCATCCGCCTCATTCATGTTTTTCCTTTCTTCTACCTCTCCTCATATTCTTCAACTTCTTATTCCTGTTCATTTTCTGTTCCTCTGTCTCGTCTTCTCTTCCTTTTCCTTTCTCCACTCTTCATACCAATCCCCTTATTTATCCTTATTCTTATCATTTTTCACCTTAATCTCCTCTCTTTTATTTCTTCCTATTTTTTCGATCTTTTATTCTTCATTCCTCCTTTTTCATATTCTCTTCAACCTCCCTTTTTCCTCTGCTTCTCCTCTACTCATTAATTCTCCCAATGTTCTCCTTCTACTTGGCTTTTTTACTTTTTTCTCATATCCTCATACTTTTTTAGAGAATTCAGTCTCTACTACTCTTTGTTTTTTGTCTTTATTTCTTCTCATTATTTTCTTAATCGTTCGCGTACTCCTGCTTCCTTATTGTCAACCCTCCCATTCCCCTCACCACTGCTTCCCTTCATTTTAATCTTTCCCACTACAATCACCCCTCCACTCTTCTCCCCTTATTCCTTTTTCTCCCTTTATTCCTGATCGTCAACCTTATTCTTCTTTCTCACTCGCTCCCTCTCACTCTCTTCTCTTCTTCACCTCTTCTTTTCTTATCCTTCTTATCTGGTTTCTTATCCTTCTCCTTCACTTCCTCCATATGTGCATCTTCTCCTCAGCTAAGACTTCTTCATCGTCACTGCTTTGTTCTCCCACTCATCTCCTTTTCGTCACACCTTTCTATCACTTCTTCCCTATTCGTATTTCCTTACTCCTTTCCCTCCTCATTTTTCACGTACGCACACGCAGCATAGTCTCTTCTCTTCACCACACGAGTACGCCAACATTCTTTATTCTTCGTGTTTCGCTTTCTCCTTTGTTGAGACACTCAAGGTACTCTGTGTATCACTGCCAATACTGTAGTACCATCCTAGGCCTACTCTCACAACTACAAGTTACTAAGAGGTGTTTCCTTGTCACTAGCCTCCTCAGATCAGACAGAGTACAGCTGGGAACCTCTTTTTTTCCTCTCGATATCAATCATCTCTCTTAAACACATAAATTAAGTTGCAGCCTAATTGATTTTTATACTTATCACGTAGCGTCCGTCCCCAGGAATCAATTTCTTCTGCCGTTATTTGAGGGCTTATTTTCACATAAACTTTCAATCGTATCGAAAAAATGAGACTTGCAAACACATGGATTTTTTTATTCGCAATTATTGCCATCATTTTTATTACTGAATAGAAGTGAGAAATATGAGTAATCTGACGGATTTCTATCACCACTTTCTTCTAAGAACTCTTTACAAAACCCTTAGTAATTGTCGCATCTTGAATACATTCTAACCCTACTTTCAAGCACTCATTGACTGGACCAAACATATTCGAAAGATTGCTCAAGTCATAAAAATAAAGTTATAATTTATCATAATATAATCAAGGTCTGCCAGTAGTTGGTTTTATCAGAAGTCTTCATATTACTGACCTGAATATTTGTATTATTTACTATTTGAACAGTAGAGTTGAGTGTGCGGTGAATCCAACTTGTTTAGTGTGTAACATTTGTGAATTTGTTCATTTATTTCAGAGATTCACAAATGATAAGAAAGCCAACGTCTTACGTTAATGCGAGTGTCCGACAGCTCGGATGCATCAATAAGTTTATTATTGAGGAGTAAGCATACATGGCAGTCCACATCAGGATGGGAGAAGACAAGCAAATAGCCGCTTCGTCGAGTGTTTGTTCAAGCCGCGTCGTTAGAAGGAGGATGGAAGGTGTAGTTACTGTTGGAAAGGGAAGGTGTACGGTAGGTGGTAGCTAGCTGCCTCACCCGTCCTTTGTGAACAAATGGTACGGAAATCTGAGACGACTGGCAGCGAGGCTTTGTGTCATAAGAAATGTAAATTAGACGAGCAATTTGCCAGATATAACAACGTTTGTAACACGTTCAGCACAAGCAACTCGCACTCCCACAGTCCACACACTGCAGCACTGTAACCTGCAAGCACAGGTGTGGATGTTTGCATGGAAACGAGCGTTTCCTAGCTTCGCATTGTTGGATCCCCTATCATACATTCCTTCATGTGGAGAAGTTGTCATAGTCAAGGCATGAAGGTTCACATTACAATTGGTATGGAAAGTGTATTGAGGTTTTCCAAATATTGAGATTATCAAGTATTCTAGCCACTCTTCTAAGTGGTATTTTTTTGAGGATGCAGCCCACATAGGTCTGAGACCTGTGCGTGGGTAATGAGTTGGATGATGGTGATTGAAGAGTTGGACCTACAGTTTTAGGTGGGTTCCGAACCACCGTTCGGACATTGTATTGAATGTTCTAAGCATTATATTTATAAATACAATGAATTTATGAAAAAGAGTTGAGGCTATGACTGACAGGGAAGTAGTAGTTGCTTTACAAAGTTCGAATTCTAAGCTACTCACTGTCGAAATTATTATCTTAGAAATAAATGTTTCCAACATTGATTCGTGACAAAAAGTGAGATTTTTAAAATTATCAGTTCAACTTCCAGCTTAGATTACTTGATTAGCAGCGGTGGATCCATCATAGGTTACGACGAGTAGACTAAACTGATGAAATCAATAAGCCTACCAAAAAAATCGGTTTAGGCAGTATTGCTACTGTCTTATACAAATGGTATAAGCATTTGTTGTGATTCGATTGGTAGACCTATCATTATCGTTAGAAGATGTATTGAATTCTAATAAAATTTTGTTCGTCTTCATAATATTGCTGTGCCAAATCTTTATAAAATATTATTCTAAATTTATAATTTCCATTCACTCGAAAAAAAAGAAATATTCAATTAGGAAGTCAGGCATTCATAATATACTTTTTAATCTGTTATTCTTTTTTCTTCGCTAGTTGTTAGAGCTATGTGACTGCTCTGCTGGAAATTACATAGCTTCCCTTCCTTCTAGCACAGAATCAGTACTACTAGCGGTTCTCTCATGCTCTGCAACGGGAATTCAGGTATAATACTCGTTAAGTATTCAATAAATATTATTCTTGATCTGTATAACTAAAAATGAATGTTTGGTACAGTACAGAAATCTTTATCAGCTGAGTGAAATTTACTATAACGCATTGAACATATACAATATGATATATATTATGTTGAAAAGTGGATTTCACCCCATCCTTCGATTTTGAATTGAAATTTTTCAACTTGGGACGCCAAATTTTTTTCAATTTACCATGATGTGAGATGTGGATTTTACCGCCTTGGTGCGCTGAGTAGGTATCACACTTAGGTAGTTCAAGTTCTCAAATTTAGGACCTACTTGGTGCCACCCGCAAGCAATTTTCTTAGACGTTTCAAGTTCGTATTTGATTTCGTATTTGAACCACCTAAGGAAAACGAGCTGTCATACAATAGGAGGCAGAAGATAGCTCCAATTTTAGAATTCCCCCTTCCCCATTCAACACCGCGAACAAAGATTCGGGGGTACCCATCTCACTTCCCTCCTCACTTAGCAATTCCTGTATGGACATGAGTTAAATTGATTATAAATGTTTTTATTAATTGATTATTGTTGAAATAATATGGATTAAATTGACTTCTCCAGTCAAACCTTTTCATGATGGTTTTGGAGTAACATTCCTTCTTGTATAATAGCCTATATTGTTTTCTAGTTTGAAAAAAAGAAATTTGCAATTTGTATTGTCTCTTCTTTAAATTAATAAGCTCCCTTCTTCTGGGGGTACCAGGACGAAGGAAAAAGAAAAGAAGGATTTAATGCTCAATTCAATTCATATGTATAATTATTATTGATTTTGCTTTCCAAGACTTTGAGAAGCATTGAATTTTTCAACCCAGATTTGGCTAGATCGAACAATTTCTTGAAATTTATACATGAAATCAAGATAACTATCGTCTCCTTCTCTTTCCTTATCTATAAATTCTCCATATTCCTTACGTTTGAAATACCTAACATTTCAATTTTATGATCTCATGTAGAATTTCTATTTCATATTTGTTATATCTTTTATAATCTTGTCATGATGGATTTGAAAGTCTATTCGATCAGCCTACTCTCCTCACTAGCTACATTCGATATTTGTAAACTTAATAATTATTCCACATGTTCTAGGAGAAGGATGCTTCTAGTTGAAGAATCTCTTCAGAGGCCCCACGTTATAGACCTACAGGAAAACGAGATGTAGGCAGGCCCAGGAAAAGATGGTCGCAAAAAAATTAATTTTGCATTGAAGAAGAAGAAAAAGAAGAAGAACAACAACAACAACAGCAAAAAACTCGAGAAGATACTTATTTTTATTTGATCAAAATATGAGAATCACATAATCACATTACTTTGATTGAATTGGATTAAAAAAAATGCATCACTAAAATTAAAATCATGAATTAATTTTGATTGATTTGGATAATTATTATGGAAACATTGGTCGCATCACTTGATAAACACTTCAATATCCCAAGAAGCTGATCTGTCCGGAGTAATACCGGAGCCCAATATTGAATTTTCTAGATTTTTCAACACAAATTTCACAACTCATCACACAAAGAAGAATATACAAATTTTCAATTATTTAACTTGTTTGATCAAGAATTTAAAATTTAAATTAACATGAATTTAAAATAACATTTTTTTTCAACAAATGTTATTGAGTGTTGAAAAGTTGTTCCCGTTTGGGAACAGTGGGTCTAAATTGGTTTATGTGGGCATTGCAAAGAATCAATAAGAAGCAGAATTCTAGAATAGGAGATCAGCTAGGAGCATTACATGATGATAATATTTAAGTGATCTATTTATCACATGCTCGAAAGTTGAAATTTGAATCCAAATCGAGGTGTTCTGTGGTTTATTTGTTAGAAACACCACTCAAAATGAATATTTCTCTTATTAATGATATAATGCGTCTCATCAAAGCTTGGTCGTTTTTCCTGTGCATCAACAGTTTTTAAGCGGTCTGACCTGATGAGTAATCCGTCCGGTCTTGAGTATCACGCGAGTATAATTCACCTGTTATGCTACTCGCTCAGTCATAACAGGAAAGAGTTTACAGCCTGATCAATGAGGGAGTCAGTAATCATGTTGTAGTGCTAGGGAGCTATTTAATTTCCGGTCTCAACTAGACGCCGGTATTTGAAAAAATCGTATACAACCTGAATTGAGAAGAAGATCTTAATGAGTGTATAAAAATATTGATATTCATGTTTTAAGGGTGCAGGATATTCAAGCTGAATGATTTTTTTTGTTTGTTTTGTTTTTGAATTTGTGAGCTCTTGTGGGTTTATTCCGCGATTATTTTCTTTCTTCCTTTATTGATCACCAAACACTCACGGAAAATTTGGATAGATTACTTGAAAGACAAGTCAGAGCATTATATAGAGTTTTAATGCCTAAAATTACAGGATAGCCTAACCTGACTTTTTAAACTCGTAGTCAGTTTCAAGTCGTACAAATATGGAATAAAAATGTAGTATTTTTTCGCTGATCAAACTTTTACGTGGTTAATGAGGTGGGTGGAATATGGAATATATAAGGCTGAACGGAAATCGAACTATTGGCTGAAGTAGTAGCAGCTAGTCAGAATCTTATCAAAGACAAGCACTTTAACAGACTATATACAATCGCGGTTGTTTTTCTTTTTCACATGTAGTTCTTTCGTATAGTGGCTTTCTATAGTAAACCGCTAAACATAGCTCAGAGAAAATATTCAGTTACGGAAAAGGAGCTGTTAACGTTGCTAGAAGTTTGAGATACCGCACACTTCTTCCTTGTCGAATAATTTATGTTAATACAGACCACTGAGCACTAATATTTTTCAAAACGGCGAAATTGACAAATAACAGGCTGTCAAGATGGTTTTTGGTTCTCCAAGAGTTTGATTTGGAATTAACCCATCTACCTGGAAAATCAAACAAAACTTCCGATTTTTTGTCTAGAGGATTGGGCGATACCCATACTAGACTACATTTAGATGTCTACTCCTTCAAACTTTTGAAAGCGCACCATATTTCAAGGATACACAACCGATATCTCATCAGCAAAAACTCACTTTAGTTGAAATTAAGGAGGCCCAACAAAGAGACCAGAATCTTCAGTCCTTTATTGAGACTTTAGAAGATACAGGTGTTGCCCTGTCAGACCAATCATTTAAATTAGTCTTCATAAAAAGTTACTATTCTATCAAGCAAATGAAAACCTTAAATATGGGGACTTGTGATAACTGATGCTATATTGGGTAATGTGATAAAAGAGATGCATGTACGACTCGAACATAATGGAGCTGAAAAGACGTACCATGCTCTAAAAAACGTATGCTGGTTCAGGAATATGCAGGGTAGATTGACAAAACTTATTTTCAGCTGCGACTGTCAACGAACTAAACATGATCGTTTAAAAATTCGGGGAAAAATTATAACTATAATTCCAGTAAAACCTCTTGGAATAATAGCTACCGACACATACAGACCGCTTCCTACCGCACAGGCCAGACACAAATACATATTCGTTGTCACGTGCTTATTCTCTAAGTTTACCATGCTTTTTCCAATTAATAAAATAACGGGAACTAAATTGGTTAACTTCATTACACAGAAATGGTGTCGCCGTGTTGGGAAACCAAAAAAGGTGCTGGCCGATAATGCCACGTATTTCCATAGTCACATATGGAAGCAAGCCCTTCAAGAAGAAAACATCGAAGCAATATGGACAATACGTTTGTTATAATCCTAGTGCTAACCCGGTGGAAAGAAAAATGTCGGAGATCTCGAGATTTATGCGCGCACATTGCCAATGGGCCAAGTTCTTAACTTTTCTGGAGGAATGTATGGATAACGTCTACAACGAGTACACAGGGTACACCCCCACGAAATAATATATGGAGAAAAAAGTAGCACGTTTATCGAACAGCTTGTTGATTTTCCTGACGAAGAAACCGTAGCTGATGCTGAGGCAATGGATATTATCAGGAGGAACTTGATTAACGCTGCTCAACGATGCAAAAAATAGCATGATAAGGCCATAAAAACATATGAGTATCAACCCGGACAAAAGTTGTTGTTACGTTCGCACAGACTCTCCGACTCCATAGAAGAACTCACCAAGACATTTTTCCACCATTATACAGGTCCATATGTTGTTGAAAATGTACCCAACTACAGCACTGTGTTATTGAGAAACCCAGAAGACAAAAATCTATGGGAGTGGCATGATCACCAACATGTCAAACCTCATCGAAGATGTGAATAGTGCCAACACTCTTTCAGCTGGTAGAATATCACTACAATGAAGAGCAAAGACTAGCAGAAGGACAAAGGAGTATTATCAAAATTATTATTTCATCAGGAAGATCTCTAATTTATTGAAATATGAAGAAAAAAAGGATAAATAAAAAACTTCTAGATTTTACGTCCAGTTTCTTCTTCCGACGGCACAGGACTAGATAGTGTTAGGTGTTATTGTTGATTGTTAATTCGATGTTATTTTTGTTGAATATGATCATAATATGATCAACAACAACAAAAAATCATAATTACTAAAAACAAATGAAAAATGATAATGAAAAAAAGTTATGATATTATTTATCATTTAATAACTTAAATTAAATAAGTAATAACGCATGCAGTACCATCACTTCAATGTTGAAAAAAAATTGTACCATGTCAATCGAATGTTGAATATTTCATTGAATTATTAAAGGGAAATATTATTGTAATCAAACAAACCCATTATAGAGAGAGAAAAAAAGGATGGAAAGAACAAAGAAAACTTCAAAGCAAAAGAAAATAATGTATTAGCCCACTTATGAGAATCATGCAATGAAATAAATGTTGAATGTTGAGTAGGAGTTAATGTGATTACTACCAAACTGCTTGGGTTCAGCAGATTTCCAGAAAGGGGGCCATTATGTAATGCTTGGGATTGGAAAACAGGAAAAATCAATTCAAATAGAGTGAAATTTGAAACTATTTCCTCAAAAAATATAGACCACCAGATAAACTCTCATAACCTAGAACTTAGAAGCAAGATCATCAACTCACCTATTATGAATTTTATGTACAAGATTATCAATCCAGATTGATAAATTCTCATCACCGGAATCACAGAGTAATTAATTTGTGGAATTTACAGCACTTTACATCAAGTTTGAGCACTTTAACTGTGCATGTGTTACCTTGAATTTTCCAAGTCTATTTTCATGGAAATTAGACAATTATAACAAAAAAATAGCACTCATGAAAGGACAACTCCTCATCAACTTAAGTTCCAAATTAAACTGGTCAAATTGTCAAAAAAGTGTTTGTAAAACTTTGTCCAAATGCCAAACACAAATTGTAAAAAGTATAACTTAATACTTCCTACTTTGCAAATAAATTCCTATGTCCACTGAAAATTTAATAGTGAGAATTTCATAATATTTTATGACTTTTAAAAGTTAAATCTCATTTTTTGAGCAATCTTTTACAACTTTGAAATCAATCAGTGGAACAATGTAGTAGCCATGCCTAAATGAGACAAAGCAAATGTCTCACTCTCAGTCAAATTCTTGCAGCCCGGGCTCATCGATTGCTGAATATTTTCGTGTTCTCTGTGTATCACAACTTCTGGTAAAAGTACAAAAGTCAGTTCACACAAATTGAATTAGTAAAATTGTGAAATAGTGACATCATCAACGAGTGAATAGTGTGTGAGAATAAAATATATGAATAATTTGAGTGCAAATCTTCACTTAGGTCTAAGTGCACATATCTGCGGCGTTGACCCCAGAAATCCTGATCGTGTGGAAACATGGATCAGGTGCTGATGCTGTGCTGGGTGCAAATGCCAAAGTCAAGGTATTTCACAAAATTTATTAAATACCGTTAGCCTTGCCATAGAAGAGACACCTCCAAAATCTGTAGTCTATCCCCCCTCAAAAAGTGATTCACCTATCTTCAACTCACAAATTATCGATAAAAATATATAATTATTTTTCTTTATCTATGTGATGAGCCGCAAATCATTACAATATGTAAAAAAATTGATGAGATAATATTTACAATATTCTTTTTGGCTTCAGGCTATTTTTCTTGAAGCACCATTTCTGTGTTCATTGTTGCTAATGAAGTAGCAGTGTATCTGTAACTTCCACGAAAGAAAAAATCAATAAATGTTCCAAAAATATACATGTATATTATCAAATATTGAAAAATAACAAATCATGATTGATGTATGAGGGAAGAGCAGATACGTATTGCAGTTAGGATTTCTGGTAGCGTGGGCTCTCATGTAAAGAGTTATGAATCCACACAATGAAGCCCACGTAGAATTATTATTTAAAAATCACTCTGGAAATAATGCAAAATTCAACAAAAAAAGATGATTTTATACTTTGCCTGAGGAATTATATGAGAAAACAATATTGAATTTGTTATTGTGTTATGAAAAACAAAATTGATAATGTTAGCTCTATTTTCTATTTAACAAAGATGGTGTTCGAAAGAAAAGAAATGAATTTGCTGTTTTGTAGCTTATTTTCCCGTATTGGTTTAGAATCAACCAATTAAAAAGAATGGATGTTCTCTCTTAATCTTCATACTATACCGGTGTACACTTTTCTGAAATATCATGGACATTCCTTTTCCAGGATAAGAATGAAATAGAAAATAATACAAATATATTAAGTTCTCTGAGGATGGAAAAATTTCAACAAGGAATACATTGGAAAATGAAAAGAAAGTTAGGAGTGTTAGGAAACACCTTGCCTCGCAGCATTAGATTGCCGAATCATAGAAAATGGTTGTTATACATGATTATAGAGTTATATAATTGTTTTTATAATTGATATTCAACAACCCAGAATTATTTTTCCATCATATGAAATAATGAAAATGCGGATTGATTACAAAATAACAGAATTGAAGATGAAGAAGCAGGATTGAAAGTGGAAAGAATACTAGCAGTTCATGTCAAAAAATAATATAACCAAGTAGAGATTCAACAGGCTATTGCTCGATACTCCTTTCTTCACAAATTTCTAATATTGAGAAATCCAAATATTAGGTTATGATAACTCACAGGAAACTTCATTTGAAGTCCAATTCAAGAATATAACTATAGGTCCAACTCATCAATGACCATCATCAAATTCATTACCCACGCACAGGTCTCAGACCTATGTGGGCTTCATCCGCTGAAAAAAAAATATTCTGAACCACTGGGAAGTGATTTTACAGCAGAGAAAAGTTTTTTTTTTGCTGGCCAATGAGCAAAAAGATGAGAAAATAGGAAATGTCCAATTTTCTATTATATTATTTGGACGTTACTTTTTAATGACATGGTCCTACCTGAAAATGAATAATAGGGAGTTGAGGAACACAACGGTTCCTAAAGTTTGACTGAAATTCCATTATTCCATCTCAAGTATTTTTCAAGTAAGCTATTGAGCTATTTCCATGCATTTTAAAAATTAAAGCAGCCTTCGCCATTTTCAGTTTTTCCAATTCTGCTATCAAACTAAGAACTCGAAGATGAAGCAGGGGTGGATTAAGCAGCAGATGTTTTTGGGGGTAACATCTGAGAGGGTACCCTCCACCCAAGGTCACATCCCTCCACCAAGGAGGAATGTCCCGGAAAGGGGTGTTCGAACATAAGACTTAAAATCGTGAATTTGGATTTATTTTCAATTAAAAAAAAAACAATTTTGTGTTTTTGATAACTCTCTTTTTTGTTAAATGCTTGATACAGTTTTAATTGAATTAATTCTAGATAAACAAATTCAATTACTTATCTATTGCCTGTGATGATATAATATCATACTTTCTTTCCTATCAAACTTAAACTAATGGATGCACAGCCTCTCAGAGAGTGTAAATAGAATAATAAATTAATGTAGCAAAAAATTCAAGTTCAACCAATATTTTAATGTTTGTATATCACATAAACATTTAGTGGGAATATCACATTGAAATGCTCTAATTATTTTTTTTTTTTGCTGAAGTTATCCTAGCACCTAGTCTGAGACTAATAAGCTATTTTATTTTAACCTAAATTGCTAATTATTTACTATGGAAAGGATTAACCCATTGGCTTGACCTCCTCTATTTTAACAATAAACAATATTTAAAGAATATTTCAAATCACTTTCATACACACTTCTGCTTTTACACTTTCATACACACTTTTGCTTTTAACTTTTGCACATTAAAAAACTTGGCTTTTGCACTTCTCACTACACTAATTCGTGTGGCTTCTTCCGCTTTAGCCTTCGTATCATCCCATGGACGTTCAGCAGCTGGATTGCCTCTACATTCTGGTGTTGATGCAGTCTATCTTCATGTTTATTGGCAAATCTCTTGATTTCACTGGCTATTGACTCCACTCCTAGGTCGCAGTGAAGATCAGTGTTTCTGACATACCATGGAGCATCAGCAATATTCCTAAGTACCTTATTCTGGAATCACTGGATGATGTTTATATTGGATGGCTGAGTGCAGCCCCATAGTTATATTCCATAGGTCCACACTGGCTTTAGAATCTGCTTGTAAAGGAGCAATTTATTGTAGGTTGTCAATTGTGATGTCCTCCCAAGCAGCCAGTATATTTTCTTATATTTGATACCAAGTTCTTCTCTCTTCTTCTTCACATGCACTTTCCATCTAAGCTTAACATCCAGCATCATGCCCAGATACTTTGCTGTGTTTGAGTGTGGAACTATATTCCCATTGAGTGTTAAGGGGATCTATTGCACTCTTTTGTTTGTGAAGTTGACATGGACTGACTTTGCCTTATTCAACTTGATAAGCCATTGTTTTTTCCAGATGTTCACTCTGTTCACTGCTACCTGTAATTTCTCTGTAGCACCTTCAACAGTTTCACCTACTCATAGAATTGCAGTATCATCAGCAAACGTTGCTACTGTGACATTTTCAGGCTGAGGTATGTCAGATGTATAAAGAAGATACAAAATTGGGCCTAAAACACTGCCTTGTGGTACTCCAGCCTTAATTTTTCGAAGACATGAGAATGCATCATCCTGTTTGATCCGGAAATGTCAATCTTCAAGATATGATTTCAGTAACTGACTGTATTCTGGTGGTAACAAGTGATCCATTTTATGACATAAGCCTTCATGCCATACTTTATCAAATGCTTGAGCCACATCCAGGAAAACTGTTGAGCAAACTTTCTTTTCTTCCAAGGTCTTCTCTATGACATTTGTTATTCTATGCACTTGATCTATTGTACTGTGCTTATTTCTGAACCCAAACTGATGAGTAGGTATTAGCTCATCTTCTTCCAGGATTGGCTTCAATCTCTTGAGTATGAGTTTTTCAAATAGTTTTGAAATCACAGGAAGCAATGAAATTGGCCTGTATGATGATGGTTCATGAGGTGATTTTCCAGGTTTAGGTATCATGATCACATCAGCAACCTTCCAGAGTCTTGGTACATATTTCAAACGAAATGCTGCATTGCAGAGATGACAAAACTTCACAATGGCTTTTCTTGGAAGCTGCTGTAGAACTTCTCCCATTATCAAGTCAAAGCCTGGTGTTTTTTTCTTGCTCAACTTTTTAATTTCATTGTCAACTTCTCTTACATTTGTTGGAGGAATGAAACCTGTTTCTAGAAGATAAGAATCATAGGCATCAGCATTCATTGTTATTTCATCATGAGGTGTGAAAACGTTCTCATGATAGTCAGCAAATAAGTCATCTTTATCTTTGTTGCTTCTTGCCCAGCTACCATCTACTTTCCTGATAGGTGAGATTTGAGTAATAGGTCTCTTCAATTTTCTTGTTGCATGCCATATTGAGTAGTCAGTGCTTCTATCATTTGTCAAATCACAGAGATAAGAATTCAATTCCTTTTGATTATGTTCTTTTATGGTCCTTCTCAGCTCTTGGGTGATGTTGTTCAGCTCTGTTTTCACTCTAGGATCCCGACTTACCTGCCATTTTTTTCTAATCCTCCTTTTCCTTGCTATCAGTTGTATAACTTCTTCAGGATAGCGTTTTCCTTCATTTTTTTCCATTGGCAAAGGTGTAGTTTCCCAGGCAGATTGTTGAATATCAGTAACAAATTTAATTACCTCACTCTCCAAGTCGTCAATTGATTGTAATGATGCATGTAAATTTATTCTGTTTTCAAGCCACTGTTTGAACCCCTCAATGTCTGTATTTCTGCTCAACAGAATTGGGTTCTTTTCCTTCTTTTTAACAATACTACTAAAATTCATTATAATTGGTGAATGGTCTGAATTGAGGTCGAGCTCTTCCTTTACTTCAATGAAACTTGCTGATATTTTCCTAGTGATGAAGAAATCTATCAAGTCAGGAATCTTGAAGTTGTCAGTTGGTCAGTAGGTCGGCTTTCCTGTGGTATGAATTGTACAGTTATATTCTTCTATTGCATATTGTAGTTCCTTTCCTTTGGTTGTGGTCAAACGAGATCCCCAGTAAGTATTTTTTGAATTGTAGTCTCCACCCAGAATGAATTTCCCCGGAAAATTAGAAAATAGGTTGAGATAATCTTCTTTTTTGAGTGAGTGTCGTGGGGGTGAATAGACAGATCCAACTATAATTTCTCCACAGCCTGTACTAATTTGTATTGCAGCTACTTGAAACTCTTCTTCTTCGATTGTTGTGAACTCATGTTGTTTGATTTCTTTTTTCACTATCACTGCACTTCCTCCTCTTGCACAGTTGCTGGGATGAATGGAATGATAAACTTGAAAACCTCTCATTTTAAAGTATGTTTCTCTTGTAAAATGAGTTTCTGAGACAAGACAGACATCTATTTTTCTTTCTACTAGGACTGCCAATAGTTCATCCTTATGTTGTTGGAGTCCATTGGCGTTCCAGGCCATAATCTTAAGCTTACTTTCCATCATATCTTCTAGGAATCGCTCCCTTAAACGCTGTATTCTCTAATTTACTCAATCTGTCAAGGATAGATTTATTAATATCCTCTTGTTTTATCAACTTCTCTAAGATTTGTTGAAGCTGATAACTGATACTTACATCTTTTTTGTTTGCCTGTTGTAAATTTGTCTCTATAACTCTTGTTTTTTCAATCTTCTTAGTGGGTTTATTCTTGACTTTTTCCGCAAAAGTAGTATTTGCAACAAGTTTACTTCTCTCATGATGTACTTGATTTGATACTCTACTCTGTATTGGTTGAGCTGCTGAAAAAACTTTTTTTGACTGCATAGCTTTGTTCCTTAGATCTTGTAACTCTTGCGCTACAACACAACCTCTATAATTTGCCGGATGCTCCATACCACAGTTGAAACATTTTGGCTTCTCCTGTCTAGGTTTTTCACAGTTAGAAGTGAGGTGAGAACCAGCACATTTAACACATTTTGGCTCTCTTTTACAATACGTTTTTGTATGACCCCATGCCTGACAGTTTTTACATTGTGGTATGAGTTTGGATTTCCGCATTGGAACAGTTTCAACTCTCATTCCCAAAATTGTATCTATTTCATAAATCTTAGTTATACTCTCATCGCTATTGAACGTCAACATGAATATTGGCAATGGAACTTTGGTTTTCCATTTTAGAATATTCACAGCTTCAATACATTTAAAACCTCTGTCACACAACTCTTGTTTAATATTTTCAGGCTTACGACTCTAATAGGCCTAGTCTGCTTATTTTCGTAGGAAGACCAACTAAATTTCTCATTATTCAATATTTCAGTTGCTATCCTGTAATTTTCGGGAGTATGAACATTTAATTTCAGGCTCTTATTATGAAGCATATTTATTTTAAAACAATCTTTCAACTTACCATTGAAAGTCTTGAAATCCGTTTCATAATCTATTACTTGGTATATTATGATGGGCGGTGGCTTCTTAGCGGACGTACGTTGAATTAATGGTTCCATCTCACTGTGAATCAGCCGTGTTTTTGTTGACTGTTTTTCATTGTTTGTTGGTGAGTTTGAATTTTCTCTTTTCCTCTTTCTTCGCTTCTGTAGTATCCACTCTGTTTCCCTGGCTAAATTTTCTTCATCCGTAAAATAATCTTCTTCATTTTCACCTTCTTGCCTATTGTTGCTAGCATTTGATTTGTCCTCCAGAGCAGTTAATCGTTTCTGCAACTGATATATCTGCTTGTTGAGTTCTTTATTCCTGCTCTCTGCCTGCCCAAAGTTGGATTCAGTTTCCCTCCAAGTGGTGAACAGGAATTTTTCAGTTGGTGTCTCCAAGTCCTTTTCAATTTGCTGTAATTTTAATAATAATTCATTTTCATCTGATTTCGGAACGATTGATGAATATTTCGATTCGTTGACCGACATAATTTTTCTATTATTGTAGAATAGAAACTATTATTATTATGATTGTCCAGCACAACGCACTGCAACACTACTTCATAGACGCGTACACGCCCGCGCGCGCGCGCGAGCACTCGCAGTTACGGATTTCGCCTGACTCGACAATAACACTCAACTAACAAAATTCACTACTGCCTATTGTTCTACTTTTTTAGGCTAACAACCGCACAATGCAACATCAAAGCATTCTAGCAATTGCAAACACATCCTTTCACGGCGACGTCTGATCGCTGAGTCTCTAATAATTATGAAATAAACTGGAGAAGAGTTTATGTTATTAGGCAAGACAATTGCCATCAATTGAATAAATAGATCATATTTTAGGAATAGATAATGGAAATCCTAGGAGCTGACTAGGTTTCACAATTAGGGAGAATTATTTCTAAAAAATCCCTTCATCCTGTTTTAAAAATTTTATTTGGGTGGAGTTCTTGTTTCCATGGACAATGATTGTTCCCTTCAAGCCCTGCTTTACATTAACTCATATATCATGATCAGTGATCACCCTAGATCCTTAGGTCAAAAATGTTGGACTCCTGACGGTCTACTGTCTGCTATGGAACTAATGTTTGATGAAAAAGAGAGATTCATTGGAAAAATGATGACATCATGAAGTATTTGTTTCTAGAAGGTTTAAGACTAATGAAACACAAATTTGTTTAACCTTCTAATGTGTTTAGCTATGTTACGACAGGAATGGAAACTACAATGTATCGTTACATCACACAAAGCAATGACGTAACTACAGCTCAGTCCAGTTTGGGGGGGGGGGGATAAAATTCAAGGATTTTATTGGGATGGTTAGACTTTCAGTACAATAACTACAATAGCAATTTGTAATTTGGAGTAGTAGACCTCTGACGATTAATTGAGGCAATGTACATGGTTATTTATTTCAGAACGTGGGTCAGGGGTACTCCCTGAGAAAATGTTTGAAAAATTACTTTTCTGAAACTGCATTTTAAATAGTTCTTGGCATTATTTCTTCTAAATCACAACCAACGTTGTGTCAAAGTGAATTCTATCTAGTTCTTGTGTTATTGTCAATAAGAGATGTATTAGCAAAATGGACCTTACTTGGAACTTCCATTTTTCTATATTTTTGATCTCTTCCTGTTTCTGATTGGGGTACCGTACCGAAAAGTACCGAAAGCTACTAAAAAAACATGCAAATAAGTTGTATTTTCCGTACTGTGCTCAGTTTGATAATAAGTTAGAAAAAGCTGAAAACAGGGTCTGAGCTTCGTGTTTTTGGGACATCCTGTAATACGCACCAGGGATAGAAGCTCAACTCTTTAGATCTACATCACCCAAGACCCCATAAACATTGCGCGGAAAATTCACTGGGTTACTAATTGTATCACGCAATAGCCTTTTTTTGTCTCTTGTGACTCGACTTCAAGAAATGTTCAATTCTCCAATAAACTGTGTATTCATAACTGATTTTTTTATTAGTAGTTATAGCTATTAAGGCTGCACCCTGATATCGGCGTAGTTGCTAATCTCGTTGGTCCTAGCTTTTCACTTGGTTGAATCTTGAGACTTCATTTGAGACCTACTCCAGCACTACGCAAGTACGCCATTTCCATTTCTTCTAATGGAAGTGGTTTAAGAATCACTCAAGTTTAATAACACAGCTTCGACAAACAGATTTATCATGAGCAATTTATTCTTTGGAAGCATATTGCTAGATTGCTGTATCAACTTTTTACAAGTTGTACAACTTGCTAGTAGACAACAAATTGATGAAAAAATGTTTTCTATTAGTGCAATGTTTGTTACAAGAAATAGCAATACATTAGTTCGGGAGTATCGATCAGCATTTAGCCTACATTCAATTGAGGTTCATACTGGAAATGGAGCACAGCTTTGTTCTGCATTAAACATTCCTTCCATTTCTTTTTCCTTAATCTTTCAGGACAGAAAAAAACGAATGACCCGGCCCTCGATACAAAAGAGTTGAAAATACGAGTCATCAGGGCAGAGCGATTTCCTGCGCTGTAATAAAACGTTTACTGCAAATTGAACTCTTTTAAGCGTTTTAAATTCAATAGCTGCTCACTCTTCTTGACTTTCCATCGTTCAAGGATCCATTACAGCTGATGGCCTTGTACCTAGCAATCTGCCTGAAACATGCTTGTAAATTGTGATATAGCTGAAACTATCAGTTGATCCAACAGGAGCTTTCAATGCTAGTACTTGAGTTTTCAGGAATCACAACTCAAGCACTGAGCATTAATGCTTCTAGTTTTCCAATAACTGATCGAGCACATATAAAGAAATATATGTAGCCTAAAGGTTATTACAGTTGCTTCATGCAGTCTCCAAATGAGTGGAAATCTACCTGACACCTGTCCATAAGGTCATTTTGATTACTTCATTCATAGTTATAATGAAAAGGTGATGATGAATGACTCCCTTGAATCCTTCAAACTTCTTTCTGTCAAGATGTCTGTAACGTCGATCTCTACACCATCATTTTACTCTAAAAAATAAGAATGTATAAATTGATTAATTTCTTGAGTCAAAGCCGAGACAAACATCACAATAACTTTTTATGGTATGACTGTAACCTGTACATGGTAGTTATTAGAATGTATAAGTTACATTATATTCATTTTATTTCATGCTTATTCATGTTATTTAATATTTTATCATTAGAATAGACTCAGAAAAATTATCATGTCAGCTGGAAAATACCTTGATTAGGAATTCAATAAAGATTATGTATGGTCTTGAAAACTTACCCTTGATGGGTGTTATGCAAAAACTGAAACTAATAATTGGTCCATATTGATTGAACGACGACTTATAAGCTATAAATAATGAGATTCAATCCAAACTAGGGTTACTCATGGATACCAGCTTCCACGATTTAAGAAAATGTTTCACCACGGAGTTAGCAGTAGCGATTCAAAATACATAATAATTTTTACTACTCAGATGGGAAAGCTTACTACTACTTGAAATGGGAAAGCAGTTGAATCAATATAAAAATTGAAGGAGATTTCAGTTACAATAGATTATCTCCGTGATTATAGACTCCGAGAATAGATTATCAGTGATTGATAAAGAATCATCATTTTCAATGAGTAATTTGGAAAATTCACCGATAGAGAATTTGTTAGATTTTGAAAATAGATTTGAAATATTTGTTGGTACATGTTGTATGCCTGTAAATCAAATAAACAAAAATTAACCGAAAATCATTGCTCAACTGAAGATGTATGAAATAATTCGAACAATGGAGTGGGCTTCCATTTAGAAAATTGGTGGCCATTGAATAATAATACATAGCACAAATATCGAGGCAATACCGGGTGACAGATATACAAATCAATTTTTTCAGAGACAAAGCTTAATTTCCACAGGATAACGATGTTTGGATCATTTCAAAAACTATGAATACCACATGAATAATCGTAGCTAATACTATGACTTTCATTAGTAAATCACTCATCTCACATTGCCCCCGTACCGTCATTACTTTGTACGATTGAAGTGAGAACGCATCTGAATATCTCAACTCAAACTCATTCTCCGCACGTGAAAGGTTCATTTAAAAGTAAGGCAACTGGATGATACAGATCAAGGTACGTTCATCACCTTTTAGTGAAGTAGAATCGTCAATGGGTTTTAAGTAAAATGCAATGGAAGAATTTTGTCTGACATGTCTCCGGATATATGCATCTGTCTATATCTGGCATCACTTATTAAATGATATAATAGACATAAGTGGAACAAAAAGAGTTGCGCGATTAAAGCGTGTGGGGTCGCATTTTTATTCAATGAGACGTGGGCACTGATTTAATTATTATCTTCAAAAAGCGAAAATTTAAGCTACACGTAGCAGCCTAGTCTATGTTTCATACGACTATTTCACCAAGAAATAAGAAGGAATAAATTATTAATGAACCAAATCGGATGAACAAATCATAATAAAAACCTAATTTATTGTACAATAAGTATTTATTCAATCATCAATCGAAATAGTAATAACTAACCAATACTTTATTCGATTCATTGTTGACCGTACCGTTCTTGTTAGTAATCTGTCAGCTGTAAATGAACCGGCTTTCGGACAAGTTTTGTCAACCAGATTATGCTCAAATTATTATATTTTCTGAAAAGTAATTGTAAACGCTAAGGACCGCTCATTATTTTCCCCATCCATGAAAAATGGATTTGTTATAAATTTCTCATTATTTTATTTGTTTAGTCCGTGACATGCAGAATTCCATATAGGTTTCAACCCCTGTAATTGTGGATGTCACGTGACTTTTATTCAGGGGTTTCCAACAGTCCTTGCCATATTTGCCTAGAGGGAGTAGCCCAATAATAATTTGTGTGGCTAAATATTTTTCAAATTAAGTGTTAAATGTAATATTGTCAGGCAGGACCACAGAGTATTTAACGTAGAGTTCCTAACGATGATTAATGTATATTTTTCAAATTGTTTTAAACATTGTAAAACCCCAAACTACGACTTCAAGCCCAGCTGAATCATGAGGTCCATGATGGCCACCTAGTGGAGAGACAGCAATATTCCACACCGCCTTCTGTCGATCTCATTCGTCCTAGTGGTGAATATAAAAGTCAAATAATTCAATGGAATTCCATTTGTGTGCACATTAAAAGTGTCGTCGGAAAATATCCATTACTGGACGACCCCTAATTTAAATTAAAACTGTACAGGCACGAATCGTCTTCCTCATGGTCTAAAAAACACCCATAGTGAGGTGAAATCAAGCAAATTTCATTAAATTTCAAAAATCTCACTACAAACAAAATTTCTTAAAATCTTAATTTTAATAACCATAGACTCAATTTCCATTCATATTTTTGATAAATTTCATACTAATTTTATTTCTCTGTTCCATGCTTGGAACATATCCTCTTTTGGTGCCAATAAATATTTCTCAAGTATTATTTTTTACATTATTTTAACAATTGCTCTGGTCCAACTATTTTATATCACTCATTTGTGAGTCAGGAGTTCAAATTGTTGAATTTACCTGTTCATTATTTTTGATTATCGAGGGCAGAGGAGAATCCAGCCTGTCATTTGTAACAGGAAGAAGAATTTGTATTCACTGATGAAATAACGCCCTCATAATAGAAAATAGAATTCAAGAATATATTTTTTTAATTAAAAGCTTACTTTTTATCAGTTGTATTTGAGGAATTATGGAATGTATTACCGTTATTGGGAATGCTCAATTTGAATCTATCAATTAGCTTGCATGTCTATCAGAATAATGATTGTAATTCCAGAGGTTTCCAAGTTTCATGCGAGTTGAAGTTCAAGAGCTTGAACACACAAGAGTTGAATATTGTTGGCTGGACCGGCCCGTTGACAATGTGTTCGAGAAGCCGGGACGTAAGCACGCAACTCCAAAGGAGCTAACCTTTAAGTGAAAAGTTATCGTGATTTTAAACAATGAACGCCTTCTCCGTGCATGAATGTTCCTTTCCTGGAAGAAATACACCATGCAGGTTTGGTACAGGAATTCAGAGTATCCACACTTCACAACTAATGAGGAAATTATTCTATTCACGCAGTTAACGTCAAAATGCAATTATTCTTTCAATGGGTATGGAATGTCAAGTGGAGTTTTTTTTCATGAATGGACTTCAATGTACATATTCTTTATAAAAGGGTGGAAAGTTGAGAAAGGTTGTTGAAATTCCATCCAAATGATTCAAAAGAGAATTGTAAATTATGATAATGACAATGGACATCCTATTGTAGTACAGAAACCAAATTAATGTGGACAGTAACATGTGTGACTCATCCTTAATTGTCTGTACCATCCTCAATGACTCCTCAATCACTTAGAACCAAATCTAATAATAAAAATAATTTTTTAGATATGTCTCAGTCCCTAATCTTGAACAGATACATCTGAATATTGACAACTCTTCTGCTCTTTCCTTATTCTTCTGCAATGTACAGTATATCCAAGCAATAAAATACACGAACTCAATGTGATAAACATGAGTGATTATGATATGCTCTGCTTGACAGAATATTGGTTGGAAGAAGATCATTTGAGCCTGTTAATATAGATGGTCTCTTGCAGAGTAAATTCTAAGAATATTGATGTAGCTTTTTTTCTACAGATAAATGTGTTAATAATTCTAAAGTCATTCGCTTATACTACTGAAATTCACCATGAATTTGTTACTATTAGGTATAAAAAATGCAATTTCAATTCAATTCAATTTTCTCTAAACAACCCTGTCTAGAAGAGTTTATTTTCATTCGATACATAATAACAAATTTTTACAATGTCTGTGCATGAATATTTCCAAATTGATTACTCATGAACACCCTACTATATAAATATGTGCTGGGATGAAACAGTCTAGTAAATTTTTAATTTATGCAGAATTTCTGTTGAATAAATGGAACATTATTGTTGATTATTCATGTCAGTATTCTAATTTTTATTGAAATATTCTACATTATATAACTAATATTACTAACACCACAATGACTACTTACTACCTAGCACTACATACTAATATCTACAACCTTTCTAATTCTACAAACTCATCACTGCTAACTCTATACAACAACAACAAAAAACACCCTACAAAAAATAATGTCATATACCACAATAAGTATTTTTATGTAAACAATATGATGAAATATTGAATGCTAGTTATTGTCTGGAAAATTGACTGAAAGTTTTAAACTCTTTATAATATCTTGAATTTATTTAATTATACATTTAGAAGTTACCTGCTAAATTTTTTTCAGATTCAATGAAATTTATATCTATTAGCCATTTCTTTAATGAACTCTTATACTTTTTCAAGTTAGCCTTGTTCTTCAAAAGACTCGGCATTCTATTCAGAACTTAAGAGCCAACATATGATGCTGATTTTTGAACAAATGTTGAGTTTACTCTGGGAACATAAATATCTCTATTTCGAGCTTTGGTATTGTGAGCATGATCAATGAATTGAATTTGGCTTGGGTGTTTCTTTATATATGTGCCAACTACTAATATGTATAACTGCCTAATGCTAAGTACCTTGTAATCCCAGAATAACTGAATTGATGGTAATAACCGATGCCTACAGCTGATAACTCTGAGTAGAAGTTTTTGCACTTCAAGAAATGGATCTATTGTATTATGAAAAGCTCCTCCCCATATAAGAATACCATATCTAATAACAGATTCCACCAGAGAGTAGTAAACCATTCTAACATCCAATACCAGCAATATTTTGTGGAGCTGTATGAATATATATACAAGCTTTCTCAACTTTTTAACAACACCAACCATCTAACCTTCCCATTGGAACAAATCATCTATTTGAACTCCCAAGTATTTCACTGTATCAGATCTTCTAATTACAGGGCAACTGCATTCACCTCCAGTCTGTTCACAAATGTGTATTTTTAATATATTTTTGAGGGGTTCAGTGGCTTCTGTTCAAGAGAAAACCAGAAAGACAGTCTTTTCAGCATTCAATATCAGTAGGTTAATATTAAGCCAATTCAGCACTTTCCCAAGTTCTTGCTCTGCTGTTCTGAATGTATCTTTCCAAGTACCACCATTGAATATAATGACAGTAGCATCTGCAAAAGCTATCAGTTTGCCATTTATGTCAAGCAAACACATATCATTTTCAAAAACTAGATACAAAATTGGTTCAAGCACAGCGCCTTGTGGAAACCCAAACTCAACATTTGCATCCTCTCTCTCATAAGATGTCCTATTTTTGCTGACTGAGTTTGTTGCACAAGATATGATTCAAACCAACAATATGTAGCCCCTTGTATCCCAATGGCCTCAAGCTTTTTCATAAGAAGCTCATGTGATACTGTATCAAACACCTTGGCAAGATCAAGAAATATTCCCATGCATTTCTTATCATTATCAAGATTATCAATGACATGCTTTGACAGTTTGAATAGTGAATCCTCTGTACATTTACCTGCATGAAAGCCACATTGGTTAGAAGAAACAATGCTGTTTTTTTCCAAGTAGTGTACTGGATGCTTCTTCATAAGTTTCTTCAAGATCTTAGATATATTGCTAACTAACGAGATTGGTCTATAAATTCCAAGTAATAGCTTGTCACTTGCTTTATGAAAAGGCCCAACACAAACCTTCTTCATAAGATCCAGAAAGACACCATTCTCAAAGCTTAGATTGAATATATACACTAGGAGTTTGACTATATACTCTTTCACATTTTTAATAATGCTATTGCTCATTTTGTCCCAACCTAATGAGCTATCTGTTCTTAATGTTTGTATTATAGCCAGATCTTTTGCTCATCAACTGCACCAGAATAATAGTTGTTGGGATGCATATTTTAGGTCGGCAATTGGAAACTATCTCATCTAAAGTTTTATTTAATTTTCTACTGATATTATCTGCCATTCCTGCTCCTATATGTGCAAAATGGTTGTTGGTACAACTCAACACATCATTGGGGTTTTCATCTAGTGAAATCACATTTCCATTAAAATTTAATTTTTTGCAGATCTTGTTTATTTTTTTCCAATGAACCTGAAACCTCCTTAATGACAGACCATGTTTTTCTTATATTTCCTCCAGCCTACTCAATCTTATTTCTATAATAATCTGTTTTAGTGCTTTGAATAAGTGCATTGAGATGATTTCTGTATGTATGATAGTAATCAGCAAGCTGAACATCATTAGGACGTTGCTTGCATTTCTTGTTTAATTCATCTCTGGTCTTTATAGCTCTTATTAGACCCTGCATTATCGAAGGCTTGACAGGTTTGAACCTTCTCTTTAACATATATGAGTTTGTGTTATTTGATATATGTCTCCTAAAAATACTGATGAATTCTTTATATGCCCTATTAGTTTCATTAGCTACATAAACAGGAATCCATTCTTCTGTAGAAAGGTGACCTTTCAACCCAATTAAATTAACTGATTTGCCTTTTTTTAATATTTTCACCTGAAACTAAATTGTGATTTTCGTAATCAGCATCATTTATTCCTACAACAGTCATGAAGTGATCTGTAATAGAATTTTCATACACCACAGGAGTTATTGGTCTATTAAGATTTGTTAAAATATGGTCAATACATGAGTATGTATTGTCGCTTACCCTAGTTGGCTCTGTAATGTAATGCCAAAGTCTGTACTCACTTAATAGATCCAAGTAATCATTAACTTGATCGTTGTATGGAGGAAGTATATTTTTATTTAAATCGCCCACATAATACACCGACCTCTCAAACTATCTAAAATCACTCTGAGGTCAGTTAAAAAATCATTAATATCATGATGTGATGGAGACCAATAAATTGTAATAATATCTATTTCCCTTTTACTATAAACAAGTTTGAGATGTAGAGCATTAGATTGTTTTATCTATATTTCTTCAGACAGACAGTTCAAGTTGGATCTCACATAAACTACAACTCCATCATTCTGAAAACAGTTCTTAGTTGTATAGAAAGTGTTATAGTTATCAATTTGCTAAGGTATACAATCATTCTTAAGCCAACACTCAGTCAAAACAATTATGTCAAACTGAACGTTAATTTCCTGCAGCTGAATCATTAAGTCATGGAAATTTTTATTTATGCTCCTGATGTTGAAATTCAAAACCTACAGGTGGCAAGTACCAATCACTCTACTCAGTTCACCTGAGTCGTGTAGTACCAGATTCTCAATTTCAAAATCAGTCTCTAACTCGTCTCCTATTGACCACATCTCAATTTCTGGTTTCCTTCAATTCCCTCATTCATGCTTTTATGCCAATTTAAGATTTCTGAAGTACTATAATTTTTCATATTTCTTGTTAGAGTAACATCAGATTCTCTCCTCCTCTTGTAAGCTACTAAAAACTTCCAGTATGTCTGCTTAAAGCCACAATTTATTATATGTGGAATACTATTGTAAATTTCTAGTGGTTTGGGATTTATCCTAACAAGTACTACTCTTTTGGAAGTTGGACCCTGTGCTTCATGGATAGTGTGTACTCTCATTGATTCAATGTATCTCGTACCCAGGCTCCTAATTAGTATATTTTTCTCCATTTGTGTCAAAGCTAGTAACAAAGTATGAGGTTCAAGTCTAAGATACTACCTGTATGCAATTGTAGGTTCAATTGAAATTATTTTCTTGTTATTCAATGTGTTAATATGAATGTAGAACTTTGAGAGACTGCAACATACATTTACTGGACATCTCCTAAAAGTTGGTTCCAAGAAAAACGGGTCACAAATACTAGAAACATGATACCATCTAGCCTTGAGCCTGCTTCAATTGAAGATTATTGTCATAGCACTCTATAGATCACCAAATGACACTTCAACTCTTTTTCTTAATGCCTTTTTCTCAATGCTTATTCTATCTTGAACAAAATACATGCAAGATCATTATTTTATTATAGAAGGTGATTATAATGTAAACATATTATCTTGGTCCTGAAATAACCTAATTGATGTTGTAATATGGTCAGTTGGGATAGTAAAGGTAACGTAAATGAAAAGAGTTTAATTTTTTCTACTGGGGTAACGCTTGGCATACGAGAGGTGTTTCGGGTACTACTCTAATCTCATGAGAAAAAGGTGCTACTATTAAAATAACTTCAGATTGAGTTCAGAAAAAGAATCTAGATGTTTATTTTAATGTTATAATAAAAAGTAATAAAATGCTAATGAGCTTATCAAGAATTTAACAAAAGAGTTTATTTACTTACAAACGGTCACTCGCTCAGCAGGGAAGAGCGGGGCGGGTCATCTGCCGTAGATGTAGCCAGCTCCCTTACTCGACACCGACTGCCCCGAGCCACTGGTTTTTTCAGCACATTTTACTTGTCATGAATTTTCACTGATGTCATCATTTTTCTTTTAATAGTCAACAATGGCTCTCTCCTCTTTTTGTGAAAATTCATGGCAAATAAATTAATTATGCTGTTACATTACATCCCTGGGTCCCCCTAAACTTCGACCCGAAGTTTCCAAAAAAAATTATTACTTTCTAATCATTAAGAACTTATTTTATTAATATATTTGACATTTAAAACTCTTAACCCTCACAATAACTTAATTTACATAAATATTGTTAAATTTTGTTTTAAACATTTCAAATTATCAACCCTAACGAAATATAGAATGAAATATATAATTTTGAAATAAACTTCGCTTTTACTTTTACACCTAACATTTAAAGATCCTGTGGGTAGTCCACAACTGGGGTCCTTCTTGCAACCAATAATTTCCTAGCTCTTGCTCTTATATACTGTTGCAGACAACCATATAATATTACTACAGTAATAGTTGTTTGCCAACAAAGAATTATGTATATAAGTATTATATTGTTCATTCCTAACAAATAAAAATTTGATGGCATTTCCACATGCTTAAATACATCCTCAGAAAATAAGTTGTGCTCTTCAAATCTTGTAAACTTTGTGTTCCAGTGTTCATTTAAAATGTCTGATAAATTTAGATACTGTGGTAAGTGCTCATGTTCAAAAATAGGAATTGCTAGTTTTGGTAGATTGGTCCACATAAGAGGTATTAATTTGGTGATATTTGGTGAAGGATGTGAACGGGAATCACATGGATAAATACTGCTGATAATTACATCACCGTCGTGTCGAAGTTCACAAGCACAAGGGATGTGGAGCGATAGCGTTCCGGGGCTGTTTTCTGGAACTCTTGTTGCAGTATTTCCGCAGCGAATTTCCATTTTGTCCTTTACGTTGTGGATGAGGTAGGTGTCTTCTCGTAATCGTGTGATCAGCGTTTTGTTGTTGTTTGCTTCACATTCGAAGTTGCAGACTTGTTGTAATTGTGTTACTTCTGCTTCAGAAATGAGTGATTGTAGGCATGTCTGAGTTGCAGTAGTGGAAGTTTTGATTCGTGGGATGGAGCAGAGGCCTTTTTCTTTGAATTTGCAGTCTTCTTCTTCATCACCTGTCAGAATTTGTAGATTGTTTTCTTCTTGCAAGATTAGATGATGTTGATTAGTAAGATGACAAGTGAGACCATTCCAGTATAACGGTATAGTTTGTAGATGAAATAATTCTGTAGTCAAATTTTTCTTTATAGGTATTTTTAGTGTTACCCATATTTCATTTGTTGTCTTTTTGCAGGTAGTGAGCTTCAAATTTCGTATTTGTTCTATTTCTTGAGTCGCCAATATATAATGTTTCTTCTTAATTCTTTGTTTGAGTTTTAGAAGTTGTAGTTGAAGTTCTTTGTTAGGAATGACGTAATGTGATAATTGTTGGTTGTAGCATTTTGCTTCTATCTCTCTGTAGTTGTGGATAATTGTTGATATGTACATGAACATAGATGTCCTTAGTTGGGTTTTTAGTAAGTCGATTGTTGAATTTCCTTTTTCAAGTTTATTCTGTTTTGCAAATGACTCCTGCCAACGAATTAGATCCAGTTTCATATTTCTGAATACTTCTTCTACATTTTCTGCCATAATGTTCATCTTGCGAGTATTATTTATTAGATCTTCATGTTCAGCATGGACAAAGTCTTGTAGATTGTTCAGATGTGAAGTAATGTCACCTTCAGTTTTTACGTACGTTCCTAATTCTTGGTCTGTTGCTACTCCACAACACCAGTTCAAGGCTGCCCCAATCGCGTCGATTGAACGTCTGTGGCGTGGAAGTCGATTCTTCTCATCCGAAGTGTAGTCATCCTCATAGTAGTTGTCATCATCGTGTAGTTGCAGAAGTTGTAGTTCAGTGTGATGTATCTGATCAAATACAGCACATTCCGATGTGGAAAGGAAAGGACATGATTCATTGGTAGAGTGTACATTTTTTAGATATCTTATAATAAAAGCATGGGATCTAGGAATACGAAATGTTAAGGGAATTGTGGACTCATACAAAATTACATTATGAATTTTTCTAAATAGAGCACCATGAAATAATGATATTTCTTGAGAAATTGCCACACATAATATACTAGTAATTATTATAGATAAACAAAGTGATAATGAATTCATTTTAAGTGATCAATTTCAATCGTTATAGAGCACAACTGTCTTGAATTAAATTTGAATCAAGTTTTAATTGTAGGTCTAATAGACATAAGTAAAGAGGCTTTATGTAGAACAATAATACACTTCATCTACTAATATTATTGATAATAGCAAAAATCAATATGGGTTCTGCACTTATGCTAGATAATATAAATTGTACCTATAGACTAATTTAATAATTGTGAAACACCACACTTAATTTAATCATTAACAATAACTATTATATAAACAAAATCCAAAATTATATTCCTGAAATAACAGCAAAGATCATATCATCTGTCTACTTGATTGAATTTATTTGGACTACAGATAGAACAATGAATTTATATAAAGTGGTGTTTCAACGAATGATGACTAACATATATAATCAAAACAGAATTCCTCCCTAAGCTACTAAAATTATCTAGAAAATTCTTGTTAGCTCTCAATAATCAAAAGTATAACATAATGGCGTATTTTTATTCAACAATAATTATCAAGATAATTCCTTATATCATAGTATACATTGATCATCCGATTTTCTGAAAAATAAAAATAAAATTATACTTATTTATCAAAATTACTTGAGCATCAAATTACTGAATGCATCTTTTCAATAAGGACCTTTAACGCATGGGAATAATTGTCATTCATTAAAATGATTTGACAGCATTTGGCTAAAATTGCTTAAAATACTCAAAATCACTAATTAATCAATTGTTTGCAAATTATTGTTGAGACAACAGTTAAATCATTCTGACAATGCTAATTACAATGAGAATTTTGTCATAAATGATTTTGTAAGCCATTGTTCTTTTGATGAATATTCTGCTAGTGTTTGCAATAATGAAATTATTCTTAAAATATCTGTTTGATCTAAACTTCCGCTATCAATTGTGTTTCAAGTGAATGAAAGTCACATAAGCCACATCAGCCACATAAGTTGAGCTGTTGAATTGCCGAAATGAGAAAAATGATTAAACAACGGAAAAATCAATTTAACGGCGTTCGTATGAAATATATCTTTAATTTATCTACATGAAAAGCAACGTTCCTGAAATATCCTCTTAGTGGAAAAAATATTTCGTAAACCTCATCTGTTACCTTTTTTACAACCTCATAAGGACCTGAATATTTTTTAATCATTTTTCTTGACTGTCCTTGTTTGAAATCAGGATCGAAAACCATAACTAAATCTCCTGGTTCAAAATTGCAAAAGGTTCTGTTCCTATCATAATAGTATTTCTGTTTATCTTGCGCTTCTTTCATAACTTTTGGAATCTGTTCTCTGATTTCTTGTAGATTTTTCAAACTAGTTTCTAAATTGTATGTAAAATCTGTAGACTGAGGAATAATTTTCAAGTCTAAAGGGGTAGTTGCTTCAAAACCATGCAAAAGGAAAAATGGTGAGTTTTTCAAAGAGCATTGTTTAGAAGTGTTATAAGCGAATAATACCTTAGGCAACATTTCCACCCACAATTTTCTATTATCAGCCACATAAGCTGTTAACATTTCTTGTAGTGTCCTATTTGCTCTCTCAACCAATCCTTGACATTGATGATGGCTTGAAGATCCTAAAATATGATTGATTCCTAATTCAGCTAAGAGTTCATTAACTTTTTTATTTTCAAAATGAGTACCTCTATCCGTACGAATCTCTTTAGGTACTCCAAATCTATATATTGTCTTCCATAAGACTTTTATTGTATTGTTAGCATCAGCATGTCTACATGGTTCAGCTAAAATATAACGGGTTGTTAAGTCTACCATGGTTAGAATATAAGAGTAGCCCATTGAACTCTCTAATGGTCCAATGTAGTCCATCATTATGCATGAAAACGGTTGTGCATCACACTTTATTGGAGATAAGAAACCTTGTGGCTTTGAATTAGAAGTTTTTCTTTCTTGACAGTTTTTACATGATCTTACATAGTTTACGACACATTCATACATTTTGTCCCAATAATATTTTGATGATATTTTCTCATGTGTTTTATATATGCCTGTGTGTCCACCTGTTAAAGGGTCATCATGATATATTTCGAGTATTTTGTTGATAAAAGATTGAGGTACAACTAGTCTTAATTCATTAGAGTGTCCATCAAATTTTTTAAAATAGACAATGTCATTCAAAATAGTGAACCTTCTTGCTTTTCGTATTGCGTGTTTATTGCTAATCTTGGGAGTTTTTAGTGCATCATATATGTTTTTAATGCTCTCGTCTTTTTTCTGTATCGATCCCATGTCAATCTCTTCTATTCCAAAAATGTTGAAGTTTTCGTCACTTGTCATGTCAGTAATGTCTTTTTGAACAGGGTATCTACTTAAAGCATCTGGTACATGCATTTGAGCTCCAGGTTTATATTTAAGATCAAATGTGAATTCTGTTAATTTCATCAATAATTTACTGACTCTTGTACTAGGATTCTTCCATGTTTTGTAATATTGTAAACTAGCGTGATCTGTGTAAATGGTGAATTTTCTCCCTATTAAATATTGTCTGAAATGATTCACACAGTACGCTATAGATAAAAGTTCAATTTCCCCAACTGCCCAGTTTTCTTCATTCTTAGTTAGTTTTCTAGAAACAAAAGCTACAGGGTGGAGTTTTCCATCGTCATCTGGTTGTGAAATTACTCCTCCTATACCTATACGAGAAGCATCCGTGTGTACTGCTACCTCTCTGTCAGTACAAAAGTGATGAAGTACAGGTTGTGATGAAAGTCTAAATTTTATTTCTGTGAATGCTCTATCCTGTTCTGCTTCCCATTTTATCGGTTTATTTTCGTTATCTTTCGATATTAAGTTTGTTAATGGCCTTGCTATATTTGCATAGTTATGAATAAATTTCCTGTAGAAACCACTGAGACCGAGAAATGCTCTTATATCTTTGATTGTTTTCGGAATTGGATATTGTTCGATTGCCTCTAAATTTTCAGGGGTGGGTTGGATTCCATCTTTCGAAACAGTATGACCAAGTACTTTAACTTTTCTATAAAAGAAATGACATTTGGCTGTATTCAATTTCAATCCAACATCTTGCAATCTGTTAAACGTTTTCTCAAGCTGTTGATACTGTTTATCAAAGGTGTCTCCATAACTTATGATGTCATCTAAGTAAATTAACACTCCTCTGTACAAAAGGTCATTGAATACTTGATTTATTGCGCGTTGGAAAGCATTAGGGGATGTTTTTAACCCGTTTGGAAGTCTGGTAAATGTGTATAATCCTTTATGAGTTGCAAAAGCAACATAGTTTTGACAATCTTTATGTAATGGCTGTTGGTAGAATGCCTGACTGATATCAAGAGTAGAAAAATAATCCGAGTTTTCAAGTGAATCAAAAATTGTTTGAATAAGAGGAAGAGGGTATTTATCGGGTAAAATTCTCTCATTGAGAAATTTGTAGTCAACTACCAATCTAAATCCACCACATTTCTTTGTCACTAAAAATGCAGGTGAGGAGTAATTGCTTTGAGTCTCACAAACTATTCCTGCTTTCATCAATTGATCCACTTGTCTATCTATTTCAGCCCTCTGTGCTATGGGTAATCTATATGGTGGCATTGCAATGGGTGTGTTATCAGTTAATTTAAATTTATATTCTGGCAATTTTGCTTCCTGAAAATCAATTTCGTTAGTTGAAAATAGGTGTTTGTATTTACTGATTAGTTGTTTTGCTTTGAAATCCTGTTCCGATGTTAGGTCTTTGTTTATATCTATTTCACAGCCTGCCCCATCAAACATTATAGAATCAACTGTCAGTAAAGTTTCATCTGTAACACTTACTTCTCCCTCTATTTCTCCAATCACAGTTTGACACAGTAATCTTACATCCTGTTTCCCTGTATTGAAAAATCTCATTTGTGCTACATCACCTCTATCATAAAGTTCTTTGTCCCAAAATACATGTAACTTTTTATTTCTTATTAAAGATTCATTAGGAGTGAAATGAGTGATCTTATCCACCTTTTGAGTGAAACTTACAAGTACTGTTACTTCTCTTTGTGCCGGAATTATTGTTTCAAGAGCACATTTGACAAAATTTACGGAGTTTGATACAATTTCTTTTTTAATTTGTTTGTTTGAGTTGTTGAGTTTATCAATGGTATCAATCCAGTCTTCGTCAATATTCCACTCAATAAATCTACCATTATCAATCATTGATACTTTATTAGTATCATAATCTATAATCACTTTATATTTAGATAGGAATGAATTTCCTAGCAAAACATCGCACTGTAATACATCGGTGATCAATAAGTTCACGTCAAATTTATTTTCACATATATCTAGCCCACACGTTAACATTCCTGAAATTGGGAGTAGAGTACCATTAGCAGCAGATAAAGTTATATTGCTATTTTCCAATTCCTTGAAATCATTATCACTCAGAATACTTTTTCGAGCAATATTTACATTAGAACCTGTGTCAATAGTAATTGAAACAGTTTTTCCACTAAATCTACCTACAACGGTTAATGCTGAATTAATATTTTTATGCTCATTATTCAATGATCCATTCACTGTAGACTTATGCTGCGTCTGCATATCTGAACACACTACTTTGTTTGAATGAATATTGCTTTGATCATTATTGTTACATAATCTATTATTTTTATAAGTCTGGAAAAAGTTTCTAACAAATTCTATCACCTTATCCTGTTCTTGTTTTTGGGCGAATGAACACATAATTGCGGATCCCAAGTTCGAATCCGATTTTTCTAAGCTCGGGACCCTAGTTTCGCGTTTTTTGACAAGAAGAAACAATCATCTGTCCAGTGATTATCACGTCTACAATACTTGCAGAACCTAGATCTATGGCCTTCATGATGATTATTATTACGATTCCTATTCCATTCATAAGTTTGATTTGCTGGCTTGTTGAAATATTTTTTATAGTTAGAACTGTTTTGTGTCGAGTCAGCATGTTCCCTGTTTCTTAAATTATAATTATTATTATTATTATTTGCGATTGGCTGTCTTTGAAAAATTTTCTTATTCGAATTTTGGTGAACACTTCTACTGAGGTTCGTCACTACATTACTCAGATTGTCCAATTTCTTTTCCAATGTTTCTACACTAACTCGTTGAACTGGTTGTTCATTTGAATTGAGTTCTTTACTAATAATTCCTAATTTTTTATCCAATAGAAAACGAGATCTTTCATATTTTGCCAAATTTTTCTCCAATTCTTCAATTGTCGCATTATCCATAAATGCAACATGTTGCAATGCACCTACATCTAATCCCCTTAGAACGTATCCTACTAATCGTTTGTCTGACATTTCAGGTTCCAGTATATGGCACAATTTTATTATATCTGCTGTGTATTCAGTGTAGGTTTCTGTCTGTAATTTATTTCTGTTTTCCAATTGCTGTCTGGTAGTTTCCTCATGTACTGGGTCTACTAATTTCTGTTTTAGGTGATCTACTACGTCAATGAAAGTTAAGTTTGAATTTTTATCAGCAAAATTATCGAAAATAGTTAATGCAGTTTTTTTTAAGTAAAGTGGCAAATACAATATTTTATCATCATCATCCCATTTATTTATTTTAGCAGCTCTGTTGAATATTTTCAACCACTCATTAAAGTCTTCAGTTTTTGACCCCCCATAAGTCTCTGGTTTGGCAAAAGGTCTACTCTCATTCCTAGCCATTTTCTTTTCTTTATCAATATCTAAAGCAACAGTATCGTAAAAATTATCTAGTTTATTTTCCTGCTTGTCATTAATATCTGGTGTAACTGTATCATAGAAGTTCTCAACAGGTTTATGATTTAATATTCGTTCGTAATCAGCTAACATAGGGAACTGATTACGTTCCTCATTTGACAATTTTCCTGTTCTGAGCAATTGACTCAAAACTTCCCTAGCACCTGAATCTTGATTTGCATAAATACTAACTTTTTTTGCCAGATTCACTGCAAATCTCAGGTATTCAACATTAACAGATTGAGGAAAATGGATTTCCAATTTCTCACAAAGATCGATCAATTGCGTTTTGTCTAATGTTTTTTCTTGTAAATCTATTGGTAAATCTAATATTGATAAGCTCATTTTAAAATCACTGAAAATATAACTATACAAAACATTATGACTTCTTTAAAAATTACTAGGTTTAGAAACAAATAATCTCAACAAAATGTTGAAGTTAAAAAAACTTATCTCATGAGAACGGCGCCCAACACCATGTAATATGGTCAGTTGGGATAGTAAAGGTAACGTAAATGAAAAGAGTTTAATTTTTTCTACTGGGGTAACGCTTGGCATACGAGAGGTGTTTCGGGTACTACTCTAATCTCATGAGAAAAAGGTGCTACTATTAAAATAACTTCAGATTGAGTTCAGAAAAAGAATCTAGATGTTTATTTTAATGTTATAATAAAAAGTAATAAAATGCTAATGAGCTTATCAAGAATTTAACAAAAGAGTTTATTTACTTACAAACGGTCACTCGCTCAGCAGGGAAGAGCGGGGCGGGTCATCTGCCGTAGATGTAGCCAGCTCCCTTACTCGACACCGACTGCCCCGAGCCACTGGTTTTTTCAGCACATTTTACTTGTCATGAATTTTCACTGATGTCATCATTTTTCTTTTAATAGTCAACAATGGCTCTCTCCTCTTTTTGTGAAAATTCATGGCAAATAAATTAATTATGCTGTTACATTACAATGTATTTGCTAAAATCTCATAATCTGTATCTAACCAACTTTGGGCCAACAAGAATTGATTCTTGCATAGACAATATTGCAACTGACCTGTGTCCTGGTAAGCTTGAGGTGGCTATTGAGCCAGTGGTCCTGGAAGAACACAATGCTGAGTGCTTCAGCATGAAGTCCAACTTAAATTTAGGTGTAATTTAGTCCTATTTAAAATATCAAAATACTGCCAAGCCATACAGTTTCAGACCAATAGCTACTGCTGAAACCAATCATTTATATTTAAATGATACATGACATATTTGGTGTTAGGTACTTTTCAGAAAGTATTATTTACCTAACTATTGCTCTGTAGTTGCGTTATAATTGTGCTTTGAGTGTACTTTGCTATTTTGTTATTATTTTCTGTTTGATGTTTTGACTTGGCCTGTATATGTACACCGTTTTGGCTCAATAAATTGAATTTGAATTTGAATTTGAATTTGATCTGCTCATTTCAGAAATACTGCAAATTCAAAGGTTTTCATTTGAGTTAACGGGAAAGCAGAATTCCAAAGAAATTCCTATTATAAATGCTAATGGAAGTGAGATGAAGGTTGTGATCTGGGTATCACTTTTAATCTTGCTAGTAGAGCTGTGACCCGGTGAAGTGAGGAATCATATGAAGAATTAGTGTGAATCAGTCTTGCGAATGATGTGATGAAGCGATGACCGGTAATACTGTGACGATGCGCACGTGGAGTGGCATGGGGATGCAACCCTTGAAAGGCAAAGCCCTGGCAGAATGGTTGCAGGGCTTTGGCGATTACACGCACGATCGCTCATGTTCGGTCGTCGCGTCGCTTTTAGCACTTGCAAGCTACGTCAGAAAAACTTATAGAATGCCTATGAACTAACCTATAGCGTATAGACAGTGGAAATGTCATGAAATATAACTGGAGATTTAATAATCTCATCATCTCAGTTGCATTCTAGAAATACTAGTTCTAGTCCACTTTCTTGAGAAAATAATGGAAGCAACAATTGAGGATGTCGTCGACATACAGTGAGTAGCCCTCAAAACTGAGAGCGGAATAAATAAAGAAATATTGAAGCTTATTATTTTGATCATGGATTTGTTGATAGGTACAAGAAATACTTGGGCTTAGCCGATACCAAATTGATAGGGATGCCTTGAATCAGTGTACTGTGGGTCGTCTGATGATGCTCTAGACAACAGAGCGAAACGGCCGTCACGCCATAACGTGAGTCAATTTCCATTCAAAAGTGTTTTTTAAGTTTATAATACATATTAGTGGAAACAAGATGGATCTTCAACATCATACTTATAATTATTAAAGCTTCTTTAAAGAAAGCTTATTTGTAGGAGAAAATGACTCCTTCTCTGTGCCAGTGTTAACAGTGAAGAAATGAATTTGGATGAGTTTGAAGTTGGAAAAAGAAATTTGTTTATTCCTTGTTATAAAGGAAGATATCAGGAATATTGTACTTAGTATTTCAGGGTTATGATTTACTTTCCTTTATATGATTGATTACACTTAATTTCAAGAGTGGAATATTTTGATTATTCAATATATTCATCTAAAATGCATCTCTTCTTGTCAACTTCCTTATTGAATATCATTCAATTTGAAAATTGATGGTGAGAACAATTTATTTTTTAAAAGCTTATTCAGCCTTTTAATGTGATTTTATAAACGTTCATCTGCATATCTACAATATTGGAAATTGCAAGAGTGCAGTCCATGGATTTATTCATGTTGATTATTCAATAATAAAATAATTTCAACAATTTAACAATGAATTATTTTTCGAAGATATCACAATTACCAAACAATTGTGAAGAGTTAATGTTAGTCATCGCAATATTTATTTAATGAGTACATTATTCTATCTTCTTATGCTCTTCGACCTCACTTCAACATATCAATTTTAGTCCCCTTGTCTAGATATATGTTGAAAGGACATGGTTTATTTATTGAGACATAACCTCAATTATATTCAAAGATATAAAAGTAGCTGAAAGTACAGAATCACCATCACCAACCACAATGCACGAATTGACAACACTACTCGTACCGTGTTGCCTAGTCTACCAGTCTGACACTAGGAGTCATATAGTTTATCACTGCAGTCAGTTGTTTTTTTCTAATGGCCAATTTCATGCCTTGTAGACTGAATCAATACAACTGACTATTCAAGGACCCGACGAATTTGCATGAAATAATTATTATTATTTTCAGTTGTGCTGATAGCATATCCACTGTTTAATCAACTGCTTTGATTTGTATACACATTGTATACTTTCCAATTCATAAAAGAATTGGCAGTTCTTGAAAAAAAGTTCTGTTTTCTCTCTTTCTTTGTTGAACAGATCTCATAATATATCATGTCTTGATATTTTCTCTTTTTTTTTTTTAAAATCGGTGATTTAAAATAATTTAAGAATAGTTTTCAACACAACAAGAAATAGAAACTTCAACCTTTGCAATGTGAAAATAAAGTGGATAATTGGGCTTAGCATCAGTTTCCGTTATATGTTCATAACATTTTTTTATTTCGAAATAAACCTGCTGTCCAATGTTTGATTTTCACTAGCCTAGTGCTAAGTCTATAGTGGAAGTCTATTTTACATCGATATTTTTTTAGATCAATAGCGATCTCACTTGGACTTGAGGAAGCCAAGTACACCAAGTCACATACCAAGTTTCAAGATTCTAGGATAGGAGGATCCTAGCGCTAGAGCACAAACGGACGGGCGGACAACGGCACGATTTCAATAAAGCTGGGCATTTACTTTCCGATTTGCAGTACAACTAGTAGGACTGCTTGTTGGATAGTCGACTCTACTCACGCTCCTACTTGCAATCCAACTTTATTCCTAGTCAGCTATGAACGTCGAAAAATGTAACCGATGTTGCCCGAACCTGCCCGAAGGTGAAGCACTGACTGAGGTAAGTTGGACGACTTTGATCCAACTTCCCCACTCACGATCCAACACCGTCGGCAGTCGGACCTTCCAGTCGTCCCTCTAGTCGTCCATCTACATTTCCAACTATCCAACAAGCCCATTCACGTTCCAATATCGGCAACTTAGGAGGTTGGACTACAAGTCATACTGCAAATCGGAACGTGAATGCCCAGCTTGAGGCCCTATCACGTTCTTCATATTGTATGTACATTATCAATACTTTGAGGCTAGTTCAAAAAAAAAATGAAGGTTGATTTGTAAATCTCACTTGAAATTGTTAAATAACTCATCCTTAAATCGAAAAACACACCGATAATAATTTATCATTATTACTTTTGAACAAGCAAGTAATATTGTATTCAATTAATGATTCATGTAATCATGACTATTGCTGCATTTCATTTGCAATCATGCAGTCAATTGTTTCTATTATGAGCTGTACGGAATCGATGATTAGCAAATGAAATCGGTGAGTAGACGAAGGTGGAACAAAACTGTTGAATGGATGTGCGATGTACGACGTACGATTGATGTCGGATTGGATGATAAACAATTCAATTAAATTCCCATCGGAATTCATTGCGTTCACCATCCATCCGCTGTGATAATGAAACCGTTTCTCATTGGTGGGTGGTAGGGGGTTGAGAGGAATTTGAGGGGTAGCAGACGAGCCCTTGATTTCTCCATGATATTATTAACAAGGCTCGTTCCGAAAGGTCGGAACTCTTGAATGATAATCACCCAGAAAGTGGAAGGGACGCCATCCTTTTATTCTTTACAATGATCATTATCATTATTATTCAGATCCAAGTCTTTGCAACTTTCTTTTATTTTAAATTTTTTCACTCTTCCACTCGGTTTATCTTTGTCACACTCGAAGTACGTTCTACCATCAACATCATCTCAACATTCGGAAGTTTAGAGTCATCTGTTGAAGCAAAAGTGATAACGAAGTTTTCCAGCTCGAGTGGGCTATTAAAGATTTTAATTATCTCGGTAAAATTTAACAAAACACTTGTCTAAGGAAAGAAGGAATGTCGTTCATGAAAGTCGTACGATGAATAAGTTAGGCCTTTCCTCTCCCAACTTTACCCTCAACTACTATTGGCCGAGAAAGCAGAGCTATTCAAACACCAGCACGCGCAACCACGCCAAGACAAGAAGTCAAACCACTAACACCGTCTTGCAGATATCCAGGCTTTTTGTGAAGGATCAAATCCTTCTCCAAAACTCCACCCCTAGACAATTTGGTTACGAAGTGTTTGTGAGTGGATGGGTATCAATTTTGAATGCACAAGCTTGAGCTCTGTTCGATTTGTGGCTGTTTGAAGAAATAAATCTTTAGACACAAGAAAATGTTCGCGTAATGGTTAGTAACAAAACAATTTATTTTGTCAATATGTTATCGCTATCCTTGGTACGTGGTGAGAAAGAAATTGAATGTAATATTATTCAATCAACAAATAATTGAAATAAAAGATGATGTACAGCTCCATAAACAAAAAAAAAAAGAATTACTGAGCAAATCTTGGATATAATGTTTGATACAAACTTGTTACTGCTCAAACAGTAAAATGATGCCTAATATCATCAATTCATTGAATTTTAAATTTAAGTTACAGCGTTTAAAATAATCTTCACCATGATTAATCCTACGAGAGAATACATTACATGTAAAATATATTTTGATTGTGCAATAATAATAAGTCTGAGAGTGTGACAATTTTTATCCATTCCGTATGAATATCTAGATATATCCGCCTTTATCTGGCCTCGTCAGTGAAGCAATTATAATTTGATAGATGGATTTGAATAGCAAATAATTGATGTTAAGAATAAAATGAGATTAAAATATCTCTCAATTATTGCACAGAGTTGATGAATAAGAATAGAATAGCAGTATTTTCAGGTTCATTCTATCAGAGATGAAACATCCATTGTAGTTTAAAGTTTAAAAATAATTACATGGAACAGAGTTCTACTGCTGAAAAGTGTAGCAGAGACTGAAAATTTCAGAGTTTAAAGGAACACTTCTACGTAATTTTTTCAATCATATCCAAATGATTCTTATTCTGATTACAAACTCGACTTCGAGCGGTCATAGTGAGGTCTTGATGGAAATTGATTTAATAATCAGTTACCGTCTATTGGATGAAGAGCTTGTATCAACAATTTTACCACACAGCTATACAGAGAAGAACTCCCTTAAAGAAGAACTCCCTGTTGATGAGAGGCTAGAGAAGTGAATCACGAGAATCTAATCCACGAGCCAATCCCTCACAATAAATGTTTTGAATGAATAACCAGTTGGAGGGTGACCGTTTACCCCAAACGGCATGAGGACAGAATCACATAAATTGAAATATGAATTTCCATGCAAATATTCCATACCCAGTATATTACTCACTCTTTATTTTACAGGAAAGTAATTGGCAATCAGTTTTATTGAGGGGAGGATACGCTCAAGCATGGTAGTCATCTGGACCGTATTTTTCATGGGAACTGGAATGGCGATTGTGTCGTGTTTATTCCAAGCTGCTAGATGTAGTTCTCTATGCTGAAAGCAATAATGCAGATTAAGCCGTTTGCGATGCGAGGCAGTGTAGCCAATCGTAGTAATACTTGCAGTAACGACTTGGAACAAGGCGACATAAAGATTGAAAGTTCCATATAAAGTTCGATATAAAAGTTGGTGCTACGGATGCAGTTTCCACCGAGTTATAAGGTTTGCCAACTTTCAAAGTGTCGTATTAGATTGTCACTGAAGCGAATATTCCCAACATTGTAACAACCACCATGGATCGGCGTTGTCTTTAAACGCTGAAAGTTTTCATTCAAATGCCATATAGCCTATTATCTGCAAAAGTTTCTTGATCGTAAATCAGCGGTTATGAAGAGCAAACACAACGCATGTTAGATGAGTCAGCGTTCTGAGGAATTTTTTCTGTAAACTTCAGAAGGAAATTTAGGGGGTGTGGGTTATTTGAAGTTGTAAAGTCTATTACTCTCAACATTCTCTGTTTAGTGGATTGAATCAATTAGACTTATTTCATCTGCGAATTATTTTCACCCAATAATAATGGGAATATTACAATCATTGTTCACAATGAAAATATTACAATTATTGCCTACAATGAAAATGAATTACTATCAGCCAGCACCATAGAATCATCGCAATCACTTATGAGAATTGCATTACCAAAGTAATTTATTACAGTGAAATCATAACGACCATTATTCAATGGAATACTCACAATTGTACATTACATTGAAATTATCAGAATAAGTTTTTCAATAAAATTATAGAAAGCATTCTACTGTACTATCTTCTCTCCTTTTCCTAAAAAGTAAATTCGTATGGCTTTTCGTGGTGGGGAGACCCTTACGGGTTTCCTTATCTATGTCAACGATTTACTCAATCTAAATATACTAAATTGTAGCATTGTCTCATTCGCTGACGATACAGCCTTGCTTTTCCATGGTAAAAATTGGGATGACACTTTCAAATCTCTGGACTAAAGAAAATTCATACATGGTTTAAGAGCCATATTCTAACTTTAAATTATAAAAAAACAAAATTTATAACCTTTTCTCCCAACGAACATGGACAACCAAACTCAAATTTAAAACTTAAGTTACATAATACTGAAGAAAATCACGAGACTCTGAACTGCATGTGTCCAGAAATAGAAAAAGTAAAATCAATAAAATATCTGGGTGGTATGTTAGACGACCATTAAAAATGGACTGCTCATACTATATACCTTTGCTCCAAGTTGAAATATCTCATTCACACGTTCTACAAAATCAACCAGTTAGCAATGCACAACTATTTAGCATATGCACATGTTCTCTTCACCTATTGTATAGAGGTGTGGGGTGGTGCATATGACACTCATCTGAAGAAAGCCTTCATTTTGCAAAAGTTTTCAATCCGAACAGCTTTGGGTAAACCCAGAATTTATTCTAGTAGAGCTATTTTTCAAGAAATTAATGTGCTCACAATCAGGCAGCAATATATTAAAAATGTAATAATATCTATTAAGAAAACTAAATATTCACCACAACTCCGAGCACTCAGTTATAATACTCGTCCATCATGTACAAATCAATTTATGATCAGATTCTCCAGACTTTCAGTGAGTAGAAGACAGTTTGAGCACAACTGCAATATCCTAATAAATAAGATACCCAGAAACCTAATAATTCATAGAATAAACAAAAAATTCACAAATTTTGTTGATGACTGGGTGAAAACTAATATAATTAAATCTTTGAGTATTGCTTATTGTATTGGCGACACTTAGCATAAACAATGTGTTAATAATTTAATGCTTGACATTAATGTGAAATGTAACATGTGAGAAGAAAAGAGAAAGGAAGAAAGAAAAAAAAACAAACACGTTTTATGCGGCTTCAACACTACGGTTGCTGGAATTTTCAAATTTTGTTGAAAGAGCAAATGGCCTATAAATCTATTTAATATAAAACCTAACCTGGAGTGGCCGTAGCCGAGTGGGTTAAGTGCTGGTTTGCTAGCCCAAAGGTCCCGGGTTCGATCCCAGTTATGACCGAAAGTTTTTACCTCGGGCCACTCCCGTGTTTCGGAGGACACGTTAAGCTGTCGGTCCCGGCTGCCTAAAAAACAGTCGTTAAGTCACGTCAGAGGCCCTGAACTTATTCAGGTGCGACCTGATAACTCTGACACCAGACCTGAGCCAGCCAGGTCACACGATATTATTAATATTATTATTTATTATTATTATTTAAAACCTAACCTTTATATCATAAACTAGCATAAATTTTTTTTTTTTTACCTACTCATGTGTGATAACGTAGGGGAGGAAATAAGTGAATAGAGGAGGAAAATTGAAATCAAATGAATGTAAAAGCTCCAAGTACTCATAAATGTTCATATGAAATATGAGACAATATTCAATAGAGAAATGAAGTGTATCGATGTAAAAGTTTTTGTGTGCTCATATAATATCTACTTTATTCAATCTTTTAAACCTCAACTCATTGCTAGCGATCAGACATTTTGTCTATGCTAGCAATGCCATTAAGATAAGACAAAATAGAAATCTCAAGTATTTTATTTTATTCATAAAATTTCTTGTAAAATTATTCTGATTTGTATTTCTTTTACAAGTGCTTATTGTAAAAAAAAATGTTTTTAAAATGGCAATAAAACTGAATTAACTGAATTAAACATTCTAATTTCAATGAAATTGAGAAGTGCTATCTATTATATGTGGAGATGATTGAAAAATAACTAGTAAATGAATATTATTAGAAGATTGATTGTAAGGTGGCCTCTGGCTTCCCGGCTTATGAAGTTTTAGGTTTGGTAGAGATAGAATTACTAACAACATTTTAACCAAAAATTTATTTAAACCAATAAACTTATAATAGTACTGTGCATTTTACTGTGCATTTAAAATTTTTTTTACAAGCTCCACATCCGAGGGCAATGGACGCTATTAAATCTATCTATCTATCTATCTATCTATCTATCTATCTATCTATCTATCTATCTATCTATCTATCTATCTATCTATCTATCTATCTATCTATCTATCTATCTATCTATCTATCTATCTATCTATCTATCTATCTATCTATCTATCTATCTATCTATCTATCTATCTATCTATCTATCTATCTATCTATCTATCTATCTATCTATCTATCTATCTATCTATCTATCTATCTATCTATCTATCTATCTATCTATCTATCTATCTATCTATCTATCTATCTATCTATCTATCTATCTATCTATCTATCTATCTATCTATCTATCTATCTATCTATCTATCTATCTATCTATCTATCTATCTATCTATCTATCTATCTATCTATCTATCTATCTATCTATCTATCTATCTATCTATCTATCTATCTATCTATCTATCTATCTATCTATCTATCTATCTATCTATCTATCTATCTATCTATCTATCTATCTATCTATCTATCTATCTATCTATCTATCTATCTATCTATCTATCTATCTATCTATCTATCTATCTATCTATCTATCTATCTATCTATCTATCTATCTATCTATCTATCTATCTATCTATCTATCTATCTATCTATCTATCTATCTATCTATCTATCTATCTATCTATCTATCTATCTATCTATCTATCTATCTATCTATCTATCTATCTATCTATCTATCTATCTATCTATCTATCTATCTATCTATCTATCTATCTATCTATCTATCTATCTATCTATCTATCTATCTATCTATCTATCTATCTATCTATCTATCTATCTATCTATCTATCTATCTATCTATCTATCTATCTATCTATCTATCTATCTATCTATCTATCTATCTATCTATCTATCTATCTATCTATCTATCTATCTATCTATCTATCTATCTATCTATCTATCTATCTATCTATCTATCTATCTATCTATCTATCTATCTATCTATCTATCTATCTATCTATCTATCTATCTATCTATCTATCTATCTATCTATCTATCTATCTATCTATCTATCTATCTATCTATCTATCTATCTATCTATCTATCTATCTATCTATCTATCTATCTATCTATCTATCTATCTATCTATCTATCTATCTATCTATCTATCTATCTATCTATCTATCTATCTATCTATCTATCTATCTATCTATCTATCTATCTATCTATCTATCTATCTATCTATCTATCTATCTATCTATCTATCTATCTATCTATCTATCTATCTATCTATCTATCTATCTATCTATCTATCTATCTATCTATCTATCTATCTATCTATCTATCTATCTATCTATCTATCTATCTATCTATCTATCTATCTATCTATCTATCTATCTATCTATCTATCTATCTATCTATCTATCTATCTATCTATCTATCTATCTATCTATCTATCTATCTATCTATCTATCTATCTATCTATCTATCTATCTATCTATCTATCTATCTATCTATCTATCTATCTATCTATCTATCTATCTATCTATCTATCTATCTATCTATCTATCTATCTATCTATCTATCTATCTATCTATCTATCTATCTATCTATCTATCTATCTATCTATCTATCTATCTATCTATCTATCTATCTATCTATCTATCTATCTATCTATCTATCTATCTATCTATCTATCTATCTATCTATCTATCTATCTATCTATCTATCTATCTTGTCACGAAGCAAGTCCGCGACGAGGAAAAGGGAGCTAATTGACGCTCGGTTATCTCTCTACAGCCAGTAACAGAGATAACAAATTTGACCGGTGGAGTGTCCTGGGTGCGCATACCCTTCTCTCCACCTTCCCCCACTGGTTTCCCCCATTATTTTCGGGGAAGACCGGCTAGCCGACGAGAAGTCAAAGAGAAGTGTCTCAGGTGTCGTAGCAGCCAGTTCCTAGAGTTGGAGCAGTTGGTGCTTGACCGAGGTCGTCTTGTGTAGTGGAAAGTTATCTACTTAGACTACTGCCCCGTAGGGGTGTTTGGTGAACGCGGTCGCGATTCACGGGCGTTGCTCACAGTGAGTACACGCGGTTCTCGACAAGAAGTGCGGAACGGTACGTAGTACGAATTTCTACCTTTTACTCTTATCCTTATTCCAAATACCCCCCCCCATACCCGTAGGGGCAGAGGCCTTCCTACTTCTGCCCGTCACCTTTCCATACCATAACCTCATACCTCCACCGCTATTTACCCAGCTCCACAGCTCCTCTTTTCCCTAACCCCGGCTGCTAAGACTAAGCTATTCCGGCCCCTAGGGCAGGGGTGTACCAGCTCATGGCCGTCGTGAAGTCGTATCCTTCTCACCCCGGCCGGCAAGGACTAAGAAATCTCCCACCCACGGCTACGTCGCGTGGGCTGTACCTGTCCAAACCGGTCGACAACCTATACGCCTATTAACCCCGGGACGTGGGCCGAAAACTATTCCTGCCCCCTTTGGAAAGTGGCAGGGGTGTACCTGGGCATCCGACCCATCACCTCGAATCCCGGCAGGGGAGTTCAGGCCAGCTCGAGAAGAGCGGGGCACGTCCCTCCCCGGCTATCCTTCACTGTTAGGGGAATGGTCCCGGCCCCCTTTGGAAAGTGGCAGGGACGCGGTTGTTCTAACAGGAAAACCTTCCTTTCCTATCCCCGAAATCCTATTTCTTCGTTCGAGCAGGGGAAACGGACGCTTGCCCCCTTTGGAAAGTGGCAGGGTCTAGATTCCCGGCTGAACAGCCTCCTCTCATATTTCTTCGTTCCGGCAGGGGAAACGGACGCTTGCCCCCCTAGGGAGGCGGCAGGGTCTAGATTCCCGGCTGAACGGCCTCCTCTCACCCTCCTCCTCAGGGGCAGGGATATTACTGTTTCGGCCCTTCCTTTCCTATCCCCAAAATCCTATTTCTTCGTTCCGGCAGGGGAAACGGACGCTTGCCCCCTTAGGGAGGCGGCAGGATCTAGATTCCCGGCTGAACAGTCTCCTCTCACCCTCCTCCTTAGGGGCAGGGATATTACTGTTTCGGCCCTTCCTTTCCTATCCCCAAAATCCTATTTCTTCGTTCCGGCAGGGAAACAGATGCTTGCCCCCTTAGGGAGGCGGCAGGGTCTAGATTCCCGGCTGAACGGTTTCCTCTCACCCTCCTCCTCAGGGGCAGGGATATTACTGTTTCGGCCATTCCTTTCCTATCCCCAAAATCCTATTTCTTCGTTCCGGCAGGGGAAACGGATGCTTGCCCCCCTAGGGAGCGGCAGGGTCTAGATTCCCGGCTGAATGGCCTCCTCTCCAGTCAAGACGCCACGATGTGGGTGAGTTAAGTGTCCGCGGAACCATCTATTTCAACCACTGACAAGAGGACACGGACAGTCGGAATCACGTAATCGAAGCCAGGTCCTTGTACCTTATCTTGCCATCACGCCGACTGACGCTAGCCGGCCGGGAGCGACACCCGGGCTGTCACGGCAAAACGCAGGTTACGCTTTTTGCACATGATAAACTGACGCCCACGCGTGGGGCACGTAACGGGGACAAAAGGCAGTTTCGACAGAGGAGTCGACCGACCCGAGAGTGTCGTGGGTTTACCGATTGCTGAAGGAGGATTTAGTGAACCTCTCAGCCAGCTACGGGTTACCCACGCAGGGCACGGTTGCCGAGTTGAGGAAAGTGGTCGTCGAACACCATCGTTAAATGACGGTGAAGGCAGCCAACCCGAGCACCGCGAGTGGCGGGGCAGGAACCAGTAGGTACGCTGCCAGTCACGAGGGTGCGGAAAATGTCGTGTTAGATGAGCAGGCTAACACGTCAGAACGAATCAGTCGTACACAATACCGTACTACGACGAATACCGGCTCCTGGATGGATCCAGGAATGGTATGTGATAAAGTGAGAAGCTGGAAGCTCTCCTTTGACGGGCACGGGGATGCCCCTAGCTTTATAGAGAGGCTGGGAGAATTAGAGTTAGCATATGGGTTTACTGGCAAACAGTTGCTAGTCGCCCTACCCGAAATGCTGGCAGGGAAGCCGATTCTCTGGATGAGGAATCGGAGAGAACGATGGAAAAGTTGGAATGATTTCATCGCCAATTTTAAGTTGAGATATTATCCCTCAACGTATGAGGAGGATCTTGATAACCAGATCCTCGCTTGAAAACAGAGAGAGGGTGAACTTGTGGACGAATTCACAGAAGAGTTAGTAACTCTGATGAGGAGAAGGGGCGGTTTTACAGAAGAAAACCAGGTACAACGACTGTACCGAAACCTTCTACCCCAGTACAAATTGTATGTACACCTGTCTGACGTACATAATGTCGATGATTTGTTGCGCCTCGCGTGACAATTCGAACAAATCAAGGCGGAAGAGAAGCAGTCGCGTCAAATTGCGCGAAATTTGAAAGTAGAGGACCCGAGGAAGGTGATGAAACCTCAAGGAGACGAGGAGGTAGCCCAGGGCAGGGTTAAGCCCACCCCTGAGGTCAACGAGCCTACCTGTTGGCAGTGTAAAAAGCCGGGACATTGGCGATCCCACTGTCCGGAAGGGACTGACTGTAACCAGTGTAAAAGAGCCCGTAAGGATTGTGTGTGTAACAAACGATCCGGTCAAGTAAAGGGAACCGCAGTGATACAGTCACCGAGTCGACTGGAGTTGGTGAGCGGGGCACCACTAGATAAACGCCTGTTTGTGGTGGTAGAGGTCGCGGGGAAACCGTACCGGGCCTTATTAGACACAGGAGCCGAGTCTAATTATATTAGCTCGGAAGCTTATAGCAGTCTTGCGAGTGTGGGACCCGTACGTAAGGAGCCGGCCAGTCGCCGGGCGCTCCTCGCGAATGGAACGGCCGCACGTTTAGACGGCAGAGTCATAACTAATGTTATGTTGGGCGGAGTCAGACTTCCTTTCACTGCGACGGTGATGGAAGGACTCAAACCTGAAATATTAATTGGCATGCAATTCATGCGTGAAAATGAGTTCCATATTCGCACTCATACACGTGAAGTGGAATGGGTCCCGTGCTCGACCGGCGTAGAGGTGGAGAAGAAATCTCCACAACCAATGTCAAACCGACGGGAGCCGAAACCCGGCATAGCCCCTATCGAAACCTGGTGCGAGGGACATAGGGAGATTGAAACACGTATGTTTATGTGTATAGAACTTGATGGAATAGAGATTAATGCTCTAGTAGATATGGGGGCGGAGTTCTCCTATGTATCCTGGAGAACGGCGCATAGAATCACGTCAGTGGGGAAAGCTAGGCCAAGGATGGTCACCCAACAACTCTCCTTGATTAACGGCGGGAAATTATCCGTCAGGAAGGAGTTAAGAGTGACAGCAAATATATGCAGAAGAGAGCAATATTTGTGAGTCGCAATATGCAACGAATCGAAACCGGAAATGATTTTAGGTTTAAATCATTTGGTTTTAATGAGAGCAAGTCTCGATATTCTCCATAAGAGAATGCAACTACCCGCTTCTAAAATTCAGAAACAAGTCGTGGAAGTGACTAAAGAAGTCGACTTCGAAAAATTTCTGGAGATAGAGCTGAGTAAATTTCAGTCCGTTCCCGGTTCCACACATCTATTGGAACACAGGGTCAAATTGAAAGAAGGGGCGGACCCGTTCAGACAATGGCCGTACCCGCGGAACCCCGCTATGCAGAAGGTCATAGATGAGGCAGTCACTGACATGTTAAATCAATGTGTCATTGAACCGAGCAGCAGCCCCTGGAGTTCTCCCATCATATTAGTGAAAAAGCCTAATGGGAAACTCCGATTCTGCATTGATTTCAGGCAGATTAATGGGATGACGCATAGAGACGCGTATCCCCTACCCAACATGACGGGTATTTTAGATAGGTTGCATAACGCACGATTTATCTCGTCAATAGACCTGAAAAACGGTTACTGGCAAGTCCCTTTGGAGGAAACTAGCAAGCCGTTGATGGCGTTTACTGTACCCGGACGGGGCTTATTCCAATTCCGAGTCATGCCGTTCGGATTACACTCCGCAGGGGCGACGTTTCAACGATTATTGGACTGAGTGATAGGCCCCAAACTGGAACCCCATGCGTTCGCCAACCTGGACGACGTCATTGTGCTGGGGGAGACCCTAGAAGCACATATAGAAAACCTGAGAGAAGTTTTTCTGAGGCTAAGAGAGGCCGGCCTGGTTATTAATCCAGAGAAGTGTCAGTTCCTGAAGTCCAAATTACGCTATTTGGGTCATATTGTGACTGAACAAGGGTTACAGACTGACCCGGAAACAATTAGGGCAGTCGCTGAATTCCCTACCCCTAAACAAATTTGGACTCTCCGGAGTTTTCTCGGTTTAGCGTCGTGGTATCGGCATTTCATTCAAAATTTCGCCGATCTAGCAGCCCCCCTTCATAAGTTACTGAAGGCAGGGACGAAGTGGCGATGGGAGGAAGAACAAGAAGAGGCGTTTAATAAAATTAAAACTGCTCTCACAAGTTCACCGGTATTGACATACCTGCATTTTGAACTTCCGTTCATGTTACAAATGGATGCTTCCGATTGTGGGCTAGGCACCGTCCTCACCCAAGAAATTGAGGGGGAGGAGAAAGTGATCGCGTATGCGAGTCGTGGGTTGAAGGGACCTGAAACTAGGTATACCACAACCGAAAAGGAGTGCTTAGCGGTAATATTTGTACTCAGAAAGTTCAAACCACATATAGAAGGTTATAAAACGACAGTGCTCACAGACCACCAGTCGTTAAAATGGCTGAGAGCTATTCCAAATCCATCTGGACGACTAGCTTGATGGATTTTGGAAATGGAACAATATGATTTGTCTATACAGTATAGACGAGGGAAATTCAATGTGGTCCCGGACGCCCTATCTCGTGCACCCCAAGGCGGGAGTGACAAAGTCAATGGGCCGATAATAGAGGATCCGGTAGCTATCGCTACGGAGTTAGGCAAGGACGATAACTGGACAAAAAAGGTCAAGGAAGGCCTTACCCAGTGTCCTGAAAAATATCTGGACTTTATGATCTGGGAGGGATTACTCTATCGACATGTGTGGCTGCGGCGATATGTACCCGGCGACATCGGGAATGACGGGTGGAAATTATGTATTCCACGGGACTGTAGAGCCGAGGTTTATAAACTGAACCACAATGCTCCAACAGCCGGTCACCAAGGAGTATATAAAACGTATGAGCGAATATCGAGACAATACTATTGGCCTGGCATGTATCGAGATGTCGCCAAATACATGAGGAGGTGTGAGACGTGTATGAAACACAAAGTAGAACAGAGAGTTCTGTATGGTCAGATGGCACGACAATGGAAGGTAACGAGGCCGTGGGAAACCGTGAGCACAGATTTGGTTGGCCCCCTACCTCGTTCTAAACGAGGGTGCAGGTACTTGGTTGTGTTCCAAGACCAGTTTACTAAGTGGGTGGAAGCGCGCCCCTTAGCACAAGCCGACAGTATTTCTGTCCTGAAAGCTCTAAGAGAGCTCATAATCACGCGGTTCGGAGTCCCAAGGATATTAATCTGTGACAATGGCACTCAATTCACGAGTAAACTGTTCAAATCCTTTTGTGAAGATAATGGGATGATTTTATTTTTCACCCCCCCCCCTACACTCCTAGTTGTAACCCCCACAGAGAGGGTCAACCGTGTCTTGAAGACGATGATACAACTGTATGTTGGAGATACTCATACAGAATGGGATAAATATATCGCCGAGTTCTCTTTTGCGATGAACACGGCAGTTCATCAGGGGACGAAATTCACCCCCACATTTTTAAATTTCAGGCGTGAGTTGAGAGCGCCGGGAGCGGCCGGTTGCAAAGGGGAGGACGACCCTCGAAGAGAGGCCGACGCCGAAAGTAAGCCAACGCAACTTAAGCGGCTCAAAATATTAGAACAGCTACGAAAGATAGTTGTTGATAATTTGAACAAGGCTTATACTAACACAAGGAGGTATTATAACCTAAGAAGGCGCCCGTTGACCGTCGTATCGGGCCAACTGGTGTTCAGACGCGAGCACCATTTGTCGTCTGGCGTCAATAAATTTGCGGCCAAATTAGCGCCTAAATTCTCAGGGCCCTATGAGGTCAACAAGATGCTAAGCCCCTCTGTCATGCAGCTGAAAACGAAGGGAGGGAAATTGATAATGGTCCACGCTAAGGGCGTGAAAGTACTTCCCCCCTCGCTGGAAGACGAGGAGGGAGGAGTAGAGGGCGACTGCCCTGTGTAACGTACTCAAGCCTAATCTTAACTGATTACCTTGGGTTGGCGCCCAGGGAAGTTCAGAGGTGTTATAAGAAAAAAAAACGATATAAAGGCATGGCGTGAGATGACAGATAAACACCTCCGAACGAAGAAGAGTTATTTATGTTAGAATAAATAATTCAAGATGTTATACAATAAATACACAAAGTATTTATTAGTTCAATAACGTCGGCGGAAATTCAATTACGAGGTAGTGATTAATTTCGAAAAGTTAAATAAACTACTGGTGTTTATCAACTGGAAAATATCCATCGATATGGATGACGAGTTATTTATATTAGAATGAATAATTCAAGACGTTATACGGTGAATACACAAAGTATTTATTAGTTCCATAACGTCGGCGGAAATTCAATTACGAGGTAGTGATTAATTTCGGAAGGTTAAATAAACTACTAGCGTTTATTAGCTGGAAAATATCCATAGATATGGATGATGAATTATTTATATTGGAATAAATGATTCGAAAACGCTGTAAAATAAATACGTGAGGTATTTATTATGATAACAGCGTGGAGATGGATTAATTAGAAAAGATTAATCTAATTAGCAAGGCGAAGTAAGCCGTTACGCTTATCAGCCGATACAGCACCCCTGTGAATGGGAATTGAATTATTTATGTTGGACAAATGATTCAAGACGTGCTGTAACGAATACATGAAGTATTTGTTGAATGGAATAAGATTACGAGTTAGTAATTTATTCCGAAATAGCTAAAAGGAGCGATTACAGTTTGTTAGCTGAAAAGAGGTATCTGATGCTACAAAAAAAAAAGATTTATTCAAAGTTAATGAATAAATCGGGATGTTGGGTAACAAATGTACGAGCTATTCATTGTTATATCATCATCGAAGAGTGAATAAATTATGGGATAATAATAATAATTCGAACCCTCTGTATTCAGATTTAAAGTTATTGAAAAGTCGTAGCTTTCAATCAGAAGGGTTGGATGCTAAGAAGGTACCGTCGATGATAAGATAAGGAGATAGAATTTTATTAAAAAGTTAAATTCGGCAGCTTATCGCCTTACCTTCCAGACAGTATGATAACTCTTATCGAGTTATCCTTCGATTTACTTGAACCACTAACGATTAATCTTAGTTCCAGTTATTATTTGTTCAGTCTGGTTAAAGTGCACAGTAAAATTCTATTTACCATGCCATGCCTACTAAACGTTTGGGGTTTCTCGACTCGTATTTAGGCCAAGTCGAGGCCTGATCCTGGACGGATCCCGGACGCTATGTCCCATTCATGAGCCTAAAAACTAGGCACTGGGGAGTACCCCTCCCCAGCTTACGCGGCCCGCTCTCCCGGCTTCACAGGGGGATGCTCTGGGCTGCGCCCATAAAAGTAGGAGACTCGAAGGCAGTTGCGGTGGTCGACTCAGCTGCCTCGTGCCTCCACCTGTTTGACCCCTTGGGGGTAATAGATGTCTCTGAAATGGCGGAGCTATATCGGCGGGTAGCGTACTACGCTGTTTTGAAGAAGGTGCGTAAGAACCGTCCTCTGGAGTCGATCCAGTACGGATGCAACGAGAAAGACTTACCGCGGTGGAAGGCGGAGCGCATTATCGCGCATATGATGGACGCCTTTCTTCGGCATGACTTTGTAGTCACTACGCTTGACTCCGACACCATGGTGGAATCCATACACAACGCCTACCCCACCCTGGTGAGGCCTAGGTGGTGGAGGGTACCCGAGTCTCCCCGGGTACCCGACCGGGCCACCTCCCCGGACCAGAGGCCCCAGGAAGACGTGGTCGATCTGGCCAAGAAGGTCGGGAAGATTGACATAATAGCGGAGCCTGATGTCGCAGTCCCCACGGACGAGGAGGACGCCTTGTTGGAGGGCGGGGGTGGGGATTTTTCCCTGTCACCCGCGTATTACCCAGATGGGGAGGAGGAGGAGGAGATGCCATTCATCCCCTCCCTTGTCATCGAGCGGTCGGGTACGGCCAAGACACCCCACACGCCCATCTTTGAGGTGACGGAGGTAGAGGCAGAGCCAGAGGACGTCGGGGGCGTACCCCCCCCACCACCCACGCGTAACCGGAGGTTGGTCCACCAATCCTATAAGGTCGGACGCAGGCACCGGGCCGGCCGTCCGAGGGTGCGGGTAAGGCTGCCCGATGGTCGCCGTGTGTGGGTAAAGGCCTACGATTAAGGGGTGTTGTCCTACGGATAACACCGTATCGGGCAGTGGTGCAGGCCACGGCCCCTAGTATGTCCTACCCTACCCTATCCTATTATTCCTTCCTTGGGGCAGAGGTATTTATATTTTGGCCTTCACTTTCCTTCTCCCCCCCTTTTTATATTTCTCCTTCTTAGGCAGGGGTCGAAAGACTTCGGCTTCTTCCTTTTCTTTCTTTTTCCTCCTTCCCCCCCCCCCACCACCGCGGGTAGGACGAGTGTGTCACGAAGCAAGTCCGCGACGAGGAAAAAGGAGCTAATTGACGCTCGGTTATCTCTCTACAGCCAGTAACGGAGATAACAAATTTGACCGGTGGAGTGTCCTGGGTGCGCATACCCTTCTCTCCACCTTCCCCCACTGGTTTCCCCCATTATTTTCGGGGAAGACCGGCTAGCCGACGAGAAGTCGAAGAGAAGTGTCTCAGGTGTCGTAGCAGCCAGTTCCTAGAGTTGGAGCAGTTGGTGCTTGACCGAGGTCGTCTCGTGTAGTGGAAAGTTATCTACTTGGACTACTGCCCCATAGGGGTGTTTGTTGAACGCAGTCGCGATTCACGGGCGTTGCTCACAGCGAGTACACGCGGTTCTCGATGAGAAGTGCGGAACGGTACGTAGTACGAATTTCTACCTTTTACTCTTATCCTTATTCCAAATACCCCCCCCCAAACCCGTAGGGGCAGAGGCCTTCCTACTTCTGCCCGTCACCTTTCCATACCATAACCTCATACCTCCACCACTATTTACCCAGCTCCACAGCTCCTCTTCTCCCTAACCCCGGCTGCTAAGACTAAGCTATTCCGGCCCCTAGGGCAGGGGTGTACCAGCTCATAGCCATCGTGAAGTCGTATCCTTCTCACCCCGGCCGGCAAGGACTAAGAAATCTCCCACCCGCGGCTACGTCGCATGGGCTGTACCTGTCCGAACCGGTCGACAACCTATACGCCTATTAACCCCGGGACGTTGGCCCAAAACTATTCCTGCCCCCTTTGGAAAGTGGCAGGGGTGTACCTGGGCATCCGACCCATCACCTCGAATCCCGGCAGGGGAGTTCAGGCCAGCTCGAGAAGAGCGGGGCATGTCCCTCCCCGGCTATCCTTCACTGTTAGGGGAACGGTCCCGGCCCCCTTTGGAAAGTGGCAGGGACGCGGTTGTTCTAACAGGAAACCCTTCCTTTCCTATCCCCGAAATCCTATTTCTTCGTTCGAGCAGGGGAAACGGACGCTTGCCCCCTTTGGAAAGTGGCAGGGTCTAGATTCCCGGCTGAACAGCCTCCTCTCATATTTCTTCGTTCCGGCAGGGGAAACGGACGCTTGCCCCCCTAGGGAGGCGGCAGGGTCTAGATTCCCGGCTGAACGGCCTCCTCTCACCCTCCTCCTCAGGGGCAGGGATATTACTGTTTCGGCCCTTCCTTTCCTATCCCCAAAATCCTATTTCTTCGTTCCGGCAGGGGAAACGGACGCTTGCCCCCTTAGGGAGGCGGCAGGGTCTAGATTCCCGGCTGAACGGTCTCCTCTCACCCTCCTCCTTAGGGGCAGGGATATTACTGTTTCGGCCCTTCCTTTCCTATCCCCAAAATCCTATTTCTTCGTTCCGGCAGGGGAAACGGACGCTTGCCCCCTTAGGGAGGCGGCAGGGTCTAGATTCCCGGCTGAACGGTCTCCTCTCACCCTCCTCCTCAGGGGCAGGGATATTACTGTTTCGGCCCTTCCTTTCCTATCCCCAAAATCCTATTTCTTCGTTCCGGCAGGGGAAACGGATGCTTGCCCCCCTAGGGAGCGGCAGGGTCTAGATTCCCGGCTGAATGGCCTCCTCTCCAGTCAAGACGCGACGATCTGGGCGAGTTAAGTGTCCGCGGAACCATCTATTTCAACCACTGACAAGAGGACACGGACAGTTGGAATCACGTAATCGAAGCCAGGTCCCCGTACCTTATCTTGCCATCACGCCGACTGACGCTAGCCGGCCGGGAGCAACACCCGGGCTGTCACGGCAAAACGCAGGTACGCTTTTTGCATATGATAATCTATCTATCTATCTATCTATCTATCTATCTATCTATCTATCTATCTATCTATATATCTATCTATCTATCTATCTATCTATCTATCTATCTATCTATCTATCTATCTATCTATCTATCTATCTATCTATCTATCTATCTATCTAGTTTCCCACAAAATATATTGCTTATATGTTATAATAAGATTGCTTACATTGCTGCATGATAGCTTTTCTCCCAGAACAGGTGATGGATCGTAGTAGGTCTGGATCACAAGTCACTATACAGATTAACGTCCCAACTTCACATACTTTAGCTCTCTGTAACAGATAAAATTCAATACAGTGAGTTTCAGGCCGATATAACGCTCAAAGGTCGACATCCGTTCACCGTAGTAGGCAACATCATGAGAGCACTGATTGGAGCTCTGCTGCTTTTCAGATCAGCAGACAACAAAGCTGAACTCACTCATATATTTTGCGTACCACTGACAACGATTTGACGGTGCAAACAAGACCTCGTATCATCCAAAATATTTCTGTGATCTTGGTAAACAGTCAATCGACAGTTTTCGAACGATCCAAATCCAATTGAGGATAATAATGGTCGAACCTTTTCACTAGGATCAATATGAAGCGTTCTGCATGAGTATTCTGTGCACAAAACACATCGAAGCCTACATTATTGCACATTTGCACAATGCTTGATCTACACATTCATGAACAAGCGAGCTCATATTGTACATCTAGTTTCATATCCAATAATATACATCTGAGTTAAATGTAAAGCATACAAAAATTTTTTATTTCAAACTAAAATCGTCAACAATGAAGCAATAGTTTTGTTCATGCAACATGATTAAGTCAAACGAATTTTTATCGTGCTGAATAATCTCCAACCACAATTTATAAGTTTCAAATAGTTTGATTTATCAGTCTCACAATATTTCCAGACAAAACTTTGTCGACGATTTTCCGAAAATATCGTTCAACTTTCCTCGTTGTGCTAAAAAATAGGAATATAGAGGCAAAAAGTTGATCCCATATGAGCACTCTAGTGTGCTTTATTCCAAGAAAATCGGAAATTGCACTACGGGATTTCCTCATAAGATCTTTACATTCCGAACAGCTCACAGGAACAGAGCTCCGTGCTCTTGGAACTTGGAACTACTAAAATTGAAAAGTATGAACATATGCGAGGTATGTAGAGAAGAAAATGAATGGGAGAGACCGTCAGAGAAAGCCTATCTATCTATCTACCTATCTACCATCTATCACTCGGGAAAAAAATAGAGAGTTATTTGCACTCATGATGTGTAAGTCAGCAAAAACAATACATTAAGTTAGAGATATTAAGAACTTGGAGTAAAAAATACTAGGAAGGTGAATAATAGCAGAGATAATAAAGAAAATGGAACAATGAAATTCGTATTTGAATGAGGTTCGATTAATTATTTTGCAATCTAGTACAAGTTCAAGAATATCAACACTGAGTTTGGTGTATGCTTCTATTCAGCAATTGTGTACTTTCCATTGGCAGTTGTATTTAGAGTATTTTGAGTGCGAAAAATCCAATTTTCCGGGAATTTAAGTGTATGCATTCAATACCCGCTAATAGTGAGTTATTCTTCTAGAGTTATGTTCTAGTGGGCATTAATTAGAACAATTAATCGCAATAGTTAGAACTATAGTTGAGCTTTGAGTCAGAATAACCAATGAGGAAACTTTGATGGAATGGAATCTTCTCACTTTACGAATATAGATTTAAGAAGAGTGGTTTCCTTCAAGAGCGGTCCTTCAGAATATAACGGACGTTCAGGTTGTGACTGATTTGTAGTATAATGTTGATATATTGTATTTTGACCGAACAATGTGGGCTCTCCGTTCCAATTTGACAATTTGTTCCAATTTGTCAGTTTATAACATATTTTTGGCTAAACGCGTAGATCAAATTCTATGAAACTTTGCATGGATGTTCCTTTAGGAATGCCCAGCGATGTATGTGTAAGGATTTTTTAAATTTTCTTGTATTTGAAGGATATTGTAAAAAAAGAAAGGAAAGGCATTCTTCTATAGGAAACATAATATGATTGTTATAATGAGCTTTTTCATCATATGCGATTGGAATCATACTTTGACGGATCCTCGGTCCTATTATTCATCTGGTTGAGCCTTCATAGAATGGCATAGGTTGAGCCTTCAAGGGAAACAAATCCTTTCTAATATTTAAATTGAATAAAAGTGGTTACTGAATGAATAATAACTATACATATCTAATTAATTTAGTACTATGAGTTCATTCATCGGACATGTGAAATCTGATCTGATTTGAACAATCAGCTGTCTGCAAAATAGAAACTCATCCTTGGTGATGTGATTTAGAGTGACATTGTGTAAAACAGACATAAAATTGACTGAGCAAACTGGACCAAGGGTTAGAATAGAATAGAATAGAAATATATTTTATTGAACATCCAAAAGAAACATAATACAATGAATGAATAATTACAAAATATATATTTTTGACATGACCAGCTGGTCGTCTGCCAAGTTGAGCTGTGAATTTTCATTTCTCACAAATATAACAAAATACAACCTACCTAAAATCTACATTCGATATACTCGATTTTTCAATCGCAGGTATCTACCATTTACAATAGAAATCTCAATGCTACCATTCAAAAATTTTGAATTTGACAGAATTGGATATATATACAACATTTGAAATTTTTTGATGCTACCATTATAAGACTAATCAGCGATAGTATGCTTCTACAGCTTCTACTCAATACAACATAATTATCTCAAATAACATAATTATTATGATTAGCACAAATCAGAAAGACAAAAATGCAACAAGAGCAAGACAATTTTACCATATTCAAAAACATCACCGCAAATATTCAAAGAAACGAATCATGTATTACACTCTTGTAAATTAGATCAATCAACAGTAGTATCCTCCCACTAGATAACTCATAATCATATCATACTAACACATAACAAAAGGATAAGAAACATAACAAGTTCGCGTACATTTTTAAGACTATATACAAATATATCATACATTGCAGAAGATGTTTGAGAAAACAGACGCGATCATGTATTATACTCCTGTATTAGAATTTTTCTATATGACCATGCATTTCTAACATAGCCTATCAGTGCCTTCCAATCACTTCCATTCAAAAAGCCTATAACCTGTTCCTCTGACAACACTCCATCACCCAAATGCACCCTTCTCATTTCTCCTAATACAGGACACCTTCCCATAAAATGTAAAATATCTTCTTCTTCTCTCATATTACATAATGTCCCACACTTTCATTCAAATACCATAGGCCTCCCCTCGATCTGAATATAATTGATTTCTCATTTCGGGAGAGATTTGTTTTTAAATAATTGTTGTGCTCGGTTAATGGATTCAAACGTGAGTATACTTGATGTAATCTAGATTGCCTTGCACGCACAATCCATTTATTGTTACATTCTCCCTTCATACATTCATTAATACTCTTCAATTTCTGTCTCCATACATCCTGAACTCCTTCCTCCCATCCCGGCAATTCAATGTCATATTTCTCTGCTTGCGTTTTCCACATTCTATACCAACCCACATTCTGTTCAATCATTTTTCGCGCAAGTTTTCTTGGTAGTCTATTTGGTTGCAGAGAAAGTATTTTGAGAATGTATCTATAGTGCAAATCGAATAAGTAGTGGGATAAACTACACCTATTAGTCTCCAGATAGATAATATAATTGGGTGTTGATTGTGGCAGAGAGAACAATTTCTTAATGAAGGACCTATGAAGACGTTCCACATCCTCAAATTTATTATAACCCCACACTTGTCCTCCGTAACTCACAAGAGCTCTTACTACCGCCTCAAACATTATCCACTTACTCTCCTCCTTGACTTCATTCTGTGCCACGAAAAAATTCCAAACATTATTCACAGCAAATTTTGCCACCGATACACGCTCTCTAACATGCTCACTGAACGTCATTTGAGAAGTGAATGTTACGCCTAAGTATTTGTAGCTGTTAACGATACCAATCTGCTCTCGTCCCCAGTACCACCTCTCATGCCGCGCCAATCGGCCTCCCTTTCTAAACACCATTATCTTTGTTTTATCTGAATTTATTGTTAGTCCCCACATCTCGCAATAATTCTTCAAACATACAATCATTCTCTGTAATGCTTTGGGTGTGGATGCGGTCAGTATCAAATCATCCGCATACATCAGGCCTTTCATATTTAATTCATCAACCCATATTCCTTCCTCCATATCATCAAAAATGTCGTTGATGAAGAGAGTGAACAATAGCGGGGAGAGTAAGCATCCCTGTTTTAATCCGTTATCTGTACTGAATGCTTCACTCATGCCATCGTCTTTTCCTCCGCCATTTTTACACCATACAAATGCACGTGTATTTTTGTATAATTTCTCTATTATATTCACAAATTTAGTAGATACCCCTATCTGGAATAGCTTATACAACAATGCATGACGATCTACCTTATCAAACGCGGCCTTGAAATCGACGTATAAACAATAAACTTTATTTTTCCCTCCCTTCAACTTCAAACTGATGATACTATATAAATTGAATATGTTATCTATTGTACTGTACCCCCTCCTAAAACCTGCCTGTTCTTCATTTATCACTTTATGAATTTCTACCCATTTATTTAATCTATGTAGAAGGATACCTGAAAAAATCTTTGCGAATGAGTTAATAAATTGTATTCCTCTGTAATTTGAAACTTCATTTCTATTACCCTTTTTGTGTATTGGGAAGATAACAGCTTCTGAAAAACTGTCAGGCACCAGACCTGTATCATATACGTAATTAAAAAACCTAAGTAATAAATTTAAAAATTCATTTGAAGCTGACTTGAAAAATTCGGCTGGTATGCCGTCGGTGCCTGGTGCTTTATTACTCTTTGCCTTCTTAAGTACTAAATTCAGCTCCTCTCTCGTTATCCTCGCATCTAAGATTTCATCTTCTATGAAAGGAAAGGCATACGGTATTTTTTCTGCTTCAACTTCTACTGACAGTAATTTTTTAAAATGTTTTACCCAACTCTCAACTTTAATCTGACCTGAGCACGTGAAGGATGTTCTTTTAAATGATTTTACCGATGCCCAAAACTGTTTCGAATCACGTACATTCTCGAGACTTTTTCTAATGTTTTCATAGTATAAGGCCTTCCTTTCTTTGCACATCTGTGAGTATCTTTTGTTTTCTTCCACATACATTAGCCTCGCTTGTTGAGTGTTAGCCCCTCTGAAAAGTCTCAGGTAAGCAAAGCTTCTCTTTCTCGCTTTTTCACAGTCCCAGTCAAACCATTTCTGTTTAGCACGCTTATTATCTCTCTTAATAAACTGTGCATTGTTACCAGCCGCCTCCTTAACAATGCTGATAATCTTTTCGGCAGCATGATTACTATCTAAGGGTAAGATAACGTCACAGCTGTTCTGTGATAACTTATTACGGTACATTGTAGCATTTACCTTCGCCCAAATCAACTTAGGTAATGGCGTCAGACTTTCTGCCTGTGTCTCTGTAAATCCACATTTCAATTTAACTTCTATTGGCATATGATCCGAAAATCTTTCGGCGAGAACTTCAAAACTACACACCACTGCCAGTGCATTCATCGTAATACAACACAAATCTATAACTGAGCATCCAACTTTTGTTACATACGTAAATTCTCCCTTACTGTCGCCTGTCGACCTTCCGTTTAATATACACAAACTAAATTCCTCACACATCTTTAATACTCTACGCCCATTTGCATTCAAAATTTCATCTTTGGAGTTTCGATTAGTATTGAACACCCAATCACTTTCCATTATCTCACCTGGTATTATCTGGGATTTTCCTATGCGCCCGTTAAAGTCACCTATCATCATTACCTGCTCACCCATTTCTCTGCCTTTCATAAATCTATTTAGCTTATTGAAATCGTTACCCCAATTCTCTCCTGGAGTCAGGTAAACTGGCAATATATGAACTTTGTTTAAATCCCTACATTTGACAGTTATCACTGACCATTCGCCTATATGAGTGAATTTACAAGCTTCCTTCTCATTATAAACAGATCTATAAGCCATCATTATGCCACCCCTTGCCCTACCAAATTCTGCTATTCTAGTTGCTGGGACCCAAAATATACTGTAATTTGGGAAATAATCTTCCAAACGAAGAAAATCTTTCTCCTCAACAAAAGTTTCACATAATATTATAATATCATACCCATTTACAAAATTAAGAAAATAATTTGAACTCACCTTACTGCTAAGACCAGCTACATTATAGCCTAACACACTTAATTCGATATATTCTTGTACCTGGCAGACGACCTTATCCTATTCATTGAATTGTTCATTGAATTTCACTTTTGATTGTTCATCCCTCTTTTGAATATTTCTCACTATGTCAGAACAGTCTCTCTTCATAATATGATTTAATTTCTCTATACCATTCTCATCCCCACATCGTAGACCTTCCTCTTCTTTCCATGTGAAAAACTCGCCCTCAATAGCCAGTTGATCGCCCTTCATTGTAGCACTTCGCACACCACCGGCCTGCATTATTTCTTTTTTAAGCAAAAAAAGTCTATTACGCCGTATTCTCGTCTCACGCGAATAGTCCTTATGCACCACAAATCCTGTTCCCTTCAGTTTACTTGTGTTCTTCAATATAGAATTGATGTCTTGGTCCTGAGGGATATGTGCAATTATCGGCGCATTGTCTCTTCTTTTGCCTAAAATGTGAGCTCTATTAACATGCACTTGACGGTCACACTTCAGTACGTTTGCACAAAAGTCTTGAACTTTTTCACGACAGTCCTCGTTGCTTTTGAATTTTAAACCTCGAAATATCAAATTATTCCGACGTGAACGATCCTCGTAACTGTCCAATCTATTCATAATTTGGATATTTTCAGCCCTAAGACGTTGCACTTCTTCCTTTAGCGATTTGTTTTCTTGTGTGAGATTGGTTAGCGCTGTTGTAAGTCCCAACACATCATCCTTTTTCGCCAATTCACTAAGTTTTTTATCCAATAGCTTCTCAATTACGGCTTCGATGTTTTGTAGCAAATCGTTATTTCTAGAATCACACCCTTTTTTTGCGACGTGTAAATTCTCAGGAGAACTCATAGCACGATCCCTTTTCTCACCTCGCGTAACTACGAATTTATCCATATTTTGAAAAAGTTCTTGAACCACTCGACAATTACAATTTATATTTCACAGAATTATTAAAGAAATAGAATAAACTTGTTCTAACTGTACTCTTTCACTTGCCGGCGAAGCTTATCTCCAACTTTATATCATAAACTAGCATAAATTTTTTTTTTTTTACCTACTCATGTGTGATAACGTAGGGGAGGAAATAAGTGAATAGAGAAGTAAAATTGAAATCAAATGAATGGAAAAGCTCCAAGTACTCATAAATGTTCATATGAAATATGAGACAATATTCAATAGAGAAATGAAGTGTATCGATGTAAAAGTTTTTGTGTGCTCATATAATATCTACTTTATTCAATATTTTAAACCTCAACTCATTGCTAGCGATCAGACATTTTGTCTATGCTAGCAATGCCATTAAGATAAGACAAAATAGAAATCTCAAGTATTTTATTTTATTCATAAAATTTCTTGTAAAATTATTCTGATTTGTATTTCTTTTACAAGTGCTTATTGTAAAAAAAAATGTTTTTAAAATGGCAATAAAACTGAATTAACTGAATTAAACATTCTAATTTCAATGAAATTGAGAAGTGCTATCTATTATATGTGGAGATGATTGAAAAATAACTAGTAAATGAATATTATTAGAAGATTGATTGTAAGGTGGCCTCTGGCTTCCCGGCTTATGAAGTTTTAGGTTTGGTAGAGATAGAATTACTAACAACATTTTAACCAAAAATTTATTTAAACCAATAAACTTATAATAGTACTGTGCATTTTACTGTGCATTTTAAATTTTTTTTACAAGCTCCACATCCGAGGGCAATGGACGCTATTAAATCTATCTATCTATCTATCTATCTATCTATCTATCTATCTATCTATCTATCTATCTATCTATCTATCTACTATCTATCTATCTATCTATCTATCTATCTATCTATCTATCTATCTATCTATCTATCTATCTATCTATCTATCTATCTATCTATCTATCTATCTATCTATCTATCTATCTATCTATCTATCTATCTATCTATCTATCTATCTATCTATCTATCTATCTATCTATCTATCTATCTATCTATCTATCTATCTATCTATCTATCTATCTATCTATCTATCTATCTATCTATCTATCTATCTATCTATCTATCTATCTATCTATCTATCTATCTATCTATCTATCTATCTATCTATCTATCTATCTATCTATCTATCTATCTATCTATCTATCTATCTATCTATCTATCTATCTATCTATCTATCTATCTATCTATCTATCTATCTATCTATCTATCTATCTATCTATCTAGTTTCCCACAAAATATATTGCTTATATGTTATAATAAGATTGCTTACATTGCTGCATGATAGCTTTTCTCCCAGAACAGGTTATGGATCGTAGTAGGTCTGGATCACAAGTCACTATACAGATTAACGTCCCAACTTCACATACTTTAGCTCTCTGTAACAGATAAAATTCAATACAGTGAGTTTCAGGCCGATATAACGCTCAAAGGTCGACATCCGTTCACCGTAGTAGGCAACATCATGAGAGCACTGATTGGAGCTCTGCTGCTTTTCAGATCAGCAGACAACAAAGCTGAACTCACTCATATATTTTGCGTACCACTGACAACGATTTGACGGTGCAAACAAGACCTCGTATCATCCAAAATATTTCTGTGATCTTGGTAAACAGTCAATCGACAGTTTTCGAACGATCCAAATCCAATTGAGGATAATAATGGTCGAACCTTTTCACTAGGATCAATATGAAGCGTTCCGCATGAGTATTCTGTGCACAAAACACATCGAAGCCTACATTATTGCACATTTGCACAATGCTTGATCTACACATTCATGAACAAGCGAGCTCATATTGTACATCTAGTTTCATATCCAATAATATACATCTGAGTTAAATGTAAAGCATACAAAAATTTTTTATTTCAAACTAAAATCGTCAACAATGAAGCAATAGTTTTGTTCATGCAACATGATTAAGTCAAACGAATTTTTATCGTGCTGAATAATCTCCAACCACAATTTATAAGTTTCAAATAGTTTGATTTATCAGTCTCACAATATTTCCAGACAAAACTTTGTCGACGATTTTCCGAAAATATCGTTCAACTTTCCTCGTTGTGCTAAAAAATAGGAATATAGAGGCAAAAAGTTGATCCCATATGAGCACTCTAGTGTGCTTTATTCCAAGAAAATCGGAAATTGCACTACGGGATTTCCTCATAAGATCTTTACATTCCGAACAGCTCACAGGAACAGAGCTCCGTGCTCTTGGAACTTGGAACTACTAAAATTGAAAAGTATGAACATATGCGAGGTATGTAGAGAAGAAAATGAATGGGAGAGACCGTCAGAGAAAGCCTATCTATCTATCTACCTATCTACCATCTATCACTCGGGAAAAAAATAGAGAGTTATTTGCACTCATGATGTGTAAGTCAGCAAAAACAATACATTAAGTTAGAGATATTAAGAACTTGGAGTAAAAAATACTAGGAAGGTGAATAATAGCAGAGATAATAAAGAAAATGGAACAATGAAATTCGTATTTGAATGAGGTTCGATTAATTATTTTGCAATCTAGTACAAGTTCAAGAATATCAACACTGAGTTTGGTGTATGCTTCTATTCAGCAATTGTGTACTTTCCATTGGCAGTTGTATTTAGAGTATTTTGAGTGCGAAAAATCCAATTTTCCGGGAATTTAAGTGTATGCATTCAATACCCGCTAATAGTGAGTTATTCTTCTAGAGTTATGTTCTAGTGGGCATTAATTAGAACAATTAATCGCAATAGTTAGAACTATAGTTGAGCTTTGAGTCAGAATAACCAATGAGGAAACTTTGATGGAATGGAATCTTCTCACTTTACGAATATAGGTTTAAGAAGAGTGGTTTCCTTCAAGAGTGGTCCTTCAGAATATAACGGACGTTCAGGTTGTGACTGATTTGTAGTATAATGTTGATATATTGTATTTTGACCGAACAATGTGGGCTCTCCGTTCCAATTTGACAATTTGTTCCAATTTGTCAGTTTATAACATATTTTTGGATAAACGCGTAGATCAAATTCTATGAAACTTTGCATGGATGTTCCTTTAGGAATGCCCAGCGATGTATGTGTAAGGATTTTTTAAATTTTCTTGTATTTGAAGGATATTGTAAAAAAAGAAAGGAAAGGCATTCTTCTATAGGAAACATAATATGATTGTTATAATGAGCTTTTTCATCATATGCGATTGGAATCATACTTTGAGGGATCCTCGGTCCTATTATTCATCTGGTTGAGCCTTCATAGAATGGCATAGGTTGAGCCTTCAAGGGAAACAAATCCTTTCTAATATTTAAATTGAATAAAAGTGGTTACTGAATGAATAATAACTATACATATCTAATTAATTTAGTACTATGAGTTCATTCATCGGACATGTGAAATCTGATCTGATTTGAACAATCAGCTGTCTGCAAAATAGAAACTCATCCTTGGTGATGTGATTTAGAGTGACATTGTGTAAAACAGACATAAAATTGACTGAGCAAACTGGACCAAGGGTTAGGTGTAATGATTATGTTTTATTTTGCGATGATAATTATCATTTAATACTTCAAGTATGTTTCTCTGTGCAAGCACCCTTCTTGGACCTAAGGTCAACCGTTTACATGACTACTAGTTGATAACCTTGATGTAGAAACTCATTTGAAAAAGTATGTTTTCTAAAGAAAAAGGCCTGAGTGCCAGTCCTTATTTATTTTTCTATTCTACAATGAAAATGCTTACACATACATTGCTGGGCACTCCTTGGGCATGCCAAATTCCATAGAATTTGGTCCACGGATTCAAACAGACAGACAAGTGGGACAGACAGACGGACAAGTGGGACACTCTTGTCTGACTCTGTTTCTCTGTTGGCGTTTTTAGTGTTAAAGAAGCCATAGATCCATTTTCTCTCTTAGCAATAGTATGAGCTTAGATGTTTATTAATGTTTATACAATTATAAATTCTGCTATTTTGAAACTTACTATATTGTAGAGGTTCTAACTTATTTGTTTAAGGCTGTGCAATAGGGTTTTGGTCATATTTTTTTTTCAAAGTCTCTTTGACTGGAGATTATTAGGCTACTGAAATGTAGTCTATTGCAATAAATAAAAAAAAAATTCATCAATTATTTTCTGAGATATGAGCACTTAAAGTTAATTTTTGGGGGCAACCAGTATCATGAACGGTTGTGAATAGAAAAGTGTAATTTCCAGGATCAATGTAACAAATTATTGTTTTTGTAATGAGGTATTTCATTTTTCAAAATTTTCATTTTTTTAAAAAATCATTTTTTTGAAACCTTAATTACAGAAAAACTTTATTCCCGATTGAAATACAAAATATGTCATTGAAATCCCTGATATCCCTTCTAGTAATAGAGAAATTATTGTAAATCCAAATTGAATCGTTGGGTAGCTACGTTGCCCCAAAGTTTTCTTGGATTCTCTTCAGTTTTACAGAGTCAACTTCCTCATGCGAATGCGCAAGCACGTTCACTCACACATATGCAAGGACTTGCTATGTTGCCAGTTTGAATCATATTCGTTCATCACTCACTCGCCCTTATCAATGCTCCCTCACGCGCAACACCGGCACTCGCCTGTCTACCGGATGGATTTTATTTGCAGTTCTTGAATAATTATTATCGACAAAAATAATTGCTTTGAATGACACGTCTCCAGTAGCACTCACATTTCCTTTCCGCTATATCACTCTCTTTCACCCTCATTCTTTTTCTCTCAAACAAACATATGCCAAATTGTGTCCGAAGGAAGGAACCGAATTTTTCTTTATTTATAAGATTTTTGCGATTGTTCCATATATTGTACCTTACTCTTGTGATTTACATTATGGTTTATTGGGTGATTTACATAGTGAATGGGATTATAATAATATTGTAGGACTTCTTTGATATATAATAAATAGGCTTCCAACGAAAACTGTAGTAGAAGTGTAATTGAAAAATTTAGTTGCTCTACAAACAGAAATTTACTACAAATGATGAGATGAAATACTAAAAAAAAAAAAGAAAATATAAATATTACAATTGAGTAGTATATTATTATACTCAATATTATAATAAATTGTGTTATATTATTTAACACAAAAATTAGGCAATGAAGAAAAAACATTTTTCATTTCAGTCTTAGATGTAAAATTTTATTAGCATCTAAGCTGTTTTACCTGCATCTGGGTGGTGTAACCATAGCGGATTTTAACTTCACACATCTTGAAATAACGTCCGCGTAAATATTAATTACCTATTGCCACAGACGAACATTCAATGTCATCGTCTTTGGTAACTTGTTGTGATTATTATACAATTCATCAATCAACTTATCACATACATACCTTCACATTTTAAAATCAGTTTCAACAAAACAATATGTGAACATATTATACCGTACTATAAAATAAAATACAATTTCATAACGAAATGATCTTAGTATAAAAGTATAAAATAAAAATGAGAAAAAAGCAAAATAATAATTATCATTTTGTTTCCATCAATTTTAGCTTTTTTTTTTTATCTTGGTGCACTTTGAAAGACACATAATTGCACTTATTTGGCGGGCCGCTTAGCGCAGTTGATTGGTGCGTCGCAACTTCAGCTTGCTGTCGTTCAGCGGTCGTGGGTTCGAATCCCGCTCCTCCATCTGGCATTTATGTGTTATCATTCACCTCATTTTCCACGCACAAGTCTCGGAATCATGTGTGCATCATCAGCTATAAAACGAATATGCACTTTTAACATTTACTATCGATTTGTGTTACCTACTCTACATTTGTCTGACTGACTATAATTTATCTGACAATACTGACTTCTTCAGCAAATTCGTTCTCTGACTGAATAAATACACTTTATCTTAATTATTCTATAATCACCAACTACATTTTTGAATTCGTTGAGAAAATAACTACTAAATGTTTTTCCTGATATCACTTGCTTATGAAACTTGGTTACTGTCCTAATTGATTCAGGTTTGATATACAGTGATTCAGGTTTTTCTACTTATCGACAAATTGGCCAAATTTTCAAATTGAGAAATCTTCTGAAAGTAAATTCAATGATCTAAAACTTCTTACCTCTAACTTTTTATGTGTTGGAGTGAGCATTTACATGATAAATGCAACGAAAAATTAGGTGACTTATTTTTCACAAAGGAGATAAAAATACCTGATTTTTGAAAATTGATTGTGAATGAACAATTGAACGGATATATTGTTATACATCAATCGACGTAGAATTTCATATTCTTCAATTTCAACTTTTGAAAACTAAGAGAACTCTCTTTTAGAATACCTAGAGTGGATTAAAAGAACTTCCAGCTTTGTACCAATTTTTTTCCATCAAAAGAGTGGACAAAATTTGAGAGGGCTCTAGTGTCAAACGAAGGAAACAAATTTTTCTTTATAGAAAATTCTTGCGATTGTTCCATATACTGCATCTTAATCATAAAATATGATTACATTATTGGAGAGCTTACATTGTGACTGGAATTATATTATAGGACTTCTTTGATACAGAGAGCCTTTCAATAAAAACTGTAGTGGAACTGTAAAAGGTTGGGGGTTTTCAGTTTTCAAGCAAGGAATAGTAACCCCCCCCCCCCCCCCCCCCCCAACAACCGAATAGTGGGTCCAGGAGCCCGGGGAAATTATTACATTAAAACTTCACTATACAGGAGATGATACCTACTCACAACACACCCACAAGAAATAACTTGATTTACAATTATTCAAACACACAAAAGACTTTTCTTTTTAGAAGTGTAGAACTGTTCAATGCCATTCCAGAGAGCTTCAAAAATCTGCCATATCCAATTTTTAAGCATAGACTGAAACTTCTTTTGATGAATAATCCATTATTATATAGGTTTGAGGATTTTTATGAAAGGGCCAAGACTTTGTAGACAATTTATAGACAGCTTTAAATGACACACCGCAATAGATAGGTAGGCTAATTTTGAATGTGATTTTGTATTTTTATCTGTTTTAACGTTCTAGCAATGTTGTATGAGACAAAATTATTTTGATATGAAATATGACAATTTGTAATGCTTCTGACGACCTCAGGAGTTGCTGCAATAAAGGTTTATTATATATATATTTTTATTATATATTGGTATTTCCAAGAATTGGCTTAGAAAATTACAAGAATATTATGGAAATATTATATATGTTTTGAATATGAGGTAATAAATGGTTGTCTGTAAAAAAGCCTTCTCCAAATTATAATAGTCAATTTTATTTACATTAGATATTTTTCCAAATTTGATCAATTTTTCCAAAATCTAAGATATTTGCCTTGGGCGCCAAAAACACGTGATGGCCCCCGGTTTTACTCACTCAGAAACTATTTTTTAAACTAAACGTGCACAAGATTCATCAAAGGGTCAGAAAAGGGTCTCCACTACCTGGAACTGCCGCTCTGGTAGTGAACCGACCGGAAGAAAATTCATTATACAAATTCATATTACAAAACAATGGGAGCCTATATTATGATAGGAACTGAATGTATTACCTCATGAAATTAGGAGACTCTTCCTCTTCTCTTGATCAGCTCTCCAAGAAATATTTTCTAGTTGAGCTGTATTAGTACCAGTAACAAAATAGCAATGTTTGTTTTGTTTTTTTCTTTGATTTTTCAGTAACAGTGGAATCATTAAATAGAAGAATAAATTCTGGGTTTTGCTAAAACATGGAAATATAATTCACTGAATAAATTAAAAATCAATCAATTTTATCTACATTCGAAAGTTAATTTAATAAAACTATTCAATAGAACCTATTAAAATTGAACGGATGATAGAAAAATCCAGAACATCAGAATATATTCTAGAAAAATATGTAGTCTAGTCTGTGGTGGATGATCTTGAGATTTTTAATTTCTCTGTAGCTCAAAATACCACTTGTTGTTGATCTTGTGATGATTCAATCAATGAAAATCTGTAATGTTTTGATTACAAAGATCATTTCAGCTTCTCAATGATATTGATAATATTACTGAATATAATATTATAATAATATTAATGTGGATGAAACTCCACACAATCAAATCATAATTTGATATTGTTTAAAAAATTATGTTACAATTTCCATTCAAAGTATACAGTTTGTTGTTACTTATGATTTGATTGATCACTGTAATGATCTAAAAGTGATTAATAATACTTCCGAATCTACTACCGATTTTCAGGTAGCCGAGGCCCTTTCTTGACCCTTCAATAAAACTTGTGCGCGTTTTGCACAGAATTCAATGGAATTTCAGTTGTGCGCGTTTAGCACTGTACGCGTTTAGCATGTAACCGATTGAATTAGGAGTAACCCTGGGTGAATAGAAAAATAAAAAACAAAATATTGAAAGACATGACCCAACTAATGCTTTGCCTTGCCATTATTAACACAACAGAAAACTCCTTACATTAATGTCATTAATCAATTATTAGTTTTATTATTGTCGAATTCTGTACAATATTAGGTTAAAAATGGAACACGGCACAAAACAATGTACCAAACTACTCATGCCACCCTCAAGTGAACAGAGGGCAAAAACTGTCCAGGCTCTCTAGCCGTCAGACATATCGGATTACTTTTGTGAATGAAAGCTCAGGTATTAGAATATCTGTGGCTGAGGCTTGTAAACTATATTTGCTTTACTAGATTATGAGTAGTAGAACGACTCTGCCTCCCTCCCAAGAAGGCCTAGTCAGACCAGGCGAAGAGCGGAGCAGACGGGAGCCGAGAGATCTGGCAACGTTCCAGGGCTATGGAAAGGTAGTTACGTACAAATCCACCAGAGTGATTCAAAACCGGACCAAACTTGATTCGACTCGATTGTAGACTCGTTTGTTTGTTGCCTTGAGTCGGGACTCGAGACTTGGTCAGAGTCACGGTGCCTAGCGCACAGCCTTAATCAATGTATTAATGAGGGTATAGTTCAGTTCGCTTGAAGCTATCAAGAGTAATTCCATTGCACAAGAAGGGCACAAAGACTGATTGTAGTAACTATCACCCTGTGTCAATAGTACCAATTATTGCCAAAGTTTTTCAAATATTGTTGAATGCTAAAGTGATTAAATATTTTGAGGGTAAACAGATATTTTAGAATGAACAATATGGTTTCAGATCTAAAAGAGGGACCTGTATTGCAATTCTCAATTTCATGAAAGGTTGTGTTGATGAATTGGATGGTAAAGAGAGGGTCATGGGTTGTTGGTATGATATGTCTGGGGCGTTTGACACGATTTCTCATTTTATATTACTACAGAAGTTGAAATATTATGGCTTTGATCAGTCAGCTTTACACCTTTTTAAGGAATATTTGACAGGGAGGTATCAAACAGTTTATTACAAAGATTTATTTTCAACATGCTTGCCTTTCAAATCAGGTGTACCTCAAGGGTCTATTTTGGGAATCACATTGTTTATTATTTATGTTAATGACCTACCTCCAGCTGTAGTAATAGACAATTAGACGAACCGTTCAACTTTAAACCTCTCTTGAGTCATCTCTTAGTTCAATCAGCATCAGATTTCAAGATGGTAAATCTATAGATCTCCGACCCTTCTAATCATCTGGTCGAGCGTCCATCTAGGCTGAGTTAATCAAAAGAAGAACTGTTTTGTATAAAAGGGTCCAAATAATTTCCAATTTTTTTAGATATGAATCAAGCCTTTGTTGATAAAACTTATGTGAACATAATCATTCGATAAATTGATTCATCAGAGAATGTGATAGGTTTTTGGAGATAAAATTGATCAGCTATATGGAACAGAAAGCTACCTGGATAATTTTATCAGCTTATCCAGCTACCAGGAAAAGTAGACCCTACCGAGATTTGGCTTATTAAAAATAGAAACGTATCCTTGGTGATGTGATGTTAAAATAGATTTTATTGTGAAATACAGACATGAAATGTATGTATTGTGAGAACTACTTCCACCTCCCTTTGGATTACCTGAAATAAAACTCTAATTCTATCCTTACCGCCGGAATCACTCAGTCATTGGGCTCCAGTCCCATATCAGAGATGACTGCGAGTGGTGACGGGGCACTTCCTCAACAAAAAACGGAAAATCTCCTCAATCTACCCTGAAACATTTACTTCAGGAATGATATAAAAAATTAACCGTCGTAGGTTGCTGAATCCCTATACCTGATGACCGCAGCTGTGTTCAATAGTGCTGAAAAATACACTGTGGGAGATTATCTCTGTCGATTTTGTGTTTCTTGATAATTACACCAATATATTCTCGAGCAACTGCATATCCCACCGACGACACAAGCGACTCAAATTGAATAAAGAATATAGTGTGTAGTAGGACCCTCAACGTAGATTAACCACAGTAGAAATAATAAAAAGATTCACTAACAACTACCAATGATGATAAACAAAGTAAGTCACTAACAAATCTACAAGTAACCAATTTCAAGATTATTAAGGCAAATAAAAACATAACAGTAACTAGTGATGCGGTGGCCAATAGGAGTAACCGAACACAAGGGAGATCTCCAATTATTGTATTCAAACTAAAACTGAAAAGTATAAGAGTGTAGGCTATCTATCGCAGACTTGTAAAATAGACCAATGCTGCAACGAATCTCTTGCTTTAAAGTGATTGTAATTCTGGAATAATGCTTTGTTTCCGGCCGTAATGCCTAAATTGATCCTGTTAATGGACTCATTTGCACAACGGCTTGTTCTATCATTATATTGGTACAACATCTAACGAGACGTGATCCAACCAACAGTGGGATGGAATGATCACTCAGCAGAGGAAAGCAGTGAATAGACAACCAATGGTGAGGCATCTTGAATCACCACTCATTGATCATCAGCGCATCACTTGTGACTCTGTTGTTCCACGTGGATTAGAACCGATTCTATGATTCATCTGATTGTGTGCTGATCAAGAATGATCCTGGACTTTTGTCTTCCAGTTTAAGACAAGATTGAACACAATTAATATGAGACGATGTCTGTTCGACTGTTTTTCAAAATACCGTTTGTCAATAAAAGTTTCTATCTCATGAGGATTCACAGAAAAGTCTTATATAATATTTAAAGCTGATTTTTAAGAAGAAAAAATGTTACATACATTCATAATTTGCGCGTGGATAATGAGTGCAACTAGTGACTATTACGTGACTAGAAATTATTAGTAAAGGTAGTGGCGGTAGTAGTAATTGGAAGTAGTACATCGACTTTATATAGACAGTGTGGCAATTGGACGTCTCGATTCTGATTGCATAATTCAGCCAAGTAGCAATTTGGTGTCCAAATCAAGTGTTGACCACAGTGATAGATCTATCTATTTGCAGCTGATGTAGCTTGTATTCTATTTCAGCGAATATTCTACAAATTATATTCTATAGTAATAGTATCTAGGCTATGCTGGCGGGAATTCAAAGTTTTACAAGCGTAGTGGGTAGTCGGAGCCCTGCAGTCATGTAGAAAACATATGTTTATAATATTGTTACGGGTTCTATCTCTGAAATAATGATTGCAACATTTTAAATTAACACTCGCACTCTATTCACACCAATAATTACTCACAACCAGTGGCGGTCCCAGGATTCCATTTCGGGCGGGGGGAATGACCACCGGGGGTCTGAGTCCCCCCCCCCCCCCGGATAAAAATGTGGAATTTAAAGCCTAAAAACGTATTTTTATACGTATTTGAGCTCTAAAATATGCTCAAGCTAATAGTATTAATGTTAGCTAATAAAATAGTTTTTAATTTAAAGTTTATTGTACCTGGGTGAAACAGGACCCAACCATAGTATGTATTTTTCCTTTGTTTTCCTTTAGCTACACAAAGAAAATTGATTAAAAGTCAATGTGATTATTTAATGAGCTAATGAGCATGATGACAAAGTTCAGTTAAATAAACGTATAATGAAATCAAAAATAAATCAAGTGTTCACTGCGAATTTTTTCTTTATGGTTAGGCCCTACTTTTAACATGTAAGTTACGAAGGAATAGCCAAAAAATACTCAGATTGTGACACAACAATGTAATGGATGTAAGGATGTACACATCCTTCTTGTTTATTCTTCTAGCTAACAAGTAACAATGACACAGATTAAATTTATTTCTCGCAAAAACTATACATACATAATTATGAATAAATTATTTTTTAGGGGGGGATCCATCTTGATATTTCGGGGGGGGGATATATCCTTCCCATCCCCCCCCTGGGACCGCCACTGCTCACAACACGCACTTATCAGTTATGTCACACAAAATGAATCAATCAGAAACGAATGAACCAATAATGTTAAGCTAATAATGTATTTGCGATATTGCTGTTTCAAAACTTATTACAAACTGTTGAAAGGCCGATCAAATACTAATTATTGATAACTAATCAATAATTCAAGAAGGAACGTCTAAAAATAACAGTTAAATCACTTACGTAGCACAGGTCCGTATTACAATAATAGCTATGAGCATTTGTACATTTGCAAAAACTGGAAAGGAAGTCTGAATAATAAATACACTCACAATATACTGCGTTTATCACTAACACGTTCAACGAACGTTCGAAAAGTATAAGAGTGTAGGCTATCTATTTTTTCTGTATAACATAATTTATTATCATACTATCGTTATTATGTGAGCTTACATTACCAAAAAAATGTATGTGTGACAAGTTAATCATATTATGTATTAATGAATCTGTAAATTTAAACTTCGACTCATACCCAAACTTAGGCTTTCCTTTGTGTGTATTAATTCCTTTATTATAATGTGTGTTGTTTAATGTAAAATGAAGAGGAAATGAAATTGATTTTTTTCTTGATGCCAATTATTGCTTCAGGCTGAGTAAGCCTTCAGCGGGAGTAATTTGTAATTATTGACACAACTGATAACTCTTTTCCTGGCATTCCATAACCATGTATATCTGATATCCAGGCTATATAGAAATACAATCAAATATAAATAGAAGACAATATTATTGCGGCCGGAGGCAATGGCCACACTGTCTATAATAGTAGTTCTGTGAACATTAGACCTCACGCACAAGAAAATAAGACCTCACTCCTTATTCTTGCAGAAAGAAACATAGGCCTACTCGATGTACTCAATGATAATCATCATCGTAGAATTAATCAAAACACAACCACCAGAGCTAACCCTTGTTTCTATTTGTGTAGTCTACTCCATGTCTGTCTTCCACAAAAAGGAGCTCTGTTTTTCTTCACCAAGGCTGTGTTTCTATTTTCCATACAGCTGAGACAGGTGAGATTTCTCATATCTGCTGATAGAATTTATATAATAATATTATTTAAATTTGTTCAACTATCATTCACTTAGTAATACCTTGTTTTTATATTTATTTCAAATATTTGAAATGATTTTTCCCCTCAAATATTCATTTATATGAAGGCTCAACCAGATGAATAAGAATCTAGGGACCGAAATCTATCTTTAAATCTGATTGGAATTTGCACATGATTGGAAAACTCATTTTAATAATAAAATGTTTCTATAGAAGTAGACCTAATAGCCTAACTTATTATTCTTCTGGAAATCCTTAAAATGCAAGAAAATTTCGAAAATCCTTACACATACATCGCTAGGCATTCTAGGATCTAGGAAGATCCATGCAAAAATTCATCAAATTTGGCCCACGCGTTTAGCCGTAAATGCGTTACAAACAGACAGAACAGAATGCAAAACTGTTGACTTGAAACAGTTATCTTTGTTCGGTCAATAAAGTAAATGCAGTAGTGGTAGTGCCTACTCCTAAATAGTAGTAATAGCAAAACGTAGTAGGCGTAATACTAATGTCCGAATCAAGAATAGCACTTCAAGCACGTAACTCCAAACTATCATACTACCAATGAAAATTAACAGCAGAAGACCATGTTAGAAACGTTGAAAATCAATAAGCCATCATGTTTCCCAAGTTAGTCTGTACTGTACGGTTGAGCTGGTGATGCGTCGTCTGGCCCAATCTATTTAACGTCATGGACGTACATGGTCTCTTCATAAATCATAAGAAGAGCTGAAAAGTATTCGTCTACTTGTTCCGTCCTCCATCTTTGACTGCGACCGCGCCCTAACCACTATCATCCCTCCTTGTCCACGGCCTTTCGCTAATTGATTACAGACATATGTTCCTTGAAATCCACCACCACATAGAACCCTCTTTATATATGTGATGGATACTTGTATTGTATATCTATATCGATTCAAGACCCGCCACTATGAGCCATCATCGCTTGTCCCTTGTCGACATTCCCTCCAGCAAAGCAATGCCAATAACAAAAGTATTAAATCACTCTTCCCTCCCTTCCTATCAACCATCAAACGACAGACTGCTTCCACTCCATCAACCATTTTTTCACCCACTTCTCGTGTCCAATTTACCGACCGCTTGGATAAAGTCAAGTTTCCTCCAAAAATTTGTTTTTTCTTTGATGATGGTGAAACAAAATTTCTGGACTCTGAATCAAATTGGAAATTTTCAGCATAGCTACATTTCGTTCTTTGAGCTTTTCAGCTCAATTGAGTACTTGTACTCAATCTGTCAAGGCCAACCCTCAAAAAATTAATGTTCTTTCTTTGATGACAGCTAAATCAAATGTCTTGATTCGGAATTGGATAGAAGATCGGCAGTCTCGTTTGCTTTTTGAATTTCTTGTGAACTAAATGATACATTATATCAATCAATCAATAACATTTCTCCAAGAAATTTACAAACATTGTAGGGTCTTGCTAAACCCGTAGGTACAAATTATTCATTACTTAGTTATAGTCTTGCTTTTCGCAGGAATCAGCAGTTTCAGTTTCAAAATCTTGATAGGGTGTTTAAGATCCAAAAGAAAGCGGTTAGGTGTATAGAAAGAGTAAATAGATTAGATTCATGTAGGCCGTTGTTCAAGAGACTTGGTCTCCTAACTGTACCCTGCTTATATGTGTATGAAGCTACTTTATATGTAAAAACGAATGATATTAACCAAAATCTTGATGTACATGATTATAATACAAGAAGCCGAGGAGATTATCACTTGGTGAGTCACAATAGTAGCTTATTCAAACAAAAACCTAGTTATATTGGTAGGAAATTCTACAACAAGCTACCGCAGTTTTTGAAGAGTCTTGAAAATATAGAAATATTTAAAAAACAATTGAAGAAATATTTAGTTGATAAAGCTTTTTATAGTGTACAAGAGTTCCTTTCACATCAAAATTAAGCCTCACCTCAACTAATTGGAGTAATTATGGTATCTAGTGTATAATATTGTTGATCTAACTTGTCTTATACTCCTTAACTGGAGTCTCCAAGACGTAATCTACAAAAAAAAAGTAATCATACTTTCACTATCGTTTAGGAAAGCGTAGGCTCTAATATATTTTAAAAATTAATAAAAAATGTATAGAAAGAGTATAGTTAGAATAACCACCTTGAGTCGACTGAAACTTCAAAATAGAGTTCAAGTAGATTAAAATTTATTTATTTATCTATTCATTACAAAACACAATAAAAAAAGATACAACTGGCACAGCCCATGTACTGCACTATTTTACAATTTTCAATTAAAAATCCAAAAATAATAAAAAGATTCTTTATTCAAACATAAATCATTGTGAAATATTTGATAGATTTTGAACATCAGGTTCGATAATTTGAATGGAAGGTGGTGGAAGGTTGACAACACTGGTGAGCGTAACGTAAGCAGACGTGGAGTACTTTTTTGCTCGTTTCTCAGTAAACAGTTCTTCCTTTATTCGTTTTCTACAAGCAAACTCCACAAGCAGTGGTAGGAAAAATCTTCTTTTTTTTGTATTGTTTGAGAATTTCGTGGGGTTCCCTCTATTTCGCGCTTGCTTCTTAGTATTGAAGAACGGAGTAGTACTTTCGAGAGAGGGCTAAAGAAAGGTACAGTAAACATTTGATTTGCTTGAATTTTCAAAGGGGTTTTCGAAAGAGGCTATATCTGAGAAAATAATCATATAATGTATAGAAATATACAGTCTAATCGATGAATATAATAGAAATTAATTTACAATCATGAATATTCTAAGCAAAGACAAAAATAATATCAGTTCATATTTCAATGAATATCAATAATTTTATACATAACAACTAACATAATTTATACTTACAGTAATTGAAATTGAGCACTGAAAAAATTGAAAAGCCAAACAACATCTTTGAACAACACAAACCTCTAAATCTTATATTCTCCCTATCCGTTTTATTATTTGCCATAAATTGATAGAAATATAGAAGATTTTCATCACAACTAGGATGAAAACATAGTATACGTCACTATGCTTACCTGGTTTATGACAACTAACATCTAATAGAAATAAAGTCCCACAAAATCGTTCACAATTAATCGTTTCTAAGGTTCATACACCCCCAAAGTTCAATATTCATATACCAGTATTTGCAAATTTCTTACTCAGTCTATTGTTTCCTACAAACGTTGTGGATTTCAACATTATTCCTTAGTCAGTTTCCCCAGTATTTGAACATATTTTCGTAAGCTAAGAGCAAAGTCGGATTTGCAACTTACGACAGCAGAAAATCTGTGAATCATGTCGAGATCGTCTTCTGAGTGAGGCACCAATCTGACGTGGGATAATGTTCGTCAGAACAAACGGTGAATAATGAGCGATCATTCAAAGCCGTTCTCGAGCTTTGTTCAACTGAAGATAACAAAAATTAAAAGTGTTGGTGAGGAGGGGGGACAGTTGAAATGCGAAGGGGTAGAAATTAGAGAGGAAGCTCGTATTAACAGTTACGTAGAGCAATGAAACGCGTCAAATATTTCACGTAATAGTCTGACAAATAATAGCAGCGTCGCGGGGGTTCTGAGTTAGGAGAGGGAGGACGTCGAAAAGTTGATTTCAACCACAAGCGTTTAAAGTCAGGCCTCCTTGTTCCTCAACTCAGACTGAGAGAAAACCTTTGCACGTCGCAAATCTTGCTAGCCTATTTTCTCTCTTACACCCATGCACTTTCTCTACCCAAATCACTGCCTCTCCCACCGACTCTCATTCGTTCGAGAGACGAATCACCAATGAGCTGTGCCGCCTTCAGCTTTCAGCGGGCAATAAGTGGCACCGCCACCAGGAATTTCACAATTAAAACTTTATCTTCTCTTAGCACTGCCCTTTCAGAGCTTTACGCGCGCCACATCAACCAGATGCAATTTTCCAGTGTTCGACTCACACCCATGCATAACAACATACAACAGTCTTTCGATCTTTCAATTTGTAATCATTTATTTCCGAGTTTAAGTGCTTCCGTACGCATTCTACGTAGGTTTTAGCATAGTAACAGTACTAAACGTGTGGTAAATATTCATTTCGTAAATACAAGCAACGTCACACACACAGGTACAGTATTCATTATTGTGCTTGAAGAAATAAATATATCTCTGCAAGTATGGCTAGCATTAACATGTATTAAACAGAACGTACTAAGTTAAAGCTTGTATTATAATGTCATATATCGTGTACATTAATATAAATCTGTCTTGCTGCGTATTATATTGCATTAAACTACATGATGAGGATTAGACTAAAACACTGTTGATATTAGGAAAAATATGACTTTTCAGAAGAAACCGACTTCATACACATTATCAATTCAATAATAAATTCCAACTAGAAGTCTCTTCACAATATTGTTAGTGCAGAGCTCGCCTTAAAAAACTGTAGTTTCTTCTTTATTCGAAATCTGTCTCTTATGATGAATATAAGTGGTGCGGAAAAAGGGTAGCTCAGCACTGAAAAAATATTGGTTTCGGTTCCACAGTCATGGTGTGTGTCCTAGATACAGGGCACAAGGCACCGGAACTTATCAAGTTCAATTTTATATTGCCTTGATTATCTATTGCTTCAGTAATGTAAACCTCCATTGCATCAGCTCTGAAGACGAAATAAAATATTGCTCATTTATCGATCCCTGAGATTCCACATCTCTTAAAAATTATTTTTGAAAATATCCTAACCACATGTTTGACACAAACGCACACACACAAGTATATTTCGTTGAACTCTGGTTATTCCAATGTGTTCTTTCCGAAACTGTAACATTTGATTTTGGACACTTTCGGAAAAGCCTAGTGGAAAATCGATTTTCAATCATTGACTTGTAGCGAAAAAAACGATTAAACAATTAATTATTAATCCTGACAATATGTAGTATCATATATAAAATGTATTATCGCATTTCAACTGTTGATTTTGATTTATGCAACGATGCAACTCTCAAGGCCACTTCTCACCGCCGTGGCCGTATCGTCTGTCCATCCTGTGGATTTGACACCATTTCTGTGTGTTTCAATTCACACCACCAGCCACGCCGGGTACCTCGCTCTTTTTTGGCAATGACAAAGGTGTAGAGGCACGGAGTAGAGGAACTTTGGCGGCGCCGCCTGCGAGGTAAGATTCACTTAGGATTCTCGCTTAGCCATGCCACGGCGGTGTGAAATGGAAAATTTGGTAGCATGGAGAGCGATCTTTTAAAAATTCTTCCGCAGAGTGGAAGGAAGTCACGGTCACAGCGTTGTGGAGTGGCCTTTTTATAAGTCCTTATTAGCCTTTATCCCTTGTGAGTCTTTATCAGAACCAGGGCCGATCCAAGGTATAATCTTCACCAGGAAAAGGATTTTTTGAGCTACCCCCCTAGGGGTCTACGAAATAATAATTTATAGGCCTATAATATTTCTAGAAAAATATAAATCCAAATACAACTGATTAACTGACTCATAAACGTTTTTTGAGAAAAGATTGGCATAAAAGATTAGTTGAGGTCCAAAACGCGTGCTATGGAACGGTTTTAAATATTATACAAAAAATCGCCCGGAATAGACGTTTTTTGAAAACTGAACTATCATTCTTATGCTTTTCTCAAGAGTAGTATGTGGACAAGAATAAATTTTGGTTTAAAAAATGAATAATCGATTCATGATGATAAAAACTCTCAACCTTCAAACTTAACGATTTATAATAAAAATGTTAACCATGCTCGGTTGGTGAACTCAGGTTCATGAGTAATGTGGTGGGAGAATCTGGATAATTTTCTCAAAATACGCGCAAAATTCATGTTTTTGGAAAATTAAGTGATCATTTTTCAGCTTTTCTAGAGTACTGCATGGATAAAAAATGTAATTTGGTATACCTGTTCTAATCAGTTGATGGACCCAGGAGTTTACTAAGAAAATATTATGAAAGTCTTCCCATCCCAAACGAGCTTAGAACTGACAATTTTAAAAACTTAGCATTTTATAACATATTTAAAAATTATGCCGAAAAAGTTCAAATAATACGTATAGTACACAAGTATAGTTAAGTCCTTGGATTTGTAGGTTTCAAAATGTAGGCTTAATGTATGGCCAAAATTTATTTGTGCATGTGTATCTTGGGCTTTCAACCCAAGAGCATTTGGGTTGAAAATGTTGGAAGTTGGTATCCAATACGCATTCTGGTGAAAGGTTTTAAAATGAAGCTTTCAAAAACTACGAGGTCAAAAAAGTTTGGTTTCCAGATTCATTTGAGACACTTGATGAGTGCCATGTGAACTTGAACGCTTTCAAATTTTTCCCAAGAGGCGCTAAGATTGATCTTTTCTTAAATTTTGTATGAATTTTCCTCTCACATCACTCGGTCAAGGCGGGCGATGGGCGCCTTCGCAAGTCGATCGATTCAAGGAGAGATTTTTAAAATACTCCCTTTGTTGCGACCAAAACCGACCACCTTTTTTCAATAATAGTGTCGCTCGGTTCACGTGAACCAACATAACATTCTTCTTACGTCTATTCTGAATTCTGATGTAGTTCTAGCCAAAAAATTTAATAAAATCAGAAAAAGCCCCAGCTTGTTCAGCGTTTCACACCCCTAAGTCATGGAGCCCTGGGTGACCAACCGGGTCACCAAGGCCTTCTGCCGACCCTGATTGAACCATTATATTGATGTTAGGCCTTATTGAACCTTACAAGCCTTATTGATCTTCTGAAGATGGAAAATACTGTATTTCATAATATAAAAATGATGAAATTAAATTTCATCAAATACTTTCATTTTAATATTTTATATTTTGATTTCAGAAAGAAAAAGGCTATTTAATCTTAAAAAACAGTTCTTCTTTTACAGTTTATCAACGGAATATTTTTTAAAAACTTATATTCTATTCCATAATCTCCAGACTCATCCAAGGAGCTAATCCATTGAGATGATTTGTCTGAGTTCAGTTATAAAGTCTGTTCTATATACTTACTGATATTGATAACAAGATAATGATGAGTACACTTTACTCCAGAATGCCACTCAGAATTTAAACTTGGAATCGAACGTTACGTTATATTGTATTCTCAATGAATTCAAACGCCGAAGTCAATTGCTTTCCTATGGCAGGCAAACTTGGGCGTTTTATTTTAAAGTGGCAACGCAGTCGTGGTCCACTGTTTGCACAGACTTCCACCAGTGATTTCCGTTTATTAGCTCTGCTTCGCCAACTCCCATGGGCTATTTGAACGTTTTCAGGACGTGGTCGGAATCAAGTAGCAGGACTTAGGTTCGTCCGTGAATCTTTAAACGGACCAGTTCCATTATGATTCGATACGCACGGCCTGTATTAATTGAACACTACGCAATGGAGGGACTCATCATGCCGTAAGTAAACTGCACGGTGACGGGAAGAGTTAACCGTTCAATTCAACATTCATAAATATTTGTTTTCATTCTCCAAATTGACTTCGAAATGAATTCATTTCATACAAATATTGGAATAGAGGGCATTAGGCATTTAATGGAGTACATGGAAAACTCATAAGGACGTGATAATTCATTGTTTTTTGATAAAAGTACGATCGCGCCAGCTCTCATTCCTATAAAAACTGGCTGAAGAACACAAAAAGTAGGAATCTATCCTTAAAGGAAGAGCTGATGGAAAAAGCAATTTCAATCAGATAGTTGACTCTCTGGCGACTTTATTTACACTGACTAGAACGCGAAACTTACGCGCGTACCGTGTAGTCGGAGCCTTGCAGTTATGAAGGAAACATAATATGACCGAGAATCAAAGCTCAGCACATGATTTCCCCATTTCTTTGGTGATTATAAAATTAAACTTTTCTAATAACCTTGGTTCATTATATGAAAAGGCACTCTCTGCCGTTTCTCTCTATAATTTATCAAGGACTTACAATTCATATAATTTATTATTCTCTGTATGGATAATAAGCTACAACATAATACGTTACAGCCACTCTTCAATATACCCATTCTTCAAACAGTAGACAGTGAGTTGACACCGTATGAATGTATTTATTTTACTCAATTTCCACCATACATCGGCTGAAACTGTTTTCCATGGACAGAGAACCATGCAGGTTTTTGTGGAAACAGTGATAGATTACATTGAACAAGAAATTAAAAATTGTAAAACTTTCAGGCACATGAAACATTAACCCTCGTGCGGAGGTACGCTAGGTACACTGGTATTTGAAGTTTCATCTAACATAAATAACATTTTTGAAAAGTTTTGATATTTTGAATTGCAATAACTCAGGGTCTAGGCAAGCTGGAAATATCCGGTTTGTGCTAAGCTCTAGATAATGACATAGATAGACTTTAAGCAAATTTTCAATTTTTTTTGTTTTTGAGGATGAAGCCCACATAGGTCTGAGACCTGTGCGTGGATAATGAGTTGGATAATGTTGATTTATGAGTTGGACCTACAGTTTTAGGTGGGTTCCGAACCACCGGGAAGTGATTTTCAGCAGAGAACAGTGTCTTTTTTGCTGGCCAATCCAATCGGTCACCGTCACAAACAGGACTTACGAGAACGCAGCTTATCTATCTGATTGAGCAGAAACCTGCTACGGCTCGCGGCTATCACTTCCCAACAAAAAATTAAAATTAAGAAAATATCACTTGACAAAAAATTATTTCTTTGTCTGACATAGTTTGGCTGGAAGATCGGAAAATCTCCAAAATTCGTGAAACTTTGGCTACTTATTTATATTCGTTTAGCTCAATTTGAATTTTATTTTAGATTTTAATGTCAATGTTGTGGAAGAGAAAGATTTTACCTACAACTTGAGACAAACTTTGCATTTTTATCTTGAGCTAGGGCTAGGCCTATTCATAACAAAAAATCGTATTTTTTACATTTACATTTTCCCATTCGTTAGTGGATCCATTTCTCACTTAATCATACAATATTGATATATGCATGAAATGATTGAATAGATTAAAATTTATTGAAAATAAAAAGCCCTGATAACGATTATTTTATTTGAGCATTCGTATTGAATTGCGTTATACTGTTACTAAGAGGGTCTCACATTTTTCTCCCATCATTGTGAGAGAAATGAGAAAATAATGTTAGACAAATTTTTTAATGTATTAAAACTCTGAAAAAATCTTTTAAATCTCTGAAGATTATATTACGCATCTATTGGCCTTGAAATGTGCATTCTAGAATAAAATATTGAATTCTTCCTGTGAAGTCGAATGTATTGTATTGATTAGAGTATATTTCTCTATCAAGTTTGAATATCTCTTTGAACTATTTTGAACTAAATTGGTAACCATCAAATCGTACAGAGGATAATTGATGATAATTGATAAACTTAAGCCAAGTCCCACTTTCTGGACCATGTATATCATTAGTGTAACTTTAGAGACATGCTACTACAACAATCAACGCATATGAGTGGTCTGTGGAAAGAGAAACAGCAACACAGCCTAATTATTATTGTCAAAATGTCCGCAACACTGAAAACGCTTTGAATAGGAACTCATAATTTAATGAACGTTTGAACCAAGTGACTACTACAATAATCAACTTGCTATTTCCTAACCGGCTCCCACAATGATATTATAGTGGGATCAGCCACTGAAAACATTTGAAACAAGCACAAACGTGCACAGGTACAAGTTGCGCGTTACATTAAACTCGAATGTAACAAAGCAAACCCACATCTATAGACATTATATTCGGACCCATTTTATCCATCCTCCTATAGGGAGGATGAATAGAGTAGTAATGAAGTAGGTTAACAGTGTTGACTCAATGCTCTTAGACTTTCATCAGAATATTTACTGTATAGATCAACTGTTATTCACAAATATGTTGAGCTCTATATAATGGTTTCAAATATTAAATGAACAAATTTAGCTTGGATCGAAAATCAATTCTGGTGAAGAAAAAGAAAACTCGTTGAAAGTGGAATGATAACGTTGACTAACTGTAAATTTATTGTTGAATTTTAGTTAGTAATAAGTTGAGCTCATAGTTTTGTTGAATTTTAGTTAGTAATAAGTTGAGCTCATGGTTACCAAAACTGAATGAGCAAATTTGACTTGAATCGAAATTCAACTCTAGTAAAGACAAAGTGAAAATGGTTGAAGGTTGAATGGTAGATTATAATAGTGAAGTACTATTTTGTACTGTCTAGTCGAAATTAGTTATTTTGCTTTGGAAAAAGCAATTTATGTCTGTGATACCATTATTGAATAGAAACTATGAAAGTTTGATAATGAAGCAAAGAGAGCTAGCTCAATCGGCGGGCCGCTTGGCGCAGTTGGTTGGGGCGTCGCAACTTCAACTTGCTGTCGTTTAAGTGGTCTTGGGTTCGAATCCCGCTCCACCGTCAGGCATTTATGTGTAATCATTCACCTCATTACCCACGCTCAAGTCTCGGACTCATGTGGCCATCATCAGCAATAAAAAAAAATAACTGTAAGACTGAAGCATTAGTAAATTAATTCCAGCTTATAAGAATAGGAATTCAATGATTAGTCCGGGTGACTAGTTTTGATACACACAAGGAATAGGTTGATAGGGAACAATAATTTCCAGTTCTTAATTAGAATGCTACAAAATATGTTGCTAGGCCCAGGGCTTTTCTTCAGCCAGAACGCTCCGGAACGGCGTTCCAGTACCTTTTCGCTAGGAATATTATGAACATTTTATCAATTAATTACAATTTCGGAACAGAATTTCATTAAAATTTATATTTCCAAACATTGAATATTTGAATTTCGCTATAAATCTTCGATGAAATAAATCTAATACTGATACCAGAGAGGGTAGCTCCACTTGTTGACACTTTTAACAATCTTCTCTTCATTAGGACTGTTGGACCTCCACTGACCGTCCTTTGACCCAACAAAATATTTTAAGTCATGGCTTCTTCTAAGACACCATTCTGCTGTAGATACAAAAAGTAAAGTACGCAACAGGGAAGAAATAGGGACATGTCAGAGCTATGTAACATTTTCAAAGAAGGTTACTTAGTATATACTTTAATGTGTTTTTAAATTTATATTTGTAAATATTTTCAAATGTTCTTTGTAGATAAAGTAGATAGATTTGTGTCTTCTTTGTAGATTTGTAGTGTGGAAAGTACAGTAGATATATGGATATTTGTACCTATTCAGACATTAATTTATATTAGGCCTACATAGAGAACATAGTTGACAAATAATTAGGCCTACCATATTAGAGTATAGACTAAGCGTAGTTAAGCAAAATGTTTTGAGTTCCTGAACCTCATTTTCTAGAAACAAAGCCCTGGCTAGGCCCAACAGAGAAAAAACTCATTTAGTTTGAATAAGCTGAAATATCAAGACATAAGGAGATTGAAAATTGGTAACTTCAATCTGAAAATGAGCCAATGCATCTTAAATCAATTTCATTACTTTTATGAAGATTTGTGGAAATACATTACCATTCTAGAAATACAAACTTGATAATCTTCAACTATGTTGCTATTTTTTTATTTTTGTGTTGTTATTTCTTCTCACTCCAAGGTTTTCTATGGAACTATGTCCACTCAATAGCCAAATAATCTCTGACTTTATGATTCTGGTACTGGTTCCACCTTTCCAGAAATATACAAGAAACTATGCAGATACGAGAACAATGAAGCTCAGAAGAATTTCTTGATAGACAGAGAATTACTTGTTCAATATTTGGGAATCTAGTTGCAATTTATCAATAATTTTAATAGCAGTGTCGATAGCAGAATAATTAAACTCATGTATGAGTAAGGGTAAGCGCATGTTAAGGAGGTGTAGGTGGAGGTGTAGCTCGCTGGTAGAAGAAATACATTCTCTGTTATGGGTGTGTGCATAGTGAGCAGGGAGAGGTGGAGGTGTCGGTCGCCGCTTACAAGAAAGTCTGGCTGGGTACTTTTCAAGAACAAGCTAGTTTGATTTCACCTCGCCGCTTAGCTCGCTGCTTCTTCGTGATTGGTCCGTTCAAAGCCATGCACCACTCCCCCTCCACAGAACAGTCCACTTGTATTCAGTGAGCACAGTACCATACCTACCGAGCTGTACTGTACATGGTTTTATAAAGTGATTCTACGTGTTTTAGTATCAAAGTGAAGGATGAACTTATTATTGCCAAGCACTTTTGCCCATCCACCGTTGTGGGATAAAAAACACAAGAAGTTGCGAAAGAACTGAACACCACACGTAACATAAAACTTCAATTTTTTTTAAAACAATTATGAAATTGCTTCAAATTAAATACTAGATAATGAGAATGTGCTTTTGTGCCACACGGTTGGAGACAGACGACACACTGTGGACTGGAGTGGTGGGAGAAAAGCAGTGCAGTAAATCTTTTTACATGCGATACCTACCTCCACCTACACCTACAACTAAACCCATACTTTAGTTAGTTGATAAGTTTTGTGAGTGTAGGTAGTAGTCATTCTCTTCCACTATCCATCAAAATGACTGTCTGTCATTGAAAGTAAATTTCCCTTCTTACACTGTGAGACTGCTAGGTACAATTTAATGGGTGGATAGCATAGAATTTTCACCCTGAAGGTCTACTCCATTGAACTTTCTGCGTTGCAATATTTTTCTATCAGTTCCCACATCAGCCATTTAATTGAGCATAAGCATTCATGCATGTTATTCTTGAATATTCAACTCATTATCATTCTCAGTGGAATGATGAATAGTTTTCTTTGAAAAAGAAATGTGGAAATTAGTTTCAAAATGAATACCAAGGATCAATTTGCACCATTTGAGTAACTCACTCAACGATCCTAAAAATAAAATCAATGATTTAGTTTATTCTCTGTCTTTAATTTCGTCTCTCTGTCCCCACTTGCTGTATTCAAATAGTTCGGATACAGCAAGTGAAGACAGAGAATAAAATTATTGAATAGATATTAATGAAGTACAGAAAATATTCAATTCTTATTTTCATCCTAAGAGAAGTGAAAATAAAGATGATAGTTATTGGACTAACCAGGAAAGTTTGCATTGTGCGTCAGTGAAACATTTATCCAAATTTGAATGTAGACAGCAACTTCATCATACTCATATTAATAATCTTAGCATAATCAATCATTTCAATCGCCATTTTAAATACATTTTTTTCATGAATTTACATTCATGAAATGGGTAATAATTTCGCTAGAAGTTAATGTATTAACAGAGAGTGCAAGTAAGCAACTACATAGTGTAAGCCAATATTAATAAAAAAGTTTACTGATATTACTCCTGTAAATCTCCAAAATCTCTTCATCATATTTCCTGGAGTCTTTCATGTTGCAATCAACATTGAACACATAATGAAATATAGCGGTAACGATTTTAAGCCTAAAAAATTGTCAATAGATAGGTATATAAGTCAAATTAGAAATTACTTCTAGAGCAGGTAATCAAAATACAATCTCACTGAATATTAAACCCCATTTTCAGAAGGCAAAGTTCAGTAAGGCTTATCTTACTGAAAATCCAACCTCATTTTGAGAAGGTAGTCTCAGTGAAGCTCAATTTCCAGTATTATTGTAATTGTCTGGTCAGATGAATCATCAACTGACAGAATGTAAAGGGTTCAGAAACAAAGTTGTAGTTGGTGGTGATGACTGGAGGAGAATTTTCTGTGTTGGTCCGAGGACCTGACATGCCTTGTCGCGTAATGGCGCATCATTTCCCTCGCAGACGCTACAGCACAGCTTGTCGTCCCCTCGGACGACCAAATCGAAATTGAACCCTCTCAATTTCTAAAGACAGGACGATTCACCCTCAAATAAGGACGCACATCCTTTTCCTGTTGACATAATAGGGAAACTTGTAATTAGAGTCCTTGCTGGTATTTAACAACGGATTGAGCTCGTCCATCTTACTACCAAGGGGGGTTTTCGTATTTGCTTTTTTTCAAGAGTAATAATTGTTGTATGTGCGTGTGTCTGTGTGTTCATGCATTTCACAGACAATATGCATTTCTCAGTCTGCAAAAGAATGACTAGAATATAATGTGGATCAGAATTTGTTAGTGAGCAATTGTCACTACATTCTTTCTTCTTTTTATCTTTATATTATTTTTTATCTATTTTTCACTTATTCTCAATTTCATCCAACTTAGTTATTGTGGGAAATAAAGAAACTATTTTTCTCCTGATTACGAATAGTTGGAAATTTGTATCCCAAATTCATTAAATTGGAAATAATGGGGCTGCTGGTTTAATTATGATTCGCTAACATGGCTCGATATGAATGGAATATTATATATTATTGTCAAGTTATGAAAACTTGACTTGATATACAATCTCTGTATAGTGAATCATTCCCGTGATGGAACGGAGGTGTATCCTGAGCTGATTCGATAAAAGAATGTCACATGAATCTTCTCTTCAAGAAATATTATAACGGACAAAAGAAGGGAATTAGCATCAAAAGAAGCTCCCCAAGTAGATTTTCCCTTGGAATTTCCAAGTAAATTTTCAACAGCAATTATTACAATCACGCGACGTCTACGTTGAATGATGAATTGAAGCAAGAGGACAGCTTTCACAGCGAGATTATATCAAGCACTCATATTTTGAAGAAGTGTCACGGTGAGGAAAAGGCTCCTGAATAAGGAGCACAACATCGCTCCTAATCTGAAGAGTTGGCAATCAACTTTAACCGAGTAAAGGTGGAAGAAAGAAGCTGGAGATATAGTGCGAGATGCTAGTAGAAGAGGAAATGTGGGTTGATGAGAGTGGAAGGGATAAGAGTGAGAGAAAGAACTTTGAAGAGTAGAAAAGAAAGAGAGGAAGAGAAACAAAGGATTAGTGAAAGGAATTTAAAGAGGGGAATAGAAAGAGAGGAAGTTGAAGAGAGTATGTGGATAAGAGAAGTGAGCAGAGAATAAGTTGATGAAGAAAATTAGATCAATTCTTGTGTGTGGGACTGGAAGAGAAATAGTAGGGAAAAGAATCGAGGATGAGTAAACATGATGAGTCCCATGGGAACTTTAACTCTCATCTAAATTCTGCATCCGATGGTCGTCTATTCCACTATTATCGTTCATTCTGTTTTTTTTTATTCAGTGATCCCACTCTTAATCATTATAATTCCGCTTCTTATTTATGATGATAGATCGACCACCAGTCACAATTTCGGCTAACAAATTCATTCTCATTCCGACAAAAACGTCCTGTGCAGATATTCGTGTAGATATTGCAGATATTAAAGTCCTCCAGATATTTGGTGGAATTTTATGATTAGGAGACTACCATGGAAAAATATTAACAATTATCATACACTAACAGATAAAACATTCATTTTCACATGTTGAAATTTGAAGCTGCATGGAGATTTCTTCAATATTATGATCAGAGGGGAAAAGAAGGAATAACAAAGAATTTTTCAAGGAGAAATAACTTTTTAGCTTCTGATGATGATTTCATATGTAAAAAACTTATTTGAGAGATTTTATTGGTTGTTCTTACGAAATTTTCTTATCATAGAAATGGCATTTTAAGAAAATTAGTCTGAAAGAAGCAATATTGGAATTGATAAATTGCATTGATTGCACCTGTTAACCTGGTAGGTAATTGTAATACTATGTTATGGTCTTTGGTAATACTAATGCAGCCCAAGCTAATGGGCTCCAATGAGAGTTGCCAATCTGTACCAGGAATAATTCAATACTATTTCAGTTTTGAATCCGAAATGAGCTGGGTTTTCTCAGTATGCGTCTCGTGTCAAGTGTATATCACTGAAACTGGAAGCACTCAAACAAATAAACCTCCCCTTTCTACTTAATCTAGAATGATATCAAATGATCTTTAACCAACATTGAGTTGAATCCTCTGAAATCCTCAAGGATAATCAAAATGCTCATTGATAATTATTATTGTTAGGTCATGTAGCTTCTTTGAAATTAATATTAATGACTCGCAGTCAGATTTGAAAGAGAACCTGAAATGATAGTCTGTACAGAGCTCTGTCCAGCTGCGAGGCGGTAAGAATTCACCGCTGTAAAATGACTTCCCGGGGGGTTCGGAACCCACCTAAAACTGTAGGTTCTGCTCATCAATCACAATCATTCAACTCATTACCCACGCACAGGTATTAGACCTATGTGGGCTTCATCCACAAAAATTCATTGAGAGTCCCTGAGCGCCTGAGCGCAAAAGGTTCAAGTCTTCCGTGAGTCCGTGACACCGCGTCGATGACACAGCAATCCACTGTCCTGCCACGAGTCCATTCATGCAGAACTGAGAGTCTCGCGGCGGGTTGTTATGAGAGAGTCTCTGCTAATATTTTATTACAAGTACATTACTACTAGTGAGCTCAACGGGCTAGAGAACTCGCTTGCAAACAACTAATTTTGGAATGGGAAACTCATTTGGGAATCTTATCGTACGGGAAGGCAGTAACGAAAAACGGCTGTTTTGAAGATACTGATTCAGATAAAATTCACAAGACATCTATCAATTGAAGTTCAAGTTCATCGTTGCTCTGATACACAGATTTATTTTCCACAAAAAACGAACTTGATTTGTATTAAGGTTCCAAGAATATGTGTTTAAAATAATTATATTTGAAGTTGATTGGTCAACGCGTTCGAAAGTTATCGTCGAACATACACACCCACAAACACGCGAAACCCACAAACATACAGAAAATGTCCTGAGCCTATAGTCACAAGTCACAAGTCAAAACTAAGGATGGCAATATGTGAGTTTACCTAGATGCATTAAACGCTCAGGTAACCTGGCCACTGACCTAAAAAATGAGTTGACTCATTTTCATCTATCGGATGACATCTCTATAGTTCTAAAATTACATAATGAAAGCGTTACTGGATCTCAATAAGAGTTTCAGTAGAATATAAAGGAGAACCCCTTCTATATGAATAAATTTTCTAAGAATTAATAGCCAAATTAGAAAAGAACGAACGCAGGTGATTTAACTTTTCAATGAAATGAAACAAAATCAAGCTAACCGATTGGTGGATATGAGGGAACATCTTCTAATATTCTTGAATTTTTATTGAACTTAATAGAAATCTCTGTGATACATTTTTGTTGTAGTCCCAACCTTAAGAGAATGATCACAAATTAGCATTTCAAGAACTAGATTATCAAAAATAATCACCACAGACAGCGACGCTGTGCTTTGCGTAACGTCACTCGCGGTCGAAATTTAAAAAATTACTGGCATCAGAAAATATGCCTTAATTTTTTTAAATAACTGACTCAGGCTATCGCCTTTTTGTAATTTGAGATGCCTGTACTTCAATTTGAAGCTGAATTAGAACTATATATTATAATGTGCATAATAATTGGTCACGAATATTGACATATTCAACCAGGCTTTAACCTAATCACTGAGATGATCACGATCGAATAAATAAAACTATGATGTTAAAAACAAGATTATTACATAATTATAGTAGTATAGTTTATTCAAAGATTGTACTCATTTGGAATAAGTGATTAAGAATTCTTGGAATAAGAATTTTATTTGATGTGAAATTAAAACACTTTCACTTTGTAGATTAGTCCAGACATGAGTTTGAGATTTGTCACAATTCACATTTAATTATTGAACTGATATTTTCACTCCACTATTACAAATAAGATGCAAAATAGAAAACATTTTCAGCATTTTAATATTATAAATAAATTTTTAAAGCTCAAATGTCATCATAGTTTTCTTATCAGTTCTTATCATCTCTAAACCGATAAAATTTAGACAGCCAAAATATTTTCGAATTAATATAAAAATGTAAATGAATCTTTCAAATTCTGTGGAAACATACTGATAAGTTTTTTTTTTTGTTTTATTCCAAATTTTATACATCATAGTATAGGCCGCAATTATAAGGTGACTCAATCAATTGATGTTCTGTCTCTCTCTTTCCTAATTTACTTCCTGAATTTGAGGAAGATTTCCGTTTTTCATGACTTCCTATCTGAACCTGGAGCCGAGGAGATCTGCAAACAAACTAATTTATAAAGTCACGATCCATTTAAATTGAAATGTCTTAAAGTTCAAATTCTTCTTAAATGTATTTTCTTGTTGAAACTCAAGTTGGACGGCTTATTTACAATTTTTTTAAAAGTAAGCCTTTATTCTACAAGGAGGGCGACTAACCAGAGGGTTGCAAACCACTGAGGAGTTGCTGTATTGTGAGTTATTTTGAATCAATTTATCTAGTATGGCTCGTGCGCCGAAATAATATAATAGGATAAATTCATCACCAACCATCATCGATTGTGAAACCTTCAGAAAGGCTATTCCAACACGGGACCCGATCATATCCTACAGGTGGGGATCTTGAATATTTTGAACTTTATCAAATCAACCTGGAAAAAGATTCTTTTAAAAAAGCGGAATGAACCTACCTTACGGTAAATTCAAAGGGGGCGCTCAGTGGCGGCTCGTGCATGGAAAAAATGGGTGTTCACAAAATATTTGGTATACACTCTATGAATTGCATTGCTCGTATTGCATGAGTAATGCTTATGATGTTCCACCCCTCCCCCTCACCAACACCCAGACGCCAATGCTCACAAGCAAAAGTTAGGGGAAGAATGATGGCAAAATGTTAAGCACTTCAACTTTAAAAAAATGTATAAGATCATATTCTACTCACTACTGTCATGAAGCAAAACTGGCCATTGTTTTGTCTGGCAAAACAGATGTGTCAGGGGCAGGGAACTGATCGGGCAAGATGCTCATGAGTATAAAAGATTTGACTGCATGTCGTTAAATTTCACATGAAAAGTTAATATAAAAGATCATTCAATAGTACCAAAACGCATTTGATGCATTGCACATATGATAGAGCTCTTGAATAACCGAGATGCATTTCAAAAACGTTTTGTATTGCAGGTGAAAATATCTATTTTTTTAGAAGGATTGCTAAGAACTAAAAAATTTAAAATTCTTGCGTTTGATTTTCAGATAGAGAAAAATGTGAATTATGATATTATAAAAACCATTTTTGATTTCCACTCACAAACTGGTGATGCACTGATTACATCATTTTTTGTGGCAGGTTGACTTGCTTGATGATTCACTGATGATGTTTTTTGTTTTTGAAAAATATAAGAAAAACCAATAGTTTACGTTTGGTTTTAGTATAAAAAATAAATTCCGGTTTTATTTATATAGTTTTTTGATTTCCACTCCCAAACATACTCACTGATGTTTTTTGTTTTTGAAAAATATAAGAAAAACTAACAGTTTACGTTTGGTTTTAATATATATAAAAAAATTAATTACAGTCTTATTTATTAATTTTTTTTTATTTCCACTCCCAAACATATTTACTAATGACGTATTTTGTTTTAAAAAATTAGAAAAACCAACGTCTCTCGGTAAACTCACTATTCATTACATTTATCCTTCCGTGAATCTTCTTTCCTTCAGACTGACCTCTCTACATCTCTAAAAATTATTCTAGTCTCATCGAAATCATGTGGACTACTAGGAAACTACTAGGAAAACTCCATAATAATTAATAAAATATACCAAATAATATATATATTTTATAATAGAATAAAAAATTAGTTTTCGGTATGAAACTACGTTTCAATAACCATGAAAACAATAATTGGAAGGCATAGTGAGGAAGTATGGGTAGATGCTAGTCGAAATAGAAGGGGTTTCCCCATTTCACGCTTCTCTTTAGTCTTTAGCGTTGATGACACTGGGCAAGAAACGTTACAGACCGACCGTGCTACAGCCCAGTATCATCGACGCTTTTCTGATACGGTACTGCTGCCAGCGACTCTAGTAGCGGAGCACACAACTAGCTGTGAACGGATGGCAGCTTTTCCCCCCATGTTAAAAGTCCATACTACATGTCGCCAATTAGCCGCGCATGCGCAGAAAGGACCCAAAAGGAGCACATACCGATTGTGCACTCGTCCACAGAGAATGATTGCTTACGCTGCGAATAGATTAGCAGTGAATTTAAAATGAGTCTAATATCAAAACGGACACTGTATTTCTATTTGATATAGTTAAATAAGTTGGATCAGTAACGTTTTGTACTCTTTTGTGGTTAAATAGGTAATAAATAAGCTAATATTTTTTTGAATATTAAAATTTATGGGGGTGCACGTGCACTTGTGAACATTATAAGAAGCCGCCGCTGGGGGCGCTCTCACTGTCCCGACCGTATTGCAATAGATAACGAGGCGTAAAAAGAAGAACGAAAAGTCTCTCACATATAAATAATAAAAGTCGATGTATATGTATTGTCAGGGCTTTTCCGGCTGCTCCTTGGGGGCTATATTTGATAGAAATCTCACATATAACTCCCTTCGAAAGACTTGCACAAATACAATTGAGTATTGAAGGATGCAATACTCAATTATTATCACTTAGAGAAGTAGCACTTAGCGAGCCGTAGCAGGTATCTGTTCAATCAGATAGAGATAAGCTGCGTTCTCGTAGGTCCTGTTTGTAACGGTGACCGATTAGATTGGCCAGCAAAAAAGACACTGTTCTCTGCTGTAAAATCACTTCTTGGTGGTTCGGAACCCACCTAAAACTGTAGGTCCAACTCATCAATCATCATCATCATCCAACTCATTACCCACTCACAGGTCTCAGACCTATGTGGGCTTCATCCTTCAAAACAAAAAAACAAAAATACTGGTAGATATTTTTAATGTATTGTTTTATTTTTTTTTTTTTTTATTTAGAAGGCTCACCTGAAATATTCAGACAGAGCCTAAGTTCTCCCCCATGTACTTCGTACAGTGAGACCTAAAAATCGTATATACTATATCTGAAAAAGAATATCAAATCGCCAGTCCCTGTAGAAATATTATCTATTGCTATAATTTTGTTTCTAATAAGCCTGCACAGATCTATTAATTACTTGTGTTTCTATTTGGGTCATCTTCCTCGACAAATACACTTGTGTAGTTTTTAGCAGGTCAAAACTACAGGGTTTGGCGAATATCGTCCTGGACTTCTGCAGATTGTAGTAACACGGCACTGCATATTTTGGGGAGGTTCGGGGCATCTTTGACACCCCTTTTTGTGGACTTGGAGGAACCAAGCTGACGCATGCGGCCACAAAAGGACCTAATTTCCGGAGCAATTAGTTGTTAAACTTTTTCCAGAAACCCTTATTACATCTCATCCTCCGCCACAAAAGGAAGCATGATTAAATATATATATATATATTCATTATAAGGGTGAGTGGGGAGGGGTGCGTTCTTTGTGCACTTGAATTCTGGTGGCCGCTAGCTTCAATCGGTGGCAATTTGATGAAAATTGCATGAACGACCACTCCAACTTAAACTCACACAAGAAAAATATCAATCCTTGCGGAATAAAGTCGGGAAAGGAAACGAAATAGCCGTTAATACAGTCTACACAAGCCAATCCAACAAAGAAGGGAGGTTCTCAGCTTAATCCCTCTCGTGAGCGAGGATTGAGTGCGAAATGTACAACACTTGCTAGTTGCACCTCTCTCACAATTCACGCTAACGAGGTGGACAAAGTATAGAAGAATCCTGTTGAACATTGTTCTTCAAGAAGGTTCTAGAACAAATTCTCAGATGCCCTTCATCAAGGTCGCGTTGTGATACCAACAGTATAAGTGGTTGTTTTCGGCAACTCCAGCCGTTGAATATCTGAAATAAAATACTAGCATAATCTACAGCCAGAGTCGAGCAGGAAATTGAACTATAACCACCAGTTAAGCAATATTGACCTTCAATACAATCTCAAATCTGAGATTCGAAGTTTATTCATGAACATACAACATTTCAACAGTAGAGATAATATTCTCGATATTTGAATGATTCTTCTGAATTGTTCTGGTACAATTAAATAATAAAAAATTATAGGAGGATTCAGGACTTTGCCTAATGGTACTCCGACATGAGAGAGATCGCATTGATCGCAGTTCACAAATGATAAGCCAATAATTCGGCGAAATGAATTCGTGTAATACATTTTTAAATCACATGACGTACACATGTTGGGGCCCAATTATTCGCGAACTCTACAATAATATTTCCACTTGGGCTTCTGTACTTCAGGATTATCATTCGAACATCTTTAGCTGGTGGCTCATCATGCAGGTCGCGAATTTACTTTTATTGATGAGTTTTTAAAATAAATATATTGGCAATCAGGAAAAAACTCTCAATGTGGCAAGACATAAAAAAATCATTAACAGCACTGATCCAGCTGCAACACTTCCAACAACAGACTGAGCTCCTGCAGTTATAGATCCGGCTACGGGTCCAATTCTGCTAAATCCAATGCACCCTCCAACAGCAGCCACGCATCTTGGACAACATGGTGCTAGACATCCTAGCACCCTGATCAAGCAACCCATTTTTCTCTTAATCAGATTTTCTTACGACATCCTGATTCCCTCCAACACCTTACCTGAATTCTTACGAAATTAAGCACTGGCTTGACTATAAATTACGTTTAAAGCTTTAAAAAGTTATTTTAAAACAGGTTTTGAATTCGGGACCTCTCCCTAAGCTAGCCAAAATTTGTCTCGTGTGTTCTTCAAGCTCCTGGATCAGTGCTTGAGGAAGAAGCATGCGTCAATTCGCAGTGAAGCATAAAGTTTTCCTCCAATGAGAAGCTTACATCTGACTTACATCTTAAAGCACAGTGTGCCACAAATTGACGTAAAAAGTTTTATGATGGAGGAAAGAAAAAATTAAATTAATAAATTCAACAAATCGACAGGCGTAGGCAGTTTTCGCAAGTTGATCAAAAAACAGAAATACAGAAAATAATAAATTCGACACACATAGAATTTAGCGAAAGAAATAATACCGATAAGCCGGTAACAGCTGATAAGCTGGCTCGGTCAAGCACTCTGACAAACTAGCCCTTCTAATTGAAGTAAACAATCTTTACGCACTTTCAGCCCATTGCATGATGCTGAATAACATTCAAACTGGAATATATTATGCAAATAAAATTTTATATAATAACTGATAGACAAAATAAATAAATGTAAGTAAAGAAAATTTAAAAATATTTCTTCTTCTCAAGTAGATTTAAGAATTGTCTTAACAATAATTGTGAAAGGTGAATTTTGCACTGTGACAATTTATCCATTGCCTCGCCTGGAATTCAATTTTTATTAATTTATTTTTGTTCATTTCATCGTTATTATTTTTTTTTGAGAGAAATAAAAGTAGGGCAGACTGGTGATTCTGTCACAGTTTTTCTTTAACCTTAAATTTAAGGTTAACCTAAACGAATCTAATTAAACCTAATTTAACCTGAAATAGGTAAGTTTAAGTTGAATCAACGCAATCTATCCGATCTCGAAAATTCCCATTTTCACGGGAGCTAAAAATCACGAAAAAATTTGAACTTTTCAACCCGTGAAGGGAATTTTAATTTGAAGACGCCATCTTGTTCAGCATTTAAAGGCACCCCAAATTCATGTATCAAATACAAATTTTCGATTACGATTAATTGGGAAAAAAAAAATAATAGAATTTTTGGGTGTGGTCACCTCGCTAAAAGCAGTGCCGATTCCAGACCAGTTTTTCTTTAACCTTAAATTTAAGGTTAATCTCAACGAATCCAATTAAACCTAATTTAACCTGAAATAGGTAAGTTCAAGTTGAATCAACGCAATCTTTCCGATCTCGAAAATTCCCATTTTCAAGGGAGTTAAAAATCACAAAAAAAATTTGAAGTATACCGCAAGGTATTGCTATTTCAACCGCTCAAGATAAATTGAATTGGACGGTGCCATCTTGTTCGGCTTTTAAAGGCATCCCAAATTCATGTATCGAACACCATTTTCCGATGATAATTGATTGGAAAATAAATATTTTCCCACGCTCACACGTTTTTCCAACGCTCTTTCCAACCGAACGAGATCCCCCCCCCCCTCTCAGCTTAACCAAACTCTGCATTAATAATTGGGGGGGAAATAATAGAATTTTAATAGCATAATTTATTGGAGCAAAAAAAAATAATTTTGGGTCATCACACTAAAAGCAGTACCGATTCTGGCTCACTTTAACGGTGGTTAAATTTTAACACTGCTTTTAACAGTGGTTTTAATGGTAGTTATAGCGGAGATCTAACTCCAGTATAAAACACTGATATAAAAAAAATGAATACAAGAGAGGAACTTGCTCGAGAATTACATGCAAGTGTTAGACATAATTTTCCCACACGTCGTACAGAAATCAAAGGCGTAACAGATCTGTACCAGGCCGATCTTGTTGATATGTCAAATTACAGTACCATCAATAGAAATTTCAAATTCATACTGACAGTAATAAATTGTTTTAGTAAATTTGCATTTGCAATACCATTGAAAAGTAAATCGGTTAATGATGTGGCAAACGCCCTCAAACCAATACTTGAACAGAATAAGATAAAGAATTTTCAAACTGATGCTGGTAAAGAGTTCTACAATGCTACTGTTCAAAAACTCTTTAAAATGTACAATATCAATCACTATAGTACTTTCAGTAATAAGAAGGCGGCAATCTGTGAACGTTTCAATAGGACCCTGAAAGAGCACATGTTTCGTGAATTCACTGTACAGGGAAATTATAAATGGTTGAACCTACTTCCTAAACTGTTAGACAAATACAATAACACCATTCATCAAATGAAACCGAGTGAAGTGAATACTGAAAATAAAAAGCATGTACTGATGAATATTGATAAGGCCACCCTGCGTTCCTTCAAACTTAAAAAGCAAAAGTTTAAAATTGGCGATAAGGTTTGAATCACTCGTTACAAGCGAATATTTGATAAAGGATACCTACCAAACTATACTAATGAGATTTTCACTGTACACAATGTACTACCAAGCATTCCCTTCACCTATCACCTCAAAGACGATAACAATAAAATTATTAAGGGTGCATTCTATGAGTATGAAATGAAGAAAACCAAGTACCCAGATGTGTATCTTATTGAAAGAGTGCTAAAGAAGAAAGGTAATAAATTGTATGTAATAAACAGTAATTTGATTGTTATATTCAAACAGGATAATTGTAATCTACAGCACATATATCATGAGCATGTATATCCGGATTTGAGTAGGGATGAGTTCAGTAGAATGTGTGCTCAAGCATGGAATAATAATAATTTTCTAGTCATAAATAAAGATTGTGCACTGGATAATGGGAGATACAGAGTTGGATTTGATAAATTTATTCTATTATAAAAATGATACTGAAAAAGGATCTAAGAGAATTGACAGCCATCAAGAATAATATAAAACAGCTGCATGACTCTATATGTCGAAAACATCAAGAATTATCGTATGATGCAATTAGTGAAGAAGAAAATTTACAGAAACAATATAAACCCATTACCGAATCATTGAATCAATTTAAACAACAACAATTATTTGATGTTAAACAGGAAATGAAAGAGGAGGAGGATGAGGAAGAGGTAGAGGAGGGGGAGGTAGAGGAGGAGGAGGAGGAAGACTACCCCATTCTAGACTCTACTAATTTAGATGCTTCTAATTTAGATACAACAAACATTTTCGATTCTTCCAATGTTCCCAGTTTAGACACCTCCAATGTTCCCAGTAATTTAGATGAAAGTAGTAGAAGAGACAGTAGAGAGTCTAGTCGGAAATTTGCATCTAGAAAACGTATAGATACATACATTGATAATTTTATGAGAACAACAAAAGGTCAAAATCTGTATGGAGTTCACTTCAATCCCACCATCAATGAATGGCAAATTGGAAACAAAGTTATCAAGTTTGACGATAAAAAATCATTATTGATGGTAATAAATCATTCCCGCTTACACACGGTCTACTAGAGCTGCTATTCAAAGCAATTCCAGATACATTCATCTATAGGAAAGGTGATCTTGTCGACTACAAACGTATACTTGAACTAACTGGAGTTCATCTTGATGCATTGGGACGTGTGAAAAGAAATACCAGTTTTAAATACACTCGCATAATTAAAGATTTATTTCCACCTAAACGTGTTAAAGGAGTTGAACAAAAGCTGGGTAGTGGTCATGATATGCAAATTGAAACCACACCTAAGAGCAACGTCTACACCTATTGGGATAATCCAAATGAATTGTGTGAAAGATTGGAATTGTTGATTAATTCAAAACTTGCCAGACACACTGGTCATGATTCAGAAATTGCATCAATAATTGAAGAATTACGTGAAATCGGTATCATTATAGGTGGTAATTTAGTATTATAAAAATGACTATTGATAAATTTGGACGACATTTGTATGCAAGTAGAAGAGCAAATATCAATGAAGAATTGAAACAATTGGTGCAGAATTTAATTGATATCCTACAATTGATACCACTTGCAGCACACCACCTTCCAAGAGTTGATCTCAACAACATTGATCAGTGGCGAGCAATGACAGATCCAAACCTATTTGATCAGTATAGAAAATATTCAGAGGAAACTGAAAATCCATGGTTTTTTAGAGCATGGTTTGAGAGTAAATTTATCTACAAACATGAATTATAATAAAAACAAGTATGACTATTGATAAATTTGGTCGACATTTGAGTAGAAAAGAGACACTGGACTTGGAGAGAGAAGAGATGATAAACTTGTTTCAAAACGCCATTACTCTAGCACAACAAATAGATACAGTTAAAGATTTCTACTTACCAAACATTGATATTAGACAACAGTGGAAACACATGACAGATCGACAATTACTTAACAACTATAGAGAGGCTGTAAAGGGTCTCTCCATCTATATATCTTCATTTAAAAGATGGTATGAGAAAAATTATCTATATAAAAATGAATAGAAAAAATACTCCGAAAAAGTTGACGGAAAAGAAGAGGTCAATGAAAAAGAAGTTGGGATCTGGTATATTGGGTTCTGTAATTAATAAAACAATTGATTTACTGCCCATGGAACTTCATATTCCCGGGTACGAATTCTGTGGTGGAGGGACAAACCTGAAAAAACGATTAGCAAGAGGAGATAAAGGAATAAATAGATAAGATGAAGCATGTCGAGAGCATGATATAGCCTATAGTGACCCAACAAAAAATCGAACGGAAGCTGATAGGAAACTTGCAGCACTCGCATGGGAAAGAGTAAAAGCAGCCGATGCTAGTCTTCCTGAACGAGCAGCAGCCTATCTAGTTACAAATCTTATGAATGCAAAAGTGAAATTTGGTGGAGGAGGAAAGAAACTCGGTAAAGGTGTCTATTTGAAACCATACAAAGGTTGTGGTATAAAGAAGAAGAAGAAGAAGAAGGTAGAGAGTGCATTGAAAGCCATTTTAAAAAAAATCCCCATTATCAAATGTAGATATAGTAAAGTATGCAAAACAGCTTGACTTACCGTTACATGGAATTTATATGAGAGATAAACTACCAAATACACCACTTAAACACCTAGAGCTGGGTGTAATCAATCTGGATAATGAAATTGGTGAGGGTACTCATTGGACGTGCTACTTTAAAAACGCTAATCTATGTGACTATTTTGACAGTTTTGGTAATCTAAGTCCACCATTTGAATTTATGAAATATATGCGAGGTGTAAGAGTTCGATACAACTACAAGAAATATCAGCAAATGGAGCACTCATGCAGACATCTGTGTCTATTGTGGCTGTATAAAAAATATAGTGATTATGTTTACGCTAACAGCAAATGAGAATCCATTGGTTAGTGAAATCTTCCCACCAGTTGAATTGGCTAGCTTTGACTATGAAGTGGGTCTAGTGAACATGTACACATACAATACAATTCCAAATATTGAAACAAATGTAAACAATAAGTTTGTGTATGATGGGCGTGTGGTTGAAATACCAGAAGGATCATACGAATTGGAGGATATTCTAAATTATATTCGAAATCATCTTAAACTGACAAGCAGTCAACTGAGAATCAAAGCCAACAACAATACACTACAGTGTGAGTTGTATGCAGATAAAGATATTGATCTAACTATGAAGGATAGCATTGGTCCAATACTTGGATTTCAACATGAAAAATTACTAGCAAATAAATGGCATATATCAACAAAACCGGTTCATAAAATGCATGTGAATAGTATACGTGTAGAATGCAATATTGCACAGGGTTCGTACAATAACGGCAGTGAAGGTCACACAATTCATGAGTTTTACACAATTGTACCTCCTGGCTATAAAATAATTGAATCACCCACAACTGTGGTGTACATGCCAATCAATACAAACACAATAAATCAAATTTGTATAAATATAATCGATCAGGACGGGAATGTGGTAAACTTTTGTGGAGAAACAATAACAGTATGCTTACATGTAAGAAATAAACCAGTAATTTTATAATATTATAAAAAATATGCTAATATTTACAAAAAATCATCAATCACAACAGCATGATGCAACAGATAGGAAATCACTTACACCTAAAAATAGACAACTACTACAAAGATTAGGTTTTTTGTATATAATAAAAATATAAACAATGAATCACCAAATTCCTCATGGTATGCAAATTGATTCAATATTCAATGTTGGTGAGAAAGTACAATTCGATGAGAGTATAACCCAATTCGAGTATCACACTAACACACCATATGCATCACAAACATACAAAAATAATGATGAAATTCGTATCAATGTAAATCAACAGGATGTCTACACTCTACCATGTAAAAGCTATCTTCTAATAGAGGGTAATATTAAAGTACAAAAAGCAGACAATACTGAAGTTGACTTTGTATTAGTGAACAATGGAATAGCCTATTTATTCGATGAGATTAGATATGAGGTGGGTGGAGTCGAAGTTGACCGCACACGTAACGTTGGCATGACAACAACAATGAAAAACCTCTTGTGCGAAACTCCACAAAATAAATGTATATGGGAGAATGCAGGATGGAATCGAGATGGATGGACAAATAAAAAGAAATTTAGCTTTTGTATTCCACTGGAAATGTGGTTAGGTTTCATGGAAGATTATAGAAAAATTATTTTGAATGTAAAACAAGAGTTGGTTCTGCTTCGATCTTCATCTGATTTAAATGCAATTCAAACCACCGCTGGTACTAAAATCGAAATTAATCTAACAAAAATACAATGGAAAGTACCCTACATACATGTAGCAGACACAATTCGTCTTAATCTACTGAAATTATCTCACAATGATAAACCAATTAGCCTTCCATTCAGATCTTGGCAATTACATGAGTATCCTACCCTACCGGAAAGCACAAGTCATCAGTGGACTGTTAAGACGGCATCACAAATGGATAAACCAAGATTTGTTGTACTAGGACTGCAAACTAATAGAAAGAATAGCCTTCGTAATGATATATCTCAATTTGATTTTTGTAATTTGAATAATGTGCGCTTGTATTTGAATGCACAATACTTTCCCTATGATAATATTATGGTTTGCCGCCTTTCAACACGCCTACTTCAAACAAAGTGATTTGGGAACATCAATAGCATTTGATAAATTTGAAAAAACACCACTAATTGTGATAGACTGTTCTCATCAAAGTGAACTTTTGAAATCGGGTGCATTAGATGTGAAACTTTCATTTGACACAACAGCAAATATCCCAGAAAATACATCTGCATACTGTCTCATTATATACGAAAATATCTATGAATATACACCATTGAGTGGAATTGTTAGAAAAGTAATGTAAACAAATATTATTAACAAAACAATAAAGTAGTATAGTAATTTAATATATATGTATAATTAGAGTAATTTAAAAAAAAAAAGTATAAATAAAATAATAAAAAATTTTTTTTTACCTACATAGGTTTAGGTTTCTACACCTACATACATTAATCTAGGTATAGGTACCTACACCTACACACCTACATAGGACATACATTAATCTAGGTATAGGTACCCACACCCACGCACCTACGCACCTACGCACCTACGCAGGTACCTGCACCCAGGTTTACATAGATTGTATTTTTTTAGATGAATTCTTCAATTTATCATTTCAATATAAACTAATTCGATAACAGTTACATGATATTTTTTACACAGTAGTACAACAATGAAAAAAAAATTAATACTTCAAATGGTTCGGAACCCACCTAAAACTCTAGATCTCAGACCTATTTAAGCAAAAAAAAAAAATTTTTTATTTTATTTTAAAGTTTTCAAAAGATTTTTGGTTTTAAAGTTTTTGTACTTTTCCTTGAGATGGCTGCTGCTCACGGAATTTACGTTTTCTTATTGGAATATCTTTATGGCCCCAAGCTAGAGTATCAATTTGGTTTGGTAGTATGAAACGTTTATTGTCATGAGGTTGAAGAGCTAGTTTTTCACGTTGAACAGTATAGACATGATGCAGTTTACTTACAATTGCTGATGATGCTACATTTTTGTGTTTTACATCAAACAGACACTCTTTATAATTTTCAAATCTCAATTGATTTCTATTTGCACTCTTGGGAATGCCCTTTGCAACCTTCTTCTCTAAATCACCTATGCGAATTGCATACATTTTGGCTTGTAGCCCAACAAACTCAGAAATTATTTTTCCTCCACACTCATCCTTAAATTTACCTAGTTGTTTTTTATGTTTTGTGCTGTAACATTGATGGTCTTTTGGATAATTAGATGTGTCAAATAAATCCAAATTTCTTTCAATATCTTTATAAATATCATTTGTTTGAATCAGATACATAAAACTATCTGTATCGGACATTAGCAGTTCAACATTGGGATACATTTTTAGAATTTCATCATAATGGAATTTGTACATTATTGCTTTACTTGACTCAAGTATTGCCATACCCACATAAATGGGACGATTTAGATGAACCTCAAGCTTATTTAGACATACACCAACAACACCAGTGTTAAATCTGGACCAGTGTTTCATTCTTGGATATACAATCACTCTATCAAGTTGCTTTTCATCAGTTATAATCCTGAAATCGCTGTGTTTCCTTACATTTTCCAACGTTTTTCCATAAATTGCATTAGAACATAGCTTGTATAGATCTCTATCAAAATCATTATTTGAATTCTTTCTCAACTCGGTATTTAATGATATAAATTGCTCTAACCAGGCTGATTGATTGAATTGCATCACTCTGTGTATTTTTGTTAATTTCAAACCTAATCTCATGTAAAGTTTCAAATTTTTATAGTGTAGAATGTAATTTTTACGGTTTTCAAAAGTTGTAATTAATTTCTCATATCGCCCTGATGGCGGTGTGGCTTTTACTGGCACAAGGGGGTAATGGTTGTGCATATCGTGTAGACTTTCTGGATATTCAAGATCGACTTCTAAAAAGTAGCCAACGTGTGATTCATCTGAAATTTTTGTAACATCAAAATTTTGAATTTGCTCATTAGATAACCACTTGAATCCAGAGTGTGGTAGTGATTCACTCATGCTTGTACCATATAAATTATTTGCATCTAAGTAGATTATAAATGTGTTTTTGGAATTTTTATCATATGTAGATAGATATTGATTGTTGGCTTTTGCATATCGTTTGGGGATTACACTTAAACCTCCGTGAATGCCGGACTCTACAAACAGGTGCATATCTGGATCACTCAAAAGTTCAAGTTCAATACCAGTCATTTTCAACATTGCATTCCATGAATAGTGTGGTAGCGAATAAAAGTGGGATGGATCAAGACTGTAGGTTTTCTGGAATGTTGATCTGAAAGATTGAAATATATTGGCAAGTAAGAGTATATCGGTGGTTAGGTAGAGATCGTGAAATTGACCAAGATTTTTCAAGTTGAACGCATTCCAAACGGTTATAGCATTTTGATAGTCAGTCTCACTTACATCTGAATCGGTTAGTTTGTTGTAGAAGTTTTCCCGGGAAGGTAATTGTGTTTCTTCGAATTTCTCGAAACAATCCATACATTCGTATGGGTATATTTGTTTTTTCAAGAGTAAATTTGTATGATTTGGAAAATGTGCTGAAATCAGTTGGAAAGCATTTGATAACATATTTTCTGCCAATTTTGAAAGAGATGAATCCAGAAATTGTAGTGAATCGATAAATCTTAGAGTGTTATTTAGTGTTATTGAAATTATTTTTTCACTTGTCCTAGCTAAGCAACTAATTCTCTTTTTATATTTATTGAGTGATTGAACAATGAAGTGTGAATCATAACCGGTGAAATTGTGGAATATTACAGGAATGAACTCTACTTGCTTTGCATTAAGATTACATGATTGATGAGCAGCTCCAATAAACTTTCCAGTTCAATGTGAGTGGTGTCGCACACGATCAAACAATAGGCTCTTATTACACAGGCAACACACGTCGACCATTTTAAATTCACTTTCTTCCTCCACTGTTATCTGCATTGGCACTTGTATTTTCAATCGCTTTTTCAATTCATCTCCATGCTTATCTAATTCATCTAGAAACTTTTCTATTAAATTTGATGATTCAGACAGGTTAGATGCTCTAACTATCCTTGGTCCATAATGAATTGATCCACTTTCATTTACTATTACATATCCATAACCACATGGTATATGTTCTTCATCTTTAATTAAACATTCAAATTCAGCATATATCATGAAGGGTGTGGGTAGGGTGTAGGAGAAATTTGTGAACTTTAAAACGCTGTTTTGTTGTGGAATTTTAATGCGTTGTGTTTCGTGTGATGACCACAATTCAATATGTTTTTCTAAATTTTGTTTTGCATTTGTATAAGTGAATCTTTGAAAACAGTGGGGGCAAATTTCTACTTTACCACCATGTTTTGTTAGATGAAATAGTAGTTTGGATAGATTTTTAACAAGAGTGTAGTGTTTTTGTTCTTCTTTGTTAGATAACCACAATAGGGTGATTGTGTGCTCTCTTTTTCTGTGTTGGGATGCAGAGACTGGATAGAACATATCTTTCTCTTCTTCATATGCAATAACATTAACAGCTATTGTTGTGTTTTGATTCTCTAATTTAGGTATGTCTCGCAATTTTAGTGGGAAGCACAAATTATCAATATTAATTTTATCTTTTATTTTTTTAAGTGTAGATACACGATTGTTCTTAGTGGTTTTGAAATAGGAGAGGATGGACCAGACAAAGCAGAGATCATCTTCATTTCTCACATTTATAACAGCATTTCTATTAAAAATTTTAACTGGGGTAGGAATGTATGAGCCAGAACCACTTATTGGTCTGTATCTAACCATATTGAAATTGAATTGTCTGAATATGTCTATAGTCCAACCACTCCCCAACTTTATGAATTTATCTAAACCTCCCATAATTTTTCCCTCTGCCTCCTGCCATTGTATGTTGAATTTATCAAGATTCTCATGGACTGAGATTATAGACCTCGATTGTCCATGGAACGTGGGCTCTACAAACAGTTCTTTATCAGCAGAAATCTTTTTTAATTTAACTGTTAAACTCACATACCATTTAATATTGTAGTGGAATTTTTCAGAATTTTCAAGTATTATATCAATTATATGAGGTTTAAGGTTTTCAAACAATATTTTTACATCAATTGTGTTGAATGAGTTCCATATGAAAAAGAGACAGTTTTTGTTGATGCTGTGTTGGCAGATTGGTGATGAGTAGGTGGATGAAATTATTCTATCCATTTTTATATATACAAAAAAAGTTGTGATGATAAGATTGACTTGGTACAGATCTGTTAGACCTTTGATTTCTGTACGATATGTGGGAAAATTGTATCCAACACTTGAGTGAAAAGTAGGTAGATAATATTATGATAATGTGTAATAATGGTGTCAGTGTACTTACGATAATGGCTGCCGATTGTGGAATGAACACTCCCAGATATCAGTGGTCGTATTTATACTAAAATTATTTTTTTTTTCGTTCCAAATTAATTTTTCAAATAATCGCCTACAATAAGGTCATTCAACTTGAATTCGTTCCAAATTATTTTTTTTTTTAAATAATCGTCTACAATAAGGTCATTCAACTTGAATTCGTTTCAATTTAGTTTTTTAAAATGTTTGTCTACAATAAGGTCATTCAACTTGAATTCGTTTTCAATTTAGTTTTTAAAGTGTTTGTCTGCAATAAGGTCATTCAACTTGGATTCATTCCAAATTAATTTTTCAAATAATCGTCTACAATAAGGTCATTCAACTTGAATTCGTTTTCAATTTAGTTTTTAAAATGTTTGTCTGCAATAAGGTCATTCAACTTGAATTCGTTCCAAATTAATTTTTCAAATAATCGTCTACAATAAGGTCATTCAACTTGAATTCATTCCAAATTATTTTTTTTTTTCAAATAATCGTCTGCAATAAGGTCATTCAACTTGAATTCGTTTTCAATTTAGTTTTTTAAAATGTTTGTCTACAATAAGGTCATTCAACTTGGATTCATTCCAAATTAATTTATCAAATAATCGTCTACAATAAGGTCATTCAACTTGAATTCGTTTTCAATTTAGTTTTTTTAAATGTTTGTCTGCAATAAAATATTTTTATTATTTGTTTAGTGTTTTCTTGAACTTCGATATTAATCTTCGAAATTCAAAATTGAAAATGTATTTAGTGTAAATGTTTTATATTTATAGTGTAAATTATTAAAGAAGTGAAAAGTGAGACATAACCTTAATTTGGACAGTTTTATTCAAATTGGGATGAGAAGAAGTTTTGGACTTTATGTCTGTTTCTTTAACCTAATAAGTTGATTGTGATTGATGTAATGAATAAATAAATAAATAAATAAATAAATGAATAAGGTCATTCAACTTGAATTCATTCCAAATTAATTTTTCAAATAATCGTCTACAATAAGGTCATTCAACTTGAATTCGTTTCAATTTAGTTTTTAAAATAATCATCTACAATAAGGTCATTCAACTTGAATTGGTTTTCAATTTAGTTTTTTAAAATGTTTGTCTGCAATAAGGTCATTCAACTTGAATTCGTTCCAAATTAATTTTTCAAATAATCGTCTACAATAAGGTCATTCAACTTGAATTCGTTTTCAATTTAGTTTTTTAAAATGTTTGTCTGCAATAAGGTCATTCAACTTGAATTCATTCCAAATTAATTTTTCAAATAATCGTCTACAATAAGTTCATTCAACATGAATTCGTTTCAATTTAGTTTTTAAAATAATCGTCTACAATAAGGTCATTCAACTTGAATTCGTTTTCAATTTAGTTTTTTAAAATGTTTGTCTGCAATAAGGTCATTCAACTTGAATTCGTTCCAAATTAATTTTTCAAATAATCGTCTACAATAAGGTCATTCAACTTGAATTCGTTTTCAATTTAGTTTTTAAAATGTTTGTCTGCAATAAGGTCATTCAACTTGAATTCATTCCAAATTATTATTTTTTTTTAATTTTATTTTTTTCTATTTTTTTTTATTTTTTTTTCCAATAACCATCATTGGAAATTAGTGTATGATACATGAATTTGAATGGCCTTGATGAGCTGAATAAGATGATATCATTCAATCCATTCTATCTTGAACGGTTCAAAAGTTGATATTTTTCCGGGAACGATAGTTCCCACAGGAACGGAAATTTTCGGGAGCTGATAGTTTATTTTAAATCAGCTTGGGGTTATCTCTGTTTATGATTAGGTCTCACCTCTTCATATGGTGTTGGTTTTTAATGTTTTAGTGTTTTCTTTAGTTTACGTTTCAGTGGAGGTTTGTATCTTACTTTTGATACAAAACTCCTAGAACTGTATCATATTTGATACAAAACTCCTAGAACTGTATCATAGATATGAAACTCGTAGAAATGTATAAAAATTTAGGATTTAAGTTCATACAGTAGTATTAGCTTCCATGAGAATGAAAATTCTCGTCTTGGGGGTCTAGTTGGGTTGGAAAGAGCGTGGGAAAAAATGTGTGAGCGTGGGAAAAACTTTATTTTCCAATCAATTATCATCGGAAAATGGTGTTCGATACATGAATTTGGGGTGCCTTTGAATGCTGAACAAGATGGCGTCTTCAAATTAAAATTCCCTTCACGGGTTAAAAAGTTCAAATTTTTTCGTGATTTTTAGCTCCCGTGAAAATGGGAATTTTCGAGATCGAATAGATTGCGTTGATTCAAGTTAAACTTACCTATTTCAGGTTAAATTAGGTTTAATTAGATTCGTTTAGGTTAACCTTAAATTTAAGGTTAAAGAAAAACTGTGACAGAATCACCAGTCTGCCCTACTAATAAATAAATTTATTTATTTATTTATATCATTGTATTAGACTATAGTTATTATCATGAGGTGAATTAAGAGAGAATAGATAATGTGAACTAGGAAAAAGACCAAGTTCAAATGTAAAGAAATATGAACGGTTTCTGCAGTCATAAGATTACAATAATTAATAAAAACTTAAAAAAACACTTTTAAGTGGAAATTATGACTCATGTTATGGCATGACGGCCGATTCACTCTGATCTTAAGAGCATCGGGTACTGTGGGTCGTTTGACGATGCTCTTAACAACAGAGTGAAACGGCCGTCACGCCATAACGTGTATCATAATTTTCACTTAAAAGTGGTTTTCAAGTTTTTATTACATATTAGTGGAAACAAGATTAATCTTCTACATCATAATTACAATAATTGTTGCTGAATTTAGTGATGGTACAAGGAAATCTGAGTATGAAACCATTATTCCAGTCTATAATGAATAAAATAAATAATGAATCCAAAAATATGTGGCTTACTCTGTCCATCAGTTGATGATATAAGCGCGGAGGTGAATATCTCATCGATTAAGTATGAGGCTTTGTAAGAACTCGGGTCGTCTACTCGAGCGTTTGTCACATTGTCATTTACTATCTACAATACAGATCTCGTTTCTCAACCACCAAACTCGATCACAAATTTTTAATAACTGTAACATAGCACTTTTCTTGCCTAAATTAATCAAAAACATTGTTGCGGCTCCACGCGTTGAGGTTGGAGTGTCAAAATATGTAGCGAAAACGATAACACGTCCGCCCCGCACAAAATCCATTAGTCACTGACTGGACAGTCGCACCAACATGATTGTTTTGCACTAATTCTAGACATTCTGCTCTCTCTTTGTTTTTGAAAACGGTTTACCACTAACGACATCTAGATTTAAGGGATATGAAAAACCTAGAATTTAAGATGAAAGTTGTTGAGTGCCATGAAATTGAGTTGAAGAATTGTAATTGAAGAATTTCCTGACTGAAATACCATTTTGTATCATCTTAATACAGGAGTTTATAATGATTACACGATGTCAAATTTGTAGGTTGTGTTGACCAGAACTTATGATTAATGAATAGACCTACAGCTGATTAAGATTTCAAATACTTTTTAAAGAAAACGCTGATCACCGAATATAAATCGAAATAATCAAACATGAACCTCAAGAACAGCCTAAATGATGAATAAATTTTATTCAGGAGTAATCAATAGTATAATAAAGGCTACATTATGATAAAAGATTGGACTTCCCCTGGATTTGCAAAGCACTCATAGATTTTGTAAATAGAATTTTTGAATAAGGATACAGTTTGTATGTTAAATAATGTAGTGCACTATCGCCCAATTATTTTATTGTATACTAGCTGGCTCGACGCGCGTTGCTGCGTTCTCATAAAAATTCTCCTTGATTTTATTATTCGCCACCTCCCGCTGAGGTTACATTTCAAATTAGGAAATAAGTTAGTCCTAGGGCTCTTCCAGCTGACCATAGAGGCTTCGTTGTTTTCTTAATCACCACCTCTGAATGAAGAAACATTTCAAATTTAAACCTCCTACGACTATAAGGGTAGAAGCTAGTTTTTTATTTTATTATTCGCCACCTCCCGCTGAGGCTGCATTTCAAATTTCTAGCTAGCACTTCATTGGTTAACAGATGTCATCAACCTGGCATAATTACATTTCATCATACCCAGTCGTATGTTTCCTACATATTGCAAGGCTCCGACTGCACAGTAGCCTACATGCAAAGTGCAAAGTCTTTTGCTGTTCAAAGACAGCGTAAATAACGCCGCTAAGGGGCCTGCCATATGATTAAAAACTGTTGACTTCTATCAGCTGTTCCTTTAAGCTGTTTGGCCGGCAAGTTCAGTAGGTTAGGTCTTTAAAATGGATTAATTAATAGTAATTATTAGCTCTTCTATTAAAATTTATGGTCAGAAACCATCCTCAATATTCACACAACATATTCCCAAAGTTTCATGCTAATCTGTCAAGTGGTTTTGAAGTCTATAGGGAACATACATACATACATACAAATATACATACATACATACATACATACAGACAGACATTCATTTTTACATATATAGATTATTATTTATTGTATTCTAGTTTTGTTCATTACAACTGTTTGTTGAACTTTGAAATTAGTATGAAAGTGTTGAATTGCTCGAAAGTTGTAATTTACGTAAATGACAGAGCAAAGGCCCACATGGACCATAGAATAGAATTTTTTTGCTGTATCGATGCATCATATCATTTGTTGTGTATTTTAAAGAGTGTATTTCCATTTTAAAGAGTGTATTTCTAAGAATCTGGCTCTTTTTCCCATGAGATCGCAATTTGATTCCAACTCATCTCATTATTATAATTTTGCATTCAATTTTCTTCAGATTATTTCCCTAGCTAGGGTTAGGCTAGGTTAGACCTAGCCTATTTAGTTCAACACCCCTTTTATTTGCCTGTAAGGGATGAAATTAACGAGCTTTCTTACTCGTGTACCCTTTTCTTTCACTTGCATTTCCTCTTCAGAACTTATAGGACCTACTTTCCAATTTGTGATATAAAGTTATTTGTTAAATGTAACTTTTAGTTTTAAAACAGAATTCGGTAATTGTGCCGCAGATGTTAGCAAAAAAAAATCACTTGAAACTTCACTAAATTTTAGTATTATGTCGCCTGATCACAATTATCAAGTTTTTAAGTGTCAGTCTCAATTAATTAATTATTCAATATTAAAAACTCACCTTTTGAACATAACTATGGCTCTGTAAAGCCTTTATAGTACCTTAAGCAAAAAATCTAAGACTAACAGATAGAGCAATGGAGTACCATCTATATCATGACATCGGTAATAACGGGTGTGCTATGGCAGCCTGCATTGGTTCATTCGAGCCTATTACCGTTTAACGGCAAATGAAATTTTACAAATATTTAATTAATTCAAGTCTGGTTTTCAATAAAATTCCACTTACCGGCAATGATAAAGATCATATTCTGAGCCCATGAGTCTGAATAGTGGGTGCAGTTTGTGATATTTAACCTAACCAAAGCTAACCTAGCCTAGCCTAACCAAACCTAACCTAACCTACCCTAAAATTGCTGAATTGGAATGCTAAAAATCTAGCAATGCTAGGTTTGGTTAGGTTAGTTTAGCTTTGGTTAGGTTAGGCTAGCTTTGGTTAGGTTAGGATGCATATGCAAATTACATGTTACATGTCACATTTCTCCTTGATAAATTGGTCCAGACCTAGTCACATCTAGCCAGGTTAGGTTAGGTTTGGTTATGCGTACCTCACAGAATTGTGGACTGCAGGCTGCGCTAGCAGTAGGTCGTCCTAAAGGATACCACCCATATCATTCAAAGGCTTCGCCATAATGAACAATGACAATTGTGTTATTTCCTTTTTTCAATGTAGGGATGGAGTATCAATACCAAAATTATCAATATTTTGAAACTGGTATGATATTTATTGTGATATAATATCAATGTATTCCCAATATTCTTTCACTATATTAATTAATTATAGTGATCATTATTATGTTTACATTAATTCCGTAATACAAAAAATCTCTTTGATAATTTTTCTGTTACTTTAAAATTTTTACATTCAGAAATAATATCAGGTTGGAAAATAACAGTCAAAAATCATTATTCAACATAAAATGTATTATTTTTCAAATATATTCTCATTACAATATATTTGTGAGTTCAGAGAAAAACAAAAGCATCAGTTTCAGATTCTATAGAACTCTATGATATTATCATACATCATCGTTAGTCACAGTCGTTGAAATTCATAAGCTTAAGAAATAGAAGGCCCAAGCGCCCAAAACCCAGGCTGTGGCAACATATTATGTAAAAGTATGTACAATGCATCAAGTGGTAAGATTAAGGAACAAATTGAAAATGCTTTTATTATTGAATAGATAAATTGTATGAATAAATAGTTCTAAACACTCAATTCAAGTTAATTGCTAAAGATAATCATTTTGGGGTTTAGTTCAAAAGGTGAGTTTTTAATATTGAATAATTAATTAATTAATTGAGACCGACACTTGAAAACTTAATAATTGTGATCAGGAGACATAATACTACAATTTAGTGAAGTTTCAAGTGATTTTTTTCTTGCCAACATCTGCGGCACAATTACCCAGAATTCTCTCTGCTGCAAGTAGGAATTTAATTTAAGTTCATTTATTATAAATCTCTAAAATCTATTTTTAATCAATAGAATCAAATATTGGAGCAGTGCAATCATCCTCCAAAGTTCGTCGTGTCTGAGAAGGCTACCCACGCTACGACCAATAGAGTGAATGATTCAACACTGAGTGAGTAGTGCAAACTTAACTAAAAACGTATGAACACGAGTGCTACGAGTAAATCAAATTTCGTTGGCACTAGATTGGAGAGATTCAACTATTAGGCTGTGCAGTTATTTGTAAAGAATCTGCTCTTGCTTTCCGTCAGGCCGAGCTCACCTCATTTTCTTAATCTTCGAACATTAATAAATTCTATAAATTTGATTGAAACTTTTTAACTATTTATTCCTAACATTTCTAGTTCAATATATGCCACTATCTGTATTAATGAAGTTTCAGTATTTTATTACGACTTTCTGTTTGGTGAGCTCTAAAGGTTTGAGGTGATGTACTGTGTTTAGCTGTGAAATTACGCCTAGCAAGTATGCTCTGATATTTAAAGGGTTGTCAATTTCATTTGGCAAGAGCCTGATTATTCTCAGAGTCTTTTCTCAACCTGTACAATATGTACCGCTACAGTTTATTCCTGTCAGGCAACCACAGGGGAAACTATAACTGATTTTCATAACTTGGCATATTATTGTGATTGGGTGTTGGATTTAGCTCTCTATTTTTCTTTGTGGTAATTTTTATAACATATTTTTTAAATTTTTATTGCTGATGATGCCCACATTAGAAACTTGTACGAGGGTGATGAGAAGAATGATAGCATATAGATGCCAGACGGAGGAGCGGGATTCGAAACCACGACCGCTGAAACGTCAGCAAGCTGAAGTTGTGACGCCCCAACCAACTGCATTATGCTGCTACATTGAGGAATATCTCATCGACTCGGCCTGATTAGTTGTGGATAGTGTTGAAATATCCTATCAGGCCTTAGTTTCAAGCCTTTATCCATTATTATTTAAATATCATTATTGCATGGCTTCCATTGTAAGGTGTAACTGTTGAACGCCAACCTAGAGCCGCCGAACGCCTGGATCCAAGACATGCTAATTAGGTGATTTTTTTTTGGAGGATGAAGCCTACATTGGTCTGAGACCTGTGCGTGGGTAATGAGTTGGATGATGGTGATTGATGAGTTGGACCTACAGTTTTGGTTGAAAGCAAGGACTGGAGGGGAATAAATTAATTATTTCAATATCTTTTTCAGGTTTCCAACACAATATGATAGATATACAATAGGATAGCAGGATGGAAAGTGCTCTAGGGAAAACTAAAAGTTGGGCATCGCGGCAGTACATTTCGTCCTGCTGCGAGTCATGGTATGATCTATCATTGAATTCGTTCAAATCCATTGTAAACAGAGTCAGAATGTACACTAAACAATTTATTTGATTTCTTCAACGACTTTCAGTGAGTTATAAACAAGTAAAGTTAGTATTCTAGTTTTGAATAGTAGATCTTGAAACATCCCTGATAAGATCCATCTAAGATGGTGATGAATCAAGAAAATCAAGATTTTAATTATTATTTATCATGAAGCAATTGCCCAACTACCCAACTATTGGTTGAACAATTACTTCTATGAATCTGCCACAACTGAAAAATGCATTTATAGATTAATGAAACCATTTCATCCAGGTATTGAAGAACTGCAAAGGCTGCATTTACAAACGATGAACCATGGCATCAAAATGCATATTGCTGAGTAACAGGAATACTGTTGCAAGACCCTGCATTATGCATTAGCAGGAGCGAAAGGATACATGTGAGGATTTTCTATTCATGCTCTCTACCATTGTCAGTGAACTCGTTTCAGTACATCAATTCCACGAGCTTCGGAACGTAATGAATTCAACATGACAGAAGGTATAACGAGTTTCATCTCCGCTCTAAGTGGACGCTGAAAGAATAAACGTTCCACTTGTGATGTAAATTGGGAATGTCGGTATCAGAAAGAAGTCTTTATTCGTGGATATGTATTAGCAATATTCATTAGCTTCATATTGCAGTGTGGAACTTTCATCAAGAGTTGGTACTGGAGTGCTGACAGAAAATTAGTTCCACGGGTTGTGATGGTGTGTGGTACTCCGGCTGTAATTAGAAACTTATTGACTAACTATTATTGTGAAAATAAGTATCGCCCTCTTTTGAGACAAAACACTTCAAGAAACTTATTTAGTCTGCAACATTCCATATAACAATCAGTTAATAATTAATGTACAGTATTGTAAGATATAATATTCACAAACCGATTCCGTTCATTGAGTATTTTCTTTTGCTTAAAGGGTTGATACCTTGCAGTTTGCAGACCATGTTATTCAGGATTTTCTGATGGTTGATTTCAAAACGAAGACGAGCTAACCCGACGAACTTCGTAGCGCCTAATAAGGTGCTCTTACATCCACACTAATGTTGGTAACTACATACCAGGTATGTAAAATTGTTGTTTGGTATAAGTTATGGATTTCAACTGACTTGATGAGCGGAGTAGGATGAGTTTTTTCACAAAAGACACATGTAAATTGCCATTGAAAAGTGAGGTTTTTATCACCTCAAACCTTTTTTAAAATCTCAAATTTTTCGGTGTTAGGTCACTCAGTATCTTTTTTGTCTGATACGTGAAATAAAATAAAATGTTTGGTGTGAGCTATGGATTTCAACTGCCTTGATGAATTGAGTAGAATGAGCTACAGTATTACAATTCAAACAGATGTAAACTACCATTAAAAAGTATAATTTAAACCTTCTCCAACCTTTTTTAAAATTTGATTTTTTTTGTTTTGGGTTACTATGTATGTTTTTTATTACCAAATACATTTTGGAATAAATTATTTCCAAGCCAAATTATTAGTAAGCTGAGCAGGATGAGCTGTCAAACAATATGAAGTAGTGTATATTTCAATTTATCATATTCACGGTACTCCCTTGTGCCCCTGCACAATAAGGGGTTTTTAGGTTTTCAGGTTTTAAAATTCAAAACCATTTGAAAATCTGAAAACTTTAGTCTTTTATTGCGGGGGCGCCATGGAGGACCGTGAATATGAGAATTTGAACTATCTACTACTTCATATTGTGTGATTGATATTTAAATTTCTATTTAAAATATGATTATCGCTCATTTGTACTGAAAATACTGGAGGAAGGCATTTCACTTCTGAAGAGAAGCTTCATCAGGTTGCCGTCATGGGTCATATTTTGTTGAGGTTAGGATGAGCGGCCATTATATAATTGAAAATTGCATTGGATTTGAATTGTGTTTGGTCATTGAGTAAACTGATTCTGTCTCAGTGGTGTAACGTTTTCTAATTTCCCCCCCACAACAGAGTTTCAGGACCACTCACCTCTAAATCATATAAATATCCTCCCTCACCCTTATCACCGTCCCTCTGAAAAACTGGCATATTTTGTGGGCAGTTATCATGATTTTGTAAGAACTAACCTTTTTCTCTATTAAATTTCAAGATTCAATCATGTTTCAAGGGTGGGACTAGTCTAATGATTTTGGCTCTAGCCTATAGATTCCTGAAAGACGGAAATAATAATTGAGAGTTGATTTTATTATGAATGATTAACTTCATAGAAACCTTGAAATTGATGCCCTCCATAGGATCCACATTCACAGTCTCCTGGTTAGCACCTTCTTTCCTTGTCCCAGAAGTGGTTTCTCTTAGAATTCACCTCCTTCGCGCACACGGACACAGGTTCAATTTTAAAAAGGCACTTAGTAATCGAAATTACTATGTCAGGAATGTTTTAGTAGGAATTTCATAGTAAACATATTATAATCTCAATATTTTCACTGGTCTGAATGAGTTTAATGTTTAATGAAGTAATGCAACCTGTCGCTGTCGCCTCACTTTTTGATAACTTCTTCAATATTGAAGTTTTTGGCTCTCTCATTTTCGTTGCTGAGAAAAGCGAGCTACATAGAGTCGGTCTTGAGTCATTGTACTTCCCAGGTAGTATTTGATTATTTAACTCAAATTTTTTTATTTGATAATAAAACTCACGATCACACTCACGAACTCATTATATACATACAGTTTATTCTAGGCCAATTTACTGGACACGTGTTCATGCATCTAGCTGGACGATTCGAAAGTGACTGAATTCAATATACTGTATGACAAAAAATGATGACTTTGATTTCTACACAAATCCCCTCTTCTCATCTCTTCGTATATGCTGAGGAATTCGATGGGAAATAATTAATTTCCATTTCCTACAATACATTATACAGCAGATACTGTTGAAATTTTCAAACTTCAACTCCTAACATCTCCTAACATAGTTTCGATTTTGAACTGCATCAGCAGTTCAAATGGAATCAACATTATAGTAGTGAACAGCTGAAATTCTTATATCTATTACTCCCTTCTGGTGCCCTTGTGAATAATTTCTAGGAGATTCTCAAGTGGTTTTGCATCTGACCGCATTAGAAAGCTCAGTAGAATAAGTGCACTCAAATTCTAAAATCAAGTAATCCTCGGCATCCATTTAAACAATATCTTTGCGCTATTACTTCATTTACAGCGATAACCTATATTATCGCCAAAGTAGCACAATGGGTGGATTTCGTGCTGGAGAGGGCCAGTGGTCATTTCCAACAACAAATTTCCAACAATTGGGCTAATTGTCGAAAATATCGTAAGGCTTCATGAATAAATCATAACAAACTGAGGTGACAAACAATAGGAAAGTAAATAAATCATAAGACAGATTTAAATAACAGTGTCTGCGTATAATGTAATTAATTACTATACACTTTACAAAAAACTTTAAACGAAAAAACTTTGACTACGTCTTGAATGATAAAAACAAACTTTTGTTTATAATGTAAACTTTTCATAATAAATGGTCCATCTCTTTTTCTAAAATTACGTCTTGAAGAGACCTATGTAAATCCAGACAGGATTTACCAAAAAGCTACTAACGCGGTAGAGGACGTCCCAGAAGTGGAAAAGAGCGAAGAACTTAATTTTTGGAAGCACTAGCACTTTATTACTTAGCTTTTGACTTTGCTGAAGGTTTGCATCTGCATCCTGACATGGTTGGCGAGGTCCCAGGTAAGGGTAGATCCCGTAGGTGGAAGATTGAGGTACTCCTCAGATTTTCAGAGCCTTGGCCGATGCATCCTGGCAGACAAGGGTACAGTGCTGTAGATTGTGCAGGAGTTTGAGCTCTCGTTCAATCCACTTCAGGTACGGCACTCGAACCACGCAGTAGAAGTCAGCAATACATTTTAATAGCCAGGTAAAAACACCTATAACAGAATTTCAAAGTACTTAGAAATATGGTATAAAAACTATAAAAATCATACGCCAGAGGAGTACTCAAAATAAACAAATGTATATGAAAGGAGTGCCCAAAAGGAGCCAGCTAAGGAATAAATATTTTAATAGCAATTTATTTAAATAAAAGATTTGTTCGGAAACTATAGAATTTAAATGTCGATTTCATAAAGTTAATTTAATAAATTTTACAATCAATAGTTAATTGAATGACTCTAATATATTAATAAAAAATCATTACTTTATTGTTTTAGTTTGATAGAAACAAATTACAAAAGATTGAACTAAAATTTAAAGAATCGACATTATGAAAATTATTTTCAAATATTTAATTGACATTTTACTGCTATTATAAATTATAATTATAAATTTCCCTTTTTTGAAATTGGTAAGAGGAAAACAATATGTAATACCATCATAAGAAACTTAGAAACTTACCCTAAATGGGTGATGAAGAACAAAATATTAACACATAAATTGACAATTATAGCAGACACTGTTGTTGAACATTAGCTTCAAGAAACTCTCATAAACCAAGGTGGTTTGACTATTCTAAAACCGGAAAATGACAAATTCATTATAGAACAAAATTAATATCTAATAATTAGATTGAATAATTAATACAACTTTACAGTCATGAGACTTCTTGCAAAATGTACTCTCTGCTGGCTGGAGTTTCAAATTTTAGCCAAGCAGGTTGTCCAACATAACAGTACATAATTTTCCAAAACTGGAAAAGTACACCGCACCGTCCATCAACAAGAGAGAGAGAAGATAGTAGTAGAAAGAGACAGAGAAGTGGAGAAAGGGTCAGAATTTCCCTTTTGCAAAATTAACAATCCTTAAGTGACTGTGGGACTGAAGGTTTTTCTCACGCATACCTAACATTCTTCAATTGTCTAGACGTCTAGACTGCAGATAACGATGGACTATAGGTTCAAACAAATTTTCAAAACGCAGTTACATTTCTAAGCCATGAAATAATTAATCCCAAGACAAAGTTGAAACGTGCAATGAAAAATAAAAAAAAGAATTAAACATTAAATTTTGGCACATCTTGTAAAACATTTTTTTTTTTTTTTAACTATTATTACGTTGAGCCACAAATCTGAGCAGTGCTCAAGTGGCGTGTAACATGTCATGAATAAAAAGATAAGAAAACAAAGAAATTATAAATGCATTTGTGTAAAACAAAAATGTCAAGCCATAAAGGCACTACAACATTCCTTTACAGTATAGGGACATACATCCACCAGCACATCAGTAATAGATGACAAGAATAGCCCATGAGCACCTTATTCTTTCAGGAAGACAATTAAAAAGCTTGGGCCCAGAATAATACGGTCCCCTTTCCAAAAGACTAAGTCTGTGAGCTGAGTACTGAAAAACAGCTGAACTCTTTCCTCTTGTGCCAAAAGTATGACAAGCATGGTTGCCTTCAAATATCGCCGAATTTTTAGACAAAATTCACAGTCTCAAAGAAGTACAATGCTGGAACTGTGAGGAACCTGTATTTTCTGAAAATTGGCCCACATGAATTAGATGAACCCAAGCCTTCCAGAACCCGCACATCTTCTTTTGCATCCTGAATATTAGGTTTAAATTATTTTTTCCAGCCCCCCAGAACAAGATACTATAGCGTATAAGCGATAGAAAATATCCATGATAAATTTTGTAATTTATTGAATTTTTTACTTGGTTTGGATTTGATCCACCTTGGCAAGCTGGGTAGAATGCACTTTAACACAAAATAAAGGGAAAAATAGTTCAAAATTTTCATATTCGTAGCCCCCTCCCTGGCACCAACGAGGTTTTTGGTGATTTTAAGGGTTTGTATTTAAATTGGTATGCTGAGCTGAATGAGTTAACCATTACCATAACCCAAACCTACTGTCCGTTTCTTTTTTTTCAAATTATTATGCCCCATGTCCTATAAATCACAATGAATCAGGTGAAAACGGGATTGAATTTTTTTCCATCTATCAATCAGATTTTAATTACTATTTAATTAACAGCTATTCCCTAAATTATATCTTGTATGATAAGTTCGATTATTTTATCTAGTCATGAATTTGGGCTTTCAATTGATGATAAACATATGTACCCTTATCTTCTGGAGCTTCATCCTGGATCCTGTTCAACAAAATAGAATGCAATGCAACTACCATCAATTTATCTGGAAACCATTCCTAATCTCAATGAGAAAGTCGGCCTGATTTTAGTGATGAGTGAAGTTTTTGTTATACATTCAATGCTTTGAGCAGAAAAATTAATGTACGAAAAGTTCAACTTTTGACTGAAACTTTCAACACTTACTGGAAACAAATTATATTATTATGCTACGTGGAGTGTTTTTGATGAATAACGTTCAATCAAAGTGTCTCACAAGAAAGGTCGTTCTATAAAATTATGGGAAAGTCACAATTGTCAACAATAGAAAGAAAGTATCCGCTCAGAAAATAAACATTTTGAGTAATAATTTTCTGCAAATATTTCCCCTTCCTTTTGCTCTCACAAGACACGTTCACTACAGGCTATGGAATATATAAATTTGGTGGCAGCTGAGCTCCTTATATAAATTTATCCTAGAACACCGTGTTGGGAGGAAATTGTTCTCTCCTGTTTCCATTTTGTTATTTCCAGTTATTTCTGCTCCGCCAAACTTCCCATCATCCGGGTGCGACGTCTTCTCAATACCTTGCTTATTCTATTTCTTGCTTTGATCCGCTCTGCCCAAGACAGCGCTTCGAATTTCCGTCAGGGCTTTGCATCTTAGAAGAAGATAAATAAGCAATGGAGATTGATAAAATGAGCCTATGAAAATAATTCATTTTGGAGCGGGTAAGATTATTGTGAATTTTTTATTGGTTATGCAATTTTGTCATGTTAGTGGTTGCTACATTTTTTTCGATTATGTCAATCATAAAATAAATATATCAGAGCCCAGATATTGGAAAGCACTATCAATGAAGTTGATAAATTATTATTGACATAATTGTGAGAGTTTTGTACTGCAGGAGTAGAATATTGTATAAATATCATATTGTCCATACATAGATAGTATCTGATCTACATATTACAGCTCTCCAAAATTAGGAGGCACAGTCAATGAAGGTGATGAAATATTATTGACATGCAAGACTAGAACAATTCTGATACATTCATGTTTCACTATTCTGTAACTTGGATATAGCTCTTTATATTATATGAAAATCGTATTTGTAACCTGCTCGCATAATCTTGATAGTTAATAATTTCCACTCATTTATTGATTTGTACTCTGTCGCCATGGAAAAAACAAGTAGTATAGAACTTAATACTGCTTTACTGAAACATTAAACATTCCAATGTGCTCATTCTCAATGAGATTGAACCCTAAACAATGGATGCTCACAACTCATATAGAGTTAATATAAATAACAGCAGAATAATTAAATGAAAATAGAAAAGGAAAATAAAGAGTCTGGCGAGTGAAATGATGATAATGACTCTAGAAAAATTGAATCTTGCACCATTTCTTCCCCAAATGTCTGCTTGTGCTATGCTCTAATTAATTCATTTACAGGAGCCTGTACTATCAATCATTATTGAATGTCTTTGATTAAAGTTCGAACATCCAAACATAGTTATCATTGAACTGAAGAAAGGATAGGAGTGTCTTTTCTGATGAAAACTTTTGGACAAAAACAGTTCAAACCCATCCTCAAAATAACACTTTTCAACGTCCTCGTAATTTCGTTTCATTTTCAGCCAAGTCCTTCTTCAGAAAGGATTGATCCTGAAATAACTCTGATGTTTTTCTCAAAGGAGCGTTTTTCTGCTGCTTCAAATTTTTCGTGATAGTCGAAGGCAGCTTCTGGAGCCGAAGATCGGAGGAAGAATTCATTTGGAGTTTCTTTTTCAAGAGAAAAAGCAATGTTTTCTTAGCTACCTATGAAAGAGCAGCTTCGTTTGACAAGCGACTTGCTGAGAGAATTCCAGGCTCGAAAAAGCAAGCTTTGAGCTATCGCCATCATTCGTCAAGTAAACAAGAAAACGGACCACAGGAAAGTGGGCCGACGTGCTACAAGATAAAATCCTTGATTCATCTAGACATCTAGACGTTCCGATTGGGAGTGGGAAACAACCTTGAAGCGGCCAGGAAACGTTCAATATTCTCTTTCATACGATATTGATGGTTGTGCATGGCATTTTGGAAATGAGACAAGATTTTGAGTCAGTAGGCGAATCATGACAAATCGATGGAAACCTGTTATAGAACAGTTAATTATTCAATTATAAGCTGAAAATTATTTCACGAGAAACGACGAAGGTGTAAACATGGTAGAGCTGAAGATCATAAATATTGTCAATATACCAATGGGTGCAGAATATATTTCTCAATAATATTGATCGTTTATTAGCATTTTCACCCTTTTCATTCTAAATGTTGCATTGGAGAGACTATTTGTTTTCCCATTAATGAATTCTCATTGATATTCACTCTCTGATGATATCCTCTTTTTCTCTTTCAGTTTCATCTATTGATCTCTTTCCTCTTTTCTTTCAATTATATAAAAATTTCTGTCAAAGTTCCCTGTTCAGATAATTTCAACTAGTTTATCTACACAACTCTAATATCTTTCTACTGAACAGATTCGTCTATTTCTTCATATCATCCTCTCTTTACATTTTTTTAATTGTCTTACAGGTTGAGTGAAGTAATTAAATTCAATTACTAAAAGAAATTTAATTTATTATTAATTTTTTTCTTCTTTTTTCATATTAGACTTCCATTTTATATATGGTTGATTAGTGTTTGTTAACTTGACTAAATATTTTGTTATTTCTGTATTCTTTTGTTCTGGACGAGAATAAGTGGTAGAGTGGACATTACTGTCCAAACTTCGCCACGTCAAAAAATGAAAACTTTCTATTCTATTCTATTGAAGGAGGGTACTGGAAATCATTGAAATAATAAATGTCCTGTAAATGTAATGCCATTTGAAAATCTAATATCTAACATTTGAATAAGAACCTGATAATATTAGAGCCATGATACGACTATTGAAAGTTACCATGCTAGCAAGAAAAACTTTTCTTAATTGGTTTAATATCCACTGAGTCTACTGAGAAGCGAGGCATTGTTTCAAGAAGCAATGTCTCAAGAAGTGTCAAATTTGTGAAAAAGTTATCAACTTTCTCCCAAACTCATTAAAGTTTTTCAAGATGGCCCCCGAGTTTAATTCTCGATTTTTCAAATAATAGTCTCCTCAACGAAGAAGGAAATATTGATCACTAGGAAGTCAACCGAGAAGGGACGACTCTCTGAGTCTGTGGAATACGATATAGAATATTTATTTAAAAATATACATTAAATACTTTCGTACTCAAGACTTTACAGTGACTTTTCTAATCATTAATTTTTCTATTGGACTTTTAATTCTTTCAATAATTTTCTTTTTATCTCTCTATTGTGCTTATCTCTTTATTTTTTTCGTCCTGGTTGTGGGGCAGAGTGGACTTGTCGGTCAAAACGAAATGTCAATAAAATGAGGGAGTCATTCTATTCTATTACCCTATTACTTATTTCATTTCTTCCCTGGAAATTTTTTGAAAAACAGAGGCCCCAGAACAGTCTTTTTTAGCTCTCCTGGCATTGAAAATAACACCAACATCAGTGCTTTGTCTTATTTTACATTTAATTTAATGAAAATTATATAACATTTAGGACCGGAAGGGGGGTCCGGACCCCCAGGACCCCCCCCTGGCTACGTCACTGCAATCATCCCTAACATGACAAATTATGTTAGAGCATCATTAAATTTTTTGATGTTATCATTATTGATAATTGTAATCGTTCAATATCACGTGTCGAATGACACCAGAAGTACGTCAAATCATTAAAAAATCACACCCCAAGAAAAATAAGATTCCACTTAAATTCGAGCTCAAGCTTACTTGAAAGATTCTTTGCTTGCATTTGGTAGCTCAGAAATAACGGAACCTTGAGCTATCGAGACTCTGATGTTACTTGATATCTTTTAATATTGAAGCACACGTGTGCTCATAATAATCAACAAATATTCACAAGTTGATGAGTCCAGAGGTCATTGGCAACAAAACCAATTGGTTTTGGGGTTGGATGGGGCGGTACCTGTAGTATTGTGGTCACGTATAATGGCTGCCAACCCACCAATCTCCTTATATGGAGGAGAATGACTCCCTCGAGGTAGGATAGCGACAGCCGAAAGCTGCAAAGGGAAAGACTTGCCTCCAACGGCCAGATAATTCAGGATTGATAGCCCTTGAGAAAGGAGAAGTAATTTGACGAAAAATATTGACAATAGTGGTTCTTGCTCAAAGCGTAGAGACCATACTGAATATAATCTAGTTCTATTGGGCTTGTCTTGATCGATTTCATAAATATAGGCAATATAGGGCTATTCACAAAGAATTGAATTTCAATATTTTGTTGTTTGGAAGGGATAAATGTTTAAAATCCGTTCCTTATTTTTAGAAAGGTTCCGTATTTGTGGAATCTGAATCAAGAGCCTTATTAATTACTGTACTGATAATTCACTTTCTTTGCTTTGCTTCTTTACAATACTGATGCACCATATGCGTTGAAAATAATAGAAAATTGTTTCAGAAAAAATCAGCCTTCATAGCTGAACAATTCATCAATTCTATTAACATATATTCAATATACGCAATGAGCAGCGATGGATAATTTCATACAAAATATTAATATAATGTGTATCAATAATAGACATTCTCTTGATCTAAACAGACCTACAACGGTACCACTCTACTTATTAATCTAGAATGACTTGAAAATCTGAAAACTTGCTTGGAGCGCTTGTGTGTGATAATATAAGGCTCTGGCTTGCTTCGTTTCCTGCAGCCTTGGGTTCGAATCTTATTCAGCAATGGATGTTTCTCACCATTCACCCATTCATCTTATTATCCACGCACAAGTCACTAGATTCATGTGGACTTCATTCGCATTAAAAAAATGTAGGTTTCCGTGGTTGTTAACCGTTTTCAGAATTATTGAATCGTGACACTACCTAACATAGACCCTCAATTAACGAAATCCATTCTCAAAAGTATCATTTTTATTTTAGCTCGTGAAATTATGGGTTTCATAGCAAACACGTTATTCCACAACGTTAGAGTTTGTGTTGTAATTGAAAAATTAAAAAATCAATGATTTTGTGGAGAACACTGACAGTAATTGTCTCTCAGTATTTGAGTTGCAGTCCATGAAATGAAAAATTTATGACGTGACGTGTTTAATAAAGAAGATGTGGGCCTCATTTGTCACATTCATTTCCGTTGCACATATCGAAGCAAAAATGAATATTTTTCTACTGACATCGTGCTTCCTCTAACTGTATGTTCCTCTCACGGTCTTTTATCTCACTCACTTCTTTCTCTCCTCTTTCTCATTCTGTCTTCTTTTCTCCTTTCCAATCTTTCCTCTTTCTGTCTCTTTTTACCTCTCCATCCAGATTATTTTATGAGTGCATATACTATTTACAAGGGGTGAGCTCATCTGGAACGTGAGTCGTCCCAACAAGCCACAATTCGCCACAAGCTCATTACTAAAATTATTCAAAGGCAAAAATAATACACCTCCTCATTCTCTCCTTCATGCCTCCCTCTCATCCCTCTCTTTATTCTCCTGTTTCCTCCATTGCATTATCAACTCTCTTCTTATTCCTCTCTCTCCATTTTCCGCTTTTTTCTCTCTCCTAGGCGTACATGAAGAGCAAAAAGCATTGCGAAAACAGAGGCGTGTTACCCAGTCACTGCCCAGCCAACACTTTATTATATGGAGGCTCGTTGTGTTTTTCCAAATGAATAAATTCCATTCTCGCTTTGAACTTTTGCTTCTGTAGAAGCAAAGTAAATTAGTCATACGTGGAAGTGTACAGATGGAAAGTTGAGTGCAAAATGCATGAAAACGCAGAGCTTGTGAGCGACAAAGATAAAAAAACTGAGCTCGTTGTACTCAAAATAAAATAAAAGTTTGTGACAAAAAATAATCAAGTATGTTATTTACAAAGAATGTACTATGACTTTAGATTTTGAATAACGACTCCATCAATGACAGCACCAAGAACAATTTCTTTTTAAGATTAACGTTTGAATATTTAAGTTAGAACTAATGTAAGCTGCAGATCATTTTTCCAATTTTACCCGTTGGAAATGCGATTTCCTCAGGTGATCTATATTTTAAGAAAATCCTTTTTGCACTAGTCAGGTGAAATCTAAAAAACTGTCAAACTATCTTACAGTTAGATCTTTCTTTACTATAGCCTATGAATGTATGTGCAGGTTTAAAGCAGGGGTCCCCAAACTACGTAATCAATCCGGCATGGGACAGCTCAGGATTTTATTATTTACTAGCAGTTCAGCCGAGCGTTGCACCGGTATTTTAGTTATAATAGCGGGATCCGGCGAATTCCCAAGAGCCTAGCACAAACCATATCTTCCTAGCTTTCTTAAAATGTTATTTTTTGTTTGGTTAAATTGCAGTTAGAGAATGTTGCGTTTTTCACCAAAGAAATAATGGTATTTTTTGGAAATTGGAGACTTGGAGACTCCAGTTAAGACAAGTAAGAAACATTCGCTGAACTTTGATTCTCCAGTAATATGTTTCCTACATGACTTTGTACTTTAAACTGGAAAAAATACAGATCTATTTTTAGATTATGACTACAGCACTGGAGAATCAGGCAGCGTTGAAACATCATTCGAGGTCAAGTTAACATTAGACTTGATGATGGACAAATAGGCTCATGAAAGAAAATCATAGCTCATACGAATTATAGCATGTTCTCACTGACATAACTACGAATTATGGAGTGTGACGATAAAACTAGCGCTTACAACTTACTTACAATCTGCCACTGACTTACTTTTATGAGAGCTTCTCCCTTTTATAAATTTCTCACAATCTAAAAAAATGAGAAGGTTCTCAATTTCTCTATAAAATTATAAAGTTAACAGGTAAAACATTCTCCAATTTTCCATAAAATTCCATAACACTCTAAGTAAACATTCTAAAGATATTTAGATGAACCGCAAGGCAAGAGTAGAACATAAGTGAACAATCATGCCAATTATAGCTTTGACCAGAAGACTTATTGACACAGGCAGATAATCACTTCTTTCTTCCATAACAATATTATTGTTACGACCAACATGTATGCAAGCATGCTCGCTGGTCAGTTGCATAAAGGTATTCTGTTTCTCAATTTGTGGAGAAATATGTTGAAGAATGTCATTGAAGCAGTCTTTAATCATCCTCAGGTAATTTTTATAATCATTTGGTTTGTTTTCTACTAGTTCTACCAACAGAGACATGTGATTGGACTGGTTCCTATTTTTAAGCCAATTCTTGAACCATATTTCGCATGGCTTGCGTTTTTTCTCATCTTCCAAACAAATGGAACCACCACAAAAAGCCACCACAGTGTTAGCATCCATTTCTCACACACTGACACAACTAGACCGCAAAGAAGGAGTAGACTGTCACAGCGCCAGAGAAGCAAGAGTACTGTGTGGCGGCGGCGAGCATGTTCGCAACCATGTTTGATCATCTGCTGGCAATGCCAAGCATTTTTGCAAGCAAGCTTGATCATCTGTGGGAAACCCTACATTTACCCATTGTTTATAATCCAATATAAATGCGACTACTAGTAGGTTAATATTAGACTATTGCAAATGGGGCTACTGCACTTTCAAATAAGCCCACAGGCTATTATATTCGCTTTACAGAGTGAAAAATCAAATTTCTGGGAAGAGCCATTCCTGAATACAATACTGTTATGTGTCTAAATTAATAACACTTAAATTTATCACTCGCACTTTTTACACAAATAATCACAACACTCACTGTTCAGTAATGTCTTACAGAAAAATAAGCAATTGAAAACAGATAAATCGATATTGTTCAACTAATAAAAAGATTTCAACAAACTGTACAAAAATCAATCACTAAAAGTTAAAAGGCCAATCTAATATTAAATAATAACTGTACAATAAACTGTCCAATAATATTCAAAAAGAAAAGGCCAAAAAAGAACAATTAACTTATGTAGCACTAGTCCGTAATACAATAAACACTATTTAGTAGTTCACTGGTATGAATTAATTTAATAGGAAAAAGAATTATCACTATAGGCATAGAGAAAGAATTATCACTATATATAATTAGCACAATATATATATATATATATATATATATATATATATATATATATATATATATAACTGTCACTTTCACAAACTTGTTTATCACAACGAATTTCAAAGACAACTCAACTCATTTACAAAAGTGTCCCTCTATTTATATGATTCTCCATAATTGGGATATCTCTGGATTTTTCTATCATCTTCTAGCACTAGCACTTTCTACAATATTCGAAAAGATTCCATTAATGTCTAATCAAACAACTAGAACATTCTACAAATTACCAAGTAAACACTATAAAAGTGTCAAAAGCAGAGTAATTAATTGCATAAAAGTAAACATTTCAATAGCAGATAACACCATGAACCACTGTTTCTTTTTTCTTTCTATTCTCTCCAATTTCATATTTGCTACACTACCCCCACCTTAAGAGATTGTTCTGTCCCAGAACAAAAGCAGTTATGTTAGTTTATATTGGGTCGGGTTTCTGGCTGGTTCCTCATTGGTCTTCCAAGGGTTGTAGATGCAGATGGTAATCTGGACACCAGTGGATTTGAACACCTCCTCCAGCATTGGCTTCACAATTGTCCAATCCAGGCCATCATATCCGCTTCCAAGCTGTGGTATGCCAAGTTTCCTTAGTGCTAGTTGTTGCATTCTGTCCCTCAGCTGAACCAAGCAAGTCCACAATGTGTCATAGGATGCCTTCATCTCAGGCTGTCCCTTAGTCACCAGGTAGAAAAGATGTTGACCATGCCACTGCAGATGAAGAACATTTCCTTCCTTGGGTCCTTGTTGTTCCAGGACTCCAAGACCACCAAACTTCTTCCTGAAGACTGTAGCAATGCCTCGAGATTCCACTAAGTTGCTGGTGACACAATGCGCCAGTGCATACTCCTTGGGCAGGGTGAACAGATCCGCTTCACTTGTCTGGATCATTTTCCCAACTGTTGTTGAACTGCAATCATCAGTAGACTTCTCTGGGGATATAGTATGCTGAACCTGAGCTGTGTGTTCTTCCTCAGCACCATTGCTACCATGGAATGGAGTTAAATGATTGAAATGTACTATTCTTGGCTTCCCTCTTGGAGGTTTTCTTATCTGGTATACCACATCATTGATCCTAGTCACAACCTCAAAAGACCCTTCCCACTGATTTTGAAGTTTTGGAGAGTAGCCACAAATCCTCCTTGGGTTGTATAACCAAACTAGATCTCCTGCTTGGTATCCACCTTGGTCAGCTTTGATGTCATACCGCTCCTTCATCTTAAGGCTTGCTTCATCAAGATTGGTGCAGACTTTCTCATGAGTCTCATTCATGTGTTTCCTTAGTTGGGTGATCTAGTCTTCCTCCTTGAATGTCTCACCAGGCTTGCTTCCAAACTGAAGATCACAGGGTAGCCGTAGATCTCTACCAAAGATGATGCGAGCAGGTGTTTCCCATGTGGATTCATTAATGGAGCTGCGATATGCCATCAAAAAAAAAAAAAATTTTGCTGATTGTCTGAAACCACTTTCCTCAGATATCACTGCATGGTCCTGTTCATTCTCTCTACCATGCCATCTGACTGTGGGTGCAATGGAATGGTCCATTTCTTCCTGATGCCCATCAACTCACACACTCTGCTGAACACTTCTGACTCGAAGTTTTTCCCTTGATCTGAGTGCAGCTCTAATGGCACACCAAAATGACTGAAGAACTGCTTTATCAACACATCAGCCAGTGTGATTGCTTCCTGGTTAGGTAAGGCATATGCTTCAACCCATTTACTGAAATAATCCATGGCTACTAGGATGTATCTGTTTCCATCATTGGTAGTGGGGAATGGTCCAGTAATATCAATAGCCACATGCTCAGAACATTATAGGTTTGCTGGTGCCCCAACATTATAGGTTTCTTCCTTTCTTCCTTTTCTTCCTTTGTGAACCATTGGCTGCTGCACAAGTTGTACATTTCCTACACCAATCTCTGATGTCCTCCTTTAAGTTAGGCCAGTAGAATCTTTCTCTGACTTTTTCTAATGTTTTGTGAAGTCCAAGATGACCACCAGAACTTCCTTCATGCAAACTCCTCAGTACTTCAGGTATGTGGTTGTTTGGTACAATCACTTGTAGCCTCTTCTGGTCCCCTGCTGCATTTTCAATCACCCTCTCAAGGACACCATCATTTTCAATAATAGAGTCCTACTGTGCCCAGTAGGTCTTGACACTTTGAGATAGAGGTGCTATTTCCTGCGAAGTTGATCTTCCATGTCCTGAATGTTTCCAATCCCAGAGGTGCTTCAAGTCAGGATCTCTTCTCTGGTCTTCCTGCAGCTTGTTGCTCTCCCAAAGATTAGCAATTACAGTAGTTCTTGTCAAGATGCCTTCCTTGTGGTCATGGTGGGAACAGTGCTTACAATCTTCTTCACAGGGTCTCCTTGAAAGAGCATCTGCATTTCCATGACTGATCCCTGCTCGATGAACTGATTCAAAATCTTACTCCTGGAGTTGTTTAATCCAGCATGCCACTTGTCCTTCAGGAGTTTTGAACCGGAGTAGCCACTTCAGTGCTGCATGGTCTGTCCTCAGGAGAAAATGTCTTCCATAAAGATATTTGTGGAAGCAGCCTTAACCACCGCTAGAAGCTCCCGGAGGGTGACACAGTAGTTGTGCTCAGGTTTTGACAGAACTTTGCTGAAATATCCAATTACCTTTTCCACTTCTTCCTGCTCCTGAGAAAGTACTCGTCCGATGGCCACATTACTAGCATCTGTATCCAGGATGAATTTTCCTTCTGCCTTAGGGTAACCAAGGATGGGAGCATCAACCAGTGCATGTCTCAGCTCATCAAAGGCATGTTGACAGGTCTCATCCCAAACAAAGCTGCTCTTGTCCTCAGTCAACTTGGTCAGAGGTTTAGCAATGTTGGAGAAACCCTTCACAAACCGCCTATAATAAGTGCACAGACCAAGAAAGCTTTTCACTTCATGCTTGTCATGTGGAACTGGCCACTTGGTTAGAGCTTTTTTTTCTCTGGGTCTGGGGCAACTCCAGCATCAGACACAACATGTCCCAGATAGTTGACTTGTCTTCTGAACAGGTTGCACTTCTTTGGATTTAGTCTCAGATTCGCCTGCCTCTGTCTCTGGAATACTTGCTCCAAATTGTGTAGATGATGACTGAAGGACTTTCCCAGAACAATTATGTCATCCAAGTAAACTAAACAGGTCTCCCAAGACAATCCTCTCAACACACTCTCCATTAGCCTCTCAAATGTAGCTGGAGCATTACACAGCCCAAATTCCATTACCTTGAACTGCCAAAGACCTTCACCTATTGAGAAAGCAGCCTTTTCTTTATCCCCTGGCTTCATGCCCGCTTGCCAAAACCCACTCTTGAGGTCTAGTGTTGAGAATAGTTTACATCCCTCAAGGTTGTCTAATGTGTCATCAATCCTTGGCAGAGGATAACTGTCCTTCTTGGTGACATTATTTAGCAATTGATAGTCTATGCAGAATCTCAATGATCCATCTTTCTTCTTCACCAGCACCAATGGAGAAACCCAAGGACTGTTTGAAGGTTCTATGACATCATCTTCTTCCATTTCCTTGATGACTTTCCTGGCTTTCTCCCTCTTTGCTAATGGCAATCTCCTTGGATTTTGACATATGGGCCTAGCATCAGCAGTATCTATTGCATGCTGTACAATATTTGTTCTTCCTTTTGGACCTGCCACAATTTCGAAGACATCCTGGTATCTGGTGATGAAGTCTTTCACTTTGGCGGCCTGTTCAGCTATAAGGTTCTTGCAGGTGGTAGAAGTGAATTCCTGAAGTTCCTTTGGAAGTCCTTGGTTCACTTGCTGAGACTTCTGGATCTGTCTCACCACTGATGAGGCTGTTGAACAGTGTCCAAGCATGCTTCCTCCTTTTAGAGTGATCTTGTAGTCATTAACATTCATGATGCATACTGGGAACTTGTTGCTGGTCCAAAATAAAGTTCTTGCCACTAAGGCTCCTTGATGTAAGTTGTCCTTTTGTCCTGCTGGTTCCAATAGTGCACTCTGCCCTTCCTCCATGTCATCCTGTATTCTCCCATAGGCCACAACCTGGCTCCTTGCTGGTAGGGTGATGTCAGTGAGTAACAATACTCTGCTACTGCTTGGCTTCCCTGGGTGAAGTATGACCTATTCTTCTCCAATTACCACAGTTCTCTTATTCAAGTCCAACTTGAGACCAACTTGTTGAAAAAATCCATCCCAAGTATAACATATTCTTGTATATCTGCCACTAACACTTGATGCTTGAAGTTACTGCCACCAATAAGGAGGGTAGCAGCTGTCTCACCAAAAACTGTAGCCAAATCCCTAGCTGTATGGAGTGTCCACCTTGTTGACTTAATTTTCTTCTCATCACAGACTGCGCTCCTATTCAGGATGGTCATGGTAGCTCCTGTGTCAATAAGTAGTTGTCTTGCTTGTCCATTCACAATGCCATCTATTTACAAACTACTTCTGCTGCCAGCAAGAGAGGCCACCTCTGCTTTCCTTACTGGGGCCTTCTGCTTGTGGGTTGACAGCTGCCCCTCCCTATCAACCCTCTTTAGTTTACCTGCTCCTTCTTCTCACCTGGTTTGGTGGTACACTTGCTTCTAACATGTCCAATTTTTCCACATGCCCAGCATCGAACCTCCTTCTTCCTGGATCTCAACTTTTCCAGAACCTGTTCAACTATCTTCTGGATTGTGCTTGCATCCATGACTTCAGAATCCATAGTCCGTACCTTAGAATGGCCTGGTACTGACTGCCAAACTGCTTCAAACTCCAATGCCTGGGCCAAAGCATCATTTAATGTCTTGGGTCTAGCCAGTTTGATGGACTGTTGAGTCTCTGGTATTCTCAGTCCATTCAAAAATTTCTCTACTGCAAGACTTTCATATGTGTTGTCATCAGCAGATGGATATGCAGTCAATGCCTGGGCCAAAGCATCATTTAATGTCTTGGGTCTAGCCAGTTTGATGGACTGTTGAGTCTCTGGTATTCTCAGTCCATTCAAAAATTTCTCTACTGCAAGACTTTCATATGTGTTGTCATCAGCAGATGGATATGCAGTCAATGCCTGGGCCAAAGCATCATTTAATGTCTTGGGTCTAGCCAGTTTGATGGACTGTTGAGTCTCTGGTATTCTCAGTCCATTCAAAAATTTCTCTACTGCACAGTGGCGGCTCTGACAGAGAAATTTGAGGAGGACACTACCCCCCCCCCCCCCCCACATCATACAGTACAACTCCGCAAATATAGTTGAATATGGGCTCTATGTACTGTTGAATAAAGGCTATTTTGAAAAACCGATTATACAGTAATTGTGAAAAATAGGAAATTTAATGTGTAGGCTCACTCACCATTCATATCAATAGAGTGCATAAGTGCTCCATCTTGAAACCTAGCACTGAATACAGCACATTATCCAGATTGTAAGCAGATGCTCAGATTTATCACAAGATCCTACTTCTCACTAAGTCTTACTTTCACAAGTGTTTCATTCAATTGATATTAATAATTCCCTACTAAATAAACGTCATTATAATTCTGTCATTTACTTTAAAAAGGGGCATTATTTTAATTGGCCCAGTCCAAAAACTGAATATGAGGCACACTAAATATAGAGTCAATCGGACAATAAAATACACTACTTAAAGGCCTATATCATCAGAAAGTTTTCAACAGTTTGATTAAACAGCAATATTTGAAAGTTAGCTCAATTTTACGGTTTTTAGCAGAAGCAAAATGTTCAATCACAACTTCATTGAAGTTGAGAAATTAAGAAATTAATTTTTGCTCGACTGAAAGCATTGCTAGGGAATTTTATCTTGTGCGATAGTATAGTGATTTTGTGCGATGGTATTATGCAGGACATTTTTAGAGGACCCGGCCTTTTTACTGCCAACCGCGTTTTGAAATCACAAACGTTATTTTTCAAATAATCCACGGAATTTATTTTAAATACAGTCAGCTAATACTAATCACAGCTCACATTAATCACATTGAATGGACAACTTGATGATTGAGAAAATAATACAAATTCCACGTACCACTACTGCATCCACAATAATTTATAAACAACCAATGAATTCTATAACCTCAATTCTACTAAAAACTTTGAGGATAATTGGCGCCACATGATTGGCGCATGCGTAATGAAGCTGCGGCCGCCGGCCGAAGAGCGTATTTTACAGCCGGGCTCATGTTGCCATTTCTCTCGTAGAGAATTTTTCATTGAATAGCATTTTCGATATGGCAGCACTGCACTGGCCGGACGCAAGAGGAAGTGTCCCAGCAATGTCCAACATAGTTACAAAGGCTCGCTGAAAACCTCTTCTCGTACCACGATGCGGCTGATCATTTTCAACTATCTTACTGTCTATTTCCAGACTTCCACACTCTCTTTCCTCTTGTCAAATACAAATAAAAGATGAAAATATAAAATATATTGGAATTATTGTATTCTCAATAATTATGCAATTTATCACATATTGACAGGGAGGACAGTGTCCGAGCGCCCCCCTGGTGGAGCCGCGCCTGCTACTGCAAGACTTTCATATGTGTTGTCATCAGCAGATGGATATGCAATGTCAGCCTCAAATTCTTATTAGGATTCATTGGGCCTCTGCACCCTATTATTAAGCTGAGATCAGTACAACTGTTCGAGGTGTTTGTTGCCAAATCGCATCTCCAGTCGTCTCCACAGCTCACTGAAACTCCACTTCTCAGCTGATGGTATTGAGTGAACAATCGCCAATGCTTCACCTCAGAGATCCATCCTCAGAACATAGGCCTTTGTTGCTGGTGACCACCCCTGGAACTCAGCTGCTGACTCAAACAGTGTTTGGTAGTCCTCTTAAGGTGTTTTTCCATCATAGGTAGGCAGTCCAGTGTGCTGAGGTATAACTACTGACTGTTTCTGGAGATCTTCCTCCATCATTGACTTTTCTGAGATGACTATTTCAGGAAAATTTGAAGTTTTACTTACTTCTTGAAGTTCCAATACCACACTCCAGCTGCTTAAGTCGATTTTCTATTGTTTTAAAATCCTCTTTCATAGCTTCCAAGTCTTCCTTCACTTTAGTGACTTCTTGATTCATAGAATCAGCAAGATTTTTCACCTTTTCTTCCATGGCTTCTTGTAATGAGTTAATATTTTCTTGAAGCTCGCCTTTCATAGATGTCAAATTTTCGTGTATTTCACCTTTCATGGATGCGAAGTTTTGTTCCATAGATGAAATATTCTCTTGTATATCCTGAATTGTTCCTTGTACTTTCCCCTCCATGGATGCGAAGTTCTCCTGGAGCTCGCTCTTCATGGATGTGAATGATGAAATCAGTTTTGTATCTGAAGTCTCGAAGAGGTACGTAGCTGGGTCTTCTCCTTCTGTCACTAACGCCTCACAAGGATGGTCTTGTAGAGTAGACTTTTTCCAGATGTTTCCAGATCATGGTCCTCTAATTTACATTTGAGATCGGCCACTTTCAAGTCACACAATGTAATTTTGCCAGCCATTTTTAATAAAAATTGAAAAATCCCCGAATTCCAACACCATTTGCTACGGGTTCTATGTCTAAAATAACGCTAGCAACACTCAAATTTATCACTCGCACTTTATTTACACAAGTAATCACAACACTCACTGATCAGTAATGTCTTACAGAAAAATAAGCAATTGAAAACAGATAAATCGATATTGTTCAACTAATAAAAAGATTTCAACAAACTGTACAAAAATCAATCACTAAAAGTTAAAAGGCCAATCTAATATTAAATGATAACTGTACAATAAACTGTCCAATAATATTCAAAAAGAAAAGGCCAAAAAAGAACAATTAACTTATGTAGCACTAGTCCGTAATACAACAAACACTATTTAGTAGTTCACTGGTATGAATTTAATAGGAAAAAGAATTATCACTATTGGCATAGGGGAAGAATTATCACTATATACGCACAATATATATATATATATATATATATATATATATATATAACTGTCACTTTCACAAACTTGTTTATCACAACGAATTTCAAAGACAACTCAACTCATTTACAAAAGTGTCCCTCTATTTATATGATTCTCCATAATTGAGATATCTCTGAATTTTTTTATCATCTTCTAGCACTAGCACTTTCTACAATATTCGAAAAGATTCCATTAATGTCTAATCAAACAACTAGAACATTCTACAAATTACCAAGTAAACACTATAAAAGTGTCAAAAGCAGAATAATTAATTGCTTAAAAGTAAACATTTCAATAGCAGATAACACCGTGAACCACTGTTTCTTTTTTCTTTCTATTCTCTCCAATTTCATATTCGCTACAATACTCTACATTAAATAGAGAGTTGTAGAATTTCACTTAGTTGAACTTTCCTTATAGGTAGATATATAGATATTTGTGGCTTTGTATTTCCAAATGTGCTTCTTCTGCTGACCTAAAGCTTATTTCTTTTGTCTTTGAATAGTTCAGAGTCAACATATTCGCTCAACGCCAATCATCAAGTCTCCCTAGAGCAACCTCACATTCCAATTTCATTCTTTGCTGATTTTTGCTCTTCATCATAACACTAATATCATTAACAGAATTTATTAATTTCGAATTCCTTTAATTGCTATTACTTTATACTGAAGACTTCCGCAATGGCGGATATTGACAACAGCATTGAACAGCTGATGGGAATCGAATTGCGGAAGTCTTCAGTATAAAGTAATAGCAATTAAAGGAATTCGAAATTAATAAATTCTGTTTATGCATATTTGTCAGTTTATTCAATTGTCAGTCACTTCAAACTAACTTGTGAGATACGAGCCGATATGGTCAAGTTGAAAATGAATGCTGCTGTGCAGGAAGGTCTCCATGGTCAAGTGATTAAGGGCGCTCAACCGGCAATTGAGAGGTCCGTGGTTCGATTCCCGGTGGTGACTGATATTTTTGTACAGTAGCATTCATCGATTCCCATCAGCTGTTCAATGCTGTTGTCAATATCCGCCATTGCGGAAGTCTTCAGTATAAAGTAATAGCAATTAAAGGAATTCGAAATTAATAAATTCTGTTTATGTATATTTGTCAGTTTATTCAATTGTCAGTGACTTCAAACTAACTTTTGACTAATATCATTGTCATACAAGACACATTCTGCAGAATCAAGATAAAAGGATGAACAAAACAGGGCCAAAGACCAACCCTTGAGGAACACCCTATCTTGTTTTTAACCATTCAGAATAATATACTTGTTGAAGACCCTCTGATTCTACTCTTTGAAATCTATCTTCAAAATAAGAAAAAAACCAACTCAACACAGAGTCGCCCAATCCATAAAATCGCAACTCATTCAATGGTATTTCGGTATTCACTAAGTCAAATGCATTTGACAAATCAGCAATAAGGCCACATACTTTTAACCTTCATCCACTAACGATAGTACCTTATCCATATAGCAAAACAGTGCATCGGCTGTTGAAAGACCTGGCCTAAAACCGAATTGCTGCTGTGATAATATTCTAGTATTTTGTAAATGGATCTTCAATCTATCTGAAACAGCATATTCCAATAGCTTTGAAAAGACTAATGGGTTGTTGATAGGTCTAACAATTTTTGGGTTTTCTCGATCACACTTCTTGTATATTGGAACAACCTTACCTAATTTGAGCCTGGAAGGCACCACTCCGCTGATCAATGATGCATTGAAAATAGTTGTCAAGGGCTCGAGAATTGGCAAGGCTGTTCTCTTCACTAAATTGTAAGAAATTCCAAAAGTATTGCATGATTTTGTGTTTGACAATGAACGAATCAATTCATATATCTCACAGCGGTTCATCAATCTAAAACTATTAAGATGTACTGGTTCAGAACCATTTCTGATGGGAGCTGTTTTGTTTAAAAAGTTTCTATAATTATCGATGTCGGCATTTTCAGTTATGCTATTATATATTTTGGCAGAAATGTTACATAATAACCATTTAATAAATCAGCAGCACTTTTTCCAGTTTTAATGAATCCAAACTTATCCCGAAAACACGGATTTCGGGTCGATGGTCTGAAAGTTTATGTAGATTTTAGTATAATCTAGTAGATTTTTAGTTACTTAATAATTCTGTTGTATTGATCATTTTGATTCGATAAATATTTCATGATCAGGCTATAAGAAATTTCTCATGTTTTTAAAGTTGGAAAAATTCAACTAAAAAGCTTAAAATAAAATAAATTTTAGAACAAAAGAAGGAACCGACTTTACTGAAATGATGCTCAAAAATTGAATCCTCACATAAAAAGTTTAAAATAAAGTATTCACCTTAAACTGAGAAAATTTCAAATTTAATACGAGTAACCTTTTAAAGTCGGCACTAAATTTTCCTTATTGACTTCATAAAATATTTGGTGCCAACTTCAAAAGATTACTTTTATCAAATTCAAGATTTTCACATTTTAAAGTAAATATTTTATTTTAAACTTTCAAGTACTGTACGGTAGTATTTAATTTTTGAGTATCATTTTATTGATTGAAGTCGGTTTCTTTTTTGTTTTATTTCAAGTGTTTTAGTTGAATTTTCAAACTTTGAAAAGATGAGAATTTTTTAATAGCCTTATGAAATATCTATTAAATTAGCAAATCAGTAAAACATAAGCCAAAGTAACCAAAAATCTACTCATAAGAAAAGTTAATAAACTAATTAAAATTCATCAACTCCCTATTCAATGTAAAATATTGTATTAAGGAAAATGATGATAGCAAAAGGTCTGCAAAAGGTTTTCACCAAAGAGAAATAGCCTTCAATTCGTCATTTTAATACAACCATACGGCCTTTTTCAAAATATACCTTCACTAAAAAATTTAAAACTTTGAGAATATTTTATATTTGAAGAATATAAAGCAGTTGAATAAAGTTCGAATTTATTTGAGGTTAGAAGACGTCTGTTTCACTTAGCTCAGTAGGTTGAGATATCAACAACTGTGCCATGTTTTAACTTGGATTTAAATTAATTATCTGTTATACTTATCAAGTTATTTATTCCAAGCAACTGAGTACATAATTAATGATTATTAAGTATAGTTAACACTCAAAATTGAAACACACCCGTTATTAATATTACCACCGTCTTGTACTGGTTAGAAGCCCGCCAAATCATGTAGAGTTTGTGCATGTAACAAGTATGTTTACAATGTATACTTTTAGTACAGTTCTATCAAATTTCAAACGACATTCTTTTTCAATGAGGATGAAGCTCACAAGCACAGGTCTGAGACCTGTGCGTGGATAATGAGTTGGATGGTAGTGAATGATGCGTTCAACCTACAGTTTTAGGTGGGTTCCGAACCACCGAGTATTGTACACGAGTCAGATTTATTGAGAGAAACAAATACACAATTCGAGAAAATTTAATCTAATTTCGTTTTGGAATTCATAAGGATTATTTTGCAATTTTTAATTTTTCAGTACTGTCTCAGACTTTGTTGTTACCTGAATCGGGCTGAAAACTTAGTCAAGAAGCGCCAGCTTTATTCAGAATAAGTTTTTTCTTTCCCACTATCTATCCCTAATAATCTAAATCTAATCTAATCCCTTATGCAATATGCATTATGCAACCCCCAACTTATTCAACTACCAGCTACCACGGAATGACAATCTGTCTAAAACGGACGGTTCCAGATGGAATTTTCTGGAGATAGCTCATGAATAGGGGGATTTTTTTAATCTTCTTTAAAAAAATTCCCTCTTCTTCCTCCTCTTTTGTCTCCTCTTCCTCAATGAACCTGAAACTTTGAGGGGGACCATTACCCTTATGAACCTACATTCCCCCTTGTTGTCTAAAGTATTCTAGGAATAATTAGTGGATAATTATCTCATTTTCTATCGAGCGTTATCTTTATTGTAAGAATATAATGTATTAATGATCAATTTGTTTCATAACAAGTTACAAATAATATTAGACTACAATAACAATTCACGAACAAAACTCTTATTAGATAAAGCAGAAGCAACAAATTCGAGTAATAATAGAATACGCTCGTCAATTATTGGTGTAACAGGCCTCAGAATGTAGAATGAACATTAAATTTGTAATGTCCTATTTTGGTCATTCAGGTGAGTTAAACAAAATAATAACTCATCTGATTAAACGTTCAATATGTACGATTAGACGTACCAGATATATCTGATCGGAAAGCTGAACCAAATTTAATGTACAATAATTATGATAATTATTTAATTTAAGAAGAAGAAAGTAATATTTCCGGTTATCGAGCTTTCTTATAAACAGTTTTGTTCTTTATCTAGGTTTGAGGAGAAATGTTAATGAACTAGAGAATTAAACTAAATCTTATATTTGAAAATTGTTTTAATAATTGAATAAAAATTCAATAAGTAACTCTGCGACGCTACAATTTATTATGTCACAATAATAATAAAAAGGTTTTCGTGAGAAATGAAAATGCTATCCGTTGATGTCTGGCGTCATGACAGCGCTCCTCCTCGGTGTTTTTAACAACCAACGTGTCGATTGAAAGTGCTCTGAACGCTACCTAGCAGTGACAGGAGGAACTCAACACTGGAAAATACGTAGCAGGATGATCTTTCCTGCTGTTTAATTTATTTCTGTTTAGAAAAAAAATTCTATGTACTTGTTTATTAAATCCATGTACATAGTAAGTTCGTCCAAGTATAATGTAGGCTACCAGTAATAGAATAGCAATAGATCATAGTTATGCTAAAAATTCCGATAAATTCCGCCTATGTTCGAGTTTTTTTTCTAAATCATAAATCAGTATCATGTGAATATTTTGTTATTGATTTGTGCTCGCCCACTCTCTGCCTATCTGAAATGTAATTTGAAGTATCCCCCTTCAAATAATTACCTAAATGTTAATGGTAAGATTACTTCAATGATTAACTAAAGATGAGAGGAATAATCATAGTTTTCTTCTTTCAATATCTGGATAAATCAAATTTAAGATGGGTTTAGGCCTCATGTATCACCATCTTAGACTATTGATCTTTTTTCCAAATGATGAACGAGTTAATAATCATAAGTACCTATTATGCAACACTATGGTAGCTCAGTTTCATCTTAATAGAATGACTTTTCTATTTGTTGACGTGGCGAAGTTTGGACAGCATCTACCATTCAACCACGATGCAATATGATGTTTCAGTAAACAGTAGCATATCGAGAATTTGAAAAAAAAAAGGAAAAGAGGGGCTATCGGTAGATTTTAGGAACATTCAGGTCTGAGGGGTATAGAATACCTCAAGGGGTATCCGGGGATTGTCCCCCGGAAAATTGTTTATGAAATTTCCCTCTAAATCGTATTTTAAGAGATTCTAGACTAATGTCTAGAAAGGCTTAAATCCATTCATTTTAGTTCACATTTGGGATCTTCGATGCTGGGAACTTGATTTTAGGCTAAAAGAATTTATTTTATACTAGCATTTATTAAAATGAAGTTTATAAATTGGGTAAAGTGGAAGCTTAAAACCGAAGCCCACTTTTCGTATATTTCTAGCTCATAAATTAGTTGTGAACGAGTTTTAATGTATGAAATATAGAAAAATACTACTTTTATAGTGCTCAATTAACAAGTGATATAGGTCTCATATTATTATTACAATCAGAACCACCCAGATCAGACCGGGGGTTGTAACCCGGAAAACACCCCCGTCGTTACGCCAATGTCAGTGAAAAAATTAATGTAGTTGGGCTTGAAACTGGAATAAGTTAATGAATTGATTCTTTACACTGCATACAACAAGTTTTACTCCTTTTATTCTTGAATCATTCTTATTCATAATATTCAGGGAATGATAAGGGGAGCCAGTTATCCGACTGTGTTAATTTTGGCACAACTTTGTTGTTTAAGTTATGAATGAATGATGATAATATTGTGTAAAATCAAATAAAACAATAAACAGACAGTATTATGGTGACCGATCCACCAGCTTTATTAAGACTCCGTCCTTTCCAAAATTCATTGAATTTCAAACAGTATAATCTCAACTTCTTTTGCATCAAATTTTTCCTGTTTATTTATGATGTAGGGATGATATAGTAGACTAATACAAATTGTCTTTGAAATTCAATTAAATCATCATCACACATTATTATTAAGGCTCACACTGTGTCCTTTTTTTCTTCAAATCTGCAACCAGTAAATAATAAAGTGAGCCTTCTTCGCTTTTGCGCTAGCTCTTACTATAGACTAAGCATTCAATTCTTGAATGCTTCATCTATGCTCTTACTCACCCAAATAATATGGCATTTGTCTCTTAATTGATAGAATAATAGATAATTGAAAGAAATCTATGAAAAACAGAATGCTTGGGAGAAAATTTATCAGGCCTACCTCAAATCAATCTTCCTTTCATTAAACAATGAGCAATAAATTAAAATAAGAGCCTTTTATGAATCTTTGCTGACACTTTTCCTTTACTAAATTATAAAGTGAGATGATATTGTCGTAGAGTAAATGGTGTGTTTGAAATAAATGTATAAATAACAATAAAAATAAGACTGCATGGGCCGAGTTGCATTATTAGGCTCGGGCCTTTAAATCTTGTTTTTCCCACATCATGAACCACAGAAAACCTTGAACAATAATCAAAACAAAACTTTGATTGGGTGTTTGAGATCCAAAAGAAAGCGGTTAAGTGTATGAAAAGAGTAAATAGATTAGATTCATGTAGGCTGTTCTTCAAGAGACTTGGTCTCCTAAATGTACCCTGCTTAAATATGTGTATGAAGCTACTTTATAATACGTAAAAAAGAGTGATATTAACCAGAATTTTGACGGACACGATTATAATACAACAAGCCGAGGAGATTATCACAATAGTGAGTCACAATAATAGCTTATTCAAACAAAAACCTAGTTATATTGGTAGGACATTTTACAGCAATCTACCGTAGTTTTCAAAAGCCTCACCTCAACTAATTGATATAGTAATAAATTATGCTAACTAGTGTATAAGATTGTATAGTTGTTAATATCTGACTTGTATTATACTCCTTAACTGGAGTTTCCAAGACTTAATATAAAAAAAAAACGGTACCAGTAAGTCGAAAGAGTAACCATTACCTCTGCTTCTGTGTCAATTCTTTCTCACCCAAATAATATAGGATGCTGTACAAACTGGCAAATTAATATGTGAAATGAAGTCGTGTTTTAAATTCCAATCAATATAGACTATAACTTTTATTCTCAACTTTTTATTGTAAATTCACCGTCTTGCAGTCAATTTTAACTGACTCGAAAACGTTTGGCCAAAATTGAGTGGAAATATTATTTATTCACAATTAAAATTGACTGCAAGTAGTTGAATTTACAATAGAAAGTTAATATTAACAACGTTATGAAACAAAAACTATGAATTTTCTTAGTGATGGTGATTTTTTATCCATATGTATTTTAAAAGGTCTAAAGAAAGAAAACTCCTTTTAAAGTGTAAATATAGTCGAAAACCTAAAAATAGTTAGCGGACCAGTATCAGTCCTTGTCAAAATTAAAATCAGTAAGGCATTACTTTTAATGTGACTGTGACAGTGCTAGCGCATCATCACTATATAGCTTCTTAAAGCCACCCTTCAATGCATAAATAGGGCACTCATCAACAATATGTTTCATGGTCTGAGGCGCACCACACTCTTATAGTCGTCTGCACTTGTTCTAAGGCCCCAAGCTGACATTCACTGATCATCTTCCACTGAAGTCCGAAGCGGTTCAATATTCGTCTTAGGGCCGTTTCTCACACATCGATATCGGTCGTACGATTTCAGCAGTTCGGTTGATCTCGAATGGAATGGACAAGAGTGAACAAATTTTGAACTCCGAACAGTTTTATGGGGATAGATAAACATAAAGATAAAATTACTTTATTTATATAGACAGAGGACAGAGAAGTCTCTGAAGACGAAACCAATGCAAATAGATAATTCATTGAATAAGCAATGGAAATTATCGTACGGGCAATTTCGATGTGTTTGAAACTGCCCACAAGTTTTCTGTACCTCAACCCGTGTCCTACCGAACTGAAGCCGTCCTGGTCGAGACATTGGAAGGCTGCTTCACGACCACGGGCGTTTGTCATTAACATTCGGCATAATATCGATTTGTGTGAAGAGCATCATTTATTTCTTCACGCCACTGTTGGAGTGTGGACCGTTCGAGACTTTTCCGAACGGATGAAATCGATGTGTGTGGAACGGGTCTTAGCCTAAATCCATGGTTCGCCACGATTGGATCTTCAATCAATGATTTCTTTTTTACGTCTGCCCACTCCATGTCTCTATCCATCTAGTGGTGTAGTCTAAAAATGTAATGTAAGTCTGCCCAGTCTTAAGTATTTTCTGAGTCTTGTTAGTGGGGGGGGGGGGGGGGGGTATTGCAGGTATGCGTTAATTAGCAGAGCATCTTTATCAAGAATTCTCTTAAGAAGTTGGCCTGCTCATGTTAATTGAAAGATTCCATATATGGAATGAAAAACAATCAAGTCAAGTCAAGATAAAATCTCTCTTATTTTAGTAAATGAAGTGGTTTAAACAACATCAGCAGATATTTTCACACAGACGACATGCAGAACATTTAAAATAAATAAGAAATTTGAACTTCTATTTCTTACTTGAAGCAGAACATATTTTCGGGCAGGTTGCCCATCCTCAGTGCTTGGTTGGTCTTACAGATCTCCTGCCATTTTCGCTCTTTAGCCCCTTACCAATAAGAATATTAAGGAGCAAGCTGGACAGCCGGAGTAGAAACGGAAGGCCACGAAATCGTTGGATGGATGGTGTTGTGAAGGACTTGGCAGCAATGGGTGTAAGAGGATGGCAGTCTAAGATTCCTGATAGAGATGAGTGGAAGAGTGTGGTAGAGAAGGCCAAAGCCCACCCCGGACTGTAGAGTCAAAAGAGAGAGAGAGTTGAATTGAATTGAATTGTTGCCTTTATTTTATCCTAGGAGGGCGGAGTTGAGGCGTAGCCGGCCCCCTCTTGCACTCAACCCTCTGATACAATTCTAAAATAAACAATTTTGAAATGAATAAGAAATGAAATTAAAAAAAAGAAGAAAATTAAAAATTAAAAAAAGCAATTTTGAATAAAAATAAAACGAGCATAACAAAGCTTGGAAAACGATAATTATAGAAGAAATATTTACAAGATAGAGATGAAAAAATAAATATTAAAATATTAATTTTATTATTTAATAAATATTTAAAAAAAAAGAAAAGGACCAAACTGTTTTGAAAAGATAACATGCATTCAAATAACGCACTAAAACACACACACACACACACACACACAATCGTCCGCTCAAGGTCGACATCCAGTCATACCGCATCTAGCCCACCACCCCCTGATCCACGCCACAACCGCCGCACTGAACCGGCGCTCATTGGCCATCGACTTGATATTGACAGGGAGGGAATTCCACAGCCTACTGGCCGTTACCTGGAAAGATTTATTGAACATAACTGTTCTATGAACAGGAACAGCCAGCAGATGAGACCCATGACGAGTACCACCCCTTCCGACATCACTCATGAAGCGGAAATCCACTGCCAAGTAGTTGGGAGATCTAGTTCTAAGAAGCTTGTACAGAAACACAAGTGCATGGAGACACCTACAGCCATGAAGCTTCAAGAGTTTAAGTCGGTTGTAATATGGTGATATGTGATCGTCTCTCTGTAAATTGAAGATGAACTGCACACAGTAATTCTGTGCACACTGCAGCTTCTCTGTCAGTTGTACAGTCATGTCTACTGTTACCAAGTCACAGTAATAGAATATAGAAAAAGTTAAAGTCTTAACAAGCATGATTTTAGTCAAAAGAGGTAAGAGGTGTCCTATCTTCTTTAATGAATTGATACCACCAATTGCTCTATTGCAAGTCGTGTTTACATGCTCAGTCCAGTCAAGGGTGTTTGAGAGTGAAAGTCCAAGATTATTTACTTTGGTTTGAAAGTCGAGCTGAGTGTTATTAATATTAATGAATGGTCCATCAGTGAGGTTGCAGTTATTTAAAAGACGAGAATAACCCACAACCATAGCTTGTGATTTACTCTCGTTTATCTTGAGGCCATTATTCTGAGTCCATTCCACTATGCGATTCAGAACAGCATTCATTTCACCAATGGTCAAGTCAAAGTCAGAAGGATGAAAATGTTTGTACAGTTGTAAGTCATCAGCATAAATGTGATGTCTAGTAGTATTTAGAACATGAGTCAAGTCATCAATGTAAACACTAAATAGCAGAGGACCCAGAACAGAACCCTAAGGAACTCCCCTTTCCACTGGTCGCCAGTGAGAAGAGGAACCCCCAAGCCTCACACACTGACACCTATTCTGCAAGTAGGACCGCACCTATGCCATGATGGAACGTGAAACCCCTAAGCTTTGCAGCCTATACAATAGTACCAGATTGAATATACAGTCAAAGGCCTTAGAAAAGTCAACCAGAACCACAACTGTAAGTTCCAATCCATTGCCTTAAGAATGTCATCAGTGGCTCGCAGAAGGGCTGAGGTGGTACTATGCCCAACCCTGAAACCAGACTGGATCTCACTGATCAACCTCTCTCTTGATATGAAAGCACTCATCTGCTGATGGACAATGCTCTCCAGAACCATGGATAACACTGCCAACAAGCTGATAGGTCTATAGTCAGATGGGGAAGTAGGATTGGGAATTTTGTTGAGAGGTATGACAATAAAAAATGTCCAGTCTTCAGGGAAAACAGATGTAAGAAGGGAGGTGTTGATGATATGGGTGATGAAAGGTAGAATCACAGGAAGCATCATTTTAATGAATTTTATTGAGAGACCATCAAATCCAGCTGCATTGCTTTTGATTTTATTGATTGTGATTAAAACGTCCTGTTGACTCACAGCTGAAAAGTAGAATAGTTCAGGTGCATCACATGGAGGCAGTGAATCAAAATAATGACAGACACGATCCAAGCTTACAGGGATATCAGTGAAGAAGTTGTTCAGTTCATCTAAGGTGTGGGGCACCTTAGATCCACCCCTCACCTTCCCAACACCGATACTCCTCAATCTGCGCCACATGGCTGATGACGATCTAGCAGAAGTAATTAAGTCATGATGATACCTTGACTTAACATTGCGGATCGTTTGTTTGCACAAATTTCTTAATTGTTTGAAAATTTGAAAGTCAGCTGGATTCTTAGTTCTTTGTGCTATCTTACATTGTCGGTCATGCTCGCACATCAACCGCCGAATCTCACCTGTAATCCACAGAGCAGGATTCCTTGTCACTCTTCTCTCAATAAGGGGGACATATTTCTCAAACAAATATGTTAACCCATAATTTAATTCTCTCACCATGTGATTGACATCATTAGTTGAGTACATACATTGCCAATTCATATTAATAGCTTCACCAAACAAGGCGGGGTAATTTATATTCTTATAATCTCTATAAGTAATAATTTTCGGCGCTGGTTTGGGACTTTTCAAAGCATACACAAGACAAATTAAGTCATGACCTGAGAGAGCCGGAAAAGGGATCTGTCCATGGCTAACAACTGCTTTCTTATCAGCAACTGCAATGAGATCCAAAAGCATGTCTGATGTAGAAGTATGATGCATAGCTTGGAGGGAAAGAAGGGTCATACTACCAGCATAAAACATTGTTGTTAGTTGAGTTTTGTCCCAGGTGTCTCGTCCAAGTAAGTCGGTGTTAAAGTCACCCATGACTGCTACATGACTGTAGGGTAACATTAGTCGCAATAGGGCATCCTCAAAGTCACTCATGTGTCCTATATGGGGAGGTCGATAACAAACCCCTACAAGCATTTTGATACTAGTAATTGTAATATCGAAAAAAATAAATTCGGGTCTGTCTCGTATTGAACTATTTGAAGAAAATTTAAGACTTGGCAGCAGGGCACGCTTAACAAATGCAGCAACCCCTCCACCATTTTTATGCAAACGATCATTACGGAGCAGCTCATAACCATCAAGCTGAACAAGCCTGTCAGAAATATTCGGCTTCAGCCAGGATTCACAAACAAGAATTATGTCAGGATTCTGATCTCCAAAGACTAACTTAAATTCATCAATGTGACATAGGAGGGATTGTGCATTTACATGAGCTATTTTCAGTCGACCAGGAAAAGGCAAGAAAGCCCGTTTGAGCAGATCGCCAGTACTCAGTGCGGCCGGAATGTTATCCCATTGGTAAGAGAGTGGAAGAAGATTGAGTTTGGAATTTAATCATATTGATAAATTTACTGCCTGAGGCTGCAAGCACTGTGCTTACAACTTTTATTCTTGTTTTTTTCCCAAATCATGAACCATTGAATATATAATGATATTGATAAGGAATACCTGTTATACATATGTGCTTGCACCATCCCAGTAAAATATCATGTATGAAATAATAAAGTGGATTAATAATTGAGTGAAATTCCAATCAGGCAAATAATTTAGTACTTTAAATGCTTGATGATGCATCTGTCCATGGCCTCCTCTAACAGTTAGAGGAGGCCATGATCTGTCAGGTTCACACTATTCAATCCTGCTCTTTCCCAAAATTTTGAACCATGCTAATGTAAGCCGTGTAGGCATGTCTTGTCTTATACACCTTAACTGGAGTCTCCAAGACGTAATCTACAAAAAAAATGTTTCCCAACTCCCTTACATCATCTTAGTATGATGTTTGATTGATAGAATAAATTATAGTTCTTCATAAATCTAAATAAATTAATAATTGGAATCTTGAGGTTGATCCTATGTTTTCTTATTTCTATATCATGGACTAAGTTCAAATATTTATCTTGAACTGATTTGATGACTGACTATTAAATTTGTAGATCTTGTTCCACAGAGAAAAGAACAGATAACAACAGAAAATGTGAGTTTCACGAAGAAGGAAGTTCCATTATTGAGGTTTCTCTTCACATTCTCGCATTTTGTCCACCAACAATGATGTAAGCTGTCTGGTATATAGCCATCTATTTAGCATTCTCCATATTGGAAGTCAAAATAATGTGATAATCCAGTAATTTAAACTACTGGTATGAAAACATGCAAATCGAACAATGCAATGTGATAGACTGTATCAACTTTCAATAATTCCTCCAATGTATTTTTATTAAGTACTGTAGTCTAAACTGAATAATATGGTTTCTATACTTTTGCAATTAGTGAAAAAATGCCTTCATCAAATGCATTGAAATGCATTCATGACTGAATGAATCCAAGTGATGACAGGAAGGGATTTTAATTAGAATAGAAAAGGATCTCAAAAAGATCTATGGTCAATGCTAAGGTTTCCTATAAAATCAATATCTTTTCGATGATTGCTCTGTGTTTGGAGCTATTAAACTTTGTGTGGAGGAGCATGGAATATCAATGAAAATCTAAGTCATAGAAAAGTTTTCTATTAAACTTGAGAATTTATACACATTTGTACAAAATAATCATCAATTTACAATTGCATTGGTACAACGAGTCCATCCTCACACAGTGGATAGAAATGAAGTCATATCTAATAAATACATTACATGTAGAAATACAATTTCTAAAATGATTTGAATGACAATGACAAACACACTCACACATGAATACAAATTATAAAAATAATTCACATCTCTTAGTGATCGGATAAAACTATGATTCAAGAGAGGTAACGTATTTACAGTCATTAAATCTATGATTTTCAGGTTTTCCAAACATCCAAATTTCAAAGAGACATTCACACAACATTTCAAATGTTACAAACATCAACAATAGATTCAATGTTTTTTTTTCTAAATACATTTCAACTGTGTTGGAGTATGGAGACCATTTATTATAAATTTTAAGAATCCTTGTTCATTATTCACTTCTACGGTATTATACTGAAATCACACGATAGGACAATGTCTATAATAATAGTTTATGAAAAGTAACAAAGACGTATTTTATCAAGCTCAGCTTCCTTATAAGTCAATGGAAACTATCAACAGAAACAATTGATATTGAACCATCAAATTCTAATTATTCTATTTACATTTAGTTGATCAAATTGATTGACAATAATGATTCATTATACAACTATTGTAATCAAGGTTATGAGAAACAACTAAACGACAGCTAAGACAAACATACCTAGATCAAACTTCATTGAATATGAATGCGCTTTGTAGATAAAAAATAAATATGCCTAATAATGAAATGATCAATCACCATGCAGTGAGACTTTAGTCTATTACTCGACTACTTAATCATCATCAATGACAACAATAAACCTGATTATTGATGTACTGTAATACTGTGATACTGTATGTACTGTAGATAACTGTAATAATCAAATATTAAGATCACCATCAACTTCAGTTGTATGATTAGTAGCAAAACTACATTTTCAATGTGCACTAGCTGGTCCATTTAGGTAACAGTTTTTTTGCAATTTTCTAGCTGGTCAAAGCTTATCAACAGTTATTGTTGAACTATTATTGCAGGAGCCCATATATGTGATTACCATATATCAAGTGTAAAAAAGTAATTTAAGTCTCCAGAAAAAAATAATCTCCAAAAACCACTTTGTAAAGCACAAATTTGATATTGCTACTCAAATAATTATATTCTATAATATGACCCCTGATTATTTGGAACCAGCTACCAAGATTAACTGTATCAGATTCTTTTTCAACACAGTTTAGGCTATACTTGGTTATTCAGCTCGATTACTGCATGCTATTACTCTTCGAATTGCATTTCAGACAGATAGCACAAGACTAATATGGAACAATAACTAATCATATGATCCAGGCAGACAAATTATTCACAAAAAGAATACGGTGAAGATTTTTGTTATCTAACTAGTATAATATATTGTGAGGATTCAGCAGAGAAAATCAGAAATGTTTCCTATTCATGAACTGCAATATATAGGTATTCAAAACTGTGATGTTCCAAATTTTCTTCTAGTTATTCTGTACAGTACTGATAATAATGATATTTGTATTACACAAGAATTTTGGCTGATTAAAATCTCATAAAGGAGAAAGTTGAATATACCCTGGACCAAGATGATGGGAAGGACGTCAGTGATCATAAAAAAACTCAATAAATTAACTAATGTGTAGTTCCATGAAGGCTTACTTATTAGAATGTAATTTATTTTTTATTCTTCAAGTCATATAGTAGTCATTGATGAGTGAAAAAGGACATTAATATTTTTAAATAGAATCTCACATCTCAAAGACAACATCTATTACTCAAATACTTAATTTGTAACCACTTCAACAAAATTATATACTTTTGAATAAAAGAATAAATAAAGCCAATCATACAACAATTCATATCGTTCCTTTAAAATTTACTGACAAGAGAATCCCTGATCAAGTACGAAATCAGTTCGATATTATTTAATGAGCATCAGCCCAAAAGTTCTTGCTGCATTATTACAAGAAAATTAAAAATATTGCAGCAGTATTACAACCTCCGTCACTTACATTTACACTGTTTTGGAAAACCTCATGTAGTCAAGCGATCAGTCTTTTGTATATTATAAATAATTATATATGATATCATAATGATTATTCCCACAATAATCATGATAATATCCACATAATTAACTACGAAAACACCATAAATTACAAACAAGAACGTTTATGAAACACTTGAAAGCTCACTCAACGACATTTTATACTTGCTATCACAATTGTTCCTTTACAGGAGAGCTAGTTCACCGGTCAAGACACAATTAGTTCGGATTAACATTGAACTATATTAATCCATCAAAGTACAGCACATCACACAAGAAGCGTTCACAACAAGCAATCAATCTGACATCTGATGATCTCCGACTAGTCTATGAGACAAGATGAAACACTGCAGAAATCATAAATATGAAGCTTGGCTTCCACATGAGTTTTGAAGAGCTAGCTGCTACTAATTCCATGTCAACGTGTGGCTCTGAAGGATAATCTGCAACATGAAATGAGAATAGTGCTATATTATATTGGGATTTGCATTTGAGATAAAATTGTGCCGGCTATAATTTTTTGTTTCTTTATTATAATTTTAAAATTATAATAAATTATTTCTAATTTTTATTGTTCTAGTTCTAATGAAATGTTATTCATTAGATTTTGTTTTTTCAATTTGATAAATACAATATCTACAGAAGATTCATTCAACACGACTTTTTTTGCTTCTGCATGGTTTGTGGATTTGACTCAAACTGTCATCTTTGAATATCTCAAACAAGATGGTTGACACTATATTGTCCAGAACCCTTCATATTGTTTATAAAGTTTTTTATATTATTATTGTTCATTATTGTATTGTTTCTATTGTTTATTATCAATAAAGTTAATCTTCATCCTCTTATATATTCAATCAGTTACCGATGAACATACTCATTGAAATAGTCAGGCTCAGGGACTATCTTCAAGTAGTGAGGTAGACGATTTTATTAATACCTAATATTCCTCAAATATCCCCCCCCCCCCCCAATATTCCTCAATTAGTCCCCCCCTCGTGGATCCAAGACAGCCAGAGTAGAATGTAGTTCTTATATCAATGAATTGTTTCAAGCTATATTGAAAAAAAAATAATATATATATCTTAAAATATCGATATATACTCAGTTATGTAATGTAGAAGGCAAAATAAGATTATTATTAAAATTTCCTGATCTTGTGATAAAAAGTTTTGGTTCCATTATTTGTTCTCTTCATTTGCCATCTGTATTTTGTCAACCATAGGCTATCCAACTTCAAGGTGGCCATCGCCGCCACTGTCTGAATAATATCATTATTCAAACACAAACTTAATGCCATGATAAAGGACATTCAAATGGTTTTGAACTGCTTCTTCAAGCTAGTGAAAATCCAGAAAAAAATATTTGGTTTTATCCTTCTTCAGATTATTATTGGAGTGATTATTGCTCCGAACTGTTCTTTTCTTAATATTCGGGCAGTTTTGGTTGAATATTAAGGATGTGGGAAGAAATTACTATCTTTTTAAAAGTTGACTAATGCTTTACCGTAAGTATCTTCACTCGGTCCCCTGGTGTAAAACTGCATTGATTCTGAAACCTCATTCCATCCATAACGATTCTTAGCTTGAACAATAGCCTCATAAACAGATCCAGATTCCAGGTTTCTAATGTCATAAGACATGACATGAGAAAACGTTTCACCATTGGACGGCTTGAGAATCACATCATGCCAGTTTCCTGGATGATGAGGGGTCTCATTGATCTGCAACAAGAAAGAGAATTAACGCGTAGTAGATCAGTTGTATGTTAATATCACACTGTTAACCATTACCACACTACAATCCAAGTGTTTATTCTGTTCAAATAGTCAAGTCCAAAATATTGTTTCACATTTAGATATTGTGAATCCATCAGATCCGTAATACAATAGGGTATTTTCTATTACTCAAATGATACCCAAATGGATATTAAACAATAAGATGTAAGTGAGTGATGATCAGAATTTCGGTTAAAGGTATGACAACTACTGTCTTCTTATCCCTAAGAAAGAATATCTTCAGTAGCAAACAGAGGGTCGATAGTCATCCAAATTAATGGACATCATCAGTCTAATACATCTACACTAATTTCATCTTTAACTAAGAACAATTCCAATCTGAATCTGCAACAATATAATATCATAATCAGTCCAGTTACCTATAATTAAAAATGATGTTGACTGTAAAGCATATAATAATTTTCAATTCATTGAGACAAAATAATGTGTACATAACTCTGTACATATTATCAGGTTAAGTGGCTGCACTTATTCCCAACTCTTCAAATCAGTCAATAATGATGGTGATTAAATATTTCCATCGAATATTTTTCAGTTTATAGAATGATCATTTTTAATACAGAAGGATTAACAGTTACAGGCGTGCGTCAACGGAATTGAACAATCTATTATTAGCCTATTATTATAATTTGTCTAAATATCGAATTGAAAGTTAAAAAAAATCATTTTACAATGAGGCATTTTTGACTCCGATGCAGCCTACTAATCAAGAAAAATAAGGAGCATTTGAAAAATAATTCTACTGAACAATCACTACTTCACTTCAATGCTGTGCAAGAGCATAGCTTCTTCTTTGTGAAGTATAGATCAAGTATTTCAATTAAATTGAGGGAGTCTATAAAATGTAATAACCACTTGACTATAGTACAGTTATGCATTACTGGAATGATAGTTCCAGATTGAAACTTATCGAATAATTAAATCAACAGAATATAGGCAGAGCTACAATAATAATTATGATTGCAATTTCTTTACCATCAACTTTCTGTAAAGCAGCCTAACTTCCTCTAGGGGTGGATAGCTCTCCAGCTGCCAAGTCAAATTATAGCTGTCTCTAGATCGACTGTAGGGTAAGCTGTTGAACTGTGCAGGGCTAGGTCTTCCTGGAAATTAAAAAAAATGAGTATTACGATTCGCTCATTACTGACTTTTATTATCTCATACTCTGTGCTATGTTTATGCTTTGTATGTGCTCATTTCACATTTGACATTCCAATTTAATGATTCAGGAAATATAATTTTTTTACATAAATTACAGGATAATTGAAAATAATGAGATTTATGATCTTTGGGTCTATTTTTCACTACTGAATTAGTTCAAAATTCCATTCATCAAATTGAATTCTCCAGTAGAAAATATCAATATTTAGAGTAGTTAAAGACCTGTAATAAGTTTTATTGATTTTTAACTCCTTTTACATGCAGTGGCGGATCTAGAAAATGTTTTTGGGGGTTGAGGTGAACTGAAAACAAGTACTGTATTGTGAAAGCTTTTGAATTTTTCATAATCAATCATACCCGAACTATAACTATTCATATGATTGGGAAATAAAAAATAGCTTTACTAGTGCTTTGAACCATATCGGCGATAAAATTAACTTAAATTTAAAGTATATTGGAAAATTTTGATTGAATTATGGCTGAATCTGGTGTGTTCAACAGTTTTTCAAGGAATATAGACCCAGTATTATTCCGGTATTACGGTCATATTATTCAATTAGAAAAAAAAATTAAGAATGAAAATCAATGTGGGAGCTTTAATAAGATACAAATTTTTCAATGAACTTTGTGTGAATTCCACACTGTAAAAAGAGATGTTTTTCTAAAGTTTTTATCTGACGATTAGTTTTCCTCTTATAGAAATATGGGATCTAATGTTACAATTGAAGACTTAGTAGTGGAATTGGGTAATTCTTGCTATAATGAATATTTTACGAGCTTCAAACTGGAGGTTTGATTGGAAAAAATTTACACTCTGGAGGTTTTGGGGGGGCTTCAGCTCGAAAGCCCCCCCCCCCCCTAAATCCGCCACTGTTTACATGTATGTATATTCAATTCACTATCAAATAAAGGCCCTAGTGTTTTCGATTGAGTAGATTGACATTCATGTTTGGAAGAATCCTCCTAGAACATAACAAATGAGCATTACAATCTATAGATGATGATTATATATTTTTCATTAGATCCTTGCATATTGGATAATATTCTCTTCCTGAGCTAAAAGTTACAAAAGGAAAAAAATAATTGAAATACTCTGATTGTATTTGAACATTCGCCTTGATTCGCTCAGATCAGTAATTTATTGCAATTCTTTACCTCAGTTCAATAATAGGCTATCATAGAACTGAAGAATGAGAAAAGATTTAATTTCAATAGAAAACTGTTTTAGCAGCTACTAGTCATTCTGACAATAAAAAACTTTTTTTGATGATTGAGTCTCAAAGACTACAGTTATGGAGTATAATACAAGTCATGTTAGATGAACAAATGTATACAATAACCATTTTTATATTCACTAGTTTCCACACTCAATTGTTTTTAAATACTTCAATATTTCTAAGACTCTTAAAAAACTTCCGGTGGCTTGTTATAGAATTTCCTAACAATATAACTAGGTTTTTGTTCAAATTAATTACTAATTTGACTCACCAAGTGGTAATCTCACTCACCAAGTGGTAATTTCATCGGCTTCGTGTAATATATGTATATGTATATACGTAAAGATTTTTATTTATATCACTCTTTCACATAAAATGTAACTTCATACACATTCAAGCAAGGTACAGTTAGGAGACCACGCCTCCTGAACAACGGCCTATATGAAGCTAACCTATTTTCTCTATCCAAACACCCAACCCCTTTCTTTTGAATCTTAAACACACTATCAACGTTTTTTTGGATGAGTCACCCCATACTAAGATAGTATACCTGATATGTGAAATTAAAATAAGTTACCATAGTAAGTTGTAGAAAGTAACTTTTCATCATATTTAATCTAGCAAGCTGTTGCAGGACAAATTTTCTCAGATGAAACTTTATAGCATATTTTCTCAATGTAAAGAGCCCAGGTCAATCGCCTATTCAAAAAAACTCCTAGAAATGCAATGCTTTCTTCGTAATCTAGTAGATCATCGTTCACATACACGTTTATCTTCATTTCAATTATGTTTGTTCTTGAATTGAAGGTATTTGTATTTTTTACTATTTATTCTAAATCTCAACTAATAATTGGACAATGGACTGCACATTTACATGGACATTTATTCCTCAATTGTATATGAGTGATGTACCGTATCTTCTGCGAATAAGAGAGATCTGCTTCTAATAAATTCCTTGGATAATCGGTTGACATGTAACAAAAAAAGCAATGGACCGAGTATTGACCCTGAGGCACTTCAGCTTCGACTTCCAATTTACCAGATCTATTCTTAAAGCAGCCTTGAAGCTGTTACTGTTTCCAACTACTGCAGTTAGTTCTACACATGGTTTTCTGCCAATAAGGGCCTTTATTACCTTTGCTAGACTTTACTGAATAAATATGAATGATCAACCAACCTGATAGTTCCATATATTTTTTTGCTTTGCCAAGTGTGTTTTCAGCAACACAGCTGTAGTTTCCAAAATCCGAGCTTTGAACGTTACGAATGGTGAGTGTATGCTTATTGCCTCTTGACTCCATTGTTCGTCTCTCCGTCGGTTCGAGTGGGAAACTATCTTGGTACCACAGAGTCTATAAATAAGAATTTTGAATAATCGATAATTTCAGTATGCCATAATAGATGAAAAATTGATTCAGAAACTAATTATCAGTTATACATCGTGAAAAGGTTTGAAACTGCTGAATTTTGGATGAAAACTCTTTTTCGTGTCATCCTTATTGCGCAAGGCACAATAATTGTGACAATTTTAAACAAAAATGTTTGTTAAGCAATGTTTTCTAAAGAGTTTTTAAATGACATTGTTACGAAAATGAGAAACTATTGATGACAATATAAATGTAAAAACATTGTTTTGATTTTCAAATTTAATTGCTTTGTAAAGAGGTTATCAACATGCATAGTTGGCAATCTTTGTTTACGTAGTTTAAACGCACCCAATATCGGTTTCGACTTTTTGTTTAATAATAGTCTATACTTTAGAAAAGAAAATTGACCTTCATTGATACTTATAATCATCCAGTAGTCCAAATATATTCAAGTCTGAGGCAACCAATCGGTGTAGCATAATACTCATTAATAAAGCCTACACATAAAATGAGAACACGTTGCCTAGTTTGACTAGGATATGCCATGGAATATGCCATAGATTAGTAGTTGATCAGTAGTAACTGCAGTATTTGATTGTTTTTTGAGAATATATTTTTGAAGAAAGTATAAGTTATAGGTAAAGTTATTTGGTCTGAAGTTCAACATAAAAATAATATAGATAGAAATTGAAAATAGAAAAACATAAAGATAATAGTTTTTGATAGTTTAAAACAATAGAAATAATTGACTGATTATCATCGCTTTTACAGAGTGAGAAAATATTATTAGAGAAAATATAATATTAATCTTTTTGCAGTTCTTTGGAATTATAATTATATCACAGGCTAAAGAGAACTCCAAACAAATCAATTATAATTTGTCTGTGGAAAACATCATAATTCTTTGTACCTTTTAGTACTTTTTTCACTATATTATGAAACTCACATATCAATATACATAATTATTCTTTTGTAATAATAGTTATTACATAGGGTTTAAAGTGAAATTGAGGATTTTCGCTTCAATGTTTACATTATGATTCATGTTAAAATTTCATACTATAAATGGGCTACCCTATTTAAAAACTAGTTTATACATATACATTTATACATTTTTTTTGTAACTAGGGCTTTGCATCATTATATTTTGTATATCAGCAAGATGTAAGATTTGTTTTCAATTGACATTCGCACCACTACACACTACTACAAGGAAATAGTTCTTCAATTTCTTGTTCCATAACGATCTGCGTTGTTAATATTAACTTTTTTATGGTGAATGTAACGAATTGCAGTCAATTTTAATTGAAAATAAATAATACATTTACTCACGTAGGCTGGAACATTTTCAAATTGTGATGATTCAATTTTGATCACGATTCAAAATCGCTTCAGCCTATACGTAAGTGAATATATTATTTGTTCTCTATTAAAATTGATTGCGAGTCGTTACATTCATCACAAAAAGTTCATAAGGAAATAGTATTATAACGTCTAGTGACTATAGTATTAATGGCCAGTATCATTGAATAGTATTAATGACTAGTGTTTCTTCAGGGTTATGAATGAAGCTATCTCTATGGAGATGGTAACTTACGTTTGGATGAGGTTCACCATGAACAATGCAGACCAGTTGTGCTTCATAACCTTCTCCTGAGTGAACCCAGCTCCTTTCCACCTCAACTTCTGGAGGATCTGTTGGGAATAAATAAATTTATGTATCAGATAACTGGGTACAGGATTCAACCATTTGTGACCTTGGGGCTGTGACTTTGTGATAATCCTGGCTATTTTGAACATTTCCAGAATGCGTGTACATTGTACATTTTAATGAGTCCCTAATGACATTAAAAAATTAAGAATAAATATATTAATTGCGCACTTCAATACGACAGAGAAAAAAATGAAAACTTGTCTTTTTTTTGATAAATTGATGAATTGTGTTGTCTTGAAACTGATATTAATTCACAGCAAAAATTATCCAACCTCCCCCCTCCCCCTCACCAGCAAACAAATACCAAAGGATTGTACTTTGGCGTAGTAGAAGATATACAATATTTGGAAAATCGAAGGTTTTTAAACAAGGAACTCGATTATACTATATTTATTGAATCTTCTTTGGTGAAAAGCTTTCATAGCAGAAGATAGAAGTGCTATAATCATTATAGATTCCTATCAGTGGATGTAATTAATAATGAGGATATAAATTTTTTTAGCTTCTATGAGTTCAATTCCGATTATTCAAGCCTGTGAACTTCAACGATCCGTATAAGACTCTTAATGTTCTTTTATTTCAGAATACTGGAATGGATGTGATTTACAAAAGATTCATTTCTCAGATGCATTCATTCGTTTGTCACATTCTACGGTTATGAAATAGAGGAAATACTGCCAAATGCTTTCCAATGTCAAATCCAGAGAAGTATCAAGTAGAATTATTGACACATATTCATCATGACTAGAACTAGATTGCAGTGGCTTGATTGAAGTACAGTAGCTAAATCAAAATTGTTCGAAAATGGAGTTGATAAAAATAAAAAATTACAAAGTCTACTTAGCCTTTAATAAAAATTGCCTGGGATGGAAAACCCCGCTCCAAAAATGGTTTACTTTGCAATAGATTAATCAGCTCTAGTAATGATCAAATAACAATAATGGATTAATTCTCTTGATTTCAAAATCAGGACGATATCCTATACAGTATTGTAGCGAATATGGAATTGGAGAGAATAGTGGTTCTCGGTGTTATCTGCTATGTAAATGTTTACTTTTAAGCAATTAATTAATTATTCTGCTTTTGACACTTTTATGGTGTTTACTTGGTAATTAGTAGAATGTTCTATTTGTTTTATTAGAAATTAATGGAGTCTTATCGAGAATAGTAGAAAGTTCCAGTTTCCTTGATTTATTTATTCAGAAGATGATAGAAAAATGTAGAAATTGCTCGATTGTTGAAAAACCTATTTAAGGCGAATGCATTTGTAAATTAGTTCAGTTGTCTTTAAAAATTCGTCGTGATAAACAAGTTGTGACAGTTCTATATATACTGTGCCTATATAGTGATAATTCTTTCTCTGTGCCTTTAGTGACAAATCTTTTTCCTGTTTAATTCATACCAGTGAGCTGCTAAATAGTTTTTGTTGTATTACGGACTAGTGCTACGTAAGTTAAGTGTTCTTTTTCGACGTTTCTTTTTGAATATTATTGGACAGTTTATTGTACAGTTATTAATTAATATTAGATCGGCCTTTTAACTTTTAGTGATTGATTTTTATACAGTTTATTGAAAACTCATTATCAGTTGAACAATATCGTGTTATATGTTTTAATTGCTTATTTTTCTGTAAGACATTACTGAACTGTGAGTGTTGTGATTATTTGTGTAAATAAAGTGCGAGTGATAAATTTAAGTGTTGCCAGCGTTATTTTAGACATAGAACCCGTAACAGTATTATGATAACTAAGAATAACAATAATTCTCATAATGTCATGTTTACATAAGAGAGACATTGATTTGAAGAGAGACAGTAATTGGTGCAGCCTACATGGAAAATAGACACCATATCAATTTCAACAGCTGAACTTAAAGTCGAATGTCATTGATGTCAATTAAATAGTTACGAACAAAATAGTTGATAGATATGGAATTAAACTAGATAGCCTGTTAGTAAATTCAATATTTAATTAGCAAAAATATTGCAAATTTTATAATACTATTTACTGGATAAATTATAATAGCCTATTATTATTGATATCACTACATAGGTAGACCTGATAGTCTATATATTATTGATATCACTACATAGGTACACCAGACCTGAGCCAGCCAGGTCACTCGATATTATTATTTTATTTACATGGGTTGCAAAACTATTCTCTGCCAATAAGTTTCAAGTAAAAATCAGAGTAGAAAACACTATGACAAAATAGTATATTAAGCAGGTGAGGATTTAACGATATGGGAATAAATCAGGCCTACAGTCACATTGAATAATTAAGAGCATTTGAATATCCATTCCTCAGTGATGCAGTTGTGTCTGGTGTTTGTAACTTGGTGTTTGTTGGGTGCCAGCAGATACAGAACTTTCGAAATTCTGCCCTCTCAGCACTCTTATTCCGGAGAGATTTGTTCTGGCGGTCTTCTAGTCAGCCAGTACCTAAACTTCTTCAGCCAGTGTCTACGATTGAAGTCAAAAGCAGAGAGGAAGACTCCGCCAGAACACAATGAATTGCAAATTAGCCGCTTTGTCAAGAAGAGAGTGAAGAGAATGAAAGAATAAATCCACAAACACAACCCTCCAAATAGTCAAGTTCAGACTGCGAAAGGGTTGAACACCGCACTTTGAGCGCGCACATAAGCAGTTAATTAATTGAGAGAGAGCAGCGCCTGTCTTGAGTAAACCGGGTGTACTTTCAGTTCCCTTTGGATCGAGGCAACAGATCACGTTGAGCATGAAAATTGGATGGAGAGACGAACAATTACCCAAGGGGAGGAATATCGATAAGTAGGACCATTCCGTTTTGGTTTGAGAAGGGGTAACCGGTATCCTTCCGAGGTCTTCCTGACGACGACGCTGTCAATTGACAAAGGAACTCGAGTTTCACGTCTAAACTGTGCGATCAGTGAGGGTAGTAGAAAATTTTCATTAAGAAGCTAAAATTTCATCAAAAAGTGCTTCTGTTGATGAAAATTCAAAAATAATTTTTTCTTTCAAACAGATGCACGCATGACAAATGTGAGTTTATTGATAAATTTAATTAATTTGAACTTTTCAACACTAACAGGAAGGAAATTATCGTAGAAAAATAGCAATCAATACTCATATTTGACCGAACGATAGTGAGGTCTATCCTTAAGTTAAGTTAAGTTAAGACGATCGGCATTTCCTCTGTCTCAGTGTCTCTCCGTCTCACGATTACAGACGAACGCCTAGACCAATTGCTATGATTTTTCATATGGATGTTCTTTATTCCTAGGCCCAGCGATGTATATATATTTTTTTCAAATTTTAATAGGGGAGCTAATAATTATTATTAATTAATCCATTTTATAGACCTAACCTACTGAACTTGCTGGCCAAACGGCTTAGAGGAACAGCTGATAGAATTCAACAGTTTTTAATCATATGGCAGGCCCCTTAGCGGCGTTATTTACGCTGTCTTTGAACAGCAAAAGACTTTGCACTTTGCATGTAGGCTACCATACAGTCAGAGCCTTGCAATATTTAGGAAACATATGACTGGGTATGATGAAATGTAATTATGCCAGGTTGATGACATCTGTTAACCAATGCAGCTAGAAATTTGATATGCAGCCTCAGCGGGAGGTAGCGAATAATAAAATCAAAAACCTAGCTTCTACCCTTATAGTCGTAGGTTTAAATTTGAAATGTTTCCTCATTAAAAGGTGGTGATTAATAAAATAACGAAGGACCGGAAAATGGAAGATGGATGAGAAAAAGTAAATAAATAAATTCATAATTCTGTTTTTTATTATTGGAGATTTATTGATATTAGAAGCTGCTAAAAATGCATTAGAACCCTTCATTTTTCTCACTGTCTCTCAAACGAGGGGTGATTTCTAGGCGGCGTCATAAACTTTGGTCTTTTCAAATATTGATTTTTACAGTTTCTGTCCTCAATAAAAGATTAAGGAATTAAAATCGAGTTGAAAACGCTCTTCAACTTTTTTCGAAAATGTCATCCCCTTATGTGTGAGTGTTGAGCGAGTGAGGTCTACTGTTCACAGAACTACTAGTATGTTACTTTCCTCTTTAAAACGCATGAAAGATCTATTTTCAGCATGCTTCTCCTCTCAGTTAGATCTCAAAAACATCTTCGATGATTGATAAAAAGTATTTAGTTTCAATGGAATTTTCCATGACTACTTTATGAACAATCTAATATCAAAACTGTCACTTGATATACTGGAGGGATGCATTTCTCATCAGCCTGAGGCTTCTCGTTAGAAGTGGAATGCATCCCTCTTTCCATCTTTCCATTCCATCTTTCATATCGAGTATAAAGTGAGCGAAAATCGTATAATATTAAATGAAAATACGATGTAATTAACACTGTCAGTATCATTGATATAAACTGACTCAGTAGTCTCGATTATCCGACCTAAACCGGTCGTGGCAAGGTCGGATAACACGGAAATAAATACGACATTGAAAATGTGTTAATTTTATCTGAAAAACTTTCAAATCATCAAAAACTTTTCAAATACATGTAACATAACTGAATTTAATGTATGAAAACATCAAAATGCAAGTAATATAACATATTTTACAGTAGGTACATAATCACATACAGTGCAGTGAGCTACAAAACTAAACTTAAACTTGGGTAACAAGTTCATGGTTGTCTGTTCAAATTTCCCCAGAAGATCGGATAACTCGGAAGGTCAGATAACCGAAGGTCGGCTCTACTGTAGATTGAATGAAATCATTTCAGTTATTTTGTGTATTATACATCAAGAATGTAGAGTTGTTGCTCAAGAGGAATTACCAATACATTGCCGAACGAAACCAAAATATCTAATCACGCAATCTGCACCTGACAAGCCAACATTTAGAAATTCAAATTTGCAGGCAACTGCAGAAGGGGCAGTTGACCGCATGCACTGCCAAGTCTCTTATCGATTTACTAACTGCAGCAATAAATCAGCTGCAAAGGTAATGCTTTCTCAACATTCTCACTCAAACTTTCTGATAAGCTTATTTTAAGAGGAAGTTTTCTTCAAACCACACATTGGTTCACTTTCTTCTGAGGCCATTCAAAGTTTCAAGTTCGCCTGTGCTTTCTCATGTTGAGTCGTAAGAGGAAAAACTTTCTAAGAATACAAGTCACACATACGAGTTCTATTGCCTCAGCTTATGTGACAACTTCATAGATGACGAATGAGACCAGTAAGTTTAGTGAGAATGATTTATTACGCTCATAATGTTTTGTATGTATGTGTGTCAAGAAACAGCAGCAGCCTCTTATCACTGTGCTCAAATATGGGACATGCAACCAAACATACAAGAATGTCAATTGCATTATATATATTTTTCATGGTAGCTTTACATACGGAACAGTTGGTAGGTGCTCTGGTGCCACTAACGTTGACCCTGTATTAGTGAGGAGGTATTAGAGTGCAGTTGTGTCCTGAACAACTGTCCTATTCCAGATATAAATTATGCAGTGGCGTTTCCTGCCCAAAATTGTTAGGCAAGCACTAAAGCATGTTAGAAAAATTTCAACTCCAATATCAAGTGCCGGGGGGGGGGGGGGGGGGTAATGAAGGTGTATTTTGGGAGATAAGTTACTCCCCAAGGACCTATTTAAATTTCACTTAAATTTAAAATTAAATATTAATATGATATTCTCCTATGTAATTTTCAATGCAATACAATTTTATCATTTAATTTTTTATCTAAAACAATGTTTTTCTTACCTTATGCTGCTACTTGTAATTGAGTGGTACTCGTCTCTCTTTCTTGGCAAACTCATCAATGACATCATCGTAGAATGATGGACTTTTTTGCATTTCTGCTAAAAGTTCTTTTTCGATTGATAATAATGCTAAATTGCTGAGTCTCTCCTGTCCTGTTGAATTCCTAATGTAGGTCTTGATTCTTTTTAAAGTTGAAAAACTTCTCTCAGTCGAAGCACTTGTTGCAGGAACCGTAAGAGCAAGTTGGCAAAGTTTGTACACTTCAGAGAACTCCTCACTGAGGCCACATTCTTTTAACGAAGTAACTAACTCCTTTATACTATTCTTGTTGAGACCAAAAGTAGTTTCATATATTGCAGTGAGCTCTGATCGGAGTGATAGAAGATCAAACAAATCACCATAATTTTTTTTTAGGGAAAGAAATGCTGTCTCTTGAACAGTTTTATTGTCTTGAAAATTCAAAAGTTCCATGAACTTCAATTCTTCGAAATTTCCAAACCTTTCCACTAACTGTGTTGTCAACATGTCGATTATTTCGAATAATAGGCGTCGATAACATGTTTCAATATCACCAACAACATCTATTCTTGCACGCTTTTTAGATGGCTCGATACCTAAATCAATTGTCTTTTTCCAAAAAACTTCAAACTGTTCTCTTTTCAAAATAATTACGTTTTTGAACTCCACTATCTTGCTTACACAAAAATTGATATCATTTGTTTTACTTTGTAGAATTGAAAATAGAATGTCACAGAATGGGAAAATTTCCGAAAATACATTGAGGAGGAAGTTGAAATTGAAATTATTTTTTAAAACGTCCAAATACCCTTTCGATGAATTTATGGTTTCAATGTCCCAATCTTCCGAATTTTCTAGAATTTTTTCAAAAAGGCTAACTAATTGTTCTCGCTGCTCTTGTACAGTTAAGATGAGTCGACTCTGGTAGTTCCATCTAGTAGGTGCTACTTGGGGCAATCTTTTTTTAACTTCTAAATCCAAAGCATGACTACGTTTGGTTGATTTTGAAAAAAATGCAGCCAACCCCCCAAGATTAAGAAAAAATATTTTGCAGTCTTTTATTTTAGAAACTGACTGTTGAAGCACTAAATTTAGTCTGTGGGCCATACAATGTATGAAAATAGCATTTTTGAAAGTCTGTCTCACTTTAGCCTGCAAGCCACCCAATTCCCCTGCCATAACAGCTGCCCCATCATAGCTTTGTGCTACAAGTTTGGATCCACACTTATAATTTTCCATAGTTTCTTCTACCACTCTGTACAATGCAGAAGCATTTCTATTTTCGGTAACATCTTTGAACCCTAGAAAACGTTCATTCACTTCACCACTTTCTGAAAAAAGTCTCAAAACAACCGATAGTTGAGATTTTTTATTGATATCAGTTGTTTCATCCAATATGATGGCAACAAATGATGTCTCTTCTATTTCTTTCTTAATCCGCTTCATTACTAATTCACCTATACTTTGGATTAAGTCGTTTTGAATTGAATTTGAAGTACATTTGAAGACGGTGGATGTTTCAACATGATTTCGTAATACATCGTCAAACTCGGCTATAACATCTACTAAGTCTTTATAATTACCTTTATTTAATGAGTCATCGCTTTCATCATGACCCCTAAAACTAAGTTCATGTTGAGCAAGATAAACGGTTATTTTTATGAATCTCTTCAGAATTTCGCGATTTTTCTTAACTAATTGATTGTGCTGTTCATTTTGTATTCTACATGTTTCACTCAATGCAAATTCTATTCTACGTGTTTGAGAAAATGTTTTTTCACTTATCACAGCCCTCAAGTGGGAATTGCTTTTAGAATGTCGTTTTATCAAATTGTTCAAGTTATTTAAATCTGAAAATCCTTTTTTGTTCCAAACATTTTTTTCTCGGCTGAATAGAAGACATGGCCAGCAGAATAAAGCTGATTTTTTTGGACAGCCTGTTATCCAACAGCATTTTTCATAAATATTGTCTTTAAAATGTCTGGTAAAATTTTTACCTTGTTGACTGATATTCAAATTAGGAGTTGGCCTACCTTTAGAAATGATCTCTTTTTTCCGTTCAAAAGTTTGAATTGAAAATTCTCTTGTCACAGAACACACAACACAATCACAATCACTATTATTATTCACTTCCATCATAGAGAAAAGAAACTAATTAAGAAACTAACTTTCAGTACTTTTTCTGTGCTTCCATTTTCATCACAGTTGCCGTGACCACGTGAAACTTTGTTTATAACGGACTAAAACTAACCTCAAATTAGGAAACCAACGTGTTTCCTGTTGAAGTTGGCCATCTGGTGTAGGTGTAGATCTAGGAGGCAAGAATATTCAAAAGCGGGATGGTTGTATGCGATTTTGAAATAGCTTACTCGTGTAGTTTATCCAGCATCATTCTCAACACATTTATGAACGATCTTGGACCATAAAAAATAACTTTTACATCAGAATGGCACAGAATTTAATTGATACTTTCTATTTTCTATGATCATTTATTGTGACAGAAGGAAAATAATCGCTCATTCGTTGATACATAGCCAAACTTCCGTTGCTCCAACAGGCTGGAGTATATAGATATACAGTTACTGTAAGCTCGCTTGCACTGCTTTGCTATAGTGTACGGAGTATATAGATATACAGTCACTGTAAGCTCGCTTGCACTGCTGTGCTATAGCGAGCGTCCGTAGCCATCCAGACCCACTGAGATACAGTATAGAGCGCCAAGTTCAAAACACCATTTCCAAAATTATACTGGCTTCATATAGAAATATCTCCAGAATTTCAAAGCAATTAAAGAAATTATATAATTTTTATATTTTTATTTTAGCCTCTTCATGGGCAAGGCAAGCAGTGCTTTCCTCGCTTACATAGAGAAAACGCCACTGAAATTATGTCTTTGATCGTAAATGCTGAGCACAGCCTAGACATGAAATTCTCTCATAAAAATTCATTTGCAGAGTCCAACAAGCCACAAATCGCTAATTCCTTTCCTGACGAAGAAACACGCGACGTCAGTGCTCCTATCTCGCCCATTGTTTTTATCGGCTGTAAATCTGGTTTCGGGATCCTCCTCTTACGGCAGGCAGCCTGCACTGTCATGAAGCATGTGCGTGTATGCATTCATTTATCAGTCGAGTAGTTTACTTTATTTTGCAACTTTTGCGTTTCCTACAACATTTGACCCTAATATATCGTCAAAGTATAAGTTTGCCTTTTAATGTGTGACTAGGAAAATCTCGTAAAATTCAATTTTGGAACACGAAAACAATAGAATTTGTTGAAATAATAATTGTTCAAATAAAAGGGTGACAGGATTGCGATGTTGGAAGACAAGATTACTACATAATATATCTATATATAATTATATAACTTAGTATCATAAATTCCTACGTTGTAATAAAAACCATAGTATAATGTATATAGTGTAGATAAATACTGTGTTCGCTTATTGATATTCGAATTCCGTATTCTATCCGTAATCTATTCTGTCTAAAAACTATAGAAATTTGTAAGTATACTAAAAGAAGGAATTGAATAAATTATATTACAATATTATTGTAAGCTGTCAAGAAAATGAAATCAAAGGGACAAATGATTCAATAGAGGTAAAATTTCTTTTTACTTATTCATTTCATTTAAGTTCATCAAGTAACTAATTAGATTTCACGCACTTCGATTCGAATAGAGTTATTTTCTCAAAGTTCTAAAAGAAACATTAAGAAAGATATCAGGGGAGCTTACTTAGTCTGTGGCATTAGAGAAAGAAGTGGACGAAAGTCCATTTGTATCACTCTGCGGCAACTCACTGTTCTCTCAAGGAGCGTAAACCTTGAATTTTTCCAGGGTCTTTGGGAGCTCATCTGGAAAAATAGCCGGAGCTCCCAATACCTTGAAGAGTCTCTCCGTTTGTATTTACTCGGAACGTTTTCACCTGAGTCCTACCCCCTCTCCTTGAAGGGCTGCGTCGCTGAGCCCACCCACCGTGCCCCGAGAGACTTTCATTTGCAAAGCAAAACGCCTCTAACCTTCCATTCGAATGTTTCAATATTTCGATATGCATTATTCATGGCAAGAAAAGGAGAAAACAAGCAGAAGCAGAAACGACTTTTCTCTGTGCGCAAACGAGAGCTAAACAGACCGCTCCGCAAAACGAGGGAAAAAGTAAGGGAAATTAGCAGAAAGGATCCAGGGAGGTTTATTTTGGACCTAAGCGCTCTAGAATTGGAGAAAAGCTGACTCTTCACTTGAACTGAGATAATTCAAGATTCTGGATATTAATAACAGTTAATTTTATTATACATCAGACAATACCTCATTTGTGATTATTCTATGAAATCAGTTGTGTATAAAATAACGTGAATGGATAGCAGGCCTACTATCTAAGTATACACAATATTATAACAGTGATAATTTTAAAAAGATGAAATGTACAATGAATTTTCTAGATTTTAATAACGTTGAGGTAAAAACATCAGGTGTTCAGATGTTCAGGTGTTAGATGAAGTATAGTCAATTTGATATATTATTATATAATCAATTAGTGTAGAGATTCAAGAGTAGAAGAAACTTTTTCAACTCTCCTTCTATATTGCATTAATAAATTGAAATTTGGTAATTTTTCCATCAATTTAAAGGCTACAGTGTATGTATGGCTTCAGTGATGTTGCTTGTTTCCTACTGTTATTCAAATTGTGGTCCTTTTCAATATTTGTTCCGTCTCTCAATATGTGCTTATGGTGAGAAAAATTCTTTATTAATATTTATCACCCTAGGAAAATGAGAAATTTTTTGAAAATCATCAGATTTTGAGTTTTTTATCAAAAATCTCCAGTTCTAGACATACACGTCATGTTTAAATGGTGTTTGGTTTCAGATTCTGATTCCAGATTTTAACGTTCTTTTCTGTTCAACATACTGTACGTTAATATCAGATTTGTTTGTTTATTAAAGGAAAAGACTAATTCAAAAATTAGGAAGACGGTCCCGTTGTCAATTTGCCTTTTGATCATATCTCTATAAAATATATGGAATATGGAAACATTATATAATTGGATTTCCCTTTTTGCAGAATATATACTATAATTTCTGTGTCCGATATACCATGAGCTCCAATAATTGATAAAATAGTTCAGGTCCCATTTCTTCCTCAGAATTTTTCTCTGTATCATTTACCACTAAGCTAATAAAAACTTGGGAAAATTAACACGTTATTCCAGAGAAAATCAAATGAAAAGAAGAAAAAAAGACGAGAGATAATAGAGGCAACGACGGGAGATAAGATTTTCGTGAATCTCCTAGCTGCACTAGGCTAAGTCTTCCTGAAAGATCCGTAATAGTCTTGAGAAGTCTTTCAGTCTCATCTCCCACAGTATTTCTACGCTTCTTTCCTCAGTTAATATGCAGAAATAGCAGCTCCATTAATTTGTAACTCCACGGTCTTCCTTCTGCTTCTTTCACTCTCTGTAAAAAAATCAACTCTAGTTAAAACGAATTTAACCGATATGCAATGCAAATCGGGGAGATTTGCCGTCGCCACAGAGCCGTTCAATATTCCAAGCCAAAAGTCACTCTCAAGAATAATTAGTTTGCATAATTATTATAAAGTCGTCAAAGTTTTAATTCCAACAATGCCCCAAAATCTTATAATCGCTGTAGACGTTCCATTCCTTGTTGTCTTTGAAGATGACAATGTAAATTCATTTTTGTGCTTATTCTAAGAGAGCATCTCGCATAAATTATTCAATAGAGCCTGCTCTGGAGCGGTGAATTTTCATGTGTATTCTACTATGCTGAACATTCAGAAATGATAATTTTATAGAACCATTTCTCCAGACTAACTTTTGATGTGATGTGAAGTGACTAACAATTCACCGAAATGACTGGCTCATCATCATCATCTTCGTAGTTGTCGAATTCAACAAAAAGTGGGTCAAAAGTAGTTAAAAAAATGTCACTATTCTGTCTATTCTGTTTAGAATTCTCAAGATGAGAAGTGAAAATGATACTATTTGTAATCTTGTAAGAATTTCCTTAGTCAGTGGAATTGAAAATTCTAGCAGGAAATCACGATTTTCATTGGAAACTTACTCACAGTCTAGATTTCACTTTCATAGTATGCTCATAACATACATTTTTTGATAAATCAAGAGAATAAAAGATCCATTACATTAAGACACGCATGTTCCTTCAATGTTCACAATTTCATAGGTAAATGTTGTTTGCTTCATGAAAAATTGAAGTACGGAACAGAAATTCAATCCTCTTTCAATAATTCATGAAGATATATAGAAGTCTCTGTTATTCACATTGAAGTTTGCATATAAAGAGCTTTCATAATATTATACCAATTTATTTGTTCTCAGGATTAAAGTAAGAAGCTCCAAATAAACCCTGTTTGTATTGCTGAATAATTATTTCAAAAGATTCATGACTTATACCGTGAAGTTCTGCATATATCTTGTGAGATGATAGCACCTTGTCCAACAAGAGATAAATCCCCTTGAGGAGCTGCTTCTTTGATAGTTAGAAACACAGAAGCTGTGGTGAGGGTCGACATCTTCTTCAATAGCAAATTAATAATTAACTCTGTCATTCAACTGAGACTAGCAGCCGAAAGGTTGCGGCGCTGTTGTCATCCAATTGGTGGGCGATAAGTGATGGAATATTATAAATACATGGATTTTCCCCCTTCCGACCAGTTCCGCCACTTGGGAGAGTAAGCAAAGCCAGAAGCCGAGTCCTAGAGACTTGATTACCGCCCAGCATGAGTCTGCTGTTCCCCGCTGCCTGGGGACTGTAACTGAATTGATTACGTCGCCGTAGGATCAGATTGCACCGAGGATCACCAGTAAGCCACTGTTAGTCCACACGTCAAAACCAAATGAATAATCCTTTGACGCTACGGGCTGTTGCACTTCGACTGGACACATGATACTCGGTTGACAATCTTTTTTCACTCTCGATAAGTACCCGTGTTTTGCTATCAGAATAAAAAAAAATGGCTTTGGATCAATTTCTTGCGATAGATACGATCTGGGCATTTATTTCATCAATGCTTCAATTGGGAGAGGCTTTTCTACCCATCCCAGAATACAATTATTGGTGCTTAATTGCTTCCAAATCTGCTGAATGAACTGAGTGACAGTATCTCAGGATAATCGTGGATTAAGAGACTAGCTAGCTGAAATCGGATTTATCTTTGACTTAAAAGCCTGAAAATTTGAACAAGTTCTATTAAAACTATTGTGAGTCTTGAAAGTCAGTTATTCTTTAACATCGCTTAATAATTATTAAAGCCTTCAAGTATTCATATACGAGTCAAAAGTATTTGATTTTGAGCAATAATTATACAATGCAGTATTAAAATTTTGCTTGGCAGTTTAACAAGCGAAAAATAAATTTTTCAATATTGATAGAAGTCGCTAAGTAGGTACTACTTGTTAGTACAGTACTAGTGTGAAGGTGATACTATTTCTTCATGTGAGGAAATATGTATAGGCTAATAAGTAGTCTGAATATGAGTATCCTCGTGACAAATTAAAAGTTAATAACTAATATCAGAATAACGCCCCTATTTAAAAAAAATATTTTCTTTTTTTATGAGTGGAGGAATCTTATTACTCATTCAGGAATAAGTTACTTATTAGAAGAGTTTCATATTATATATGTATCAGGACAAAAAATTCAAGTAGAAAATGACTGTTACCAGAAAATTGCACTTTTTTATTGGTAAATAACTTATATTCGCCTGGGCGGAAAATTTAAGAGAGCTGTATTTCGATCTTTGGAATATTTCGATCTAGGAAAAGAAGTAGCTGTATTTCGATTGTAAGGACGAACGTCATCTCTAGGAGTGCGTTTATCTATGACAGACGACTGAGCGTCTGCACAGAAAAATTATACATTGTTATAGTTACTGGTGTAGGTGAAGGAAAAGTTTCGTGTGCATCATGGGATCAAAGTACTTTTTCTCCCTCAGAGAAATTGTCGCCTTCGGCTACGCCACCGGAAAACAAGTTTCCCTCAGGGAGAGAAAGTTGCACTTTAGTCCCTAGATGCACAAATAACTACTTTATCCGCTCATGGAAAACTTATCCCAAATTTACTCACATAGTACGTGCAGTTGCATGTCCACAGTAATTGGTTCACCGACGCCATTGGAAGCTGTGCACTGATAAACTCCGGCCTGATGTCTGTCCACTTTCTCCAATGTGATCGAAAAACCCTCCAACGCCTTCTCACCACTTGGTAGTGAATCATCCTGTGAAATAATAAAAGAAGCAATAATAATCGTGTGTCTGGACTTTTCATCAAGATAAGAACTTACAATAGCTCAAATTATTTTCAAGACGAATTAATTTATTTAATATCTCGAACTACTTTATATTCACGTAATATATGTACAAGAAATGCCCTAGACCAATGAATGTAACATATGACTATGACGATTCCTAGTGAACGGATATTTGATATTTATCCTCACTCAGCATATTATCAATAATTATTAGACCTATTGATTCCACCTCGACTAACACATAATAGAAGGGATGATAGCAATGCTGTATTTCTTCTGTAACTGCACCAGTACTCAATAATTTAATTTTATCCAAAAGGTGTTCGTTAAGGCACGAAAACGCGTTCATCAGGAACAATTAAAGCTCTAGTTACTGCTTGCTCCTATTGAAAAACATTTTATAAATATTCCTAAATTAAATACTTATTCTATTTAAAAAACAAACTGTTTTTACCAGTGTCGTAACTATGAGAAGTGATCAGGGGTCCCCTGATAAATCCCCCCAAAGACCCAAAACAAAAGGAATTTTGGAATTTCAACAAGCCCTAAAAGACAAGAGTCAAAAAGGACATTTTAAATAGCAGAAAATGTGGTTCTAGAGGGATTATTTTCAAAACTTCGCACCCCGATTTTGAATGAACAAGCCACTTATAGTCTTGGATTAATTTTAGAAAGCCCCTTCTTCTCTTATTGAAAGATATTTTCAAGTACGGTACTATACTGTGCTCCAATAATACTGTGGGTGGGGTGGGGGTTCAAAAATGACAATAGTTTGACAATAGAATTGACAATAGTTTTAGGCCTGTTTTGAAGTTTGGCTACTTAAACAATAACTTATTAGCGCAAGAGTTTGGATCTTCCACTGAGAATGATGCATAAACTAGATAGAATCACTATCTTTGACAAACAATTTGGTTTAGAATAATGTTAGAATGGATGAATTTGTGTACAGAATTGCTTGAAATTTGATTTTTTTTTAATTGTAATTTTTCAAAAATTTCTCGGGACTGGATGCTATTAACATGTAAATAAAAATCTTGAATTCCTTAATAATGCATCTTAAAATTTACTGTTATTATTCTCATGAGAACTTTCAAATTTTACTTATTGGACAGGAATATGATCTCGGATTTGGTTGAATCCATTTTTCTAATCAAGTGACACTTAAAGATGTCCAATGAGAATAATGACTTCAAGCCAGCGTCTCAGTTCTGACTTGATATTTGTTTAGTCATTTCGAATTCGATCTTTCTTTCCTTTCTAACGGAAACAACATCAGTCTGAGACGTATGCGTGAGGAAAGAGGTGAATGATGATACAATCATATTATGAATGGAGGACCAGTTTAAGGTGGGTCTCTCATTTAATTCTGTTCAACTGAGCTAGAATTTGAAAATAAATGATATACATAAAATGAATGTATAGGATCATATGAATATAATAATGAAGACAATTAGGTATTAAATACAAGAAAATTGAATTTCCAATTATTTCACTCTAATAGGAGCAGAGGTATTGAACGTCAGATGCCATTTGAGAGGTACTGTCATTTGAGAACTGCGGTAGAGGCAATAAGCGTAATAGGGAGCAGAGTGATCTTTAAAAGTGGATGGTGGGAGATAAGTTGGTGTGTGGATATGCGGTGTGGTGTTCAGGTGAGCTTCACGATTATCCAGTTAAGCTGGGCTTTAACAAGCTTTAATGGACGGACGCAGCTGGCTGTCAGTCTGTCCGTACTCTGGTGTGGCACGGTCCTAATTAAGCAAAGAGATTCATTATCGATGCACACAGAGCGCGAAGTCGTGACCGAATTTTCTCTGTCGCTCTCTCACTCTTCCTCTCTCTTCTTACTCACTACAAACCACAAACACCCACTTATAGCCATCTCGGTCAAACCATCCACCTAATATAGCGAGACCTTGGAATCTCTATCGCTGTAATGTACATGTCATGTGATTTTACTGAATACTTAAACGATGTACAACGTCCAAGAAAGCCAAGTGCTAAGACAGGTGAAGCTCAATAACATAAAGCTAGACATACATTGGAGTACTTGAGGTTTCGTAGAACCCAATAATCATTCTGATAAAAAAGCTTTTGTGTGGAATTGATAATTTATCTTCCTACATTCCAATCTTTTAATTTTGAAAAGAAAGGTGTTGATTATCTGGGTCTACTGATGAAAGTTAAAATTTATCTCAACTATTTCTTATTAATGGACTGGTTCTTAGTATAAGTACTGTTCAAAGTTGAGCTGAAAATAGGCCTGAATTTCTTATTTGGCGAGGGTCAACAGATCATAGCAACAAATAGTAAATGTGTCAAAATAGTATATTACGTTACTAGGCTGGAAAATAACGTTTTGCCGGTCGAGCATATGATAGTTTATGCACGAGGCGCAGCCGAGTGCAGAAACGTGTATATGCGAGAACCGGCAAAAGTTTACAGCCGTGTAATGTACGATATTTTTTGTTACACTTGATAGAAAGGCAAGATACAAGCAGCTGGATAATATGCGAGACATTCAAAAGTATTCAAGACAAGTGAATCAGCTGCTTTATTTACATTCAGAATTTGATGGGCGAATTCCCAGATATAAACCAAAATAATGATAGCCGAGTGCAATCAGCTGGATAATATTCGAGACAGGTATTGAGTCTTAGGTAGAGATGAGGCGTATTTACTGGAACAGGTATTTTTACTGAGTATTTGAACGTACGGACTAGCACCTAGTATTCGAAGTACAAAATACTCAGATATCTGTGAGTATTTCTAGAAACTAGTAAACTACGCGACTTCAAGTCCCCACTCCAATTTACGGAGTGGGAGTGGAGCTTTGTAATTTGCAGTTGTACAGTAGCTATTAATAGCTCATTTCTCGTTATAGAACTATTCAACTACTCGCTCCCTCTTTCTCGCTCACTCACACGCTCTCTCTCTATTCACTATACTCGATTGTAGGCGCATGCGTCTACATTGTCTTTGGTTGCGTATGGCGTACGCGCGTACTTTTCCAGTACAAATACTTCTTGTGTACTTGAGTACGGGTACTAAAAAGTAGTTTGTTACTCAAGCGTCTCAAGGTCTTGCCGTCCGCGTCTCATTTCGCTACAGCACATTTGAGAGCAACTCAATAATTAGATTCGTGCTGTATTTAACACAAGTAATAAAGATTCGTGCTGTATTTAACGTGAGAAACAGTACCAGTACCGCAGTACAATACTCTCTTGTATGTGTACTCTTGTACGTCTACTCTGGCAAACTGGCTAATATAAAATACTACCTAGTATTTTGGAACAGGTATTTGGAATAGGTATTAGAATGTACTAGTACTCGGAATACTTAGTATCAGAAAAACCTAGTACGACCCATCTCTAGTCATAGGTAATGAGTAATGTAATGAGTTGACTTTATATATACATATAATATATATATGTGAGTCAACGGAAAAAATTTTGCCACACGACATATGTTTTTTCCCATCTTGTACGGCTATAAGGCCCTATTTGTCAGCTGATTTTTCCGATCTAGTACGGAAAAGAGGCACTTTCCATACGTGACAAATCTATGGAAAGTAGCTTACTTTCTATGAAGTGTAACAAAATAATATATTACGTTACTAGGCTGGAAAATAACGTTTTGCCGGTCGAGCATAATATGATAGTTTAGGCACGAGGCGCAGCCGAGTGCAGAAACGTGAATATGCGAGAACCAGCAAAAGTTTACAGCCGTGTAATGTACGATATTTTTTGTTACACTTGATAGAAAGGCATGCTCCAATCAGCTGGATAATATGCTAGACATTCAAAAGTATTCAAGACAAGTGAATCAGCTGCTTTATTTACATTCAGAATTTGATGGGCGAATTCCCAGATATAAACCAAAATAATGATAGCCTAGTGCAATCAGCTGGATAATATTAGAGACAGGTATTGAGTCATAGGAAAAGAGTAATGTAATGAGTTGACTATATATATACATATAATATATATATGTGAGTCAACGGAATAGTTATTTATGTATTAAGAGCGTGAAGCGCGACTTTATTGCTCGAGCCAAAACATTTACTGCGCAACGCACAGCGGAGCGCAGTAATTTTGCGAGAGCAATAAAGAAGCTTCATGCGCGAATTACATACAATATTTTTCCTACAACTGAAGTTCTGGATTCCAACACAATAAAAGCTTGTAGTTTGTAACATCAGAGACCGTGCGCGGATTTGGTTAGCGTTTGCCATTGTTGAGGTTATGTCAATTTCACGGATTCTGTGATCCACCAATGAGAAGGCACCAAAATCAAAACAGAAGCGTAAAGAAGACAGCTGGCGAGCGTAAAGTACTTTACCGCTGGCTGAGCAGTAAAGAGGTATTTTACAATTAGTTTTCAGTACGTAAAGAACTACTTTACGAGCAGTTGTAGGAAAAAATCTTTGCCACACTCCATATGTTTTTTCCTATCTTGTACGGCTATAAGGCCCTATTTGTCAGCTGATTTTTCCGATCTAGTACGGATAAGAGGCACTTTCCATACGTGACAAATCTATGGAAAGTAGCTACTTTCTATCAAGTGTAACAAAATAGTTATTTGTGCATCTAGGGACTAAAGTGCAACTTTTTCTCCCTGAGGGAAACTGTTGTCGCCCGATGGCGTAGCCGAGGGCGACAATTTCCCTGAGGGAGAAAAAGTACTTCAGTCCCGTGATGTACACAACATTTTTCCTCCACCTACACCAATACCTATAACCTGCTGATGACGTTAGAGGTGAGTACTTTTTCATATCCTCCAACGGTTGAACATAACCTCACAATCGAAATACAGCTACTTATTTCCTAGATCTAAATATTCCAAAGATCGAAATACAGCTCTCTTGAATTTTCCTCTACCGACCACGACAGTGTTGCCATATTCCTTTCTCTTCAATCGCGGCGTTGTCGGACTTCTTCCCAGGTTATTCTTATGGAATCACTTTTACTCCCTAGGGAGTAAAAGTGATTACTTTTAGTCCCGCTAGAATCACTTTTAGTCCCTAGGGAGAAAAAGTAGTACTTTAGTATTCGATTCCAGGGAGTAAAATGCGACTTTTGATAGTAGGTGGAGGAAAACGTATTTTTCGTCATAATGGTTATGGACAGTTTATCAGTCAAAGAAGTGGTAGACAGCTGTGTACTGAAATCAACTGTCATTTGATGATTATTACCGCACACTGTGTGGTTAAGATCATCAAACGATTATTAGGCCTACTGAACGCTGGGTGTCTACAGTACTGACTACTATTTCACTGAAAAACCATTTGACCGTAGGCTAAATCAACTGATCTAGGACCATTATTGCCCATTTCCCCAAGAGTAGCTGTGATTTGGTGTGTTGAGGTTATGCTCATATAACAAAGATTTATAGTTTCTTATTTCAGCTTATCTGTTGTTTTAGACTTATATGACGAAAAATAACGTACATAACACGTCAGGTAAGGTGTTTACCGTACTCCTATGATAATTCTGCACTCGACTTCGTCTCGTGCATAAACTATCATACTCGTACGGTAAACACCGTATTAACACACTTGTTATGTAATATACTATTAAGAAGACTTTTCGTTAGCTCATCATAGTGGGGGACTATATGATAGAATAAATTTCAGTCACCATCTAAGCTTAGAACTCCTAACTCCAATAAATTTTCTAATTAAATCTCCATTGAGTGTGATAATAATTGTGGAATTATTAACAAACGTTCGAACGAGAAGATTTGTGAACCATCCGGTTTGAGAACACATTGAGCTGTTGCTAGAGGCATGAAGAGGAATTTGAGTAATTGCTTATCAATAGGCATGCTGTTCGGCTTTTAACTCGAAAAAAATCGTATTGAGCCACAAACATAAACCTGTATAATATGAGTGCCGGCTCCATTGTGATATTCGAGCCTGTCAAACACGGTCCGAGTAAAATGGCTATTAAATTCATGATTTAATACCTATCCATGAACTTTTAATTGGATGGCTACTCTTAGTTTTTTTCGCTATTTATTCCTGTGTTTGAGGATAACAAGACAGGTGGGGTTACGCTTGTCATAGCGCTAATGAACTCTGTATTCCACAGTGAATAATAAATAATTTGAGAATTGCGTTGGTCCAAGCCAGTGCTCTGTGGCATAGAATTCCGTGGGCGATTGGGATTTGCTTAAAATGCTATGCAACCGGCATTTGCAACAGAATTATTCGACTCTGGCTTCGAAAATTGAAACGCGTAACAAGGGAGCGTTTATAACTCGCAGAGACACGCTATTTAGAATTCTACGCGTTGTAAAATTGAAAATTTTAGCTTGTAATTCCAATTATTCAAATTGTGAACGAGATAGTTAAGTTTTTCAACATTGTTTATCAAATTTTCAGCAGTTATAAGAGACTGGAAGAGGAATGGGTCAATGAGAATTATAAATACAGTAACATTCTACGATGTTTTATAATGAAAGTAACAAGGAATTTTTCACTTATTAACATGAGTGATGAAATCGAATTTTGGCCTTTTTTTATTTAAAAAAAAAGGAAATAAAGATTCACATTACAGCTAAAGATTGTAGACTGCAAATTAAATGCAGTTCACTGATTCACAGTGGCGGAACGCGAATTCACGAAATTACCAACATCGTCATCAGTTTCTCTACTACTCTACATTCAATTGTAGAGTTATGGATTAAAATGTTCCATTGAAGTCTCAATAAACAAGATTTATACGACATAAATGCATCCCTTTTCTGCTCTTTTTAATCAAATAACAATAACGATCTTATGCTGGAACATAGAATTTAGATCCTATCCAACATCATTAATGCGATCGATTCCAATGTTAGCTATTTACATTCTTCTGACGAAATTTAAACGTTCGATGGTGAATGAAGTTTCAGTTTGTTGAACATGTTGATTCTACGTTATTCAACAGTGAATTAGTATTATCGAAGCCAACAGTAGCCTACAGTAAACACACTCTTTAGGAGAATATTAAAAATTTGTCCCAAGAAGTTCGGTTGTGATGAAATACATCCAATTTCAAATGTTGTCTTTATAGTACGGTGCAATTACACCTAAACCTCTACATCCAAGGTAAGAGTTTCCCTCCAGCTGCAATATTGTTCTATATAGTCAACATATTGTTTGGTAATATGTTACACCATTTTAAGCGTCGTGTTTGTGAGGGGGGGGGGGTTAAGTTGATGAAATAGTAGCTTTTATCAGTTTTTCTCAAATATTTAGAAAACTTTGCGATTTAGCTCTAAAGCGCCTGATACAAAAATAATGTACATTAAATTGCGAACAAAAATGGTTTTGAATAATCTTGCTTGAATGAACGGTTCCAGAGTTACGGAGGGTGAAAAAGTAGAGAATTTTCATATGTTTTTGAAAAAATGTCACATTACCACTAAAGAAACTGATTTTTCATGCAGGGTTGTGTTTTATGAATGTAAATTGCAATTATAGTGGCCGGTAGTATGTTAGTGATGAGCCCTTGAAGAAATGACAACCACAACAACACTCTCTCAAGGGGTGCTACTTTTCAAAGGAAAGAGGCTTTCACAGGCTTAGTAGCCCAGTCAAATAAGACAAAAATATGGCCATCGAAAGGAACAATAATTGATAGAGGAATGGTTTTTTCGCCAATCGAATTTGAACATTATCCGCATTATCCGCATTGCCGTAATTAAATATTATCTAAAAACTAAAAAACTCTGAAAAGTATTCTCGAGAAGTGGAATTCATTTAATTGAGAACAATATTGCTCACCATTATAATCATAGAACGTAAAGAATTGAACTTGGTACGGAATTGACAAGTAAAACTGTTTTATCTGCAAAGCTTTGTTGCCAATTTGAGCAAATGCAAGCAGTAGTGACCGTTTGAGCTCTCGTAAAGTTAACTAATAGGAAAAATCAATGGAAAGTTTCAATAGAAGAATGGATTACAAAAAGGTTTATGTTCATTTTTGAACACTCGTTCATGTTTGTTCGAAAGTAGAACCACAAATCAGCCAATCACGCAGCTGTAAATAATAAAGAGTTGTATGTCATTTGTTCCATCCAATGCGAGGACCGTCACTGACATGAAATGCGTAACTCAGAATCGTAAATCGCGAATCAATCATCGGATACGGTGACGAATATCAAGTGATTCATGAGAGTCGTCAGTCATATGCCCGTTGTAGTATGTAGTATCTCATCGGAATTGAGCATTCTTCACACAGCTTCAAAAAAAGTAGTGCGGTAATTATTTATGTCAATGAAGTGACACATCTCGCAGAATTAATGGTGGTGACCCAAGTCTTTCAGGAGCAGATTTGTAAATCGTTCCAGATAACATCTCCTCACAGGATACTTTTTGTGCATCAATTAGGTATATTTACTTTGATGAATAATAAGACTTGGATCTTGTCAAACCACTTTATTTTTAATACATTATTATTTATACATTATTGAAAAATTTCAGTATCATGGTTTCGTGCCTTAACCTGCCACATCCTCAGCTGTACTGTTGACTTGAAAGAAGTGAGAAAATTTCTCAGTATTCAACAGTACAGCTGAGGATGTGGCAGGTTAAACCACGAAACCATGGTAGTGTAATTTTTCAATAATGTATTCAAAATAAAGTGGTTTGTCAACATCCAAGTCTTATTATTCATCATGGAAAAGTACCACAACATTCATTCACAAACAACTGAATTCTATATCTACTCTAATCAATTTTGAACTTTAATCAGGTTTTTTTCAAACTTCAAAGATTTCCAATAGGATATGGATATAAGCTATTATAGACTATGCAATGAATGCACTTCTGTCAAATTCATCACATAATAGAGCGTTATTCAAATGTGCTAATCTTGACTTCTGTCATGGCTTTATCTAAATTATCAAAATTATGCTAATTCAACGATTGGTTAATAATCAGATAATTATATTACTCAAAGCTGCGTTTTTTTATTAAAGGCTGCTGTCTATACTCCCATTTCGATGTAAAGGCTTCATTCCACTAGTAGAACTCCGTGTGGTGGTGTACAAAAACAACTACTTTTCAGTTAATCCCAAGTTTCGATTCCTGCTAGGTTTGGCTTCTCTATCGCATTTACGACCATTTACAAATCACGTCTGAAGGATTGAATGAAGAAAGAAGTTAATGATTATTAAGAGTCAATAAATACTAAAATCTAACAGGTTTGGAACAGCCAAACGGAATAGCTACGGAATTCGACCTAACAGATTACTTTTCCAAGTGAACCAGCCGTCTCAGGACTACGCAGATATCATTGTTCAGATAAACAGTTTTTAAAACAGAAAGCTTTTTTACTTCAATTGCTTATTCCATCTTTCACTCGTCCAACTTCACTTTAAATTAAAATGGTAGTAGTAACTATTATTTCATTGACATTTTGACAAGAATTTTTTGTAATTATCAATATCGTTAATCACGAAAATTGTGATGTTAGAGAATTGAAGGAAATTGGGGACCGACCCTACGATGGAAAGTAAATTTCTTTCAATTTTTTCTCTAATTTTTTTGATATGAATTAAATCACAAGTTTAATGCAAGTTTGGGTACTTTGGAGGCCTCTATGGCCAGGGGCCCCGGGCTAGTGTCCCAGTTGCCCTATCCTATCTAAGGAATCTCATGTTTCAAGTCAAGTTTGTGCTGCCAAACCTGCTCTTGCCGCATGCTAGAGAACGCATAGTCTGAAAGCAGCCCAGGCTGTTCTCTTGTTTGATTACATTTTTATTTCAAGTAACTAGTCATACTGACTTTGTTGTTTTCATAGGGCCCACAGCATCTATTTAAACCATCTATTTTCACAGCAGGTGCTTCTCAACATTATGTCAGGAGTTGAGCATATTATTTCAATAAACATGTCTCCCCTGTATGCGTCTACGTTTATTGCTATACTTTATCGTCAATTATTGTGAATTGTAAACAATGGAGTCGAGCAGCGATATGCACTGAAGTATCTGAAATAGCAATTAAGTTATTTCAAGATTGTTCCTGCAGGCATGAGTCTGGTGAACCTGGCAGCGCAATTTAAACGGGGTAACATATAACAATAAAGCGCACGAGAAATGCGATAGTCGACATAGAATGCAGGTCAGAGCGTAAGAACTTTACTGGTGACCGACACACAGGGAAACAGCGAAGAAATGCTGCTCTCCTGACCTAACAAGTACGACTTCTAGCACTTTACGATCTGGCTGCAGCGCTCCGGGGGCAATTTGCAGATAATAAGCGTTCTGTTCCAACCCTACAACAATTACCCGGCAAGTTACAACCGCTTACCACCCGCACGTCAACAAGTCGCAACCTGTTCGCTCCTTCTCCGTGCTTCCTTCTCTTCACTTTATCAGAACTGCGTCCATACTGTTTGTCAGCTTGTTGCGATATGGCTATTTAAAAGTGAGTGCCTTATTGTTGTATGATATTGTTATTTTGTCATGCAAAACCGCATTCATGATGAGCATAGAGCACGAAGTATCACGTCAATGTATTGTATTTCATCTTTCACAGTCATAGGGTCACAGCAAGCGAACTGTCAAATCACTACAAAAAAAATTGTGTAGAGATCAGATAAACATGTCCCAGTAACAAAATATCAAAGGAATAGTTATTTCGTCCATACTTTTTTGTTGTGAAAGTCAGTCGCTGAAAGAGTTCTGTTTCAGATTCTTAACTACCACCCAATAGGAAGAAAAGATGTTGGTAGGCTTCGGAAAAGATGGCAATAAACTTTGTAGAAAATAAATTTTAATAATTATCACTTCCCGGTGGTTCGGAACCCACCAAAAACTGTAGGTCCAACTCATCATTTACCATCATCCAACTCATTACCTATATGTCTCAGACCTATGTGGGCTTCGTTCTCCCAAAATAAATGATATAATTATTGCGAGAAATCTAAAACGCTGTTGTGAGTCGGAACAGGCAAGAGCCTAAACCAAGAACAACAAGAAGAAGAAGAAGAAGAAGAAGAAGAAGAAGAAGAAGAAGAAGAAGAAGAAGAAGAAGAAGAAGAAAAAGAAGAAGAAGAAGCCAGTCTCTAAAATCAACTACACTTGGCCTTCAATGATGAAAGAAACCATAGTTTACTGTACTATGATTGCATTTATCCAGAGAGAGCAGCTATCCTAATTTGAGCAGAGAGTTTGATGGATCCAATTTCAATTTTCATGAGCCTTATTTGACAGCGACGCATGAAATTGATTTTTTTGAAAATCATTACTCTTCCTATCTTAATATTACTTTGATATTCCAGTCTTCAAAATTAAACAATGTAGTTTCCTAGAAGTGAGATTGGAACTCGACAGTGTTCCTCAAGTAGAGGTGTAAGATGCTGTGTATGTATATCCAACATTAATAGTGTTTCAAACTTTCAAGTTTCTATCCATTTTTTAAATCACATTGATTGTAAACTCGCTGTTTCTTGTAATCATACATCAGTTCATTATAATGATGCATGTTAGAGCAAATCAGTTCACAAACTATTAAAATATAATTTGATGCAACATTGAGAGTTGAATCAAAACTAAATCCAAACAAAACCAAATGTATTAAACATGATTGACAGAAATGCTGCAACGAGCACACAGAAGCAAACAAGCTTCTCACAGTTGTAGTTGAAGTCCATCCTCTGTTGGTTTGGATAAATGAACGCTGGAAAGTGTAAGTATGGAAATTCGGGAGCAAGCCAATTTCGAAGCAACCTAAACTACCAAACGGCCTTCCGGGGGAATTGGCGTTGGATCGGCCGTTTCCGTTATTTCGTCCCAGGCGATAATGCTGGGCTGACGCCAGCTCATGATCAACCCTCTCAATCCTCTCTGCTCTCTACTCTCTATCCCTCTCAGTGCACGTCACTGCTAGAGACGAGTCCCATGTCGATTGATGCTGCTCAAAACAAACCGACAAAAGAGCGCACGTTTGATCGATAAGCGCGCACAGATGGAGACAGCAGCGCATATTAATCACTGGCTCCATAGTTGGTTGACAAGTGCCTCAATGTTTGTTGGATTGTAATCACAGATCTGGCCTTATTCTATCGAATTGCATTATTCCTAAAATCTCAATTCCGATATTGAATATTCATTTTGCGTCACTAGGGTTTTTCTCATTTCATCAATTTGAAAACAGCGGCACATTAATTCGGTGGAGTTTTCAGCTTTATAAGGATATCGGTACTTCCCCAAAACCAAATCTGATTTAGTATTAGAATAATAAAATCACATTAGAATGGTTTCCTGTTATTTATAAACTAAACTCAAGAATTGTTTGTTTTAATCGTGTATATTATTTCTCTACATACAACTGACAAAGATTACTGTGATACAAATGTATGACAGTTCATCATTGATGAAATGAAAAATCATAACAAACTGTACGGAATGATCATTCACGTGTCAAAATGAAGGATCGTTTTTTCTAAATAGCTATTCTAGAGTTCTGAAGAATATCAATGAATTGTTTCATTGATAAAAACCAGAAATTGAACAGAAAAAATAATTTGCCAGCCTGCAATTGAGATTATAGTTTTTGATAGGAAAAATTATTGTAATAAACTGGTTCCATCTCATAATATTTTCTCGTTTTTATATTATTACAATAACTGATGTACTGTTATTTTATGATACTTCAAGGAGATAGGAAATAATGAAATAGTTTTTTTTATCTCGTCTTATGATTGCTTCTTATAATGTCAGATAAATAGCCTCAAGAAACCAAGAAAATAATACTTGTGTTTAATAATTGGATTATTCCGTTTTCTAAATAGGTTAAAAAGGGTTCACAAGCTTTAATTCTTGTTGGAATTATAAGCTGATGGTGTGCTCACCCCACTACAAAAAATTCCACGCAAACCCCAACATTTCCGCATTTGAATGATTATCGGGACGATAAAATATCATGAATAGAGAAAAAACTACATAAGAAATGCAATTGATTTTCTGAAAAGGAAAACTACCACTGTTCAATTCAATCACCTCCATTCCCCATAATGCTATCCACTCTATCAACTTCACCAATTGAATTTATAGTTTGTTATGACCGTGGTCTCCAGGAAATGGTCCCATGGCACGAAGGAGTCCTTGGAGCGGAGCTGCAATCGCCAAGGGGGAAGTCACCCCGGTCAGAAGTCCCATGTTTAATTCAACACGCCAGGCGAGCAGCCCTGGAAAAACCTCATGAGCACCTCAGCTATCTTCCTGAACAGAGGGCGATGTGGTCGTCTAACAAACCGTGAATTATGGATATAATCGTATTCATGATAAAAAAATCATAGTGTTCATTTCTTACCTACACTGCAATATAACGAACATCATGAAAGTCGACAGCTTTCCGTTTTCAAATTGTTTCTTTTTTGATGATCCGATAAGGGCATCGAATAATTGAAATAATTCGTGCTACTCACAATTAATTTTTGTGAGTTATTTGTTGTTACAGTGCATTTTTTGATGAGTGTATTTTAATAGTTTTGGGGTGTTGCAATTGTAGTGCTCGGTAAACTTGTTGGAGATTCCAGTTACAGAAAAAATTCTTAATTATGTATTTTTGAACTCGAATTTTTTACTCATAGGGCAAATCTTATTTTATAGCTTTCTAGTGTAACTCAATTTGAGGAAGCTCTCATATCTTACTACTGAACGTAAGAGAAATTAAGGTTCTTTGTCAGTCATATGTCAGGTCTCAAGTTATCTAGAATTAAACTAGTTTTTTGTTCTAGTCAGTTATTGGCTAAATTTTCAGCTCACATTTGCTACAATAGTTAACCACTTGTAATTTATAAATTATGCATTGATACTAAAAACATAACGATACATTCATCATAGATATATATGATGTTATGCTACAGACTTGACTTTTGTAGGGAACACAAAATACTAAAATTAATCAGGATTCTTAAGCTAACTCTCCATACCAGGATCGACGTGTTTGTATCGATCTTATAACTAAGGTGGGTTTACATAATTAGTTTAGATAAAAGATCATTAGATACAGCCAAACTAATGAACGATTCTAATAAGCAAATCAACATATTTTTGTAGTATTGTTTCCGAATTGTATAATTTCAAAATTTCATGAATTCATTGTATAAATAAAGCATAAGTTAGTATAATCTTATTTCATTCATCTGCAGTATTCTATTCAGAACTCATTTTAAACCTACATAATCATTGATGCCCGCTCCACCCTCTTGTACGGAAATAAAAAATGATTGACGGGCACGTACAAAAAATTAGATTAATAAAATGTTATATTTCTATAGGCTACGAGAAACTATTTGGCGCTCAGCACCACTGTGTAAAATGTTGGTGTCTCAATCAAACAATTTGTTTTCAAATATTGGTCATCAGTCAATCGAATAGCATTCATTTCTTCTCCATTCTAATTTGGTTTTCGATGTGGAGAGAAATCCCTGTAGCAAACTGACAAAGATATCCTAGGATGATCGTAATGCCTTTTTTATTGAAGGTCATTGTCATTGTCAGATTTCTTTGAGTCATAAGTATCATTCACACAATATGCGTTCTGTTTAGTAGTGATTCATTTTTCAACACGCCTTGTCCGATTAAACACGGCTATCAAACGTGATGTCATAAGAGCTCTATGGTCCGTCATATGACGGTTTTTATGGAACAATAACTTCACAAGTAGATTGATGCTTCAATTTCGCGCTTGAAAATATCGTGGGAGCTCTTGCTATAGTTATGTGCATTTCCACACTCTACAAAAGAAACATGGAGTTATAAAGGGAGAGCTCTTCACGCTAATAATAGACGAGTGGTAGGTAAATTGATAAAAATGTGGCGTTGATAATGTACATCTCTAATAATGCAAGTTTGCGATGAATGTTGCAGAGAATAGGCTACTGTTTGTGATACGAATATCACAGTTTATAACGCAGAAGCCATATAGGCTGCCTTTTTGTCAGGGCCTATGTGGTATGCGGTGTTACGCTACCGTTTGTGAATTCCAGCTCATGTAACAAAAATGCTGAATGAACCATGAGATGATGTTTCAATATAACTTGATGTAGTAATAAGTTTGTAAGATGTATTTTAATAATGTTTCAAGAATACTACTTGGAAATTGAAAGGATCCATAAAGTTAAGATGGAGTATTTTTGACAGCCCTGAATTTTTCTACTACCGAACATAGAATACATGTCATGTAACACCCTCCCATTTTAAAAATGCTCACTAAAAGGGTTTCCTGGATAGGAAAACATCCAACTATTGTTATTTAGTCCTGCTTTCATAGAAGAGATTGTAAATACTTAATGAAAACATTTAGTTCATCAGCAACTGAGTAAGCCTAATCTCTCATCTGCTTGTATACTTGTATCCGGGATAGAGTAGATACGCTAGATTATATCAGCCCGTTTCCAGAGTCAAGAATATAGGTCGAATTCTCAATACATTAACTTGATATGTATTGAATATTGTAATAAAAACATGGCAAGAGTGAAAGTTTTTCAACTTCTAAATGTATGACTGTTTATGGGTTTGTGAAGCCATGAAATGAATGGATCTATCTATTTCGGATCAGTAGGAGTAATCAAAAATTGGAAAATCTTTTAATACGTCAGTCGACTGTGACGTTTTGATAGAACTCAATCTTGTATTCAATATAAAGAATATTCCATTGCTTATTTCAAATGGAGAGTAATAGCTGAAAAAGAGTCAAAAGGGAATTAAGAAATTGAAGATTCACTCACCTTGCGGGACCAGAGAATCGTAGGAACGGGATTTCCCGATGCTTTGCATTCCAGGGTGACTGTGCCTCCTTTGCGTGCTGTTAGTTGTCCGCTTGCTGGCGAAGTGCGCACGCTTGGAGGTACTGAAACCAAAAACAACCAATTATCACTCAACAGTCTTGTCAATGAATACTACCGGAAATGATGATCAGAATAATTTTCTCGCTAAGATCTGATAAAATAGTTATTTTTATTGATGATTGTATAATGATTCCGTAATCTGTATTATATTGTTATGAATGCAAGAAAAGCATCGCTTCCATTCATTACGACAAATGCTTTAAAGAGATTTTAAATTGTCATTTGTTTTCTTCTTTCTCACAATAATGTTTCTCTCGCTCCTGTTTAGCAAGTGCGTCTCTGGCACATTCACACACAATGGAGAATGTTCTAGATTGTACTACCAGCTTCCAGAGTATCTTGATAATTGTATAATGATTCTGTAATATGTATTAGATTGTTATGAATGCAAGAAAAGCATCGCTTCCATTCATTACGACACATGCTGTAGAGATATTGTAAATTGACACTTGTTTTCTTCCTCCTCACAATAATGTTTTCTCTCGCTCCTGTTTGGCAAGTGCGTCTCTGGCACATTCACACACACTGGAGAATGTTCTAGATTGTACTACCAGATTCCAGAGTTTCTAGGGAAACTATCAAACGCTATATAAAGAGAAGCCTTGGCCATATTGTGAAGTATTTAAAATGTGATGGTTGAGTAAGTATAATACAAACATGGCAAGAGTGAAAGTTTTTCAACTTCTAAATGTTATGGAGTAATGCTTGGCATACGAGAAGTGTTTCCGGTACTACTCTAATCTCATGAGGAAAGGTGTTACTATTAAAATGTATTCAGATTGAGTTCAGAAAAAGAATCTAGATTTATTTTAATGTTATAATAAAAAAAATATTAAACGCGTATGAGCTTATCAAGAATTATTCATAAAGAATTTAATTGACTCACAAAAGGTCACTCACTGAGCAGGGAAAAGTGGGGCAGGTCATCTGCCGTAGATGTAGCCAGCTCCCGTACTCGACGCTGACTGCCCCGTGCCACTCGTTTTTTCAGCACAATTTTACTTGTCATGAATTTTCTCTGAACTAATCATTTTTCTCTTGATAGCCAACAATGGCTCTCTCCTCCTTTTGTGAAAATTCATGGCAAATAAATTAATTATGCTGTTAAATTACATCCCCCTGAACTTCAAACCGAAGTTTCCGAAGCTACATTACAATGTAAACAGGATTCAGTTGTTGTTGGCTCCTCCCAACGCTCGTATCCAGTGACAGTTTATACAGGCAGTGTGATCACGCAGCTCAAAAGTGCTCGTGATCAGTTAATGTGGTAAAATCTTTGACAGTAGACATCCTTCCCTGTGGTCGAATACTCAGTGCTTTTATTATGATTATCAAATACTGTAACAGACACTGTGCTTTGTGAGTGTTCCATTTATTCATCGATTGTTGAACTGATATTGACATTTATTTTTAGTTCATTGAACGGGTTATTGGATAATTATTTTATTTATTAAATTGTCGATTCATAACTAGTAATTAATTTTTGTACAGTGATACCGAAAATTCATTACTAGCTGAACGTTATTGATTTTTTTTTCTTATTGGTTCTTCTTGTGCAGTACGTGTTGTAAGTAGTTTGTGTAAATATAGGGTAAGAGTTAAATTTCAAGTGTTACTAGCATTATTTTAATCGAAGAACCCGTAATACTCATATTATTGAATCACAGTACTGATATTATGGTTTTATGGAATAGTTTATTATTGTTCTATTGAGTTTGTATTTTTGCTGGTCTTTGGGAGAACAAATAAGTAGATGATAATGAATAAGATTGTACAAATTCTCTTAGATACAAACAGTCTTTCTTAGTCTTGATTCTTTGACTGATTAGAATAAACTATTAGAAATCAAACAATAAACGAATAATAAAGGATAAACTCATGCACAATCATAATTATAATCTATCAGGATGATCAACAGATTCAAAGTTTCATGCTCACATGATATACTGTAATTGAGAGCAGTGAATAAAATCTTTTTTGTGATCTGAACATTTTGAAATCTTTTATTTACATCATCTGGCATTGAATCACTCAATCATCTCAATCAATCATTAAATTATCTCTATTTATTTACATAACATAAACACTCACTAATTCATATCTTTATAGCTCACAAGATGTCCTTATAGTCATTAAAACCAATAGAATAAAAAATGTAATGAGCTCAGAGAATCGTCCCTTGATTGAGAAAAATTGATTTCCTTTATATTTGTAAAATGTATTCCATTTCAAAATTTACTAGATTCACCTACTTCTAAAATTTACTACTTTTGCAGCCTCTATCAACTTACTATACAGCCGTAATTCATTCTTGACTTTGATTATTAAAATATTTCTATCTTCCGTCTTCAAAAAGTAATTATATCTCAATACAGTAATAGGAACCTGAACAGTATATTTTCCATGAGTATACTTGAATAATTTATCAGCTATTTAGTTGAATCAACCATTTCATTCCCCAGCCAGTTAAGCTATTTGTGATAAGTTATTTTTTTTTTGTCAAAATTAAAAAGTTTGGAACAGTGAAATTCAGGATGGCAAAATTGTTTAGCTCTTTTCCCCTTGACAAACTCTCAGTATTTGTGTTTAGTTGATGTTTTGACAAGTTCATATAAATGTAGAATTGGGTACTCATAGCCAGGGTTGAGGAGGAAGGAGGAAGGCATGTTCGTCTGTACCTAGTTTCAAAGATCATTCCGACGCCTAATGAGATAACCCTTGACCGGGGACGTAATCGCCACAGACGGGTCGCAGAACATATGGAGTTGCGGCGAGAAAAGAGGTATTGTTGGCACGTGACGTCACTCAAGGTCACGATTCTCCCCTTAACTCGTGAGAAGACCCGTGACGATTTGCAAATGCCTACGCGTAGCTTTCGTGAGCTTTCCCAAATTACTGCCGCCAGTGAATGCAACAATTGAGCTTGCAGATACCAGTTTAGCTCCAAAGAAGGATGGTACAATCTGATTGAAGTGTTCAAGTCAAAATTGAAATTTCCTTCCAAATAATCAATTATTATTGTCTATTACATCAATAATGATGGTATTCATCTACTCGATAATCCTATTAATATTGTATAAAATTTAGTTTAATAATTAGCAGATATTTTAACAACATTATTCAGTATTCTAAACACAACAGAAATCATCAACTCTCATCATGAAATAACATAATAATAAAGGTTCAATATTTCTAGAAATAAAATAATTTTAATGAGCGAGTGCTACTATTAAATGAGAGCGATTGTGGATCTCTATGTTGTGATGTTTATTCTCTTGTAGCCTAGGTAATAATATTGCTTATACCTTCTACTTGGGAAGAAAGAGAAACGTCTAGCTTCTAACTATGCACATCAAGACTCCAGCTCTGTTACAGTGTGACATAAATTGGTTAGCTTGTTGCAATAAGTTCAGAAATATTGTTATTACAGCTGGAGTACGCCGTACAAGTATCGCACATTCCGCTTATACAAGATCTCCTGAGTTGTCCGAACAGTAAAGCACCAGCTCCACAATATTTACGACCGGACTGAGTTTCTGTACAAGCGAGCAAACGGTGTGGTGCAAAGCGATTCAAGTGGTGCGATCCGGTATTGTTCTATCTTGTACCCAATAAATTACAATTACCGTGAATTCAGGCAGCGTGGAATCCAGAATGACACAAGAAAATGGGTGTGATCTGTTGAACAATGAAACCCAGACAGACAGTCTTTACTTACTGGTTAGTTAATATGCATTTCTTGGTCTGTCCAGGATTGTATAACACTTGTATAATTCTGAAAAATAATGTCAATACTTTCTCTAGTAGAATGAAGGGCTATATATATTATCATCTATATTTATCGGCTATTATCGGCTATATTTATATTTATATCGGCTATTATCGGCTATATTATCGGCTATATTTATCAGTACCAGAGAAATCTTCAGGGAAAGTTGAAATGAATGTTCAAAGAAGTTATTGTGTTTGCTCCTTGTTTGCATGAATAAGCGAATACACCACTAAATCAAATTTATTCGTGATATTACACTTTTTGTGACCACACGTATACAGAATACGAAAAATCTATCAAATTGCAAATTGATAGTGCAATTGATGCAAGAATTGATAATGCAAATTTTGAACGTCATGAAAATGTTTTAATTACACCTTGATTGAACAACCTTCATTTACCTATAATTGTAGTAATATCAAAGATATGACTTGTCATTTTATTAACATCAATTTATTTGGCTTGTAAAGAAGAATATTAGAATCACATTTTTTCATTACAGATATTAATTCACTCTTATTTTCTATTGATATTTCAGTGCTCAGGGTTGTTTTCTTGTCTTCATTATCATTGATAATTCGTTAATATTTTATAAAAGGCAGAGCTCTGGGATGAAATTTTGTATTTTCTCGATAGTTTGTATCCTTGTGTAAACTAATGTTGTTCAATACCAAATACATGCCTCACCTTAACAAGAGTACTAATTGTACAAAATAACTATAAAGCACACTTTACATGGTAAAAATTAAGGTTTTTAGTTGCTCTGATGTATAGTGCATGTCATATACAGAGATAAATATGTAGCCTATATTTATAAATATGATATGAATAAATATGTTTTTTTCGCAAGTACTTTCGGAATCATCAATATTTGTTATTAATTACAACAGATTTTTCAGAGCTTGATAATTTTGAAATTCAACTGGAAGCAGTGATATACTGTGAGGATGTAAGAAATATTGAATATGAGGATAGCTGATTACTCTAAATATTGTTAAATATCTATTTGAATCCTGGCTTCCCACGGATGAAGCCAGAATGAAATAGAATTGCTGAAATTTGGCAAGATAGCATGTAAGCATAGAGCGAAGAGAAGCAACAGAGTAGGGAACGAAAGAGCAGAAAGAAACTTTGATGGGTTTTCGGAAGTTGATTACAGAGTCTTAATTAGTGATGAAGTTGGAATAGTTATAGCGGAGGGGCGCTGTGCAAACCGCCAAGGTCGTAGTGAAATCTATATGCAAATTGTGGTCTGGCTGTCTATGGTTTTCTCGGCTAGCCACTGTGAAAGGCAACAGCCCCCACCCCGTGAAACCTCACCCACAACACAAGCCACCCAATAATCAAGCTCACGAGGGAAACAGATGAAAGGGCAGTCACATAACAGGACCATACGACGACGATACTTTCTCAATGACCTTGCACAATTATATTGTCGATTGTGGAATGACCTTTTGCAGTAGTTGGCTGCTCTGAAAGACAAAAGCGGCTGAGTGGAACCAGGCCGATTGGCACACGGTCAAGTGCCAATCAGATCAGTTTTTGACAAAGAGTAAATGAAGCTTTCGATCAATTTCTACCAACCCTATTCTAGTCATTGGAAATCTGCCGAATTTAAATGGAAAAATATTGATTGGTTCTATTCAAATGTTGTACGACGTTGATTGATGTTTGTTAATTCAGAATAAGTGATACTTCTCAGTTTTGAATTTTTATGGTTGGATTCGGTATTATTGATAGAAAACCTCTAGCAATAATCAATGAAACAATAACCTATAAGTTTTATTGAAAGCATCCTAAAGTTGAAGAAATTAAAATATGTATTTTAATTGTGTTTCTTAATGCAAATGGAAGTGAGTGGCTGGTGATGTTAAGTGAATAAGAGGAGGAAGAGATACCTCCATTGTATACCATAGTATAGTCTCCCAATTTGGCTTTTGACAAAGTATTCTGAATTTTATCACCTTTTTAGTGATATCATTGTTTAAATTTTATCACCTTTTTAGTGAGATTATTATATTATTGTCAAGAACTTGAACTAAATTATTGATTTTTTCCAATCAATATATAGCAAAAAGGCACCGTTTTGGACAACATAGCACAGTTAAAATTTTTGAAAAAAGTAGTTTTGGACTTTGCCTGTTGCATCTTCACTTTATTTATTGTTACGGGTTCTATCTCGAAAAAAAAGCTGGCAGAACTTTAAATTAACACTCGCACTCTAATAACACAAATTATCACAACTCACACTAACCAGTTATTTCTTACGCAAAAGAAATCAATCAGGAACAGATGAATTGACGATGTTAAGCTAATCAAGAATTTGCAATATAACTGTACGAAAATCAATCACAAACTGTTAAAAGGCCGATCAAATATTGAATAATAACTGTTCAATAATTCAAGGAGAAGCGTCCAATACATAACAGTTGAAACACTACAAGCACTTACGAGTCATTGTATAAACTGTTAGGTAAGCCTGAATAATAATCTGTCACAATATACTGCGATTATTACTTTAACAACAGTCGTTTGTTCAACACGGTCTGTATAAGCGCTCACTGGTAATATTGTTTGTATGAGCGGAAACAGGAACTGTCACTTCTGCCACTTATCGCATTAACGATCTTATCAGAACTGACTAACTTTACGAGAGTTTCTCCTATTTAAACATTTTTCATAATCTAGAAAGAACTAGATATCTCTCCATTTTCTATCAATTTCTAAAGTAAACAAATAGATATTCCACATTTATTCAGACTATTTTAATTGTCATGATAAGAACATTCTAGAGGTGTCCCGATAAACCGCAAGGTGAGTGGATTAGAGTAAGAGCAAATAGAATAACACGCATAGAATACATGGACATATTTATATGTCTATGATTTATAATTATGCTTGTATGGGCGTGTGTGTTTTCTGTTTTTTTTTCTCCAACTCCTGCTCACGTACAAAGGCTTCTTGCTTTTTTGTGAGTAGTAAAATTGTTTACTTCATTCCTCTATTATTTTTGTATGTCCATCTTCATCAACCTATAGTTATCAAAGTCATTGTCATTTTCATCTAATTTCTTAGACTATTTCACGGTGGAAGTCTTTTATTTTTTTTCAAATGTTATTAATACAAAGAAACCGTTGATTATTATTTTACTACTGAATTTGTATCATTTTATGGATTAATCAAATTTTCTGTTGAATGCAATGTAAATAATATTTGAATTGAATTGTAACGTGAATAATTTCTAGACTAAAAGAAACACAATTTAATGGAAATTATGTGGAATTCAATGTGTATCTGAGTAGACTGAATGTACAAAACTCCTAACAATAAGGTGAGAAGTTACTATCATCACTATTATTGAAAATTATGTTATAATCATCAACAAATCAAGTTTATTCATCATATGACAAGTCACATTGAAATGAGTGAATAGTGTCTATGTCAGGAAGTATTTTTATTCCAGCAAATGTGAAGATGCTCAACACAATACATAGAAAATAATATTTGAAAGAATCTACAAAATCCATTATAATACTTATAATCGAAGTTGTCATATCGAGATGTATAATCAAAAAACACAGTAATGAAGAAAATGAAATTAAATTTTTATCTTCACTTAATAAAATCGGATACTGCATTTTATTAAGCTACCAGATGCCACATGATCGATGATGAGAACTAGATCGAATGTTGAGGATAGGCTTCCATCATGAAATAGGGTTGGGGGGGGGGGTGGAATAGGCGTCGTGAGAACCTGTTGCCAGTTCGATGCATTGGGGGGGGGGGGGGGGGTTGGGTGGGGGTGTTGGTGTGATGGAAAAGAAAGGATACTATTTGTGAAAGAGATGAAATGAGAGAAAGACAGAGAGAAAGAATGACAGGATGAGCCCGTATTGTTCGGAGGCCAGGCTGGTTACGGGCCATTAGGCAACGATTACTGAGCCTTCGCGATCATTGCCAGGTCCTCGATCGTCCTGGGTACCGACCGACCGGGCTTCGGGTAATGAGCGGTAACGCCTGTCAATTTTTAAAACTGGCTATTAAGCCCTCCTGTGCGCGCGCACACACTTACAAATACACGCACACACAATGAATGCTTGTTTCGGCAATGATGAAGTGCTCGTCGCCTTGTCTCTCCAAGCCATTCCTCACTTTTGCAACACACCTGATCACCAAATTATTATAAATCATCATCATCATCATCATCTTCACCATCATCAACGTGAGGAAGAGCACAGTCTTATTACGCGCTCAGTTTATTGCGGTTCGGCAATCGCCTGTCTTTTCAACCGACCAATTACCACTGCCATCCTCCATACTCCCTCCTTCCTACTTACTCCAAACCATTCACCATCTCTTTCCAATCCTCACACTCACTCATTGATTCAGAAACATATTTTTTTTTCAAAGTAATTACTCAATGTTTTTCATTTGTCTCATTTCTCACTTCCACTTCAACTTACTCATTCAAACGCTGTTTTCCTTTTTTCATACTCCTCACCCTTTTTTACTTCTCATTCCTCTCACCTTTTCCTCTCATTTTATTTCCTCCAGAATATCCATCAAGTACATACTCTACTACAGCAAAGCTAGGAATCACTCTCTCATTCAACTCCTTTTTCCACTTATTCTCAGCAAGGAACCATCCGCACAATCATTATCTCTTTCTTTTTCATATACTTGCACCACCACTGCATCTTTTTATCATGCCCTCTTTTTTCATCCTGTTTCTTACTCCCATCACTATCACTCTCTTTCACTCCAGGATTCATGTCCTTACACCTCCATTACTGTTTGGTTCATAATCCTCTATCTATCTTTCGCCGATCATTTTCTCTTTCTACCTTACTCCGCTCATTTTTTCTCTCTAGCTTTCTCCGTTCGTTTTCTCTTCCTATCTTTCTATGCTCAATATCTTTCTTCCTTTACCTTATACCCTCTCTTTCAAGCGTTCTTCCTCATCATCACAACTATCTGTCTCCTATTCACAGCGAGCACCAGCCATAGATAACCAGATATAATTGCGCCCGCTCCCTGGTTACTAATAACCCAATGAACGACCGACAAACTGCCCGTTTGTAATTTATCGATTAGAAATTAGTGGCCGTTCCAAGACGATGGTGATGTCTCTTTTTCTAATGCCCCCTCTAATAATAATATGTCATTCCTCTAATTCTATAGCCTCTCCGCCAGCTCTTCTTTATTTATGCTCACTGGATCGAGTCTGTTAAGAGAGATGAGATTTCTCTCCCAATTTGTTTTGCTAGTTATATTTTGCTAGTTTCTAAATCATTTGGGCTCTGAGAAGTGGGTTATTCTGTGAACACCAAACTGCCAAGAAATTACACCAATGCTTTTATATGTCATATTGGAAACATACAATATGTTTCATTACACCTATCAATTATCATATTGATTTATTATAAGAAGAAGAATAATATTTTTATATTCTTGACTATTTTGAAGCGAATGGAGTAGATTTGATCTCGAAGTATTCGTACCGACCAATTAAATTCGCTATTATTCTACTATTACATCGACATTTTTTATGTGATTTATCATGTTAGATGTGAACTTGTTATGTTTGGATAGATAATTATAATTTGCAACAAAACGTCATTGATGTAAAAAGAATCATCACGAGTTTTGGAAAAAGTAATGAACCAGTTGAGAAGAAAGTTCTGTCTGACACTGATCACCAAGGGCCGTTTCTTATTGAAGAAAGACTTCAATAAGTTATATTTACACTTGAAAAGCTCACGAAGTGACAAGCCAGCGAGTAGCTAATTCAAAAAGCCAAACCAGCTCCCCCAATAAAGGCCTGACTCCTGATCCTGATGAATAATTTAGCACTGATAATTCACAACACTAATGCACACTAATATAAGAATTTACAATACATAAATATGTCGGGGGCAACTAGTAGTTACATTTTGCGGGTTTTGGGACAACCTTGACCTTTGACCTTTGACCTTTGACCCTGACCTTTGACCTTTGACCCTGACCTTTGACCTTTGACCCTTGACCTTTGACCCTGACCTTTGACCCCGACCTTTGACCTTTGACCTTGACCCCGGACCGGAAGTGACGTAGCAGACCGGAAGTGACGTAGCAGACCGGAAGTCAAACCGGAAGTGACCCCCCTCACCCTAAAAGTGACCCCCCTCACCCTAAAAGTGACCCCCCTCCCCCTAAAAGTGACCCCCCTCAACCCTAAAAGTGACCCCCCTCACCCTAAAAGTGGCCCCCCCCTCTCCCTAAAAGTGACCCCCCTCACCCTAAAAGTGACCCCCCCTCACCCTAAAAGTGACCCCCTCAACCTTAAAACGGTTCCCCACTCTCCCAAAAGTTGGGGGTGGGGGAGATCCGGTTACCGAGTATATATATGGTGGACATCTTGCTGGTAGATTCATTGTATCTCAGCAAACGACTGCTAGCTCCTACAGTGAATCCAGCTAAAGACTCAAATCAATAACAGTAAGTACTTGTTTCTTTACTAATGAATATCCTTTAATTGTTGTAGTGTATAAACCTTCCCTCCAAATATTCCATAGCTATTGCATGAAATCAATTATATTGAACCTGTGACTCCTTTGCACAACCTGCTTCATCACACCAAATCTGCTCTATCAATCCAAGAGTCGTGACTGCGATCGTATCCTTTCCAGCGCACCAACAGTTTATTACCTTTCCTCTTCAGCACTCTGGCAATTTCAAAAACACTAGGTACTTTGGTTTTCACAATCTCTTCTGCATAGAATCCTCCTTGGACACGCTGTCCTCTGCAATCTTCCAACTCGTATGTTACAGGTACAGTAGGTCTCACACGTGTGACAGTGAACAGTTCATTTGTCCAATTGGGTAGGTAACCCTTGTCAAATGTCATTTTATACTTGCATATGCGCACCTTATCACCTGGATTGATTTTTTGGTGAACACCTGGATAGAACCTGTTCTCAGATTTGTCCAACAAGCTCTGCTGATACTCATGACGTTGCTCACCTAGTCTGGAAAGCAGCAATGTCTCATGCTCTTTTGTAACATCAACCGGTCGCATACCTATTGTCCTATGGATTCTTCCATTATACTCTTTGACAAGTGAGGTTAGAATATCTGTCCAGCGATAGGTTCCACGTTCAGTGAATTTGATCCACATTAAATGTTTAAGTGTTCTGTTGAAACGTTCCACTATTGAGGCCTTCTTATCTGAATATGTTGAATAGTGATTGATGTCATAGTGTTTCACAAGCTGTTGAAACTTTGAATTGAACCACTCTTTACCATCATCAGTTTGCAAATGGTTCATTGGATTCTGCTCAAATATAGGATGCATTGCCTTGACAACTGCATCAGCCGACTTGTTCTTTATTGGAATAGCATAAGCATACTTGCTGAGACAATTGATAATTGTAATAATGTACCTGTAACCTTTGTTCTGACGTGCATATGGTATCATCTCAACAAGATCAGCCTGATAGAGATCATCTAGACCTTTCACAGTTACCATACGTGTTGGGAAATTCCGACGAGCTGACCTGTGCAACTCTCTTGCTATTGTAGCCTTCTCCATACTGATAAATATTAAATGTATACATAATATATATAGTAGATGTCTATCCACTAGGCATTGAAAATGGTGCTAGAAATATCCAAGTCAGTGATTACGTAATGTTGCGCAATTATACACAGACATGTTTTTTCCTGCATTGGAATTGCGCCAGAATGTCAAGGCCATTGATAACTCTAGAAGCAGGTACCTGAAAGGGACACTTTTAGGATGAGGGGGTCACTTTTAGGGTGAGGGGGGTCACTTTTAGGGTGAGGGGGGTCACTTTTAGGGAGAGGGGGGGGCCACTTTTAGGGTGAGGGGGGTCACTTTTAGGGTTGAGGGGGGTCACTTTTAGGGGGAGGGGGGTCACTTTTAGGGTGAGGGGGGTCACTTTTAGGGTGAGGGGGGTCACTTTTAGGGTGAGGGGGGTCACTTTTAGGGTGAGGGGGGTCACTTTTAGGGTGAGGGGGGTCACTTTTAGGGTGAGGGGGGGGGGGTCACTTTTAGGGTGAGGGGGGTCACTTTTAGGGTGAGGGGGGTCACTTTTAGGGTGAGGGGGGTCACTTTTAGGGTGAGGGGGGTCACTTCCGGTTTGACTTCCGGTCTGCTACGTCACTTCCGGTCTGCTACGTCACTTCCGGTCCGGGGTCAAGGTCAAAGGTCAAAGGTCGGGGTCAAAGGTCAAAGGTCAGGGTCAAAGGTCAAGGGTCAAAGGTCAGGGTCAAAGGTCAAAGGTCAGGGTCAAAGGTCAAAGGTCAAAGGTCAAGGTTGTCCCAAAACCCGCAAAATGTAACTACTGCAACTGGGTCGACTTGTAACCTGACTTGTCAGCTAGTAAACTCATCCAGTATGATCAACGCTTTAATTTAAGTTCGTATCCAAGAACCTCACTTAATGATCTTTTCATTTTTAAAGTCGAGACCTTCTTGGTTTCTCAAATCCGGTCTTAGCCAAGATAGGTAGGGTCTAATGAGATTATGTTCTATCATATTTTGGCTTCAATTTTTAGTATAGCATCGGCTCATAAAAATAAAGTAAAATCATCATATTCGATTTTTGCACCATCGCAATGTAATTCACTGTATATTTGACTTATTGAAACTATTTTCACTTTCTTTATATCAATCGACTTCTAACCAATGAATTTTTCTTCTCCCCTGTGAAAAGATCAACCGGTTGGGTTGTACCCAACTGAAGTACACTGATGGAATAAACGCAAAGTTCATTTGTTTGGTGTCAATAGCAATCACTACACTACATCAAAATTCGATTATTTTTTGAAATTCGAGATAGAAAACATCAATATATGATAGATATTGCTATGGTTATAATTACTGTCAGGGCGCATTCTCTGAACCCCATAATATAAAGAAATAGTAGGAAAAAATTAATTCAGTATAATTTATTGTGAAAAACTAGAAATACAAACCAAGAGCAAAGGCAGTAGAATGTTCAAAAGAACCACTCATTGTTTACATTTATTTGTTGAAACTAGGTTATAGTACTATGTATAGCTGTCAGCTGTGACTGACATTTTTCGCGCCAAATTCAGCCTAGCCTAGAGCCGGCTAATAAAAAAATATAATTTGCCATTAAATAAAATTATTATTTGTAATAAGGACCGCTCACAACACCTAGCCCTTCCACAAATTGGTGGATTTGAACCAACGAACCCATAAGACCAATAGAAGGGGCTTATGCACTAGCGTAGCATACAGGAGGTGAAGCCGAGTCCGCCATCCATGTAGTGGATAGAAAGACGAAATCGTGTTTTCAAGAGCAGAAAATTTCAATGCGCGCTCTCCAAATAAACTGCAGTTTAACACACTTAGGATTAAGATATAACTTTCAAACTTGGCATAAGTATAGACAATTAGTTTCTGACGATAACAGTGGCATTATAAAAGTTAATGGTTACCTCTATATATTTTAATTAGTTGTTTAAAGTTATATTTTTTGTCTGAGTTTCAAACCATGACATGAAAAAGTGAGTCGGCTACCAAAATTTTCATCTTTTGGGTAGAGATGTGATCAAAGTGAGAAAGTTGTAGAGAAATAACAGAATGATTTTTTCATGATTTTTATTTTAATGTACGACTTATACTTTGTTAAGTGCAACGTTGAAACGCGATCGGGATGGCGCGCCATCGTCAGCCGGGTTGCGCATCCGGGACCACAAAGCCAATTATTCGCTTATTTCTTGTGTTTGATTCAATACTTCCTTGAAGATTTATTATTTTAATGTAATAATATTATAGTTAGATTGTTTTTAGTAAATTATAGATTAAATTAGTCCAACTTTTAAATTTCTCCGAAATCCAAATAGGAAAATGTTTATTAGAACAATGACATTAAATAAAAATTCATCTTTAAAGTCATGTAACTAAATTGAATCATATAAATCAATTACTACATAAAGTTGAACATTTACTCAATTTGTCTAATAGGTAATAGCCTATTGCAAAGACCGTACTTTCGTTATCCAGAATGAAATAATTTCCATATGGGCGCCAACCAAACCAACTTTGGGTTGATAAAAAAAAGTATTCTTCAAGCACTCGCGAAGACACTGAGCACAAAATATATAACACAAAAAAGGCACTATTAAAGCAGTATTGAATTAGCTATTAATTTATTAGCACTATTAAATTATACACAATAATTGATATTGCAGAAGGCATAACAAGAATTAATGTTCCATTCAAGATAGGCCAATTGAAACGTCTAGAAAATGACTTATTTATACTCAAAATTACATTAACATTTAAAATTTGAACGCCTGATGCTTAATAAGGCAATACATATTTAACAGAGTTTTCTAAGTTGAAGTTTTCTAACAAGTAATATTTAGATCAACCTAGGAATTAATAATAAGACATAAAACAAGATTAACCTTGGCCTATCTCTAACATGGGATAGGCTAAACAATATACAATGAGTTCAATCAGGATCCTGAATTAAAATTGTAGGTTTTACATAAAACATGATTACTGGAACAGTGTATTCAATTTGTGAACCTACATTTCAATTTAAAACTTAGAGGCATTGCATTACAAGAAGATTGAGTAAATAAACTAAAATAGCTAAGATGATCACCTATCTATAAACATAACTGCATAATATCCTACGATCCTTAAACTATCTGAATCGGGATTCTATCTAATATTTTTCTAATAAAATGGTAACACTGAAATCCAAGTAGGCTAATCAAATCATCAACTTTCAATTTCATATTATTCTATTATGATTTTATTGTCCAAATAGCCTACATTGGAATAAATGATCAGATAGACACAATTAGTATTTACTAATTAGTATGTTTGAAATTTAGCAGTTTAAAAAATTGCAAGTCAATTCAAAGAAAAACAGCTTGATTCAACAAATTATTGACCTAACTAATGATGCAAGAGTTGATTCTCTCAATTAGTATTGAATCAAAGAGTAAGCCCCAATTCAATTAAATTTATATGATAAGACTCTAAAATTATATGAAAACATCATAGCCCACTTTAAAAAAAAACATAGGATAATATTATCTTAAAATAATTTATTCCAATATAGGCTATTTGGACAATACAATCAAAATAGAATAATATGAAACTGATGATCTGATTAGCGTACTTGGATTTCAGTGCAAACATTTATTGTATTTAAATTGTGAAAAATTGTAAATTTGGAATAAATAGCAAAAACTGACTTCTCAAGCGCTCGCCACTTTGGTGAGTCGACCCTGCGCCGCCATCTTTGTAGTGTATGAGCGCATAACAAGTGGCTTCACCTCGGCGACAAGAAGCCCCTTCTATTGGTCTTATGTGTTCGCTGATTTGAACATTCCAACTTATTTATTGAATTTAACCCATGACATAGGGGTGTCCCGGACCACCGAGTTGGGGCAGTATATCTCTATGGCCTGGGAAGCTGAAAAGAAAAAGGTAATTGAACAGCACTTGCTGAAAAAATCCTGCCCGAGGACGTCGAACTCCTGTCGAGTCCCAAAAAAGCTTAATTCTTCTAGTCAATTTTAGTGTTCTAAATTTCATTTCAAAGTGACCAGTTTTGTGTTTAAATGTCCCTGGAAGATGGAATCTACTTTTAAGAGAAATTCAATGTGATACGCCGATTTTATGAGAACTTCGCCAAATAACGACCACGAGAGGCAGCCTAATCCAATTCAAGTTACCAAAGGACAAAATCAAGTAGAAAAACCACTCATCGCCTGGAACATGTGAGTCTAACGTTATTAAATATAAATTGGCCAATTTACAGTGGAAATGTGCTTCGAAAAAATATATTAGACACAACGATATTCCACGACCGCATGGCGAAATAAATTTTGTATCAAAGTGTAAAGATTTCATCTTGCCTTTACTGCACTAATTAGCCCTTAGATCGGCTCAACTAGATTATCATCTATCGATTCATAAACTTTTAAAAAATATTCTCAGTAAAAAATAAGCCTGAAAAAGGACTTTAACTTTTTTATTCGAATCTCTTTGCCACCATTTCGATCTATCTCTTGCATGAGATATTTTTTCTTAATTTTAATAAATTCCGCAATATTGTTGTTTAAATCTGTGCCTGAGGTTGCCCTGCTCGACTATTGGTATTTGTTAGTGATTAGTTTTATTATTTTCTTACTGTGGGTGATCTTTGTCGAGCGTCATACTGAACAATATATTCTGTATGATATGTGGGTCGCTGTTGTCGTCGGTGAGACATATATTGCTCAAGAATATGTCGTCGGCTGCTCAAGAATATATTGGTGAATTTTTGAGAGACCAAATTCGACAGAGATCAGCTCCCTCAGTGAACTTTACAGCAATACCAAGCATAGCAGCGGTCATCAGCATAATAGAAATAGGGATTCGACAACTTACAACGGTTGATTCCTGGATATCATACCTGGAATAAATATTTCAGGGAAGATTGAAAGGACTTTTCCGTTTTTTGTTGTAGGATTGCCCCATCACCCTCGCAATCATCCCGGGGCTGAATGGGAGCCTAATACCTGAGTGATTCCGGCAGCAAGGATAACAATTAATTTTATTTCAGGTAATTGTAGAGGGAGGTGGAAGTAGTTCCCACATTACGTAACAGTAACTGTAAATTTACATACAGTGTAGTATCTTTATCTTTTCATGTACGTTATTCCATGTTAGTTAGTGTCTGATATTACGTTTGAAGTTTAGGTTAGCTTGTGACCACGTTCAATGTAATAGAGCCTTCCCAAGTCGTACTTGAGAACGCTTCAAGCTACGTTCATAAATACGGCCCCAAATATTTAAAGAAATCTCCTAAACTAACAGGATTTTCAGCCATTTGTACTTTCTATCAAAGGGCTAACAGTGAGCAGAAATGAATAATATACAGCGTGTCCTACGAGTAACCCGACAAACTTCTAGGGTGGTTTCCTCTCATCAAAATAATGAAAAAAGGTTATATAAACATATGTCCGGAAATTCTTTGTTTGGGATTTACGGCTAGTGAAAGATTTCCCCCGATTTTCTAGGAAAGGATGGAAATAAAGCCAAACTAATTTTTTATGGCGTTAAGTTAGGTGTTACATCTATTGGATTTTATATAAAATGAACTGAAAAATTGAATAAAACACGTCCCAGACCTCTAGAATCACCCATATTTGAGATATCAGACAAAATATGCAAAATTCGGTCTAGGAGAACATGCTTCATCTAGATTTGATCCACATTAACTTCATTAAATGGGTAATAAACACGGAAACTTTATGAACAAAACTTGTAGTAAATTTAATTCTGAAGAGAATGATGTGAAATAGGTTTATAATAAAGATACAAAAAGTTTAAAAAATTAATTTTTAATAAAATAAACACAGATTTTGAACTCTTTGTAAATGATGTGGATAAAAGTTGTTTTCTTTCAATGTTCTCCAGGCCGAGATATTATGATTAATCTATTAGAAAGTCGGTGAGTACTAAGTTGAGGACTACGCTGTATCATGTCATTCATATTATCTTGTTCGCGAACAGCCTGTATTACAGCCATTACAGGACGTTCACTCGAACAAGTAACAAAAGATCCATTTGTTCTTAAGTTATTGAATACCGATACAAATATTTCGTAAGTAGGTGTTCTTCTATTCGGAAATCGTCTTTCAAATTCAAGTTTAGCTGCCCGACTATTTCCATTGGCAAAACCATAGACGAAAACAATAACTGCGTACTATTGATTTGAAAATGAGAATGGCACTTTTCATAAAAAAAACCACGAATAAAGTACAAATACTACAAACCGCACATGCACTGCACAAATCACAGTTGACAGACTAGTTATTGCGACTGCTGTATCATTCATTGTACGTCTATACAATAACTTGGATTCATGTATTGTTGCAGAAGTGCTGCCAATTCTTGATTTTCAATAAACTAAAAGCATTTCACTTGACGCTGTATTTTTATTATTTTATTTCTCAACCAACAACTTTTTTATACTTTGATTTTTTTGTCATTATTTAATTGAATGAATATTGTAATTGCGAATAAACCGCATGCCTTAAAATGTACAGTTTCGCAACATCTTAAAATGTTTGTTTAATTTTTGTTATTCTGCTGTCTTATTTTCGTATGTGTTGATTTAATTGAAAATTAATTTTTTAAACTTTCTGTTTTTTATTATAAAGGTATTTTACACCATTCTCTTCAGAATTAATTTTACTACAAGTTTTGTTCATAAAGTTTCCGTGTTTATGACCCATTCAACAAAGTTAATGTGGATCAAATCTAAATGAAGCATGTTTTTCGAGACCGAATTTTGCATATTTTGTCTGATATCTCAAATATGGGTGATTCTAGAGGTCTGGGACGTGTTTTATTCAAATTTTCAGTTCATTTTATAGAAAATCCAATAGATGTAGCACCTAACTTAACGCCATAAAAAAATCAGTTTGACTTTATTTCCATCCTTTCCTAGAAAATCGGGGAAATCTTTCACTAGCCGTAACTCCCTAACAAAGCATTTCCGGACACATGTTTATAAAAACTTTTTTCATTGTTTTGATGAGAGGAAACCACCCTAGAAGTTTGTAGGGTTACTCGTGGGACACTGTATATTCCAAATGTCACTGAATTTCCATCTTGCAACTTTGAAACCAAATACTCTGTATAATAGCGTTATTCTAAGACCATAGTCAGAATCGTTATGGGTCTATGTCAGTGATTGGTCGTTGGCCCTCGACGTCTAGTCATCAAGGTATCCTCTCACATATTACACATCAGCATGATGTTTGCTTGAGATAAACATATAAAAAATTATAAAGAACATTGAGAAATTCAAATTTGTTAGTAATAGCAGTTGATAACTTCCTTCAAAATGTGCAACGAATCGCATATCGGCGTCGCCAGAGAGGAAAGGCGTGTCTGAGACTCCCTTACGCGTTTCTAATGAAAATTCAGACGGAACCGCTTGTCGTATAAATTTCCAGGAGCATAACAGTCGTAGCGTTTCTTTAACATATGCGAGGGTGGAAAACTTTGAGACTTATATCAAAAAAAGAGGAGGCCGCCCCTTGTAGCCAGAGGAAGGAAACGAGAAGACTTGTAGCAAGTTTCGTTTTGCGACGAAGAAGGGGAAGTTCGGTACAAGTCAATAAGTGAGAGTATTTCTCGGCCTTCGGCGACTCATGCCGTGTGTTTCCAGTGACTTGAATCTGGAACAGAAGATTTCGTCTCTCTTTCTCATTCTCTTCTTTGGCTTCTCTTTTCTTCTGCTACCCTCGAAAACATAAGAAGGAAGATGCTGATGGCGAAGTGGTAACACCAAGGCGGCAGATAATAAAAAGGGGTGATTGTGAAATACTCAAATCACCTAAAAGATCAAGGCGTGAAAAACAAATTCTGCAGAGAGCAAAAGATGGGGTGACATCACAGTCTGTTGCGAATGCTAAGGATGTCTTCAAATACCACTACAGCCAGCATTTGTGAAAACATTACTACATAGGGGAATAAAATATAGTCCTTGAATACTTATAGAATATTATCTCATTATTTGCCACTTTCCTCTCATGAGGACTCTTTTGGAGAGTTTCTATTATTATATTTTGAACTTCAACCTATTTTTATTTAATCCAGCAATGTTATAAAACATTTGATCTTTCTTTTGCAAACTTGAACATACAATGGTTTGCTTTTGACATTTTATTTCTAAGGCAAAGTCGTTTCCAATATTCGTATATTCTTTCACATCATTTACTTTTTTTAAATCATACCAAGTAGTATAGCAGAGTTCACAACATTACAAAAGATTGTTCTCATTTGAGAACAGGGGTTTTCTTGGATTGTTTTTTCCCAAATCACTCCACGTGGTGTTTATATAGTTCCATATAAGTTAATGTTATTGTGAAAATAAATTAATTTGAAAAAAATAATGGGTAAGTTGTTCTGTACTCATTTTTTCCTATGATCCAAATTGAGTTCATCATTGCTAATATAGAATATGATATATTATATCATGAATGAGGTTTGAAAAACTATTCTGAGACTAACTGCCATTGCAGAAGTAGCACTCAGATTATTTTGAGACAAGTTCTCTCCAATAAGAATTAGAGGATGGAGCTCAAACTTCTACTAGCTTCATTTTGAATGAAATTACCAAAAGATGAAATCAATTTAATGACACTCATTTCAGCAGTCGAAGAATCATCATTGACACAAAACTTTTTTGCTATACTATGAAGATCCTCTGAAAATAGAATGATTTGATGGGTTTCTTGAACGGAATATCACTGTGGGAAGGTGAATTATCCCTTGCTTGTACACACTACATTTACGTGATCTACACTGTGGCCTTGCATTTGATACAAGTTTTGGAAAAGTGCAATGTCAATTACAAAGCTGCTGTCTTTCTTGGTGAAAAGCATAAACCATTAACGAATGGCGAAGGATATAAAGAAGCACAGGGTATTATGCAAGAAGTACAGATGGCACATGGCTGCTTTGACAATGATGATCGTAATGGTTTTGGTCCAAGAAAAGCAAGAGAGAAGATAAGAGAGTACATGTTCAAGGTGCGGTAAAATAAAAATATGTGCATTTTCAATAGCAAAGTTGAAGTCTTTCTCCTTTTAGCGTATATCTCACGACCATTTGCGGAGCTCCCCAAACAGTGGCGTAGCCAGGGGGGGGCCCATAGGGACCGGGCCCCCCCCCAAAATTTCAGAAATAAAAAATTCTCAAATAACTAATAGATAAGGACTTAATAAAGCCGAAGGGTTCTATCTGTTTTGTTGTATTATAACGAACAGATTACAGAAACCCTGTTTGTGTAATGGAATATAGCTACAGTTATAGTCAGATTAATGCATTTTTCAAATTTTTCCTCAATATTTACTCATATAGAAACTTGTTAGGTGCTCAAATGGATAATTTTGATTTAAAATGAGCTACGAAGTCGAATAAAACATGTTAGAAAACTATGACTACCATAATTATTTATTTATTACATTAAATAAAATGCAATTTTCAAGTTTTAAGTGGATTAACTTTGTTAATTATTGATAAATCATCTTTTTGAATAAACTCATCTTGTAGAAAATTTAGTTTTGAAGTTAAAGTTCAGTATAACCCACTAGCCTGAACGTACCCAAAGTTCATAAAATCGGGATTTTATAAATGAAAACACACAAATAAATGCAAGTTCTATGCATGCGTGTAAAATCAGTGTGCTATGATTAAAAAAAATTCCGATTTCATGAACTTTGGGTTGGGTGCGTTTTAGGCTAATGTCATAAATTTTTGAAACTTATAATAATAATTAGTATTAATTTTGAGATTCAGTACATAAGTTAAGTATGATTAGTTCCAATTCAAGGGTTTTGACTCAAAATAGTCACAGATATCGGTATATCAAACTTTATCATTTCAAACCTGGCCACCTAGGTTCTTGGGTAGTAATTTTTCAAAAATTTATTTTGAACTTTAGAGCCTAACAAGTTGTCTAGATTTGCATTTCACACCACTAAATTTAAAAAAAATCCGGACCCTCCTGTACCCCAGACCCCCCTTGGTGAGCCCCCCCCCCCCAAATTTGATCCTGGCTAAGCCACTGCCCCCCCCCTTGGTGAGCCCCCCCCCAAAATTGGATCCTGGCTAAGCCACTGCCCACACTCCTCTTGGTGAGCCCCCCCCGAAATCTAATCCTGGCTACGCCACTGTCCCCAAAGATCATATCGCTCATGCGCTCAGAAAAAATGGGACGTATTCTGATTGATAGAGAGGGGAAGAAGTCGAAGTACCATCTTCAATTCTTTATTTATTCACAGAGGTGGGGTATGAGAATTGATGAATGATCACTTCAACGAAAGGAGTGATATTCCATCTTGAGGTAGGCAATAACGATGGGCATTTTAAAAATAATTAGCAACGTTTGTTTTGGGTGTCTCATTATTGTGATAAGTAGCCTACACTGCTCCAATCTGAAAACAATTATTATTTTCTCTTATCTCATTTTCAAAATAATGCAGTGTTCAAATAAGAAATCTAAGAAAATAAGACATGTTTTCATCATGTGGTAGGCAATAACGATGGGCATTTTAAAAATAATTAGCAACGTTTGTTTTGGGTGTCTCATTATTGTGATAAGTAGCCTGCACTGCTCCAATCTGAAAACAATTATTATTTTCTCTTATCTCATTTTCAAAATAATGCAGTGTTTAAATAAGAAATCTAAGAAAATAAGACATGTTTTCATCATTTTTCAAATTTCGCATAAGGGTTTGTACTGACATTTTTAAAGCGTAATTTTACTCATCACACATGATGTTTTAAATTGAAATGCCTAAATTGAAATTTTTCAGAATGGATTTTTTGGGATTCTACAACTATCAATGAATTAAACAATTATAATTATTACTCGATTATTTGCGTTACTATTCATCACAATCGATATGCAAGAAAATGCATTGCATCTGATAAGTCTCTGAATGCGCTTTTATGTATTGTTCACAAGATTGATTTAATGTTTTGAAGAAAATTCAGTCATTATTCGAGTTTTCTGCAGAAATTTATTTTATTTGAAAACTCTTTTGAAATATTCTAAGAGAGCATTGCATGTGATGAAGTTCTTAAAAGTAGATGTTTATCCTGATTCTCATAACGAACCTGTATTGTACACTAAATTTATTAAAAGAAAAAAAGAGGGTAACATGAGTGAATATTGGGACGTGATGAGTCCAAAGTTTATCCAAGGTCTAGGCCGGCTGAACTCGTCCCGAATAGGGATTGCAGGGCTCAAAAGATTCATAGAGGATTTTTGGAGATTACCAACACATTACAGATTGTTTTTCTTGTCGTGAGTGGATAAACTTGTCGAGGGGGTCTGTCTCGTCTCGTCTCGTCTCGTCTCCTAGCAAGGATTATGCGCGGCGTCCAATTTTCCGTCATCCATGTTGACACAGCAAGTAATTGCATTGCTCAGAAGATGGTGCAACCAAGTGTGCAGAATTTTGGGCAGGGGGAGCTAGTCTCGTGATTAATGTTGAGCAACTTTGTGAAGATTATGTGCGTCACGTGACGTGTATAACGTGCAACTTATGCGAAATTATATAGAATCGTTCAGCTCACATGAAGACGCATTCACTTCGCCATAGTATCAATATCGACACGAATGGAAAGTTTCTCCTGATAAGAAGTACTCAAGTTTCAAGTGATATCTCAAGTTTTGCGAGGAAATGAAGTTTTAAAGTATCAAAGTGTAAATCGAAACAAAACATGAAATTATGGTTAGTTCCATTGTGGAGTTTAATTGTATAAAATCTAATAATGTTATAAATTTCCATTTAAAATAAAATAAAAATATTATTAAGGAGCTGAATAGAAAGCTCATAGAAATTCCTTGTTAGATTTCATGTGCATTTCCCTCACATTTGTACCACCATTCAATTTCACCCAAATATACAGGTATTAAGACAATCTAAATTTGACAAGATAGTGACAAGGAATAAGATGAGGGTGTGGATTATCATCCAATTTTATAAAGCCTTAGTAGTGCCAGCTCGTCTTTATGGATGTGAAACTTGGGTGTTATCCAAACAAGATGAAAGTAGGTTACAGGCATCTGAGATGTGATTTCATAGGCCGGAAGACCTATGGTTTTAATAGAAAAGATCGTTTCATATTTATTGTTTGATATTTACTGTTTGATATATATATTTAGATGACGTGATCAGGAAATGGAAGTCTCAAATACACACTGGAATCAACATAACAGAAATAACTGTTCTAAGTTGCTTACTATCTTGCTACTTGCTGACGACCTGATAATTCGACAAAAAGAGTGAGAATGACTTGCAGAGAGCACTCCATGAGCTATTCAATCTGTGTCAGGATTACAAGTAGACATTTTCAACAAAAAATACAAGGGTGATAGCATTCAATGGGAAGGAACCAAAAAAAGCAAAATAGTCTTGGATAATTGTATTTTAGAACAGGTATCACACTTCAATATTACTCAGATTTTCATATTTTATTTATGAAAGAGAAAGATATGTGCAATAAGATATACCGTTTTCAAAGCATATTATGTGGAACCATCCATAGATCTCTCCAAAATAATGCCAGCCAGAGCAGCAGGCTGAAATTTTATAAAACCTCAGCAGTGCCAGCTCTTCTTTATGGATGTGAAGCTTGGGTGAAACAACAGGAAAAACTACATGAAAGTAGGTTACAGGCATCTGAGATGAGATTTCTTCAGAAGAACTATTATATGGTTGTAGTAGAGAAGATCGTTTCAGAAATACTGTAATACAAAGACAATTAAGCATCTTCTCCATAAATACAAGGGTATCTGAAAGCAGACTGCAACGGTATGAGCTTATAAATAGAATGAGGAAAGACCGATTACCGAAGCTACAACTGAGACGGAAAAAGAGACCGGGGCCGTCCAAGAAAAAGTTGGAGAGTATATGGTTCGGAACATGCAGGAATGCCTAGACACTGAAAGGCAGAATAAGAAGACATTAAAGTATTTATTCCTAGGTACAGGAAAGTAAGATTATCATCCCTTTCCAACAGAAGATTCCTACCTACTTCCAAACAGAAGGAGGTTCTTAATTCAACCTGTTCTTTATGTTTGTACATCAATTACTCGAGCACTATTAAACCGATTTCGATGAGAAAATATCTTAGATGAAAAAGACCACTCAGCGGTGGTTCCATCCAAGTTTCGCGAGGATTGACCCAATACTCAGCCCAATAACAAACACATAGGAGTATTATTCATCGATGTCTTCATCTCAATTTTGATCGAATAGGCTAGTTTCACACATTCCGGCAGTAGAGTAACCGGAGTTGTTTACCAGGCCGGTCATTGTATCATATGGAGCGCTTCACACCTACCCGATTTTTGCAAGCAAATGATGCAATATGATGCCATTGAGAAAATATGTTGTAAAATTTCATCTGGGGTATTGTCCTGCGACAGCTCGCTAGATTGAATGACAAAAAGTTACTTTTTACAACTTACCATGGGCTCTTACTGTCACATATTAGGTATGCTATCTTAGTATGGGGTCATCAAAACAAAATCATCAAAAAATTCATCAAAACAAAATCTTGATAGGGTGTTTAAGATCCAAAAGAAAGCGGTTAGGAGTATAGAACGAGTAAATAGATTAGATTCATGTAGGCTTGAAGAGACTTGGTCTCCTAACTGTACCCTGCTTAAATGTGTATGAAGCTACTTTATATGTAAAAACGAATGATATTAACCAAAATCTTGACGTACATGATCATAATACAAGAAGCCGAGGAGATTATCACTACTTGGTGAGTCACAATAGTAGCTCATTTAAACAAAAACCTAGTTATATTGGTAGGAAATTCTACAAGGTACCGCAGTTTTAATGAGTCTTGAAAATATAGAAATATTTAAAAAACAATTGAAAAAATATTTAGTTGATAAAGCGTACAAGAGTTTTATAGTGTACAAGAGTTCCTTTCACATCAAAATTAAGCCTCACCTCAACTAATTGATATAGTAATTATGGTATATAGTGTATAATATTGTTGATCTGACTTGTCTTATACCCCTTAACTGGAGTCTCCAAGACGTAATCTACAAAAACAAAATAATAATAATAGAATTATGTCTGGTTAACGACATCGGTTATTCAAAGTTGAATAAGTTGAAACTCCGATGGAGCACAAATAATTATGTGTGAAACAAGCCTGTAATGCCCCGTTTTGGCCTATCAGGTGAAGTTAATTTGAATTTAGAATAAGAAAACAATATTTCTGTTTGAATAGATTGATTGTGATAATTTATAAGAGACATCGGGTACCAGACCTATGCGGATGTGAAGAGGGAAGCTGACAGCAGGATGGCGTGGCGAGTTGCTGCCAACCAACCTTTGGGTTGATAAACAAATAAAAATAAGAAATAATTTAGTTGCTGTTTTGAAATCGTAGTGATAAGGTAGCAGTAAGATAGTATCAGAGAGAAAAGAAACTATTATAAACAATACAGACTATTCTATTCTCTCTGGGTAGTATATAGGAATAAGGTTATAGTTTCAATTATAAGTTTAAATGGAAAGAGTTTTTAAGACCGATAATTTAAAAAAAAAAATGATTCATCAAAGTCAGTAATTTTGTAGTCTAGGTATACTCTGAGAGGGACCGGATTTAAATGAAGAATAAAAAGCCATTTCACTCTTATGAAGCCTTTAGCTATTATTATTTTCCTAAATACAATGCGCTTCGTTTCATAATAATTTATATTTAGGTTATATTGATTCGTTGATTTGCTGAATATTTCATAATGTAGAAAATACTTCTCATATTTTTAAAGGTTAAATATTCAAAAAAAAAGCTTCAAATAAAAAATATTAAAACAAAAAGGAAACTGACTTTGATTTAATAATTCTAGAAAAATTGATTAATCACATACTAAACAGTTCAAAAACGAGTATTGTTACGGGTTCTATGTCTAAAATAACGCTGGCAACACTTAAATTTATCACTCGCACTTTATTAACACAAATAATTCACAACTCACACTGTTCAGTAATTTCTTACACAAAAATAAGCAATCGGAAACAGATAACACGATATTGTTCAACTGATAATGAGTTTTCAATAAACTGTACAAAAATCAATCACTAAATGTCAAAAGGCCGATCTAATATTCAATTAAAACTGTACAATAAACTGTCCAATAATATTCGAAAAAAATCGTCGAGGAAGAACCATTAACTCACGTAGCACAAGTCCGTAATACAATAAACACTATTCAGTAGCTCACTGGTATGAATTAAGCAGGAAAAAAGAATTGTCACTAACAAAGGCACAGAGAAAGAATTATCACGTATATATAGAACTGTCACAATATAGAACTGACACAACTTGTTTATCACGACGATTTCGTACAAGAGACTTCCTCTATTTATATAAAATTTCATAATTGAGATATCTCTCGAATTTTCTGTCAACTTCTAAATAAATAAATCAAGGAAACTGGAACCTTCTACAATATTCGATAACATTCCATTAATGTCTAATCAAACATCGAGAACATTCTCCTAATTACCAAGTAAACACTATAAAAGTGTCAAAAGCACAGTAATTAATGGCTTAAAAGTAAAAATTTACATAGCAGATAACGCCGAGAACTACTGTCTCTTCTTTCTTTCCAATTTCATATCCGCTACAGTATATTCACTTCAAACTGAGAAAATTGAAAATTTAATACTTATAACCTTTTGAATCGGTGCCGAATATTTCATAAATATTCTCTGTAATATTAAGGAAAATTTACCGCCGACTTCAAAAGGTTACTGGTAAAGTTTCTGAGTTTAAAGTGGATACTTTATTTTAAACTTTTCAGTACGGTACGTGAATATTTAATTTCTTCATAATAATTTTGATAAAGTCAATTTCTTTTTTGTTTCAAATTTTTTCATCTGTTCTCTGTTCTACTCACTTGATGTGGCACCAGCCTAGAACATGGGCATTTCGAATTTAATAATTTGAGTTTTCATCTTAGTCTGAACCAGTGTATAGTGAATAATTCTTTGTAATAAAGTTTTATACGTTAATACTCTCTTCTAGTTTCTCAATATGATGAGAATCCATGGATAAAACCTCGAAGAATATTCTTTCTCCATGAATAATGATAAAGATAATTTCTCTATGGACTTTTCTTACATTGTAGCAAAAGTAGTGAAATCTTTACATTATAACCTTCAAACCGATGACAAGCCTGGTGAAACTATCTTTAATTGAGGTCTGCTCAAATATTTATTACCTTTCTTCATGCTACACTTTTCCTTCCAATCATCACATGGTTCGTCGAAATCTGTTCTGTCCTACTTATTGAAAAATGGTGTTTAAACGTAAAAAAACTTTTTTTAGCTATTTTTTGGAATTTTCATAAATTGATTGTGATGAAGTTACAGATCTAGGCAAGATTTTTTATAAATATGTGCTCTATGTCCGAGAATAAGCATTGCAAAATTAAAAGAGACTTCCATAATAATTCGGAATGATATGTGAGCCTGGAAAAATGATCAGAATTTTCATAGGTTTTGCCCTTAAATCATTCATGATGCAGATTGATTGATTTAAAAGGCTTTGAGTTTTTGTGTCAATTCCAGCCTTGCTATAAGCCTTTATCACGTATTAGAGCGACGTGTTACAATGCTGCATTTCATATAATAGGCTGAAGATCAAATGTAAGCTGAAAGGCTTTATGAGCCGACATTGCAATTAAAATGTAAATTTATCGAGAATACTTGAACAAGTGCTGCAATTATCGATGCTTGTCAAATTTGACTATCATGCGCACAACACTTCCATTGGGATTTGCGCTGGACATTGTCGTGACATCAGATTAAACAACAATATCGACATTGTTACAATTTTAATCCTCTATGAAACAGTCATCAGTTGCAGTATCGAAATGTTTCTAACTTTTCAGACAAAAATTGCAAATTTCATAATATGTTTACTTGCCCGATGCAGGTAATAGTTATTTGTGTAACCAGTGTGCAAAGTATCCATGCTGCACAAGAAAAATACATTATGCAAGAGCTGAAGGCAAGTGCAGAATATAGTTTCTCGAGTGCAGCAAAGATACTTTTAGCATGAGTTACTCATTACATTTTTCCTGCAGTTGACACACCTGGAATGTGACAAAGTATAATGATTGCGGCAAAGTCAGCTGGAGTGCAACAAAGTAAATGAATGCTGAAATCAGCTGTTTTGCATACTATTATGAGTGCATAAATAGCCGCTTTGTTAGATAACTGTATGCTCCTGCATTCTTATAACATAGACCAACCATTTTGATTATCCCTATTCTATGCATATACTTTGCCACACTTCAGGTGTACCAACTGTAGGGAGAATTTGATGTGTAACTCGTGCTGAAAGTATCTTTGCTGTACTTGAGAAACTATTCTGTACTCGCCTTCAACTTGTGCATATGCATTTCTCTCATGCTGCAAAGAGTTAGTTACACAAATACCTATTTCGTCATACTGCTACAATACCAACACTTTACCACACATGAATTTGAACCGGTAAACAGCGGATTGCTGAATCAAGGGAGCAATTGATTTCATTACAGTAATGAATATTACCGGACTCCAGCTAACAATGGTATATTGCTGCTAAGCTGCGACAAATGATTTAAAATTCCTTATGACTGAGGGAGCATGCAAGAAGAAGAAAAATGCTCAACATGACATCATGACATCTAGGCTGATCAAGGTAACAAAGCAGAGGAAGGACAAGCAGCTCAGGCTTGATGCATATCCTTAGAGAAGTCTGCTGATTCAGGTCCAGGAGGAAAAATGATCCAGACAAGTTAAAGGGATCTATTCACCCTGCCCAAGGAGTATGCACTAGTGTACTGTGTTACCAAATGCTTAGCAGAATCTCAAGGCATAGCTACAGTTTTCAGGAACAAGTTTGGTGGTCTTAGAGACCTGGAACAACAAGGACACACAGAAGCAAATGTTCTTTATCTGCAGTGGCATGGTTAGCATCTCTCCTACCTGGTGACTAACCTGAGGAAAACCCAAGATGTAGTCATCCTATCACACAGACACATCGTGGACTTGCTTGGTACATCTGGGGAACAGAATGCAGCAACTAGGAGTAAGGAAACTTGGTATACCAAGGCTTGAAATTGGATATAATTGCCTGGACTTGACAATTGTGAAGCCAATGTTGGAAAAGGTGTTCAAATCCACTGGTATCCAGATTACCAACCCTTGAATGAACCCATCTACAACCCTTGAATGATCAAGGAGGTTCCCGCCAGTAACCAGAGCAGACACAAACCAACATAAGTGCTTTTGTTATGGAATGCCAGAAAAAAGACAGAAATATTTATTTTCCCTTTCTGTACTATGTCAATAATTACTTTCATTGTAGCGATAACAGGCACTTTGTTTTACTCCTCCTGTCCTCCCCTCACCCAGCAGTCTTCGGAAATGTTCTAATACACTCTTATCTGTGAACATAGATTTTTATATAATAATCTTGAAAAATAATGATTTTTATACTGTTTCCTGGTATGTCACAAAAACTTATATAATAAAACATATTTTAAAACAAAAAAGAAACCGACTTCA